>CM056058.1:121829925-122532852 GCA_029574335.1 Rana kukunoris
AGAGGCGCCCATGGCCCTGGTAGAATGGGCCTTTACCGACAACGGAGGGGGCAACCTCTTCAATCCGTAGGCTTGAATGATTAATTGTCTAATCCATCTTGAGATGGTGGATTTTGCAGCTGCCTGCCCCTTCTTGGGGCCATCTGGTAGAACGAATAACACCTCTGTTTTCCGGATCTTTTCCGTAGCTTTAAGATAGGCCTTCATGGCCCGGACAATATCCAAGGTATGCAGCAACCCCTCCTTTCTAGATGTAGGTTTTGGAAAGAAGGATGGAAGTACCAAATCCTGGTTTAAGTGAAATTTGGATATAACCTTTGGTAGAAAGGAAGGATGGGGCCGGAGAACTGCCCTGTCCTTATGCAGAACAAGATATGGTTCCTTACATGATAAGGCTGCTAATTCTGACACTCTCCTGGCCGAAACTATGGCGACCAAGAAAACCAATTTTCTTGTCAGTAAGAGTAAAGGAATCTCAGCCAAAGGCTCAAAAGGCTGTTTCTGTAGAGTGGACAGGACAAGATTTAGGTCCCAAGGACAAACTGGTGACTTGACAGGAGGATTAATACGCAAGACCCCCTGTAAAAAGGTCTTTACCAGCGAGTGGGTGGCCAGCGGCCTCTGAAACCACACTGACAGAGCTGAGATCTGTCCTTTGATTGTGCTTAGTGCCAGGCCTTTATCCACTCCTAGCTGGAGAAAACTTAACACCCTATCAATAGTATATTTGCGGCAATTCCATCTTTTGGATTCACACCAGCCTATATAGTTCCTCCACACCCTGTAATAAATTACCCTGGAGACCGGCTTTCTAGCCTTAATCAGGGTAGGGATTACCTGCCTAGACAGACCCCTACCCCTGAGAATCAGGGATTCAGCCTCCAGGCCGTCAAATTTAGACGCTGTAATGTAGGGTGGAGGATCGGACCTTGTGAGAGTAGGTCTGGTTGTAGAGGAAGAGTCCAAGGGTCTCCCACTGCCATATTCAGGACTAGTGAGTACCAAGCCCTCCGGGGCCAAGCTGGAGCTATTAGAATGACTGGCTTGTGCTCCACTCTGATCTTGCGCAACAGGCGGGGGAGTAACTGTAGTGGAGGGAATGCATATAGAAGTTTGAATTGATGCCAAGGGCAAACCAACGCATCGGTTCCGCAGGCCATAGGATCCCTCGCTCGCGACACGAACCTGTCTAGTTTCTTGTTGAACCTGGATGCCATTATATCTACGTCTGGCGTTCCCCACCTCTGGCAGATTGTCTGAAAGACCTGGGGATGCAGAGACCACTCCCCTGGCAACAGACTCTGGCGACTTAAGAAGTCTGCCTGCAGGTTGTCCACTCCGGGAATGAATATCGCTGAAATGCAGGGTACATGAACCTCTGCCCATTGAAAAATCAAGTTCACTTCCCTTTGAGCGGCCTGGCTCCTGGTTCCCCCTTGGTGGTTTATGTATGCCACCGCCGTGGCATTGTCTGACTGGATTCTCACCGGGAACCCCTTTAATCTGGAGGTCCACGCCAACAGGGCTAGGCGAGCAGCTCTGATTTCCAAGATATTGATGGGGAGCTGCCTCTCTGCTTTCACCCAAGTTCCCTGGCGGGAGAACCCCTCGAAGACCGCCCCCCAGCCTGCCAGGCTGGCGTCTGTGGTAACTACCTTCCAGACAACAGGGCTGAAGGATCTTCCCTTTAGAAGGTTCTGAGGGTTCAACCACCAGGTCAGGCTTTGTCGGACCCTTGATGATAGCGTCAAAGGGGACTCTAAGGCATATGCCCTCTTGCCCCAGGCTGCTAGAATGGCTGCCTGTAGGACGCGAGTGTGGATCTGAGCGTATGGTACTGCCTCGAATGTGGCCACTAGCTTGCCTAGTAATCGCATACACAGGCGAATAGTTGGTCTTTTCTTGTTTATAACCAACTGAACCAACCCCTTGATCGCCTTGATCTTTACAAGGGGCAGGAACACCTTTTGATGTTCTGTGTCTAACCTCCTGCCGAGGTATTCCAACTGCTTTGTAGGCTGGAATGCTGACTTTCCCTGGTTTAGGACCCAGCCGAATTCTTCGAGGTACCGAACCGTGAGGTTTACTGCCTTTTGCAGACCCGTCCGTGAGTGATCTATGATTAAAAGGTCGTCCAAGTATGCTAGGACTGTGACTCCTTGGATCCTTAAATTGGCCAGAACTGGGGCTAGAATCTTCGTGAATACCCGGGGGGCCGTGGCCAGCCCGAAAGGGAGCGCCCTGAATTGGAAGTGTCGCTGCCCCACCGCGAAGCGTAAAAACCTTTGATGCGCCTGAAAGATTGGTACATGAAGGTAAGCATCTTTTATGTCTATGGAGGCCAGAAAATCGTCTTTCTGAAGCGCGGCAGCTGCTGACCGGATGGATTCCATCCGGAAGGAACGCACCCTTAGATAACCGTTTAACCTCTTTAGGTCCAAGATTGGCCTGACATCGCCGTTGGGCTTTGGTATGACAAAGAGATTGGAATAGAAACCTAGGCCTTGCTCTTGGGCTGGCACTTCTATAATTACGTCCTGGCAAAGCAGGTGATCTAAAGCTGCCAGCATTGAGGCCTTCCTTGGTAGCCTTGATTCTTGAAAATGAGGCGGAGGATATTTTAGAAACTCCAGTCTGTAACCTGTGGTTACAGATGCCCGGACCCAATTGTCGGGGATCTTGGCTTCCCAAACTTCTGAGAAGAGACGAAGCCTTCCCCCCACCCGTGAGAGTGGGGGCGCCCCTTCATAATGCAGACTTAGGGGCTGTCTTTGACGGCTTGCGATACCACGGCTTCTTACCCCCAGGGGTCTGTCCTTGCGATCTACTGATAACGTTGGATCGTGCAGGCGGCCGTCGATACTGCCTGGAATTAGAGGGCCCCGAGACAGGAAAAAACTGCCTCTTAAATGTAGGAGCCCGGAATGTCTTTTTGACCGGTAAAAGGGTACTCTTGCCATTTGAAATAGTCTGAATATATTTATCCAGATCTTCTCCGAAGAGTCGTCCTCCATGGAAGGGAAATCCTGCCAGAAGCTTTTTGCATGGGGGCTCCGCCGCCCAGTTCTTCAACCATAAGAGCCTTCTCATGTGCACCAAACATAGTGATAAACGAGAAGCCTGCTGGATGGAATCTTTTATAGCCTCTACCGCGAAACACAGAGCTCTGGGAATGTCAGCAAACTCCTCTGCTTGTTGGGTAGGCATGTCCTTTAACATCTCTTTTGTCTGGTCTTTTAATGCCTGACAAACTCCAATTGCAGCTACCGCTGGCTGCACCACTGCTCCTGCCGTAGCAAAGGATGCTTTTAAAAGTGTCTCTAATCTTTTATCAACCGGATCTTTAAACATATGTATGTTTTCCACCGGGCAAGTTAGTGATTTATTCACACATGAGATGGCTGCATCCACTATTGGGAGCCTCCACTTCTTGGAGAATTTTTCCTCCATGGGATAAATGACCGCAAATCTTTTCGGTGGCAGAAAAATCCTGTCCGGCCGTACCCAATCCCGAAAGATCAATTCCTCCAAGAGAGGATGGACCGGAAAAACTGCGTTGCTTAACGGGGCTTTCAAAGAGCCCAGAGAGGATACCGGAGGAACCTGAGGTTCTGGCAATGGCAAACTAAATGCCGAGCGGACCATGTCCGCCAAAGACTGTACCCACAGTCTCTCTGTCTGGGAGTCTGAAAATGGTTCCTCAGAGGTAGACCCCTCCATCCCTGAACCCTCTTGGTTCAGGTCCAGTTGATCCTCCTGTGATTCTAATTCCTCCGGAGAGAGAATCTCAGCATCTGAGGATACACCCCCTGGTGATGGGGATCTAACCCGTTTCTTACCAGGAATAGCTCTAGCGATCAATGCCGCTATTCTTTCTTCTAGCCCCCCTAGGGATACGGCTAGCATCTCCTCTGTGATAAACACAGGGCTGGGCTGATCTGGGCCAGCCTCCGCACCAGATCCCCCTAATGGCTCATCCAAGGCGCTTCTTAAATTAATAAGCTGCGGGGAAAGAATCGGCATATCAGAATCAGAAAGGGAACCCTTTTGTTTTTTGGTCTTTTTTGTACCCTTTGACCCCGAACCCTTGGAAGCCATAATACAAAATCGAGGGACTCCGCCCACACAACAGACTGTAGTGGCCAGGAGTACAAATTTCAGAGTTTAGGGGAGAATAGATCACTAGTGTCCCAAAAACTGATGGGCCCGTATGTTGGTTTTTTTTTTTTTTTTTTTTTTTTTTTTAAATAATTATATATTATATATTATATATTTTCTTTGACAACATACAGTGACCCTAATTTAAGTTTGCCAGCCTCCAACCTGCTGCAAAATAAGGGGGATTCTTGGCTTAACAATAAAGGCATTGGAACAAAGTCCACATGTACTTCCCCTCTTCCGCCACCGGGAGTCACTGTTCTGCCGCTCTGCGTCCTCTCCTTGAAAGATCAGCCTCAGACTGAGTACTGACAAAGCCTGCTGTCTATAACAGCACAAAGGCGCGCCCCTGTATGACGCCGCAGGCCCGCCCCCCCCCCGCCCTCCTGTCTGGACGGCGCGAAAAAATGTCAATAAGACGTGCGCGCGCACGCGCGCGCGCGCGTATGCCGGAAAACAGGAGGAACATGGAGGAGCCGCGCTGCTGGAGATCCAGGCACGCAGAAACAGGCGGCAGATTCAAACCCCCGGCCAGGTAGGACTCTCTCAAGGCCCCTAGGGATCCTTACTAGCCCTAGGAAGAAACAGCAGGTTAGCTAGCAACACATATTTAGACAGGGGGGCCTAGTGATGGGGGGAGAAAGGGTGTCATCCTGTCTCTCTTAGACATAGTGATCACGGTTGCCCATGCAGAGCATACTTAGGCTATCCCCCCTTTTAGGTTACCCCGGGGAGCCTGCTGTCGAACCAAGTCCCGCAGGCTCCCCCTTACCTGCTCCATGCTGCAGGATGTTTGACCAGCAAACTGATCCAATCTTCTCCCATCTCCGTGGGTAGCGTAGTAGACCTTCAGGCCCTGGGGTCCTATGAAGGTACCCACTGTCCTGGACCTATATAGCACCCTGGCAAACAGGAACTTTATGGTTTTGCAAACTCCAAGTCCTGGGCCCAGGGTCCAGCCCTCCTAAAGAGGAACATTATAGGCAAAACCCCACGGTTTGGGGCCCGGGTACTGTCCACTTTGGCACTGAGGCTCCTTGGACAGATCCGGTTAGCCCGCCCTTAATCCCAAGGATGTGGAGCAAAGCTATTCCGTGACCAACACCTAAGACACTGGCGAAAAAACTGAGGGACTCCCTCTAGGGGAGGGGGTTATATAGGGAGGGGACTTCCTGTTTGAAGATTGCCAGTGTCCACACCTGAAGGTACTCCATATAACCCACATAGTAATGAATATGCCGCTCTGTGTCCCGTGATGTACGAGAAAGAAAAGTAAAGTACACAGCGTACAGATATCTCGATTACTGACAGAGCTCACACTGGGGACGTGTAACAGAGCACTGCATAGATGCATGAATGGAATCTGTGAACTATCCCTGTCAGGTCACAGCACACAATAAAATTTTACTACGAGGAAACAGTTTATAACAGTTCACCTGCCTATGCTCTGCATGTGGGTGTTTTTTTTTCCCTTTTCTATTATGTTTTTGATTGTTTTGCCCTGTACCTCTAAAGGCCTTGTTCACTAGTGCCAAAGAGAAATGCTTGGAGGTTGTTACTTTCAGTTGCAAAGTGTTTTTGGTACCAGAATATATAGAAGCGTTTAAAGTGCGAGCATGTTCCATGCAACATTTGTCCTCAAAGTTTACGCTTGCTTTCACATGAAAAGGACTCCATTAGGCAGCCCTCCTCCCGAAGCTTACTCCAAGGTCACTAATAAACTCCTCAGTGTTATGTAGAGCCAGATTTCCACATAGGCTTGGGTTTAGGGTGGCAAATCTCAGCTACATTGCTGAGGGTCATGGACATCATTTTAATCTGAAATAAGATAACAGGCTTTTGTTCACCAATACCACCTGGCCAGGTTGGCATCCCCAAAACGGTGCCTTTGTATTAAGAGATTCGGCTTCAGTGAACAGGTTTCTGCATCTGCTAGTATCAGTACCGTTCTGGTTTTGCCAATATGATTCTCGTCAGGACTCGCTTGGAGTGCTAAACTGCATTGAATTAGAAGTATTCCGAATCCAGTAAGGTTCTAAATCAGGCTATTTTTAGGAGGATTCAGAATTTCTCTGTGAACCTGCTTCTACATGAGGCCACACACACACCTTTTGCCCATATATGACCATTGCAAGGGCAGCCATAGACCTCATATACATATCAGCCATCAGGCAGATTCTTCAGTCATAAATTGCCAAATGCAACATAAGGATGTCAAAATCATATACGCTGACTTCAAACAATTCATTACACCGAATTGGCTACGTTGACGTTCGTGTCAGATTGAGACAGCTTTGGAGGTCTTACCATCTACTCTAATAGCCAACCTAAAATTGTAGAAGTGAGGTGTAGGCCTTCCTCCTTTGTGTTCCAGTTTGTTTATTTTTGTATATCAAGTCTGTTCTAAAAAGAACAAACTTTTAGCTCCCATTCTATTTAAAAAAATAAATAAAAAAATAAAGTTTATGACCGATACTGCGGCAATTCTAACAAACAGTGGCATCATCTACTATTGTTTTTCTCAGAAGATTTACCTGAACAAGTTCTATAGCAAGAAGGCAATTTAACCTGAGAATTGGTGACATTGTGGAAAGAATTTATACTCTGTGGGTTTTTATGCCATGCATGGTTAGTGGTGGGAACCTGTGATCACAGGCTAGAACCATAATGAATATACTTTGGAAAAAAAAAAAAGTCGAGGCTCAAGTTTCCTTCCACAGTCCCGCACACCACAAATGTATGCATCACCTCAAAAGTTGTTGTACTCAATTTCAAGTAAAAAAAAAAAAAAAAAACACCCCTGTACAAATCAACTAAATTTAATGTGACACAACTTAACCCCCACTTCTGTATTTTAACCCAAAAAATACTGGAGTAGGGCCACAAGGGTCTTTTGACCCTACTTCTCCTGGGGATCACAGGAGTGCACTTCTGTGACCTTTGTTCAGCTAGTCCAGGCTCTGGAGAGATCCCAACATTTAGATGTTGGGATCCACCCAGCTGCAAGGACCGGCAGCTGGCTTAGCCTCTCAGCGCCCTGCTAAGAGCCCAAGCCATCCGCTCCCACCCCCTGAAAACGGAAGAGCAAGAACTGTGCAATCACCGTCTTTGATTGCTCAGTTCTTGGTCTAGAGGCAGCGAGGGACAGATGCATTTCTAACCCCCTTTCTCTTTTAAGCTCCTTAAGCATGTCTGGTTGATCAATAAGACATCTAGCTCTTCACGGTAAAGCAGAGCCAATAAATTACAAAAATTACCATTAAAAGCAAAAAGGAAAGTTGGGATTCTAATCTATGGTGGTTTTTATATACCTGCCAAGTCTCAAAACACAAAAAATATACCATGACAACATATCACAAGTTTAACTAGATGTTCTATGGTTAATGACATTTATTAATTACGGTGGGTGACATTTCTAGGAAAGTTATGAAAGATTGAAGTTTCTGAGAAAAAAAAAAAACCATTACAGAAGATGTACCAAGAAGCCACAAGAAAAGAACTGCAGCCGTTAGGTAAAAAGAAAACAAATAAGTTAAAACCGACCCTCAACTCCAAGACTGTAGTATTTCCTACTGCTCCCTTTGTAGCGATGCTTACCGATTTCCTCTACAAACCACAGCTATACATAGTCAAGTGGGGGAGGCCAGCAGGCCCAGGCCTTGTGCTGAGGTAAAGCAGTTTAAGAAGCGGGTATGACAGGAGGAAGAGTATCAAACACACATAACCCAATGCATATTACCCAATGATGCATAAATTGTTCTAACCTACGCACACTATGAATCAACCACAGTCTTATCTCAAGGCAACCGCCCATGACAGTTAACCTCTATTAAGAAGCAACCTCTATTAAGAAGCAACCAAAATTAAAACTCTGGCAGATATGATAGATTTCAGATAGCCAACACAGTCTTGGTTAAAAAAAACATGCATTGGCAACCTATTTACCTCAAAACTGCATTTATACGTATTGTCAACTGCCAAAACGCAATCAAGACAAGATACTCCGGCCTTTGAAGTGGCTTTAGTACAAATCTTAAAAACACGTATGTTTGAGTGAAGATAAAGCAAGGTAGGTTTTGTGCATCTCACATTTCAGCACTATTTGACCTAGTTGCAATATTTAAACAACCCCCCCCCCCCCCCCCCCCCAAACACACACACACACACACACACACACACACACACACACTTTTCTTATAAAAATGAATGCCATGGTACATGTACACATTTCAATATAAAATGCCAATAATTTTTTACTAAAATATGCCCATTGTTAAAAAGTGACATGCATGTGAAAGTCCCCCCTCCCCAAAAAAATAAAAAATCCTGGACAATTCTATTTTAAAAAAAGGAAGCAAGCACAAAAATGAATTGTTTAGACAGAATGAGGTACCCATCTTGATTGTAATGTCTGTATGGAATTTTTCAATGTTGACTCCTTTTATAAAACTTAAACATTTGAATTTACACTCATGCTGTGCGTCCATAATAATCTAAAATTAATCTAGATTCGCCAAGCAGCAACTACATACTCCATTGCACATTCCTTGGGCCTATGATCAACCACATTGTTACAAAATGTCATGCTTACAGGTAGAGGTCAATACTTCTCATTGGGTACAACAGCTAGTTTAAAGTAAATCTAAACCCTAACTGGAAGAAGTTTAGTTTGCTAAAAAAAAAAAAAAAAAAAAAAAAAAAAAAAAAACACACACGCGGGACCAGTGCGTTCTGAAGCTCCAGCAATAGAGCTGTAAAAATGCCGGACATTAAAAAAAAAAGCTCAAAAACGCTACCGCAGCGTTAAGCTAAAAAAAAATGCTTTTTTTTTTCTAAAACAAACATGGACAGACGTTTTAAAGCTGTAAAAATAACGCTCAGAAAAGTGGCTGTAAAAACGCCAGTGGAAATGAAGCCTAAATATCATCTAGAACGAAGAATTCACAGACACCACATAAGGAACTATAGCTTAACACTCAGCAGCTTCATAACATAAGTAAAAAGGAAGGCATTCATTTAAAACAATGTAATCACAAAAAGGCATACAAAAATGTATCAAATAAGTTTCAAATAAATATTTGTACGCACTTTCCAGTTAACTTGATGTGAACTTTCTATGCAGCTTGTTGGTGACATTCCCAATAGAAGTTCCTTCGCTATAAGGTTTTTACCTCTACAGATTCAAGGTTTGCATGCTTAATATGCATAAACAGTCTCCTTATTAGCCTCAGCTGTCCACAGAAGTTTCTATATGAAACAGACTGATGCTCAGGAGGTCTCTCTGCTGCGAGAGCCTGCTGCTGGGTGAAAAGGGAAAGTGCCGATAGAAGACTAAAAAAGGATACAAGGAGTTGACCATTTATTTTGACAAATGCATTATGGGGTGCCTTAGACAGAAATGGACCTAAATTTTAGTTGGGGGACTTGAACAGATGGTTTGTTTAGGCTCGGACTTGTTTAAATGCAGGAGGGCTTTGTATAGCAGGTTTTTTTTTTTTTTTGCTGCCCTGCTGAATAAATGTGCATGACAAACTGTCTTGGACCGTTTCTGGTTGTCGGTCTTGTGCATGGTGCCTGTAACTCAACCTTCTTCTGAAAAAGGCAGTGGTAGGCATCCCCCAAAGTAGTCTAATCTATGAAAATTATTTGACTTATCAGTCGGTAGCCATTTTTTTAAGAAAGGGAGACGAGACAAAAAAAAAAAAAAGAGAACACAAATGTAAGACGATACCGACGTCTATAGTTAAACCGGTGTCTTATGACCAACTTGTCAAAGCCATCAGGATCTGATGCAAACAGCCAATTCGGTGTAACGAATGGAAAGACTTCTCATATCTGCACTCAATGGGCCAGATTCAGGTAGGAGTTAGGCTGGAGTATCAGTGATACTCCAGCCTAAATCTCACTTTGAGCCGGCGTTTCTGTAAGCAGAAAACAAGAAACGGTGGGTTGGAGTTCCTATACGAGCGGCGTAATTGTATTTCGCCGTCGTATCGGAACTGCAATTTTAAAAATGGCGCTCGGGGCGTTCCCGCTGATTAACGCCGAGAATATGTTGATCCGCGAGAATCGGCAATTCACGATCGCATTCGGGCCCGACGCAGTGACTTTCCCGTAAGATACGCAGCGTAAAGAAAAAAAGGGATTTTTAAATACAGCTTACCTGTAAAATCCTTTTCTTGGAGTACATCACGGGACACAGAGCGGCATATTCATTACTATGTGGGTTATATGGAGTACCTTCAGGTGTGGACACTGGCAATCTTCAAACAGGAAGTCCCCTCCCTATATAACCCCCTCCCCTAGAGGGAGTCCCTCAGTTTTGTAGCAAGCAGTATGCCTCCCAAAATGGTCACCCAAAAGAGGGGTGGGAGCTCTGTGTCCCGTGATGTACTCCAAGAAAAGGATTTTACAGGTAAGCTGTATTTAAAAATCCCTTTTTCTTTCTCGTACATCACGGGACACAGAGCGGCATATTCATTACTATGTGGGATGTCCGAAAGCAATGCTTTAATGAGGGGAGGGAGACATCTTCCAAAGAAGGATTCAATTTAGAGATAAACTCAAATCATAATAATTCCAACTTAGTCAAGAAAAAACTTTTTTTTTTTTTTTTTTTTTTTATAACCAAGGGTGTTTCTGATCCCGAGGATTTCAATACTGCAGCCTGTAGTACTGCCTGTCCAAAGGCAGAATCCGCATTCCTTCTCACGTCTAGTTGATAAAACCTTGTAAACGTGTGGACTGATGACCACGTTGCTGCCTTGCATATCTGAGCCATAGAGATCTGATGATGTGCTGCCCAAGAGGCGCCCATGGCCCTGGTAGAATGGGCCTTTACCGACAACGGAGGAGGCAACCTCTTCAACCCGTAGGCTTGAATGATTAATTGTCTAATCCATCTTGAGATGGTGGATTTTGCAGCTGCCTGCCCCTTCTTGGGGCCATCTGGTAGAACGAATAACACATCTGTTTTCCGGATCTTTTCTGTAGCTTTAAGATAGGCCTTCATGGCCCGGACAATATCCAAGGTATGCAGCAACCCCTCCTTTCTAGATGTAGGTTTTGGAAAGAAGGATGGAAGTACCAAATCCTGGTTTAAGTGAAATTTGGATATAACCTTTGGTAGAAAGGAAGGATGGGGCCGGAGAACTGCCCTGTCCTTATGCAGAACAAGATATGGTTCCTTACACGATAAGGCTGCTAATTCTGACACTCTCCTGGCCGAAACTATGGCGACCAAGAAAACCAATTTTCTTGTCAGTAAGAGTAAAGGAATCTCAGCCAGAGGCTCAAAAGGCTGTTTCTGTAGAGTGGACAGGACAAGATTTAAGTCCCAAGGACAAACTGGTGACTTGACAGGAGGATTAATACGCAAGACCCCCTGTAAGAAGGTCTTTACCAGCGAGTGGGTGGCCAGCGGCCTCTGAAACCACACTGACAGAGCTGAGATCTGTCCT
This sequence comes from Rana kukunoris, assembly GCA_029574335.1. Taxonomy (NCBI): domain Eukaryota; kingdom Metazoa; phylum Chordata; class Amphibia; order Anura; family Ranidae; genus Rana; species Rana kukunoris. Next base: position 121,841,544 of record CM056058.1, read on the forward strand.
TTGATTGTGCTTAGTGCCAGGCCTTTATCCACTCCTAGCTGGAGAAAACTTAACACCCTATCAATAGTATATTTGCGGCAATTCCCTCTTTTGGATTCACACCAGCCTATATAATTCCTCCACACCCTGTAATAAATTACCCTGGAGACCGGCTTTCTAGCCTTAATCAGGGTAGGGATTACCTGCCTAGACAGACCCCTACCCCTGAGAATCAGGGATTCAGCCTCCAGGCCGTCAAATTTAGACGTTGTAATGTAGGGTGGAGGATCGGACCTTGTGAGAGTAGGTCTGGTTGTAGAGGAAGAGTCCAAGGGTCTCCCACTGCCATATTCAGGACTAGCGAGTACCAAGCCCTCCGGGGCCAAGCTGGAGCTATTAGAATGACTGGCTTGTGCTCCACTCTGATCCTGCGCAACAGGCGGGGGAGTAACTGTAGTGGAGGGAATGCATATAGAAGTTTGAATTGATGCCAAGGGCACACCAACGCATCGGTTCCGCAGGCCATAGGATCCCTCGCTCGCGACACGAACCTGTCTAGTTTCTTGTTGAACCTGGATGCCATTATATCTACGTCTGGCGTTCCCCACCTCTGGCAGATTGTCTGAAAGACCTGGGGATGCAGAGACCACTCCCCTGGCAACAGACTCTGGCGACTTAAGAAGTCTGCCTGCAGGTTGTCCACTCCTGGAATGAATATCGCTGAAATGCAGGGTACATGAGCCTCTGCCCATTGAAAAATCAAGTTCACTTCCCTTTGAGCGGCCTGGCTCCTGGTTCCCCCTTGGTGGTTTATGTATGCCACCGCCGTGGCATTGTCTGACTGGATTCTCACCGGGAACCCCTTTAATCTGGAGGTCCACGCCAACAGGGCTAGGCGAGCCGCTCTGATTTCCAAGATATTGATGGAGAGCTGCCTCTCTGCTTTCACCCAAGTTCCCTGGCGGGAGAACCCCTCGAAGACCGCCCCCCAGCCTGCCAGGCTGGCGTCTGTGGTAACTACCTTCCAGACAACAGGGCTGAAGGATCTTCCCTTTAGAAGGTTCTGAGGGTTCAACCACCAGGCCAGGCTTTGTCGGACCCTTGATGATAGCGTCAAAGGGGACTCTAAGGCATGTGCCCTCTTGCCCCAGGCTGCTAAAATGGCTGCCTGTAGGACGCGAGTGTGGATCTGAGCGTAAGGTACTGCCTCGAATGTGGCCACTAGCTTGCCTAGTAATCGCATACACAGGCGAATAGTTGGTCTTCTCTTGTTTATAACCAACCGAACCAACCCCTTGATCGCCTTGATCTTTACAAGGGGCAGGAACACCTTTTGACGTTCCGTGTCTAACCTCATGCCGAGGTATTCCAACTGCTTTGTAGGCTGGAATGCTGACTTTCCCTGGTTTAGGACCCAGCCGAATTCTTCGAGGTACCGAACCGTGAGGTTTACTGCCTTCTGCAGACCCGTCCGTGAATGATCTATAATTAAAAGGTCGTCCAAGTATGCTAGGACTGTGACTCCTTGGATTCTTAAATTGGCCAGAACTGGGGCTAGGATCTTCGTGAATACCCGGGGGGCCGTGGCCAGCCCGAAAGGGAGCGCCCTGAATTGGAAGTGTCGCTGCCCGACCGCGAAGCGTAAAAACCTTTGATGCGACTGACAGATTGGTACATGAAGGTAAGCATCTTTTATGTCTATGGAGGCCAGAAAATCGTTCTTCTGAAGCGCGGCGGCTGCTGACCGGATGGATTCCATCCGGAAGGACCGCACCCTTAGATAACCGTTTAACCTCTTTAGGTCCAAGATTGGCCTGACATCGCCGTTGGGCTTTGGTATGACAAAGAGATTGGAATAGAAACCTAGGCCTTGCTCTTGGGCTGGCACTTCTAAAATTACGTCCTGGCAAAGCAGGTGATCCAAGGCTGCCAGCATTGAGGCCTTCCTTGCTGGATCCCTTGGTAGCCTTGATTCTTGAAAATGAGGCGGAGGATACCTTAGAAATTCCAGTCTGTAACCTGTGGTTACAGATGCCCGGACCCATTTGTCGGGGATCTTGGCTTCCCAAACTTCTGAGAAGAGACGAAGCCTTCCCCCCACCCGTGAGAGTGGGGGCGCCCCTTCATAAGGCAGACTTAGGGGCTGCCTTTGACGGCTTGCGATACCACGGCTTCTTACCCCCAGGGGTTTGTCCCTGCGATCTACTGTTACCGTTGGATCGCGCAGGCGGCCGTCGATACTGCCTGGAATTAGAGGGCCCCGAGACAGGAAAAAGCTGCCTTTTAAATGTAGGAGCCCGGAATGTCTTTTTGACCGGTAAAAGGGTACTCTTGCCATTTGAAATAGTCTGAATATATTTATCCAGATCCTCTCCGAAGAGTCGCCCTCCATGGAAGGGAAATCCTGCCAGAAGCTTTTTGCATGGGGGTTCTGCCGCCCAGTTCTTCAACCATAAGAGCCTTCTCATGTGTACCAAACATAGTGATAAACGAGAAGCCTGCTGGATGGAATCTTTTATAGCATCTACCGCAAAACACAGAACTCTGGGAATGTCAGCAAACTCTTCTGCTTGTTGGGTAGGCATGTCTTTTAACATCTCTTTTGTCTGGTCTTTTAATGCCTGACAAACTCCAATTGCAGCTACCGCTGGCTGCACCACTGCTCCTGCCGTAGCAAAGGATGCTTTTAAAAGTGTTTCTAATCTTTTATCAACCGGATCTCTAAACATATGTATATTTTCCACCGGGCAAGTTAGTGATTTATTCACACATGAGATGGCTGCATCCACTACTGGGAGCTTCCATCTCTTGGAGAATTTTTCCTCCATGGGATAAATGACCGCAAATCTTTTCGGTGGCAGAAAAACCCTGTCCGGCCGTACCCAATCCCGAAAGATCAATTCCTCCAAGAGAGGATGGACCGGAAAAAACTGCGTTGCTTAACGGGGCTCTCAAAGAGCCCAGAGAGGATACCGGAGGAACCTGAGGTTCTGGTAATGGCAAGCTAAATGCCGAGCGGACCATGTCCGTCAAAGACTGTACCCACAGTCTTTCTGTCTGGGAGTCTGAAAATGGTTCCTCAGAGGTAGACCCCTCAATCCCTGAACCCTCTTGGTTCAGGTCCAGTTGATCCTCCTGTGATTCTAATTCCTCCGGAGAGAGAATCTCAGCATCTGAGGATACACTGCCTGGTGATGGGGATCTAACCCGTTTCTTACCAGGAATAGCTCTAGCAATCAATGCTGCTATTCTCTCTTCTAGCCCCCCTAGGGATACGGCTAGCATCTCCTCTGTGATAAACACAGGGCTGGGCTGATCCGGGCCAGCCTCCGCACCAGATCCCCCTAATGGCTCATCCAAGGCGCTTCTTAAATTAATAAGCTGCGGGGAAAGAATCGGCATATCAGAATCAGAAAGGGAACCCTTTTGTTTTTTGGTCTTTTTTGTACCCTTTGACCCCGAACCCTTGGAAGCCATAATAAAAAATCGAGGGACTCCGCCCACACAACAGACTGTAGTGGCCAGGAGTACAATTCCAGAGTTTAGGGGAAAGTAGATCACTAGTGTCCCCACAAACTGATGGGCCTGTATGTTGGTCTTTTTTTTTTTTTTTTTTTTTTAAATAATTATATATTTTCTATGACCATACATAATGCCCCTAACTTAAGTTTGCCAGCCTCCAACCTGCTGTCAAATAAGGGGGATTCTTTGGCTTAACAATAGACATTGGGACAAAGTCCACATGTACTACCCCTTTTCCGCCACCGGGAGTCACTGTTCTGCCGCCCTGCGTCCTCTCTTGAAACAATCAGCCACAGACTGAGCCCTGTACAAGGCCTGCTGTCTATAACAGCAGAAGGGCGCGCCTGTATGACGCCGCAGGCCCGCCCCCCCCCGCCCTCCTGTCCGGATGGCGCGAAAATTCGTCAATAAGACGCGCGCGTGCACGCGCGCGCGCGCGCGTACCCGGAAACAGGAAGAACATGGAGGAGCCGCGCTGCTGGAGATCCATGGCGCAGAAACGGCGGCAGATTCAAAAACTCCCGGCCAGGTAGGACTCTTTTAAGGCCCCTAAGGATCCTTTACTAGCCTCTAGGAAGAAACAGCAGGTTAGCTAGCAACACACTTTAGACAGGGGGGCCTAGTAATGGGGGGAGAAAGGGTGTCATCCTGTCTCTAAGACATAGTGATCACAGTTGCCCATGCAGAGCATACTCAGGCTATCCCCCCTTTTAGGTTACCCCGGGGAGCCTGCTGTCGAACCAAGTCCCGCAGGCTCCCCCTTACCTGCTCCATGCTGCAGGATGTTTGACCAGCAAACTGATCCAGTCTTCTCCCATCTCCGTGGGTAGCGTAGTAGACCTTCAGGCCCTGGGGTCCTATGAAGGTACCCACTGTCCTGGACCTATATAGCACCCTGGCAAAACAGGAACCTTATGGTTTTTGCAAACTCCAAGTCCTGGGCCCAGGGTCCAGCCCTCCAAAGAGGAGCATTATAGGCAAAACCCCACGGTTTGGGGCCCGGGTACTGTCCACTTTGGCACTGAGGCTCCTTGGACAGATCCGGTTAGCCCGCCCTTAATCCCAAAGGATGTGGAGCAAAGCTATTCCGTGACCAACACCTAAGACACTGGCGAAAAAACTGAGGGACTCCCTCTAGGGGAGGGGGTTATATAGGGAGGGGACTTCCTGTTTGAAGATTGCCAGTGTCCACACCTGAAGGTACTCCATATAACCCACATAGTAATGAATATGCCGCTCTGTGTCCCGTGATGTACGAGAAAGAAAACTGCCCCCTAGTGGAGTATCCTATGTTAAGTATGGCCGTCGTCATCGCGTTGAATTTAAAAATGTTTGCGTCGTTTGCGTAAAACGTCCGTGAATGGGGATTGACGTCATTGACGTTCACTGACAGAATTTGGAGCATGCGCACCGACAGTCGACCCATGCGCAGTACGTTCGCCGCGGGATCGCGCCTAGTTTAAATACACGCCCAATTTGAATTCGCTACGCCGCCGCAACTTTAGGAGCAAGTGCTATGTGAATAACAGTACTTGCTCCTAAAGTTTCGGCGGAGTAACGTAAATGAGAAACGTTACTCCAAAATAAAGATTCGCCCATCTACCTGAATCTGGCCCAACGTACAGAACCTTTTCAGCAAGTGGAAGATCTCTATGAATCAACAGAAGTGTTTTAGGCAAGCAATACAACTTGTTGATGGGTCCTTAAAGTGGAACTTCAGTAATTTTTCTCAACTTTCTATCCATTAAACCTTCTGCCCTGGTGGTTTAACTTTGTATAGACATTTTTTATCTGCCAGTAAAATACCTTATACAGCCCACTTCCCGTTTACTTGTCTGGTCATTAGCCTAGGCTTATGGCATCATGCACAGCTCTCTCGTGAGAGATTACTAGGAAGGTAGGGAATGAGTCATAAGAAGGCCAATGAGAGCTGCAGGTGTGTGTGTGTGTGTGTGTGTGTGTGTTAATCCAGCAAGTGAACAGGCAGCAGCTTCAGCTGCCCACAGTTAAAATGGCTGCAGCAAGACTCAGTGTAGGAAGATTTATGCAGCATATGTGGAAAGTACAAAAATCACAGTATATATAAAATACAACGTGGTTGGAGGGAAGCTTCAGAATAGCAAAGATGTTTTTATTACAAAAGATATGAGCAGACTGCAGTTCCTCTTTAAAAAAGTGCCCGATACTTGACTGCGCATGGCACAGGCAGTGTTACGAGACTCTACAGCCAAATCCTAGCTTCCACAAACTTTAATTCTCTTACTCATCATACATTATTTAAAATGAGCCAAATTAGAAGGAACGTGCTAATGAATCACCCTCCTCCTCTCACTAAGAACCGAAAGCCTGCGACATTAATACAGCTGAGCTGTGCTGATGTGTTACACATGTAAAGATAGTGTGTGCTAAATCGAGAAGCGTTAGACTGTGGGAGAGCAGAAATTCTAAAGCACAGGTGTCTGATTCAATTCTACCCAGTGATATAAAAGGAGTGTGATGTTTAATTGTTTTACTGAGCTCACTGGAGAAGTTGTCTTTTGAAAGACATACATTTCCCCCTGCAGACAAGAACAAAAAATGTCCTCCCAGACCTCTGCCATGCGACTGGATGATTTGTAGAAATTATGGATTACATGCGTTTACCATGACATGAACATGTGTAAAAATCAAGTCGGTCAATGAGCCATTGCAAACATAAGGGTCCCCATTAAAAACTGCCCTATCAAACCTAGAAGAGCCAAAGCCTGACGTTAGGGGGGCTTCATAAAAAAAAAAAAAAAAAAAAAAAAAGCGTGGTCAAGTCTCAGATGTCTAAAGCACAAATGTTAGGTTCCAAGTAGCCACTGCTTTCAAATCTCTTTGGATTTGTAAAACTTTCCAAATCTAAAACAATTTATGAAGCCGATCTTCTAAAAAAAGAAAAAAAAAAAAAAAGAAGGGGGGGGGGGGGATTATTAAAACCAGAGCTCCACCGAAAAATGGAGCTTCCGCTCCTCGGAACCCCCCCCTCCGGTGTCACATCTGACATCTTTCAGGGGGGAATGGGGTGCAGATACCCAAGACACGTATTTGCACCCACTTCCGGGAACTCGTGCGGCAGACACGCCCCTACCCACACCCCGAAATACTGTTCCCAGGAGAGATCGGGACCAGTGGCAGCGCGGCACGCTACTCGCACAGTAGGGAACCGGGGCAGTGAAGCCGCAATGCTTCACTTCCAGATTCCATAAGGATGGTGCTGGGTGCAGCCGAGGGACGAGCGATTGCTCGTCCTTGGCTGACATCGTGGGCGTGCTGGACAGGCAAGGGTCCATTTTTTTTCAAAAGTCAGCAGCTGCAGGCTTTTTAAAAACAAAAATATTTCGGTGGAACCTCCGCTTTAAAGGGACTTGTCAACCTGTGCTTTCTTCTCAGCCACCAAGGTAGGCGACAATGACCTGTTGTCTGGTGGGGAGAGCAACAGCTGGAATACCCAAGAGAGCCAAGAATCCAACCTGGAACTAAACAGAGTCCACCGATAACTGAAATGTTATTCTCTGAGTGGAATGACAATTAAAGGAATTCTACACAATGTCAGTCTGTTATCTGTCCTCAAGTGTCCGTAAACATGTCACATAATTAAGTCTTGTATATCACCCACAGGAAGTTTTCCCAGTGTCTAAGATATACACAGGGTGATGACAAAGTGGTCTGCTAATTAGCTGCAAACCTTAGTTTGAGGCTTGAATTTAACCCTTGAAATGAAGAGCTCTGCACAGTTTTAGACAGAGACCCAGGTATCCTTGAGATTTTAAGCTCCAATGAGCAGGGCCCTCCGATTCCTCTTGTACCAAAATTGTAATGTAACCAATGTCTGCCTTTATTTTGTTAAGCGCTGCACAAACTGTTGGCTCTATATAAAACGTGTAGAAGTCATTTTAATTACAGGTTGTTATATAGCGCCGACTATTTATGCAGTGCTTCACATTCATATCTGTCTTTACCCTCTAGAAGCTTAAGAGAAAAAAAAAAAAACACACCACAAACAACCTCCCCACCTACCTCACAATACTAAGACCAAATTTAGAGGAGGAGCCAATTGACCATTCTAGAAAGTCTTTGTGCGGGAGGAAGCCTACACAAGCACAGGGAGAACACGCAACCATCATGCAGGGAGTGTCATGGCTGGAATAGAACCACTGGCCCTATTGCTACATGGTAGGGCCAATTCTTAAAGTGTCACTAAACCCAAACCATAAAAACCATCGATAAATGGTGTATTACATGCCGTTCATACTCAAGCAGGTATTCTGTACAGATAACTCGGTGTTGAAAATGAGGCAGTGTGTGACTTTCAGCATTTTATACACCAACATTTGCACAATGACCACAGAAAACATCAAGCTTAGGCCAGACACAGGCTGTGCGTGCAGAGCCTTTAACGTGTCACTAAACCCACATACATTAAAATAAGTAAATAAAATGGTGCATTACATGCTGTTCATACACACAATGAGATTCATATTCTGTATTCTGCAAAAAGCCAAGTTGATCATGTTGCTCTCTTTCTCCACCTTCTGTTCATGTCCCCAATGCTAAGGATTTTGCAGCTGTGGCGACAACTCTGCACATTTTTTCAGCAAGTTTCTATGCAGAGTATTTCCTCCCCATCACATGTGAGTAGCCCATGTGACTACAGAGTCTCACATGTGGGCATATACACAGTGGTAAATGTCAGCCCACTCCCTCCTCCATGCCCATTACCATCTAAACACAATGGGGGTTAAATATTACATGTAGATTAATGGCGGCTTCTCCTCCCTCCTATTCTGGCACAGCCTACGACTGGCAGAAATAAACCCATAGCATGTTATTTACAAAAAAAAAAAGAAGATTTTAAATATATATTTGTATGTAAATTTTAAACAGGTTTGACATGATTGCTTACTGCATTCCAAAGGCTGTTTTTTGATTTTGAACATGTGACCAGCAGCAGAGAACTAGACGCTCCTCCTGCTTACGTTTCCAGCAGACAGGCTGGGAAAGATCTGGGTCATGTAATAGCTGGGATATATAAATAATGGAAGAAAAAAAAAAAAAAAAAAAAAGCACACCACACATACCTTAGCGCTAGTTTACACTTGATTTAAAGCCTAGCTTCGGATTTGCTTTGCTAAAGCTCTCTAAATGCCAGTCAAACCTCCTGTCACTAGATGAAATGGTTAGCTTACAGTCCCATTTACAGCCGACTTTATCTTGGTGCTTCGGTAGGGCTTCACGCAAGTTTCGCTATAGACTTCTATGGAAGCTTTGATGCACCACTAAACCTACATGGGGTAACAGGTATGCAAGCCAACCATTTTATTTAGGGACAGGACCTTTGACTGGCATTCAGAGAGCTTTAATAAAACCTGTCTGAAAACTTGTTTTGAAGCAAGTGTAAACTAGCCGTTAGCGTGTGTTGAAGCAAGTGTAAAATGAGCCCTTAGGAGGTTTTTGTTCGAATAATTAAGTGCCATTATCTACATACAGAAATAGAAGGGGCAACGTAAATTAAACAATGTGTGTTTAGTATCACTTTAAACCACTGGCTGCCCCTAAACATGCAAGTCCAACACGTTCACAATTATCTTTCAGACCACCACGATTTTATCAACTATAAGCACTTTCAGTTGAAGTAGCATTAAAGTCTGGAACACGTAATGATCAATTTATCAAAATCTCCACCCTTAACTAATCATTTTGATTTGAAGAACATGGTTTGTAAAGCTATTTTCATGTTTGTATCCACAATGAGATGTGTCATTGTTGTGGATAATATACATGATTGCTGAATCAAACACATATGACAAGTGTATGGCGTGAAAAACAATCACAACACATCGCTCATCCATTTTTGTACTCACATAACAGTTTAACCTGGTGTTAAAGCTGACAATGCAGGGGGTGAACCCAAAATATGCCCATTGAGGGGGCGTTCAAGTTTTATAGCTCTCGCATCAAACCCTTCTCCATTGATACAAGTAGAGCTGTACTCACTTTTCTTAAATTGTAGCACAAACTGTAATAACACAGCACACTCCGTTGCACCTCACCACAATGCATTTTGCTTGTCATTAGGTGGGAGTGCACTGAAACTACATATAGTGCCAACAGTGTGCTCAGCGTTTTACAACAATCTAGGAGGGAGGGTCAAGTGATAAGAAAGGTTATAACTGCAGGGATGAGCTGACAGAGAAAAAAAAAAAAGTGCAGTTAAGTGGGGGCAGAATAGGCTTCTCTGAAGAGATGGGTTTTCAGGGGTTGTCTAAAAGTGGAGTAGGAGATAGATTGGGGTAGGGCATTCCATAGGATGGGAGAGGCTTGGGAAAAGTCCTGGAGGTGAGCATGGGAGGAGGCGACAAGTGAGCAGGAGGAATGGAGAGAACAATTAGGTTGGTATTTTGAGACTAGGTTAGTGATGTAGCTGGGGGACAGTTTTGGATGGCTTTGTAAGTTGTTAGTATTTTTTTTTTTTTTTATGTAAAAATCATCCATTGGGAGAGTGGAAGGATTGGCAGAGAGGGGTGTAGGACACTGAACAATTGGTAAGGTGGATGAGCCTGGCAGCAGCATTCATGATGGACGGTCACCCATGTAAAGGTAGTCTAATGAGGAGGGTCGAGGCAGGACCTGGGAGTGAACTAGGAGCTTAGTGGTGTCATTGGTTAGGAAGGGGTGTATTTTTTAGATGTTGTGCAGGTTGAGACGGCAAGATTTGGACAGGGATTTCACGTGGAGCCGAAAGGATAGTTCAGAATCTTCAATTACACCTAGAAACTTGCAGGGATGGGCCGATAGTTGTGCAATCAATCTTAAAGAAATCGGGGGGGGGGGGGGGGGGGGTTTAGATTGAGTTTGAGGAAGTGGTGCGACATCCAGACTGATATGTCCATTAGTAAATTAGTGATACATGAGGAGACTGAAGGAGTGAGCTGAGGGGGTAGAGAAATAAATCTGGGAAAAGCCATCCAACCACATCTGGTGTGAATATACCCTAAACCTGAACTCCAGGCAGATATACAAAAAAAAAAAAAAAAAGCACACTAAAAGCAGTTCTGAATTCACTACTACCAAAAATAAAAGTGAGGCAATGCAGGTTCCCAAGTTTGACCAGGTATCAGAGAAAAAGACCCTTGACAAGGGTAAAGAGCAGAGTGAGGAATTTATCGCAGTCTTCCACTGTCTAGTCAAGGGTGGGAGATGGACAAGTTCTACGTTAACGGCAGGAAAATCAGGTCTTCTGTCCTACAAGATGGGGCTTTGATGCAACAGTTCTGTGTAGAACACAGAGCAGGAAGGATAAAAATACAACTCCTTGCCACCAACACCCAAACATGGATGCAAGTAGCTTGATCTAGAACAGATCAGTCCATTTATGTTGGGTGGCAAGTGTAACAGATCCAGACATTTCTACCCGAGTGGAAAAGCGCATAAGCAGTCTTCAGGTGATCTCACACACAGAATTGTCCCTTAAACAAATGCATCAATGAGGCCATTAAGTATCCCAGCATTTTCCTGCTGCCCAAGACAGTTTACCATAAAAAGGCTCAGGGTTCCCTCCATAACCCCTCAAACTGATCCAAGTCTTCTTGCTCCGGTTTCTAGTTGGCGACATTCTTTGGGTGGCTACTTCCTGCCAAGTGGTGGGGTCCTCTCAGGATCCAGAAGGATCCTGAGAGCAGGCTGCAACAGTGACATGTAGGGGGACTGGCGCAGAAGCACCAGTGAGGGGCCAAAGACACTGGACTTAGGTGCCTGCAGGATAGGGGGCTTTCCCAATTGCCCAGATATGAGCTTTAAGAAACAAACAAAAACCATAAACAAACTTAAAATAATTTTCCCCCCATACTATAGCGCCTATATATTTGTTTCCAGCTAGACATTTCCCCTCCGTTCACACCTCAAGCAGTTATTGTTGCATAACTGAGAAAGGTGTTTGAGTAGTATACAGGCAGTAGATTGCATGATACTACAGACCACAGGGTTATCAGCTGTACCGATAACTTTTTTTTGTAGATTTTATTTTTAAAATACCCCAGCAGTCCCAAACAGTCCCAAACAAGAGAACACAAAAAGCCATGGCTGGTCACCAACTGGCAAACATTTTGGCAATAGCGCCAATCCATGAGATATCTGTGCATTGCTGTGTCAAAGGGTCTCCGTGTCTGTCCCGTTTTTTTTTGTTTTTTGAGCCCCCCCAACCCTGTGCCAGCTTTCATACCCATTGATGGTTATCCACAGTTCATGCCAGCTCAGGCAAGCACACTGAAGGGGGAGGGGACCACACAATGAACCTAAACAAGGAAGAAGTCTGTACAAATATATTCTGTACTAGGTGTTCTTTCAGTGAGGTCATTTCAAGATAAAGGTTTCCACGTTTCATCAGTTGATAAGCGGATTGGAGGCCTCTTGGGTGAAGAGGCCTCCAATTTTCTAGCAATGCACGTGTACCTTATGAGACTCTACAGGTCACATGTAGCAACATGCTTGTCATAGCATTTTAGGCAAAGACATATCTGGGTAACCAGGTGATAAAGTTGTGGGAAGTTGCATTTTCACAAAATATTTGTTTCAGCTGTTCGATTAAAAAAAAAAAAAAAAAGTGTATGTATGTACGCACCAAAACCTTGGTTTGAGAGCGTTTTGTAAGACAAGCAAAATGTTTTAATAAATTAGCGCCATGTCACAACCGAGTATAAAAGAGAAGAGAGAGGAGCCTCTAAGTGTAGCAATATGGTTACATTTGAAGGTACAACATTTAGCAACTTATTGATACGCTTGGGAGGTGCCTCTCCTTTTTTAAACCCTGTAAAAAAAAAAAAAAAAAAGGAAGGTTGGATATACAAGTGCTTTGGATTACAAGCATGTTTCTGGGACGAATCATGCTCACAAACCAAGGTTTTACTGTATACTTTGATAAATTTGGAAGCCTAAGTACAGGGCATAGATGGGTCTCAATTGTCTTAAGGATAGTAACTGAGACATTTAACTCTTCTGTGGGTTATTGCTAGTGGGGGAAAAAAAAAAAAAAACCACACACACGCCACCAGCAAAAACAAAAAGGTGACAGATTCTTGGAATAAAGCAAAGAAAGACGGGTACATTAGCAGGAAGAGGTTTACCAGCACCTTAATCCACACTCCCCGTGCCCCCGCCTGTAAGTTCTGGAAGCAATTACAGGCCATTAAAGTGATCTGCCTGCCACTAATTTTAACCCCAAACACCATCACTTGCCACTTTGACCAGAGGACCGGGGGCTGAACCACAACAAAAGCTTTACGTATGCGTGCCAAGGAAGAATTTAAACACACACATTATATATATACACACACACACAATGGGGGGGTAGAATGAGAAGGAAAAAATAAAATGAGCATGTCCTAATTTACAGAGAGTTTCGATAAGTGTGCTTTAACAAATATAAAAATAGAAAGGCTATACAAACATATATTGGAGTCAAACCATAAAGTTGTTATAAATGTGATTATAAAGCAATTTTCAAAGCAAAAATTCATAAATCATAATATTTATATAAATAAATCATAAGATGCAAGCCGTTTACCGACAGACACTCGGGTCACAATGATCTGGTTGAGTTCAACTGGTTTAATGTGCAAATTTAATAATCCATTTCTTGTTCCTATTTGGCATTAAATTAGGAATATGCTAGAACTTTGTTACACGGCCAGTACAAACTATTAGATTATATGCATTACAATAAATGGCATAAAGCTTCACATTTTCTTGTGATTTTAAATCTTAAAATGCAAGTTGTAAAAAGGAGTTTGATATAAACAATTATGTGACTATATCCATATAAATTCCAGATGGGATGTAACCAGTTAAACACCCCCCCCCCCCCCCCCCCCCCCCCCCCCTTACCATTATCCCACTTCTAGCAGCCCATAAATAAGTCACCTCAGCCTATTAGTGCTCCCAGCCTCACTCCAGTATAGGAGGCCCGGTCCCAAATCCCAGAAGTCTCTGACAGGGCACTGGCAAAGGTTACCCAGCTCAGGTCAGCTGGGAGGGGAACCTTCATTTCCTGAGCCAGGCCAAGGGCCGAGAAAGAATGAAGAGAACTAATCAGGGCCTTCCTCACAAAGGGAGTCCAGGCCAAAGGACTGGCTTCCATTACAGAGACTGTGATACCAGGTGCCACCAATAAACGTGACCATTCCATTGCTGGCATTAATCAAGAGTTCCCGCTACAACACAAATTTCCAGTATTATATACCTTGGAGCTATTTGGGAAAACCAAGGAGGCAAGTCTGTCCACAGTTTTGCCTTATGACATCATTTCAACCATTTTGTACAGCAGGAGGAATACACAAAGTTATCCAAAGGTAGGATTTTTTGCAAGAATGATACATTTAATAAAACGCAATTATCCGAGTTAAAAACCAAACAGGAGAGAAAACCAAAAAAAAAGGGGAGTTCTGGAAAGTTAGCTCCTCTGCTCTAGTACATACACAAGTTTTGACATCAGGTGTGCCGCTTATTAGTTGCCCCAAATAAATAGTTTTAAATTACATATTTCTTTTATCCTGCTTTCGATCTAGACTTTGATTGTATTTTTCAACAATTTAAATAAAAATCTGTGGGCACATCACTATGAGTTCTGGGGATGCGAGAGAGTGTCGTGTAACTCAGGAGGCATAACAAAAAATAAAAAAAAAATAAAAAAACAGAAAGGGAGCCCACCATAGATAGCATTACAGTAAAACCTTAGTTTACAAGCATAATTAGATCGAGAAACAGGCTTGTAATCCAAAGCACTTGTATAAAGCAAAGCATTTTTTTTTTTACAGGGTATAAGAGAAGAGAGGCCCCTCTAAATGTAGTAATACGTTGCTAAATGTTGTACCTTCATTAAATGCAACCATACTGCTACACTTAGGCTCCTCTCTTTTTTTATACTCGATTGTGACATGACACTACTCTTATATCAAGACATCGCTTGTATCAAAGCAAAAATGTAATAAAACATTTTGCTTGTCTTGCAAAACGCTCTCCAACCAAGGTTTTACTGTAAATGCCAATAGCAAGCATGGCCAAATGTAAAAGTGCAACTAAAAGTTGTTTCACCACAATTTTGTCCCGATACAGAAAACGTGCAAGGTGTATTAAAATGACTACACATTCTTACAGGTACCAGAGTTAGACCCCATTACACAAAACTAGATTTTCGTGTTCAGGATTTGACAAAAAAAACATTATGTGGTCAAACCTTAAAGCGTTTCAATTTGTATGCAATCAGGCAGGCCCTTGCACTACATGGGTTTGGTAAATTTGAAGACAAAAATCTGCAGAAAATCTAATAATATGTATTGGGTCTTAGGCCTAGCGAACTCCATAAATCACTAATGCAGCAAATCAGATGCATTCCCTCCCTCTCATTGCAATGTAGGTGTGCATGAAGGCACTTGTGCTGAAAGCTGTGTTAAGTGGAGTACACACTACAAGAAAAAAAATTGGCCAAATGATTGTCTCATTTTCCTGGTTGTTTCACAGCAAGTCGGAGGAATAAAATCATATATGCAAATTTTATTGCTTAGGTCCCTTTCACACGGTACAGCGCTAAAAATAGTGCTGCTATACCGCGTGAAAAAACCTGCCCTGCAGGCTTCAATGTGAAAGCCCGAAGGCTTTCACACTGAAGCGGTGCGCTAGCAGGACCGCTCCAAAAGTCCTGCTGGCCGCATCTTTACAGCGGTATAGGAGCGGTGTGTTCACCGCTCCTATACCGCACCTTCCCATTGAAATCAATGGGAAACCGCCGTAATACAGCTCGCAATGCGCCTCTACAGAGGCGCATTGCGGGCGGTATTAATCCTTTTTCTGGCCGCTAGCAGGGGTTAAAACCGCACAGCTAGCAGCCGAATACGACGGTATAGCAGCGCTGAAAATCATGCTGCTATACCGCCACTCACGCCTCAATGCAAAAGCAGCCCAAGGATCATGTGCAGTCCTTAATTTCCAAATTTTCGTATGGAAGGTTGGAATCAGTTGTCGAAAGTTGTGTACACACACTCAGAAAATTTGTACTAAATTTTCGTGGACAAAAAAATAAATAAAAATAAATTGGATTTTCTTATAGTGGGAGGCAACTAGTAGGAGGGGGACTTAAGTGGTCACCCAATGTTGGTATGAGAAGGCGCATTCCCCCCCAACAGGATCCCAAAAGTACATGCGCACTCAAACAGTAGTAGCAATAAGTGGCAGAATTGAAAGAATAAAAAAAAAAAAAGTGTAATTTATATATAAATAAAATTGAGTCCAACCATCCACATAAGGCTGTCCGATTCAGATTTGTGCCATCTCTGACAATCATGCTTTCCATATACTCAATATTTTATTATCTCCCCCCCCCCCCCCCCCCCCCAAAGATGGCGATTCAGGCTGCCACCAACATATGGTAATCACAGAACGGGCTGCTGTCAGGAAGTGCCTAAATCTGACTTTTCTTAAATTTGTTTGTAGGATCCCAGCAGCATAGAGAGTTGCATGATTTGGGGTTTTATTGCCCACCAGGGCATCATACAAATGTAGCATTTCATCCGAAAAAGGAACATGTGTGGTCACGTACCCCAAAGGGGCCTAGGGTCATTGAAAAATGTAACTCCAATTCTTAGATTTTAAAAGTCTCATAGCATTTTAGTGGTTTCTTTTGAGTAGGCCATTGAGGCAGGTTACTCTGTGCAATTTCAAATTGAAAGTGGAGGGACAACGTGGGGACAGACCGAGTTTCCCCCTCATTAACATACAATGCAGAACCCAAGCTTTGGAGACAATTAATCCATTCGCTAAGACAATGTTCAATGCTAGGAGTTAAAATGTGATGTTATTAAAGAGATCGCATTTAAAAAACAGGTTTAGGTTTACATTTACCTGCTTTGTGCAATGAAATTGCACAGAGCTGCCCTGAACCTCTTCACCACGGGTCCCACACTTCCTATGGGGGCATTAATGCAGGCTTGCTTTAGAGATCGGATGGTATATGCTTGTCTGCGTTCAGTGTTTTATGTTATTACATTTTCTAAAATGGGTTCCTTTAAAGCTAGTGCATTGTTGGTTCACTTACCTTTTCCTTCGATTTCACTTCTAAATGTCCCCCCCCCCCCCTTTGTCTGAATTTCCCACTTCCTGTTCCTCCTCGGTAAGCTTGCCCCCCCATAATCCGAGCCATTCTGGCTGGGGAACCCATGTGAACACAGTGTCTCCCCGCACGGATGTAGTCCCAAGGGAGGGGGTGAGCACATTGACTAACCCCCAGCCAGAACAGCTCGGAAGATGGGGGCAAGCTTACTGAGGAACAGGAAGTGAGAAATTCAGACAAAGAAAAAAAAAAACATTTAGAAGGGGAAGCGAAGGAAAAGTCAAGTGAACCAACAATGCACTAGCTTAAAAAAGGAACCTATTTAAAAAAAAAGAAAAAAGGTTTAAAAAAAACAGAATCATCAAATTTAACATTGAAAAATAGTGTTCCTTACAAACACAAAACACACAAACAACCACACTTGCACGAAAACCTGAGTCAATATGCAAGGTACTGTAGAATACTGTACTGTGACAAGAACATCTCATTCCACATCCAAGAATGGAGAAATGCCGCTTTTAAATTGAGCAGAGGAATTTTTTTTCTTTTTTTTTTGCTTAGCTTAAAAAAAAAAAAAAAAAAAAAAAAAAAAAAAATTCTACTGATACAGACAAAAGACTTCCCCTCGCAGAAACACTTTCCAAAACCACTTTTATTGCTACTTTCAATACCAGGTTTTGCAAAGAAAGCAGCATTTTCTGTGCGGGGGCTGAGAGAGGGTGGAAAAACAACTCTAACTTCACCCACAATTCAAGCTTTTGCAAAAAAAAAATTGTTACATTTACACTTTGCTGTTCTGATGGGTTGCGTTAATGTGCATTTTGTTATGGCAGATCATTCAGATAAAAAAGGGCTGCCAACACACCGGAGTTACAACGAAAGACGTGTAGCATTTTTCTCTCATCTAGTTCACCACAACGCACAGGAGTGCATTGTGGTGTGCTGTAAATTGTTGGGTTCCATTGGGGTTAGGGTACAAAATGAAATGCAACAAACAAATATATGTAATGCATATCTCCACACCACACATTGGCAGCAAAGTGAAAATTGGTGGCCTGAAAGATGGCCAACAGTTGGAAACTAAAGTTATGTCCCACCAAGGTCTTAAAAAAAATTGGGTGATCAATTTCTCTGGCATGCAATCTCCACTTTAAGCTGGCCATACATTAAAGGAGTTGTAAAGGGGAAAAAAAAAATGTTGCCTAAAATTAATATCTGCAAGGTAGACAGAATAGTGTAATGATTCTGTTAAAAAAAAACAAGTAAATACCTATTAAATTCCTTCATCTATATCACCTCCGGCATTCTAGTTTCTGTTCTCTCATTCACTTCCTGGTTTGCATCGCTCATGTAAGAACTACATTTCCCAGTATGCATTGCGGCACGCCCAGTAATTCACACCTCCTTGAAGCCTCTACCACGTAGAGAGCATCCTGCCGCACAGATGTATTTCCCAGGAGGGGGTGAGCACGTCACTGACCACCGCAGTAAAGCCTCCCTTCACGGTGGTGAGTTAGGCTCCTTACACACGGAGCGGTCCATTTTTTGGTCCGCTCCGTGTGTCCGTCAGCTCAGCGGGGGGTCTCCGCTGAGCTGTCGGGCGGACAGGGCGGTCCCTGCACACTGTGCAGGGACCGCCCCGTCTCTCCTCCGCTCTCCCCTATGGGAAGTCGGATGGAAACGGACCGTCTGCATCCGATCCGTTTGGCCGGACGGAAGAAAAATAGGACATTCTTCCGTCCGCAAAAACGGATGCGGATCGAGCGGACGTTAGCGGCTGCATCATCCGCTAACGGATCCGCTCCCATAGGGAAGCATTACAAGTCAGTTAATGGACTTGTAATTAGCGGACCGTTCGTCCGCTAGTGTGAAAGGGCCCTTACAGACAAGCAGGAAGTGAACAGAACAGAAGAAATAGAGGAACTTCTGAGCAAAAAGGAACAATGCGGAAGTTAAAAAAGAGGAATGTCTGCAGGTAAAGGATGTTTATGAAAAAAAAAAAAAAAAAAAATTCCTTTACAACCCCTTTAATGTTGGTTGAAAAAATAAATAAAAAGCCTGGTTTCACACCTGGATGTGTGTACGCTTTTGTGCAGGGCTGCCGTACCTGTGAGATTTAAAAAAAAAAAAATAAAAATTATATACGTAAATCTTGCAGATACGGCAGCCCTGTACATCCAGGTGGCCATTTTGAACCGTGCTGAGGTACCATGCGGTTTCATGCACCTGAAAACAACCATTTAAAAAAAAAAAAAAAACACACACACACAAACTTTTATTATTATCTATCCATCTTAATATTGGTTTGGATAGTGCTTTACAAACTGAAGAGAACAGTAGAATCCAAGACCAGAGGTGGACAATAAGGAGAACAATCTAAAAAGGCAAGAGCATGGTGATACAAATGTTAGTAACTGTGTGGGAGGAGTATTGGGTGGACTGCCCGGTTTACACAAAAAAAAAAAAAGAAACCACAAAAAGGTAACAGTCTCATCAGTTATCTACAGCATCCTGTCACATCAACTCCATTAAAAGTTGCTGAGTGGTGGAAACTTTGAGGTAACTGTGGCTTGTAAACAGACATCCAGCAATTCTGTGTTCCATCCATCACTGCACATCATATCCGATCTTTAGGGCCCTTTCACACTGGTGCGTTTTTCCCGCGTTTTTTAATTCATTTCAATGGAGAGGGGCATGGGGAGCGTTTTAATAGCGCTATTTTTACCGCGAAAACGTGGCAAAAAAAAAAACGCACCAGTGTGAAAGGGCCCTTAGAAGCTGGTAAGAAACTTCCAAAAGTTGTGACTTCAGGTCAGCAGGACTGTTGGGCCACAAACCAGCAAAATGGCAAGTGAAGTTTGAGGCTGGGTTCACACTGCTGTGCAAATCACATGCGATGTCTGTGCGATGTGAATTCAGCCATACAGATAGTATGGCTGAATTTGCATTGAATTCAGACCAAAGTCATGCAAGACCCTTTTTATAGACAGAGGATAAAGCTATTTAGCTTCTAGGAGCAGGAACACACACCAAAAGTATTGGGACGCCTGCCTTTACATGAACTTTAATGGCATCTCAGGTCTTAATCCTTAATGTTCAATATTGAGTTGGCCCATTCTTTGCAGCTATAACAGCTTCAATTTTTTCCCAGGAAGGATTTTATGGACTCTTTATGGACCTTGCTTTGTGCACTGGTCAAAATCATTTGGTGGAGGGGAGATAATGGTGTGGGGTTGTTCTTGTCCCTTTAGTTCCAGTGAAGGGAACTCTTAAGGCATCAGCACTCCAAGTCATTTTTGGACAATTTTATGCTCCCAACTTTGGGGATGGCCCCTTCCTGTTCCAACATGACTGCACAAAGCAAGGTCCATAAAAGACCTGGATAAGCTATACATCAAGATGGATAATGCCATGTACACACAGACAGTCCGACAACAAAATGTTCGATGTGTGCTGGTTGTCAGAAAATTTGACCATGTGTAGTCTCCAATCAAACATCTGCTGTGGGACATTCCGACAACAAAAATATTTGAGAGCTGGTTCTCAAATTTTCTGATAACAAAAATTATTGTCGGAAAGTCTGAGGCTGCATTCACACCTATGCGTGAGTGACTTTGGGCGACAAAGTTTAGGCGTTTTGTACCCACGATTTGCGGCGACAAAATGCGTCGTTTTTAAACCCAATCTTTTTTACAGGTTATTGTGCGCTATGCCGAAGCCGCCTGAATACGCGCGACAAAAAGGGTCTGGGACTTTTAAGCTTCACGCGATCGGCGTGGAGATGTGAACCATCTCCATAGAGATTAGTGCAATTTCTCCCCTCCAGCGTATCTGAGCGTCACGCTTCAGCCGTTTTGTCGCTCAGGTGTGAATGGAGCCTTACTGTGTGTACACAATTAAAAAAAAAAAAAAAAAAAAAAACACAAAAAACGTTGTACATCACCGCGGTCTTGACGCTCGCAATTTCAGACATTTGTGTGACTGTGTATGCAAGACAAGTTTGAGCGAACATCCGTCATAAAAAAAAAAAGAAATCCGCGGTTTTGATGTCGATCGTGTGTAGCCGCATAAGGGTTGAAGCCGGTATAGCTGCAAGGGGTGGGTCAACTCATGATTGAACCCTACAGACTAAAACGTCATTAAAGTTGGTGTGTAAAGGCAGATGTCCCAATACTTTTGGCAATAGAGTGTGCAACACACCAACAGATATTTCCAGTCAAGTTTAAGAGGACGAAAGGTCGACATCAGTACAGGGCTTTTTGTGTCCTGTTATTAGCAGCGATTCCCAGGATGAGTCTTTTGCAGGAAGTACCCGGCCAAGTCATGAATATGTACAGTACATTCAGGCTACACAAGTAGTAATTATAAAAAGTAAAATAGCTCCAAGGCAAGATTGTACCAGCACTTGATTCAGAGGACATAATCAAATAACAAAAGCTGATGTCATGTCCTATGAAAAGCAATGCACTGTAGTTTAGAATAGGATCTTAACATGTAAAGAATGCAGCAAACCATTAGTTGTCCTCATGCCTATAATTATTAGTGTTTAATTTAGATGTTATGTATCATTGTACATTAATTGAATGAGCACACACCCACAAATGTTCAGCTGATTTACTGTAGCTTTAATAACTGGGAAACAAAAAAGTACAAAATGTTACTAGAACACCACACCTCGCACATGTGGCAAGGCTGTTCTACCAACCCACACCCAGCTTTACCTCATTATGCACCGTCTTCTGTATTATGTGATGATTAAACTTTCATGAATGACCAATAAGCGACTGTGTTGAACTAGTACATTGTGTCCTCTTACAGTTCTCTGCTCCCTATGATTAAGACCTGGAAGTTTGCTCAGACTCTAGTGTAACACTTTGTACTGTACAGAAGATGTGTTCATACTAGATCTGCCACTAGGTATAGTTCAACTGTGGGAAATATAGCACCCATCATCAAGCGGTTTAATTAGTATTACTCATATAGATACTGTACACAATAAGTGTGTATATAAATAGTATATCTGAAAACATAACTAGAGCCAATCAAATAGCAGATTACAAAACCAACAGCTCGATTCTTGAAACAACTTCAGGAGGGAGAAAAATAAAATAACCCCCCCCCCCCAAACTCTACCAAATGTGAGAAATAGTTTTGGTCAGTTGCCCACAAGATTTACCCTCACCTCTGGGGGAAACTGAAATTTGGATTTGCCGCCATCAAATCATTCTGTGCAGCGATTCCCTTTTGT
Organism: Rana kukunoris; assembly: GCA_029574335.1. Classification (NCBI taxonomy): domain Eukaryota; kingdom Metazoa; phylum Chordata; class Amphibia; order Anura; family Ranidae; genus Rana; species Rana kukunoris. The sequence continues at coordinate 121,863,413 of CM056058.1, forward strand.
ACCACCCCCTCCCTTTATAACGTGCGCTCTATGAGCAGGACCCTCCTGTATTGAACTGTACTTTAATTGTGCCGTCCCCCCCTATACATTGTAAAATGCTGCATAAACTCTTGGCGCTATATAGTGTATAATACTACATTTTCTCAGTGATAAGGCATCAGTACCAATAGAGAGTACATTTAAAGTGAGAGAGAGAAATTAGAACAGAGGTTATGTACAGAGCAGCCTGGATCTTTTTCTTCTCGGGTCCCTCTTCAGCTCCTCTGCCCCCCCCCCCCTTCTGTCGAGTGCCCCCACAGCCAGCAGCTTGCTCTGGGGGCACCCGAGTTGAGTCACAGCTCCGGAGACACAGAGCCCCGGCCCAGCCACACCCCCATGTCCCCCCGATTGGCAAACTGACTTTGACAGCCACGGGAGCCAATCAGAAGGAGAGTCCCAGACGGCTTAGACACTCGAAGACAGACATCGCTGGAGCTCAGGTAAGTATTAGGGGATGCTGGAGAGCTAGGGGCAGAGGAGGAGTGGCCTTGGTGGCCCGTAGGTGGAAGTGGGACAGGAAGTCCCACTCCTCCCCCCCAAAAAATTAAATGCCAAATGTGGCATGTAAGGGGGTGAGGAGTGCTTAAAGCAGAAGTTCCGCTTTTGGGTGGAACTCCGCTTTAAGATGGAAAACCTTCTGCCTTTACAATTCCTTTAACTGCTTGCCGACCAAGCGCCACACATATACTGCGGCAGGTCGGCTCTCCTGCGCGAACCGACCTACATCTGTCTGCGTATGCAAGATTTGAGTCTGCTGGACCTGCACGCCGCCATCTCTGTACACAGAAGCAGAACGGGGATCTTCTTTTGTAAACAAGGCAATTCCCTGTTCTACAAAAAAAAAAGAAAAGAAAGGAGGGCGCACCGACCTTGTGCATTACCACTTAAAAAAGTTTTATTATACAAGATAAAAAAATTTCAAAGGTTTGACTGGCAGGTGCCGTGAGGTCCAGTCTCAGCTGTTTTGAAAAAGCGCATACTTCTGATTGGTTTGTGAGTAGGACCATTGCTTTTTTTTATCTTGTATAATAAAACTTTTAAGTGGTAATGCACAAGGTCGGTGCGCCCTCCTTTCTTTTCTTTTTTGTAGTTCTATGAACACCCTTGGTTCTGTGGAGGGCTGCAAGACTTCAGACTTTGCTATAAGACTATACTGACATACCCAGTCTGGCGAAACACCAGAGCGCAGGAGAATTTTTTTTTTGTGTTAATTCCCTGTTCTGTCAGGGCACATCATGGAGATACCGCTGTTCCCAGCGCTCAGGAACAGCGATCTCTCTCATCCCTGGCAGCCCATCCCCCCCTACAGTTAGAACACACCCAGGGAACACAGTTAACCCCTTTCCTGCAAGTGTCATTTATACATTGATCAGTGCATTTTTTATAGCACTGATCAATGTAATAAATGTCACTGGTCCCCAAAAAATGTCATTTAGGGTCAGATTTGTATGAAACCCGTAGTTTGTAGATGCGATAACTTTTGTGCAAACAAATCAATATACGCAGATTTCAATTTTATGTAGGGCAGTTCTGTTACAGCATCGCATGACTGTGCAAATGGCCTGGTCAGGGAGGGGGTAAATATTTGAGGCTGAAGTGGTTTAATAGGGTTGCACCAATTCCGTTTTTTTTTTACAGCGAGTACAAGTATTGATACTTGTGCGCAAGTACTCGCCGGTATGGGTTCAAAGCACACTGCAAAGAATCACATGCGATTTGAACAGAAATGTGCTGCAATTCCTGTCTATTGGATGCGGTTCCCCACACCACTCCTATGTGAACCCAGGCTAAAGTCACTGTGACGAGCCTGGGTTCACACAGGAACAGTGTGGGAAACTGCATGCGATAGACAGGAATCACACCGCATTTCTGTTCAAATCACATGCGATTCTTTGCATTGTGCATGTTCATTTTGTATGGCCTCAAATCGCACTGCAAAAAAGGTATTGGTTTCAGGTATCGGAGCCTTTGCATGAATACTTCGTATCGGCGCGACCCCCAAAATTTGTGCCAGTGGGAAACAGCAATAAAAACTAGCCAGGAGTTCTAACCATTCGATAAGCAACTACAAGGAAAGGGTGGAGAGATAAAACACTTCATGTTCCCAGAGAGCAGGGAAAATTTCTCAGGAGGTTAGAGCCCCAAGTAAAAAGCCTACAGCAGTTCCATTTCTTTCCAACTCTGTTGGCAACTAAATTTTGGCCGAAGTTATACAAGCAGCTCCCTCCCACATTTAAAAACTTTAAAATTGTTTTATTAGAAATAAAAATGCTTACCGGTGATGTTCTATGGATTCATTGTCTGGAAGGTTGGCACCGCACACACTGCATCGTTCACCGATGTTTCTACCATCATTCTTCATCCCAGCCGCAATTTCGCCTAATTTGCTGAACAGCTCTCGCTGAATGAAGCCTTGTGGTAGAAGTCCTCCATAAGCACTAAAGTCCATTGACACGGCTAGGGCTGGCTGCATGTGAAGAGCAGAGGCCATGGACGTTGGCACACTAATCATCGTCTCACCCTTATGATTTGGGAGGACGGAGTACACGCTAAGCTGTTTCTCTGCATGGGAAATGGCATGCTCTTGCCCAAGGCTGAAGCCTTGACCTAACTCAAGAGCTTGTTCAGGAGCATTTTCATCACGACTGAAGGAAAGGTCTCGAGCACTTGTGATAACACTGCTGCGGGTTGGGGTTCCTGGGCTCTCCTTGCTTTTATCATCAGACTTATCTCCACCAGATCCACTGGTTTCTGCGGTTGGGCTGTTTTGGTTAGACACTTCATCCACCTGCATGACTTCTGTTTTCACCTCAGACAGACTTTTAAGTCTGCTCGTGGAGTGCAAATCTAGTGCATTTTGTTGCAGTGCTCCTTGAAGCAATGACTGGCCAATAGTCATTAAGCTGTCCACAGCAGTCTTGGTTGGGCTCATGCCCGAAAGTCCATAAGACGTTGACACTGATGGACTTTGATCCACCAGGCTTTGATTACCCATACTGGAATAACCACTCTCTTCACTGGAATGCTTTGCATTTAACATATTTTTTATATATCTTGACTTTCTATCTTCTTCATCATCCATGGCCTTCTCACCTGTACTAAGTTCACCATCATTCTCTTCTGAAGCTTGTATAGTTTCTAAGATCTTCAAACACTGCTCCTCTAGATACTCTATTTCTAGAATTTCTGCAGCATACAGAAGGTCATCCAAATCTTCCACCTTAGCTTGCAGAGTGGCAGTGTAAGCATACTCCAAAATCTGTTGAAAAGTCTTTGGCGAAAGAAAGTCCAAAGTGTAATGTTGGCTGCTACGGTGGAAAAGGATTTCAAACATCTTACTAGTACAAGCCAATACTGTCCTATGGGCATGAAACTCTTGAGTATCCACCATGATCACCACATCACAGAGTGTCCCAGCCAACCGCATTTGGTTGGCTTTTAGGAGAAGGCCCGTGGGGTGATTGGGGTTTTGCAACTGTATCAAACCCATATTAGTCAAATCCATACTTCTCCGGGGGTCTAGTCATTAGAATGTTTGTTTCTTCTTCTGGAGGGCTGAACACTGGAACCAAAAGACCTGTTAACAAAATAAAAAGATTTGTTAGAATAAAATACAATTTTTTCCCCCTCCCTCTATCTAACCACACAAAAAAAAAAAACACAAACACACACCACACACACACACACTAATAGCATCATGGGCCCCTGGGCAAAGAAATGCTCTGGGGCCCCCTACAAGGACGACAGTGCAGGTAAAACACATCAAGTAGGAAGGAGGCAGACTTCCTCCCCTGTGGATCCATCACTCTCAGTGTCATCATGCCCCCCCAATTTCAGGGCAGTGTGGGCTCAAGGACCAGGTGCTTTGGGGAAAGTACAGGCCCCCCCATGCAGATGGGCCCCTGGGCAGTCCCTACACTCACACACACACTTTCAGTCTCTCAGGGACTACAAACCAAAGACCTTCCAGAATTTCTTTCTATGGTTTATGTTAATTGTAAAACCAAGTAATCTGGTCATTACAATATGGAGTCTCTAGTAATAAGGGTTAAAAACCTTCATAAAAATGGGGCGTACAAGGGGACAGTTCCCGAAAAACAAGTCTCCAAAGATCATGCTACCTTCCTCCTGAGTTCAGATGAAAATGATCTAGGAAGGCTCCCATATTGTGACAGCTCAGCCACTTGTAAGTTACTCACGTTTAATAGACTTTGTACTTTGCAATTACTAGTACTACTGTGCAAATTAGCATATTTGAAGGAAACAGGTTTTCAGACAAGGTTCTAAAAATGCCCGAGCCTAAAAGTCATGCTGATCTAGTGGCTTCTATGCAATCTGCTCTACACACCATAAACCATGTATGCAGATCAGGATTTCTGATTTCACTCTCCAAGTAGGTCAATAAAATAAAAAAAGTAGTTGATTCGGAAGACAGCCAGACCATTAGCATTTGAAGAACAAGGTCAATGATGCCAGCACACAAACTTCTCTTGGTACCAATAGAGATTGCTGGAATGATCGATTGGTATTAAGCAATATTTTGGTACCATCATCCCCTGGACTATATGGGTACCAGTAATGTGTCAAGATACTAGCGTTTTATAAAAATATATTGTTTTGTTTAACATACAAAAGAAAAATAATGGAAACATTTATAAAATGCATATTCACAAAAGGTCAATATACAGTATGCATTCTCTTGGTACCATTTTTCTTAAATTTGTTAGAAATGCAAAGAAACTGATGCAGAAGAAATAAAACCTGTTTTATATAGTTAGATCGTACAAATCTGGGATAATCAAAGCAGAGATCAATCTTAGTTCCTGAAGCTGGCGCCCTAGCTTGCCCCCTTCCAAACCACACTGATCGTCCCTCAATGCAATGGGTGGGTTCACTTAAAAGTGAGAAGCAGAAAAGGGAGGGCCACAGCCATGACCTCAAAGGATGTTACGATCTGCTTAATTGAGTTTCAGAGCTCCTGGGATGCTCCCAAGAAAGCTAAAGAGCCACTTCTGGGTGCCAGATTCAAAAGGACAGTTAAAAGATATAACCATAAGTTGATCCGATCTCTTTACATCATGCAATTTCATAATCTGTTTGTTTGAAATACAAACTGAATTAAATTAGCTCAGCACTGCCAATCGTATTATGAAGGATCATTTTCTGTCCTGCCATTCACTCCATTTGATCGAAAAACAAGTCTAAATCGGTGGAAGGAAAGTTATGCCCATTTGACTGAATCACACATTAATCAGATAATAAAATCAAGAGTGTTTGGCTACTAGGGTGACCACATTTCCAAACTACCATTCAGGGACACCGTCCCTTCCCAAAAAATCAGCTTGTGCTGTAACGAATCACAGCACAGTGATTGGACACAACCGGCAGGATTTGTGATTGCTCCAATCACAAGCAGGGGGCGGGATTGTGCCTCTCCAGGCATTCCTGGCCAGGACAAGTATTGTGGCAGCTTTTTTGGGGGCATTAGATTGGCCGGGGGGGGGGGGGGGCTGTGCCAGTTTCATTCCAGGACACTGTACTGTCCTGAAATGAATGTGCCGGGACAGACCTGCAAAATGCGGGACTGTCCCTGGCAATCCGGGGACATGTGGTCACCCTAATGGCTACCACTCGAGAGGATTACCCTCACTTTGGAAAGATTTCCTCTTACATTCTGTTGCATCTACAGCAGGGGTGTCAAACTCAATTTCATTGGCGGCCGCATCAGCATTATGATTGTTCTCACAAGTGCCGGTTGTATATGTAGGATTAGATGTCCAGAGCATCCTCTCCCATTACATTACATGTCAAGAACTTTAGAAGTTGAGTCCCCTGAGTCTCCCTTACATCACAGTGCACCCCCCTTTCCTTATGCTGCTGCTGGGAAGAAGCTGGATGCATTGCTTGAAAGCAAAAAGTAAGGGTCTGGGGGAAGACCAGAAGAGGTATGGCGGTGCGAGGGCCACATCAATTGGCTTGGAGGCCCGGATTCTGAAACTTTGCCTTGATATACAAGTGATGTCTTAAAACAAGGAGTAGTGTCATGTCACAACCGAGTATATATATATATATATATATATATATATATATATATATAAAAAAAAAAAAAAAAAAAAGAGAGGAGCCTCTAAGTGTAGCAATATAGTTACATTTAGCAACGTATTTCTACACTTAGAGGTGCCCTTCTCCTTTATACCCTGTAAAAAAAATGCTTTGATATACAAGTGCTTTGGATTACAAGCATGTTTCTGGAACGAATTATGCTTGCAAACCAAGGTTTTACTGTACAAGTTAAGGTTCATGTAGAGTCACTTAACATGCTCTTTTATGTGGTTGATAGACCTGCTGCACATTACCCTCCTCGATTCAGAATCACTATGTACTCTGAATGGTCATTTTCTCTTCTTTCCTAGACAAGCATGTTCAAAAGGAATCCCTAGTTAAGCTCTGCAATGTCTGACCTTACAGTCGGTGTCACATGATAGAACTCAAAGATAGTAGAGCAGACATAAAATGTGTTGAAGGACAGGGGTCAGGGAGTTCTGGTAGATGCAACAGATTCTCAGGAAAGAGGTTAGCAAGTAGAGTTCCACAGGGATTTGTGCTCAGAGCAATGATGTGTAATGTCTTCATTAGCGATATAACAAATGAGCGATAAGGAATGCCTGTTTTTCTGGCCAGTGACCAACATCTTCATATTTTAAAAAGGGAGGTTAACAAAATGACATGTGGCCAGATTCAAGCAGGTATTCTGTAGGGATAACTCATAAATTGTTAAAAGTGAGGCAGTGTGTGGCTTTTTCAGCATATTTTACCTTTGCCGTCTATACACCAACTGCAACATTTGAACAAGGACCACAGAAAAATGCAAACTAAAGTCAGACGCAGGCTCTGCGTGTAGAGCTTTTAAAGTGTCACTAAAACACACATTAAAAAAACATCAGTAAAATAGTGCTTTACATGCAGTTATTGCTCAGTCACTTGGATATTTGTTTTCTGAAAAAAACGTGGTTGATCCTGCTGGTCTCCATCTCCCCCTTCTGTTCATGTCCCCAATTCAGCTAGCGATTTTGCAGCAGTGAGGACAACTCAGTTGTTTTCAGTGATTGTCTATGCCAAGCGTTTCCTCCCCATCACATATGACTATAGAGTCACACATGTGGGCAAACACAGTGGTAAATGACAGCCCACCCCGCCCCCTTCCATGCCCACTAACCAGCTAAACACAAAGGGGTTGAGATATTACATGTAGATCAATAGAGGCTTCACCTCCCTCTTATTCTAAGACACAGGCTGAGGGAGAGCAACACCGACTGTGACTGGCAGAAATCCACCCACACCATGTTATTTACACAAAATATTTGATTTCAAATCTATACTGTATTTGCATGCCAAAAAAAAAAAAAAATGTGATCAGGACTAGAAGCTCCTCCTGCTTGGGTTTCCCTGCATACAGGCTGTGAAAGAGCTGGGTCATGTGACAGCTGTATATTGATAAAAAAAAAAAAAAGAAATTATACTTTGATTATTTTTTTAATAAAATTACAGTGCCATCATCCGTATACAGAAATGGAAGGGACAATGTAAGAATTAAACGGAGTGTGTATTAAGCATTACTTTAAAGACCTTATTCATATTGGCTGCTTTTAACCAGTGCGACCATTTAAAAAATAAAAATGGCAACAAGGTTAGTTTACAATATGGCGTTCTGCTGGGAGGCACTTGAAGAAAAAGTAATAAATCAATCCTACATGTAGCAATTTAATCTCCAATAAAAATCTACGGCAGTGCTCACAACATGCATTGCACGCAATTTTATCGGGAATGAAATACGCCATGCCTATAATGGTTGTTGAACCCCAGAAATAGATTTTCTAGTGGTCGTTGGGTAACAAGTCAAGCAAAAGTAATATATTATATATATATATATATATATATATAGCTGTTCAAATTAACTTTTAATTGATTAATCTTTAAATTTTTTTGATCGATTTAAAAATTCTTTTGATTGATACTCACCTCTCCGCCAGCTTCTGGGCCTTCAGGGAGATCCGGTAACCTCACAGACACCGGCGGGGCTTGACATGTCCATCTGAAGGGCTCCTTTGCTGTGCCTTCATATCTGCATGCCGGCGGGACCTTACTATCTGCCACACGCAAGGGCTGTTACACTTCCCTACATCAACCTGGGATTCTACATCAACCTGGGATTCTACAACCATCCACTGGGAGTTATGATAGTTCCCTCCTTGGGACATCTACATGCCGACGGCATGATGTTAACCTCTCCTCATCTGGATTCAGCAGTGGCATCGTTGTACCCATTTTTATACCAGTATCATATTTAGCTACATGTTTTTATGACTGCTTTTGGTATTACTACAGTTTATGTAGCCACATCGATTTCATCTCCAGTGCAATATTTGGTTACCTACTTGAAGACTATAAAAGTTTTAATGCTATTCCCATTGAGCGCTGCTTTTGTGTGCGTTTTGTATCCTGCTATCCATTTTCCAGTGGTTGGTAACTGCACTGGGAATCGGCCTGCAAGGAGATCAGCTAAAAAGTAGTTGGATCTGTATGTGCAATATAATTAATCGAAATTAGTCGATTAATCGATTAAAAAATAAAATGATTAATCAAACACAAAAATTTTGATCAGTAACAGCCCTAATATAATTTGTTATATATTATATATATATATATATATATATATATAAACAAACATACACACACACCATTTTTGTTTCCTTTTGGCTATCATTTTGGGGTATAAGTCTTCCAAAATGCCTGTGGGGTCTGTTGATGAGTGTTTATTTTTGTTAGCATGGCTTGGAATGCTTTATTCTACATAAAACAAAATTGACTCCCCATCATTGCATGTTGCTAGCCGAGATGGTTTTAATTCACTCAGCCTTTTTATCGGTAGGGGCTTATTTAATAGCAGTACGAAGAGCAGAGATGCGTTTTAAATTTTAACTGCTAGTGTACTAAAAGTTGATCTACGATGGGTAGTAGGCTACCGTTTCCCCAAATCTGGGTTTCAAGAACCACCATCACTGCATACCGCCATGCTTTAAGGTCCCATTCTCACCATCAGTGTTGCAATGTTTTCGGTTTCATTGTCCAACAGTCTCAATGCATAGACAAGGCAATTTGCCTGATCTATTGTTTCAGTTCACACAAACTACTAAAAAAAACAAAACAAAACTATTTACTGGATGCATTTTTTATGCAGCTCAGCATGTTGCAATGCAGTAAAATGCATCACAACATACTGCTGTGCATGAAGTTGAGGGAATGTCAGTTATAATAAAATTTAAAAAAAAAAAGTTATACGGAGCATAATGTGCATCCACTGCTGTGGTTGGGCCCTAAAATATACTGTGGGTTTTGGAAAGAGGTAATATTTCGGTATCATGGCAATACATTTTCCAGCTAGAAAAAGTATTTGCGAGCACAATTCGTTCCAAAAACATGCTTGTAATCCAAAGCATTTTTTTACAGGGTATAAAAGAGAAGCACCTCTAAGTGTAGCAATAAGTTGCTAAATGTTGTTCCTTCATTAAATGTAACCATGTTGCTACACTTAAAGCGGATGGTTCGGCAAAAAAAAATATTAAAAGCCAGCAGCAACAAATACTGCAGCTGCTGACTTTTAATATTAGGACACTTACCTGTCCTGGAGTCCAGCGGCGTCCGCAGCAGAGGACTAGCGATCGCTCGTCACCCTGCTGCTCCCCCCTCCATCCACGGTGAGGGAACCAGGAAGTGAAGCGCTGCGGCTTCACTGCCCGGTTCCCTACGGCGCATGCGCGAGTCGCGCTGCACCCGCCGATTGGCTCCCGCTGTGTGCTGGGAGCCGAGAGTTCCCAGCACACAACGGGGGGGCGACGGGATGTCGCCAAAAAACCCGACTTTTGCCCGAGACTGGTATCTGCACCCCCCTCCCCCTGAAATGTGTCAATTGTGACACCGGAGGGGGGGGGGGGGGGGTTCCGATCAGCGGATCTTCACTTTAGGGTGGAGATCCGCTTTAAGGGCTCCTCTCCTTTTTTTTTTTTTATACTCAGTTGTGACATGACGCTACTCTTATATCAAGACATTGCTTGTATATCAAGGCAAAATAAATTAAAAAACATTTTGCTCGTCTTGCAAAACACTCTCAAACCAAGTTTAAGTGTGTGTGTACGCGCACACACTAAAACCTTGATTTGAGAGCGTCAAGCAAAAATGTTTTAATACATGTTGCCTTGATATACAAGAGTAGCACCATGTCACAACGGAGTATAAAAAAAAAGATAAAAAAAAAGAGAGGAGCCTCTAAGTGTAGCAATATGGGGTTACATTAAATGAAGGAACAACATTTAGCAACTTATTGCTACACTTAGAAGTGCCCCTCTCTTTTATACCCTGTAAAAAAAACTGCTTTGATATACAAGTGCTTTGGATTACAAGCATGATTCTGGAACAAATCATGATCACAAACCAAGGTTTTACTGTATGTGAGATTATATACTCCCACCCAGAGGATCAGTAGAGTGTAGAGATGAAAAGGTGAACGATGAGAATTGGCTTCAGCTTGGTTCAAAACCCATAGAAGAAGCCCTGCTAATGTATTTTGTCCAAGTGGGGCTTAATCATAGAGGTCACCAAGATTAGGCCCCACATGGTCAAAATGCATTGGGGAAAAGGGGGGGGGGGGGTCTTCTTTGGGTGGAGAACCAAGCTGAAACCAAATTAAATCTCACCATTTTAGCGCTACAGTTTTGATCCTGTGAGCAGCCAGGTGCAATTTTCTTGTAGTCCAAGCTGAGCCTTAAACCCCAATGAGCACCAGTATACAGTGTCACCAGCCACAGGACTTACCTTCTAGAGCAGTGCTCATCAACCCTGTCCTCAGGGACCACTAACAGGCCAGGTTTGCAAGATAACTGAAATACATCACAGGTGATATCATTTGCTGCTCAGTGATTGCAGTATTCTAGTCTACATCTCCCCAAGGTAATGCACAATATCTGGCCTGTTAATGGATCCCAAAGACAGGGAGTTGAGACCTACTGGTTTAGAGAAAGAAAAAGGGTTGCCACTGCGTATCACCTTTTTAAGAATGCTAGTTACCCCTTCCAAATCTCTGACTTTGCCAACTACAAAGACATTGACAACGCACCGAGCTGTCACAAATTAAGGCAAAACCCTGTTTGTGCATACTTGTTCTGGTCGGTGACCATTAAAAAGTATTGACATCACAGGACAACAATGACAGAAAGACAATATTTTGCAGAAGCCGGACAGAAATGGCAGGCTCCATGCTCCTTTCATGTGCCAATTTCTCTCATATCTATCTCTAAAATAATGTATAGGTAATATCTCACAGAGAGAAAAAAAAAAAAAAAGTCGCTCTAGCGCATCTCAAACTCATGCTGAACGAACAGTAAAACTTCAAAGCCGACACAGAATCTGTTACATGGGAACTGCTTGAAGTTAGCCCCGCGCGACACCACAATCATCCAACGTGGTCAGACGTTATTACTCTGGACACAATGGGGGTTATTTACTAAAGGCAAATCCACTTTGCACTACAAGTGCATTCGCTGTAGATCCGAGGGGGGACATGCAAGAGGAAAAAAAAAAAAAATCAGCAGAGCTTCCCCTCATTTCAGATCTACCCCCTCAGATTTACAGCGAGCGCACTTCCAGTGCAAAGGGGGATTTACCTTTAGTAAATAACCCCCAAAGCTTTAAATACTTTGTTGTAAAAGCTTTGAGTTCCAAACTTGTATTTTTTTTCTACATCTGTTTTTGGAAGCAGTTCTCATCTGTCAGCGTGACCTTGATAAAATACAATAAACTACAGAAATATCCACTCCTCTCAAATATTTCAATGCCAAAAAATAAAAAGGTCTGAACTGATTAACAAAAGAAGAAAAAAATTGTATCATGGAAACAAACAATACCTTGCAGTACTTCAATTTGTTCAGCATAATGGTGCACCTAGACATTGCATGGAGATCATACATAAAGTAACAGTCCTTACACTGGCACAAATTCCAATTAGGCATCACATGGCTATCAAATTCTAAATAAAGAAAACTTAACATAAAATCAGTAAGATGACATAAAAACACCACAGCACCCAGTGCTCCCTTTATCACCATACTTTCTTCAGATACTCCACAACCAAAAACCCACCAAAATAAAGCCCCGGTGACCATCTACACATACCTGACAACCTTTCCTTTCTGACAGCCTCAACCATAAATTATCTGAACCCACCAAGTAGATAAATTAACACAAGGCTTGGTATTTATTTTTTGAGCACAACTAACACAAACTAGATACAGCCATAAACACAGGTTTGCTTTACTGGGTAACAAAAGAACATGCAGTCTGCAAGGATGCTTTATTGTACTTGTCAGACTTAGGATAATGGTGAGAATTGAGGTTTGTGAAACAAAAGTACAAAGCGTAAAGCCTTAACATTAAGCCCATTGTTGTATCTCCACCTAAGAAGGGAAAAAAAAAAGAAAAGAAGGGGGGTTAGCCTCCAGTGAGCATTATATAATTACACAGGACAGCTCCTTAAGTCCCCGTCCTGCAATACAATATACACCATGGACACCCTCAGGATTGGTCTATGGCATCCACTGTGAACATTTAAAGGGTTAATGAGAAGGAAAGACAACCCAAGTGTAGCTATGTACTGAAAACTTCCTGAATAAAACCCAACAATATAAATTACTCAGAAGAAGGGTTGACTCTTCTATATCCAACATATTTCCATGTGCTCAAGACAGAAAAAAAAAAAAAACCACCTTACAAACTTGAGGGGCACAAAAACTTAAGGGGCAAGGGCAAAGACAAAATAAAAAGGGGGGCTTCACATCTAAAATGTGCATTTCCAATCAATAGATTTATTTAGTAGCCAGGATTTAATTTAGCAATAGCACCGTTACAATCAAGTAAAAATATATATAAAAAATAAATTATATAATAAGTTGCACTAGACATGACAAAACAAAAAGATCAGCTAATTCAATACCACAGCACTAACCAAAGCCAACAATTCAGTTGTTGACTTAAGTTAACAGCCATTTCCTTTCTACAGAAGGACAGGCACAACAACATATTATAGCTCAGCAAACTATAGAAACCTGTGCAATCTTTAGGAGCAATGAAAGATGTGCATTCTTTGCCATCACAACGCCAAGGGTCTTCTGTTAGGCACTAGCTACCCACCTTCTCTATGGCCAGTGCCGTTTGAAAACGCAAGTCCCCTTTTGAGTTGCTGAAGTTAAAAAAACAAAGCACAGCGCCTCCTTATGACAGCAAGAGAAACAGCAAGACTAGTAAGTGGTGACACCAATCTTGAGCTCTGCACATTGTAGAAGCTCTAAAAAAAAAAAAAAACTCAAAGCTGAAAATAAGCACATGGCTATAGCACAACTAGGATGCAAAACTGGCAACATCTGCAAAATAAAACGTTTTTCTTCAAAACCCTTGACATATAGAACATAAAAATCCACTATAAAAAAAAATGGAAGGATCCCCCAATAGGGTTTTTAGGCAGCAGGGTAGAAAAGTATATAAAACAAGGTGTATAAACCTTGTTTTAAATACTTTTTCTAACCTGCTGCATAAAAACCCCCATCGGGTGATCCTTCCATTTTTCTATTATTAGGGGTGAGCAGCACTTTTCCTTTCCAGTCGTGAATTTCCCATAAAATTAAAAGTGAAAGAAGCAATTAGTATGAAAAAGCCAAATCCAAACCTAATATTATAGACCAACATGTAATCTTAATTATTGCATACTTATGGACCAGGCAAGCATTCAACTTGTGATCAATGCAAACTGTGAAATTCACCTGCTGCTTATGTGATGAAAGCTTAAAAAGCTGTACCAAAAAAACAAACCACACAACATCCTTGGAAATATGCGATTACTTTTTTAGATTCCAGCTTTCAAAGTCAAGCTGCACATCAGACACAACAAAAGCAGATTTATCTATGTTTGCAAGGCAAGAAAGGAAATAGTCATTTTTCAGCCTTCTGTCCCCTTAACTCCTAGTTTATTCTCAAGAATTGATGGGTGTCTCAACTTTAGCCAGCATTCCTACAGGTCCTTTTTTTATTAAGTAAAACTACATCCCCCCTACAGGCTGCTGAAACAGCAGCAAAGACTAAAAAGGAAAAAAAAATCCCCACTAGGGATACAGGAGGATTGGAGCATAGAGTAAGAAAAAACAACACATATCAATAATGGCAACAAAACTCAAGGCAGGATAAAAGGGTTAAGAAAACAGATCCCTACAATAGCGGCTAGTCCTATTGTGTGGGCTAACGCAGGAATGTTTTTGTCTGTTGCAAAGTAGAAGCCAGTTATACAGTGTGAGGGTCACAGGGATAAAAACAGACCTGGACAAAGCCGCAAATAAACCTTAGTGATGTCACTCAGAGGGGGGAAAGAAAAAAAAAAAAATTCCTGTCCCTTTAAAATACCTTGACATACCTTTAAAAGCAAACACCTGCATTGCTTATCCATCAATGTAAAAGATAATACAAGGTAATTGATCACGGATTGTAAAAAAAAAAAAAAAAATATGAAAATGAGCTGTCTGCAGTGAGTTTTAAACAAGGGATAAAACAAAAAAAAAAAAAAAAAAAAAAAGGGAGAAGAGCAGTGTTACACGTAATTTATGAAGTGTTAAAATATGGGCTACAGTTCAGTTTCATCCCTAAAAAGAATTCTATTTGTGCCATTTTATAGATGTGTAAGCATTTTAGAAGAAAAACTGTTAAGTCCTTGTTAAAAAATAAATAAAAGTAGTATTATTATAGAGAGAGAAAAGAGTTATAGAGAGAGAAATTATAGAGAGAAAAGAGTCAAAAGAGAGGCTGCTAAACTACAACATGAATGCCTAAACAACCTAAAATATTATGAGAAACTCTAAAAACATTTTGGTTACATCTTCCAAAAAAAAGACACAGAGGAGGAAACAAGGAGAAGCCAACTGCAGAGAAAGAAGCAGATTTTATCTTTTTTTTTTCTTAATAGTTTGTTTTTCTGTAGCCAGGAGGGGGGGGGGGGGGGGGGAGGAAAAGGAACCCATTGACAAGGTTCCTTTTGATGACTTGTAAGGGTTAATTAGTCAACTATTAAATGGCTTTTATCAGTTGTGGATTGCCTAGGCTCAGCTCCCTTTAAATCCTAGGCACAAGTAGTTTGGAGGGAAAAAAAATATTATATTAAAAAAAAAATTAAATTAAAAAAAATTAAAATAAAAAATAAAATAAAAAAAACACGCATACATGTTTATCTCCCCCTCAAAAATAAATATTATATCAGTGACACAGATTAGAAGAATGGTTGTATAACCCCTTAAAAGCCAAGATAACATAAACTTACAAATCTGTGAACATCAAGTGATGGTGAACAACCAGAGGAAAAAAAAAAAAAAAAAGTAAATCCTGCGCTGTCACATAAGCTGCTTCTATTCCACACACAACACTGGCTCACAATGCATTTTCAGACCTGTCTGGCTACAACAAGGAATGAATATTTGAATATTAAGTATGCTAAGAGCATCCGCCGCTCACATCCACAGCCTGCTGCTGGCTTGCTGGTCAACTTGCACACATCCAGAGACAGCTTCCAAAAAGAAGTAGAAAAAAAAAAAAAAAAAAAAAAAACACCCCACACAGATCACAACTAAAACTGATATGTGAGAATTGGCAATAGAAGGGGCATTAAAGCCCAGGAAAATAATCAATCACCAATGGAGGGGGGGGGCAATACAGAGAAATCAAACAGGCTGATGATATGGGAACTGATGTAAAGATATAGAGGAACAAAAGGCTGAGGAGACAAGAATAGGCTAAAATTCAACAGATGAATACAAAGACAGACAGGGAAGAAAGGGGCTATAGGATGCTCAATCTACACATCACCTACCTCGGTTCTATTGTGCCAGGCATGCCATCATCTAGTAGGGCACCATTTCTCTAGGGGTGCCCCCTCTTTTTTTTTTTAATACAGATTTCCCAGTTGCTGCACTTTAGTGTTGGGCACTGTGCAGACATAAACAAGTCATAAGTATGCGTGCCATCATCCAGATAGGCACTATTACCACAGGATTGCACATTTTTTGGAGTGAGGGGTACCCCCTTATTTTGTATATGTCTAGGATTGCCCCCTCCCCCTTCTTTTACAGATCTCCCAGTTCCTGCACTTTAGTGTTAAGCAGACATAAACACACCATAATTATACAATGCCATCCAGTTGGGCACTTATACCCCAGTATTGCCCACTTTTTTTGAGCTAGGGGTGCCCCCTTATTTTGTCTAGGGTTGTCCCCTCCCCCCATTACAGATCTCCCAGTTCCTGCACTTTAGTGTTAAGCAGACATAATTATGCATGCCATCCAGTTGGGCATTATTACCCTAGTAGTGCCCACACTTTATTTTCCTACCGGTGTCCCTCTTTTTTATATTCCAGATTCCCAGTTTCTGCACTTTAGTGTTGAGCAGACATAGAAAAGTCATAATTATGTATGCCATCACCCAGTTGGGTTAGTTTCCTAGGGGTGCCCCCTTTATTTTATATTCTAGATTTTTCAGTTACTGCATTTTAGTGTTAAACAGTATAAAGTATGCACGCCAGTTGGGCACCATTTCCCTTAGATTGCACCCCCCCCCCTTCCAATTTTATTTACCTGGTGCTGCCCCCTCATTTTTTATTCTAGATTTCCCAATTACTGCACTTTAGTGTTGAACATAGACAAAACAAGAAGTACACATGCCAGTTGGGCATTATTTCCCTAGAATTGCACCCATTCCCTATGGTGCTGCCCCCCTTTTTTTTTCTATGGGTGCCCTCAGATTTTTTAATTCTAGATCTCCCAGCTGCTGCACTTCAGTGCCAAGCAGACAAAACAAGTCCTAAATATGCATGCCATCATCCAGTTTAGCACTATGTCTATAGGGTTGCCCCCCCAGGTTTTATTTTCCATGGGGTGCCCCTCATTTGTTTTATGCTAGACCCCTCAGTTGCTGCTCTTTAGTGTTGAGCAGACATAAACAAGTCCTAAATATGCATATCATTCAGCCGAGCACCATTTCTGTAGGGGTGCCCCTAATTTTTTTAAGGGGTACCCCCTTTTTTTAAATGTGGGGTCCCCAGTTGCTGCACTTTAGTGTTGAGCAGACAAACAAGTCCTAATTATACATGCAATCATCCAGCTGGGTGCTAGTTTGCACCCCCATTGTTTCCCCTAGGGGTGCCCCTTATTTTATTCTAGATCCCCCAGTTGCTGCACTTTGGTGATAGGCAAACAAGTCCTAATTATACATCATCATCCAGTTATGCACTATTTCTCTAGGGGTGGGGTGCCCCCCCCCATTTTGTATTTTTTAAGGGGTACCCCCTCTTATTCTAGATCCCCCAGTTGTTGCACTTTAGTGTTAAGCAGACTATTTCTAAATGCCATCATCCAATTGGGTGCTAGTTTTCTAGAATTGCACCCCTAATTTTTTATTCTAGACCCCCACTTTAGTATGGAGCAGACGTAAACAAGTCGTAATGCTGCATGCCACATTTCCTTGGCATGTCACACCATGGGATGGATGGGGTGCCCAGTGACGATCCATATAGCCGGAATATGTGGGATTTATGAAGCAAACAATGGATCATGACACATTAGTATTCCAGCCCCATACCTAAGCCATGCACGCCACTCACCTGCATTAATCACCCATAATATTCACCATCCTAAGCCGGGGATGGATGCACGGTGCATGCTGAGCAGAGGGGGGCGGGCGGCTGGTCTCCTAGGGCTGAGCCGGTAGGTACGACACGGAACGGTAAGTTGGTGTCTGGTAAGTTTTGGCGATCGGCTGACTCTAGTCTAGGCTGTAAGTTGCAGCGCGATCCTCCTCATTGTCGGGTCCCGGGCGGTAGGTTGCGGTAAGTTCGTGTCTGTGACACTTGGAGCTTCCTCATGAATGAACCTGGGGCTGATCTGAGGATTGTCACAGGCTGATGGCAGGAGGGGGCAACCAAAGTGACAATAAGAACGAGCCCCCCCACCCCTCTCCATCCAATCACAGCCCACCTCTCGCACACACAAATGGTAAGTTGTCGGGAGTTTCCATTCTCTATGTCGCCTGCCTTGTACTTACCTGTGATGAGTGGTCTCCGCAGGCATGTAGGTGAGCGGGGATGTTGCTTGTTAAAGCAGCCGCCGGATCCAGCAGTTCGCAGTGCCCGCTCTCTGCCTCTCCAACTCCTCTCTCCTTTAAGGTTCGCAAATCAACACAGTGGGTGACGTCAGGCCCCGGCTCGGGGAACACATGCCTTGCTCCCTCCCATGCTGGATCAGCCGTGCCGCCATGTTTAGTGCTGGCAGGAGGGGGGTGAGGGGGGGCTCGGGTCCCGTTAGTTGTACGGACAATGGAGCTGGGCGGTGGGGCTGTCATGTCATGCACCTGTCATCTGCTGGGGGCATTTCAAGACTAACACCAATCAACATCTATCTATTTCTTGCCTTTTGGTCTGGCAAAGCCAAGAATAAAATATAATACAGCTTACCAATCCTTAGAAGTTGTATTTATTACGATGAGGCACTATTCCTCCCACTGACACCAATGATGGGGCACTATTCCTCCCACTGACACCAATGATGGGGCACTATTCCTCCCACTGACACCAATGATGAGGCACTATTCCTCTCACTGACACCAATGATGGGGCACTATTCCTCCCACTGACACCAATGATGGGGCACTATTCCTCCCACTGACACCAATGATGGGGCACTATTCCTCCCACTGACACCAATGATGGGGCACTATTCCTCCCACTGACACCAATGATGGGGCACTATTCCTCCCACTGACACCAGTGATGGGACTCTATTCCTCCCACTGACACCAATGATGGGGCACTATTCCTCCCACTGACACCAATGATGGGGCACTATTCCTCCCACTGACACCAATGACGGGGCACTATTCCTCCTACTGACACCAATGATGAGGCACTATTCCTCCCACTGACATCAATTATGAGGCACTATTCCTCCCACTGACACCAATGATGAGGCACTATTCCTCTCACTGACACCAATGATGGGGCACTATTCCTCCCACTGACACCAATGATGGGGCACTATTCCTCCCACTGACATCAATTATGAGGCACTATTCCTCTCACTGACACCAATGATGGGGCACTATTCCTCCTACTGACACCAACAATGGGGCACTATTCCTCCAACTGACACCAATGATGGGGCACTATTCCTCCCACTGACACCAATGATGGGGCACTATTCCTCCCACTGACACCAATGATGGGGCACTATTCCTCCTACTGACACTAATGATGAGGCACTATTCCTCTCACTGACACCAATTATGAGGCACTATTCCTCCCACTGACACCAACAATGAGGCACTATTCCTCCCACTGACACCAACAATGAGGCACTATTCCTCCCACTGACACCAATGATGGGACACTATTGCTTCCATTGACACCAACAATTGAGAATAATTCCTCCCACTGACACCAACTATTTTTCCCCTGATATCAAAAATCAGATATTGTTTACTCTCACTGGGCACAGCCCGGCCCCCCTAAAGTC
Organism: Rana kukunoris; assembly: GCA_029574335.1. Taxonomy (NCBI): domain Eukaryota; kingdom Metazoa; phylum Chordata; class Amphibia; order Anura; family Ranidae; genus Rana; species Rana kukunoris. The sequence continues at coordinate 121,883,095 of CM056058.1, forward strand.
TGAAGGGCAGTAAACTGGCCGTTTCTTTAGAAAGTTTGGAGACCCCTGCCCTAGAGCCACGTTTCCCAACTTCAGTCCTCAAGTACCCCCAAAAGGTAAAGTTTTCAAGATTTCCCTCAGATGAAACGGCTGTGATAATTACTAAGGCAGTGAAACTGATGCTATTACCTGTGCAACCTTCACTGCGCCCAACCACACTGTGCCCATTTCCACCTCACTGTGCCCATTTCCACCTCACTGTGCCCAACCTCACTGTGCCCATTTCCACCTCACTGTGCCCAACCTCACTGTGCCCATTTCCACCTCACTGTGCCCAACCTTACTGTGCCCATTTCCACCTCACTGTGCCCAACCTCGCTGTGCCCATTTCCACCTCACTGTGCCCAACCTCGCTGTGCCCATTTCCACCTCACTGTGCCCAACCTCACTGTGCCCATTTCCACCTCACTGTGCCCAACCTCACTGTGCCCATTTCCACCTCACTGTGCCCAACCTCGCTGTGCCCAACCTCACTGTGCCCATTTCCACCTCACTGTGCCCAACCTTACTGTGCCCATTGCCACCTCACTGTGCCCAATCTCACTGTGCCCATTTCCACCTCACTGTGCCCAACCTCACTGTGCCCATTGCTACCTCACTGTGCCCAACCTCACTGTACCCATTGCCACCTCACTGTGCCCAACCTCACTGTGCCCATTTACATCTCACTGTGCCCAACATCACTGTGCTCATTTCCACCTCACTGTGCCCAACCTCACTGTACCCATTGCCACCTCACTGTGCCCAACCACACTGTGCCCATTTCCACCTCACTGTGCCCAACCTCACTGTGCCCATTTCCACCTCACTGTGCCCAACCTCACTGTGCCCATTTCCACCTCACTGTGCCCAACCTCACTGTGCCCATTTCCACCTCACTGTGCCCAACCTTACTGTGCCCATTGCCACCTCACTGTGCCCAATCTCACTGTACCCATTGCCACCTCACTGTGCCCAATCTCACTGTACCCATTGCCACCTCACTGTGCCCAACCTTACTGTGCCCATTGCCACCTCACTGTGCCCAATCTCACTGTACCCATTGCCACCTCACTGTGCCCAACCTCACTGTGCCCATTGCCACCTCCCTGTGTCCAACCTTACTGTGCCCATTGCCACCTCACTATGCCCATTGCCACTGTGCCCATTGCCACCTCTCTGTGCCCATTGCAGGCTCCCTGTGCCCGATTCATTGTTTAAAAGTCGCGGTCTCCTCCTGGTCCCGTTCCATGATAGGCATTTCCCAGGAGCCTGTCTTCTCATCCTCGGACTCAGTTCCCAGCAGACACTGGGCCAGATTCTCAAAGGAGATACGACGGTGTATCTCCAGATACGCCGTCGTATCTCTGTTTTTCCGGCGTCGGATCTATGCGCCTGATTCTTAGAATCAGTAACGCATAGATTTTGCTTAGATCCGATTTGCTTAAGTCACTTACATCGTCGTATCTAAGTTGCATACTTACGCTGGCCGCTAGGTGGCGTTTCCGTCGATTTCCGCGTTGAATATGCAAATGAGCTACATACGCCTATTCCCGAATGTATTTGCGCCCGCTCGTCGTAGTTTATGTCGTTTGCGTAAGTGTAAACTTACCCCTGCTATATGAGGGGTAACGTTGCGTAGGTCCGGCGTATGCAATGTTAAGTATAAACGTCGGGACAGCGTCGGTTTTTTTCCGTCGTTTGCGTACCTCGTTCACAAATAGGGCTTTGCGTATGTCAAAACCAATGTATTTGAGGCATAATTTGGAGCATGCGCACTGGGATACGTCCACGGACGGTGCATGCGCAGTTCAAAAAAACGTCAAAAACGTGGGGTCATGATTGATTTACATGAAACACGCCCACCTCATCCACATCTGAATTACCCGGGCTTACACCGGGCCATTTACGCTACGCCGCCGCAACTCTGGACGCAAGTGCTTTGAGAATACGCCACTTGCGTCTCTAAGTTGCGGCGGCGTAGCGTAAATAGGATACGCTACACCCCGCGCCTATCTACGAGAATCTGGCCCACTGTGTTCAGTGTTCCGCCTATCACGGACGTCCTCTCGTCCGAGGTTGAAAAGACGTCCATGATTGGCTGAACACTGAACACAATGTCTGCTGGGAAATGCCTATCACGGAAGGGACCAGGGGGAAGCCGCGACTTTCAAACAATGGACGCTCGTGACACTTCAGGTACACTGACTCGAGTATAAGCCGAGGGGGTATTTTCAGCCCTAAAAAAAGGGCTAAAAAAGTTGGCTTATACTGGAGTATATACGGTTACGGTATATATATATATATAACATATATCAGTGCCAAAGATCGGTTTATTTTCTCCAGACTTATATAAAGGAGAATTGTGCATTGTACCCTGTTGTGTGGAGTGGTTCCTCCAGAGTAAGGTACCTAAGATAGGCTGCACACAAGGGGGATTTACTAAAACTGGAGCGCTCAGAATCTGGTGCAGCTGTGTATAGTAACCAATCAGCTTCTAACTTCAGCTTGTTCAATTAAGATTTGATAATAAAACCTGGAAGCTGATTGGTTACTATGCACAGCTGCACCAGATTCTGTGTACCAGTTTTAGTAAAACCCCCCAATGTGTCCATGAAGCTCGCTTCTCCCCTACTGAGAATCACAGATTCTCTTCAGCAGCCAAATTAGCCCCGGTTCACATTGATGCGATTTGACATGTCAAATCGCATGCCAAATCGGCGGCCATTGCAGACGATGTAACCGCCCAAATCGGTTTGACGCCGACTTTGCGGCACCGCAGAAATTATCAAAAGTGGTTTCTGTACTACTTTTGGCGATTTTAGGTGCGATTTCAATACACATCTGTGCAGGAAACCGCACAGATGTCTCTGAAATCGTCGGACTGAGTTCAGCTGAACTCGCACAACTTCAATCCTGCAGCAGTGTAAACCTGGGCTGAGCCCTGGTTCACATTGGTGCGTTTTGACTTGCGATTTGACATGTCAAATCGCCAGCAATTGCCGGCAATGGCACTGTCCTATTCGGTGTAATGCCGCATTTGCCATCATTTATCGCCACTATGACCATCAATTGTCACCACTGTGCCATGCCTTCAAACGCAGCCATTGTGCCATCAATTGTTACCAATTTGCCATCAATTGTCACCACTGTGCCATCAATTGTCATTACTGTGCCATGCCATCAAACGCAGCCACTGTGCCATCAATTGTCATTACTGTGCCATGCCATCAAACGCAGCCACTGTGCCATCAATTGTCGCCACTGTGCCCATTAATTGTCGCCACTGTGCCCATTAATTGCCACCACTGTGCCATGCCATCAAACGCAGCCACTGTGCCATCAATTGTCGCCACTGTGCCCATTAATTGTCACCACTGTGCCATGCCATCAAACGCAGCCACTGTGCCATCAATTGTTACCACTGTGTCATCAATTGTCACCATTGTGCCATCAATTGTCACCACTGTGCCCATCAATTGTCATTACTGTGCCATGCCATCAAACGCAGCCACTGTGCCATCAATTGTTACCACTGTGCCATCAATTGTCGCCGCTGTGCCCATCAATTGTCGCCACGCCGCCCCCCCCCCAGCCCGACACTTACATTTCTGGGGTCAGCCAACCTCTTTCCATCGTCCCTCGATGTCTTCTCCCGCCCTCGATGACACTTCAGCCAATCAGGTTACCGGTCAGAACCGGTGAACCAGATTGGCTGAGACGCCTGTAAGTTTTAACCAGGGAACACACACCCAGTGCGTCCCCTGGTTAGCTATTTGGAAGCCGATTACAGTCCTCAGCCCGCTGGCTCTGATAGGCACTTCCAAAGCCAACCAGCTGCCGTTATTCAGATGGTCGGCACTCACCAGGGGGCTGGCCATCTGAATAGTGGGCGGCAGCGACAATACATAGATTCATGCAATGCATGAATCTATGTATTGTATTCAGTGGCGGTGCGGGAGCGAAAGGGCACGGCGCTCCTGCGCCCTCTATGGACGCACCGCCACTGCTCAGCACACAGAATTGTTGTATAACGTCAGCCTACAACAGGACTGGACTTAAGCCCCATAAACACTAATAAGCCCTGTACACACGGCCGGGTTTTCCTGATAGGGTTCCTGGCAAGCTTGCCTTGCAAAGCCGTGTATACAGACGGCCACTCAAAAGAACCGCCGTTCTTTTGAATGGCAAGAGAACACTGTGACGTCATGGACTACGACGAGCCGGTGTCTTGTCACATTCGATGCCATCGCCGCCATCTTGCTACACCCCACCCCAAACTGCCGGGAAACCGAAAATAGACAGCAGGTTTTCTATTTTCCCGTCGGGATTCCCGGCCAAACGCTCTCTTGGCAGTTTTTCCACACTTGATAGAGTTTTTGGCATTCGATCACCTCTGTGGTTTTGAATTTTTTGCCCTATAAACAAAAATAGAGCGTCAATTTTGAAAAAAAATGCAATATTTTTTTTACTTTTTGCTATAATAAATATCCCCCAAAAAATATATAAAAAAAAAATTCCCCAGTTTCGGTCGATACGTATTCTTCTATATATTTTTGGTAAAAAAATCGCAATAAGTGTCTATTGATTGTTTTGCGCAAAAGTTATAGCGTCTACAAAATAGGGGGTAGTTTTATGGCAATTTTTTTTTTTCACTAGTAAAGGCGCCGATCAGCGATTTTTATCGTGACTGCGAAATTATGACGGACACTTTTGACGCTATTTTATGACCATTCACATTTATACAGCGATCAGTGCTATAAAAATGCACTGATTACTGTATAAATGTGACTGGCAGGGAGGGTGTTAACCACTAGATGGGGGGGGGGTTAAGTGTGTCTAACTGTGTGGGGGCTGGGCGACATGTGACAGGACATTGATCACTGCTCCCGATGAGAGGGAGCAGACGATCAGTGTCCTGTCACTAGGCAGAACAGGGAGATGCTTTGTTTACACTGGCCTCTCCCCGTTCTGTAGCTCCGTGACGCGATCGCGGGGACACCGGCGAACATCGAATCTGCGGGTCCCACGGTCACAAAGCTCACGGCAGGGGTGTGCGTGCCCACACGGCGTGAAATTCAAAACAACGTATATATATATATATATATATATATACACACACACACACACACACACCCCGTATGTGCTCGAGTATAAGCCGACCCAAATATAAGCCGAGGCACCTAATTTTACCACTGAAACTGGGAAAACTTATTGACTTGAGTATAAGCCTAGGGTGTCCATGTGCATGCCTCACTGTGCCTCACTTTGCCTCACTGTGTCCATGCCTCACTGTATCCATCTGCATGCCTTACTGTGTCTCACGTTGCCTCACTGTGTCCATGTGCATGCCTCACTGTGTCCATGCCTCACTGTGTCCATGTGCATGCCTCACTGTGTCCATGCCTCACTGTGTCCATGTGCATGCCTCACTGTGTCCATGCCTCACTGTGTCCATGTGCATGCCTCACTGTGTCCATGCCTCACTGTGTCCATCTGCATGCCTTACTGTGTCTCACTTTGCCTCACTGTGTCCATGTGCATGCCTCACTGTGTCCATGCCTCACTGTGTCCATATGCATGCCTCACTGTGTCCATGTGCATGCCTCACTGTGTCCATGTGCATGCCTCACTGTGTTTCACTTTGCCTCACTGTGTCCATGTGCATGCCTCACTGTGTCCATGCCTCACTGTGTCCATGTGCATGCCTCACTGTGTCCATGCCTCACTGTGTCCATGTGCATGCCTCACTGTGTCCATGCCTCACTGTGTCCATGTGCATGCCTCACTGTGTCCATCTGCATGCCTCACTGTGTCTCACTTTGCCTCACTGTGTCCATGTGCATGCCTCACTGTGTCCATGCCTCACTGTGTCCATATGCATGCCTCACTGTGTCCATGTGCATGCCTCACTGTGTCTCACTTTGCCTCACTGTGTCCATGTGCATGCCTCACTGTGTCCATGCCTCACTGTGTCCATGTGCATGCCTCACTGTGTCCATGCCTCACTGTGTCCATGTGCATGCCTCACTGTGTCCATGCCTCACTGTGTCCATGTGCATGCCTCACTGTGTCCATCTGCATGCCTCACTGTGTCTCACTTTGCCTCACTGTGTCCATGTGCATGCCTCACTGTGTCCATGCCTCACTGTGTCCATGTGCATGCCTCACTGTGTCCATGCCTCACTGTGTCCATGTGCATGCCTCACTGTGTCTCACTTTGCCTCACTGTGTCCATGTGCATGCCTCACTGTGTCCATGTGCATGCCTCACTGTGTCCATCTGCATGCCTCACTGTGTCTCACTTTGCCTCACTGTGTCCATGTGCATGCCTCACTGTGTCCATGCCTCACTGTGTCCATGTGCATGCCTCACTGTGTCCATGCCTCACTGTGTCCATCTGCATGCCTCACTGTGTCTCACTTTGCCTCACTGTGTCCATGTGCATGCCTCACTGTGTCCATGCCTCACTGTGTCCATGTGCATGCCTCACTGTGTCTCACTTTGCCTCACTGTGTCCATGTGCATGCCTCACTGTGTCCATGTGCATGCCTCACTGTGTCCATGTGCATGCCTCACTGTGTCCATCTTCATGCCTCACTGTGTCTCACTTTGCCTCACTGTGTCCATGTGCATGCCTCACTGTGCCCATGCCTCACTATGCCCATGCCTCACTACGCCCATGCCTTACTGTGTCTATGACTAGACTGACGTTTAACATGGGTAGTCTATGGAAGGGTGCCCAGGTTTAAAACATTGGTTCTCCCCGGCCGTAGGTCCCCCAGACAAAAAACTTTGCACACTTGTAGAGGAGAAATGGGGCTACACGTGTGCCAAGTTTGGATCCCCAAAGTCACCGGAAAAATTGCTGTTTAACATGGGAGTCTATGGAAGGGGTACCCGGCTTTGAAAAATCGTTGCTCCCTAGCCGTAGGTCCCCCAGACAAAAAACTTTGCACACTTGTCGAGGAAGAGTGGGGCTACATGTGTGCCAGGGGACCTACGGCCGGCCAGTACCGGGTCCCCAAAGTCCGGGAGATTAGGCGCAAAAAGTTGACTCGAGTATAAGCCGAGGGCGGGGCATTTTCAGCACAAAAAAATGTGCTGAAAAACTTGGCTTATACTCAAGTAAATACGGTTCGTGCCATTCTGCCAACGTATATCTACATGGCGCAGTCGGCAAGCGGTTAATCACCACTGTTTTATTTTTTATTTTTGCTACAGTATATAAAGGAAAAAAGACAAAATATTTTTAAACAAAAAAATGTTTTCTTTGTTTTGCTATAAATCTTTGCAAATAAATAATATTTCTTAATCTGTTTAGGCCAAAATTGCGCCGCTACATTTCTTTGGTTATAAAACACAATTACTGTAGGTGTATATTATTTCGTCTGTGTGAAAGCTATAGAGTTTGCAAACCACGTTATAAATATTTGAAAATGTATCAATCCTGGTGTACTTATTGCCAGTTTCTATTCTTGGGGCCCTAAAATGGCAGGACAATAAACATTTTTTTTTTGTTTTGTTTTTATGAAAATAAAATAAAAACCATAATTTCGCTAAAAATACACTAAAATCAGTAGTAGTGGACATAAACACTGCATAACAAAGTTTCTGCTATGTTTTATACAGTATAACTGTGTGTGAATGAGGTCTTGAGACTCATGCCGCGTACACACGATCGTTTTTTCGTCATGTTTTAAACCCGCGCATGCTCAGAAGCAAGTTATGAGACGGGAGCGCTTGTTCTGGTAAAACTACGGTTCATAATAGAGTAAGCACATTTATCACGCTGTAACACACAAAAAAGCGCGAATCGTCTTTTTCTAACAAGGAATCAGCTAAAGCAGCCCAAAGGCGAATAGAAATTCCCCTTTAGAGTGCCGTCGTACGTGTTGTACGTCACCGCGCTTTGTTCATAATCTTTTAAAAACGATGGTGTGTGGGCAACGTCATTTTTAATGATGAAAAATTTCGTTTTTTTGGACATGCTTAAAAACGATGGCCCAGATTCACAGAGCAATTACGCCTGTCTAACTGGTGTTAGACAGGAGTAATTTCAAATTTCGTGCGCCGTATCACTAGTTTGAATCCTCAAACCATGATACGGTGGCTTCGGGCTTCGATCCGAGAGGCTTACGTCTTCGTAAGCCCTCGGATCTACGTTGCAATATTTTTGCGGCCGCTGGGAGGAGTTTGCGTCGTTTTGATGCGTCGGGATATGCAAATGTGTTTTTACGGCGATCCACGAAGATACGAGCGGTCTTCGCAATCGCTTACGTCTGTTTTTTTTACATACTGTTAGACCAGCTTTTTGCTGGTCTAACGGTGCGTAGCCCATGTTAAGTATGGCCGTCGTTCCCGCATTGAATTTAAATTTTTTTTAATTTTTTTTATGTAACTCGTTCGGGAATAAGAATCTCCGTAAACGACGCTACTCAAGAAAAAAAGACGTAACGACGTGATTTCGCGCAATGCACGGCGGGAAATTTGCGAATGGAGCATGCGCAGTTCGATCGCCGCGGGAACGCGCCTATTTTAAATGCTTCACGCCCCCTACTCGCGCAGATGGTTTGCGACGGGAGAAATACACTACGCCGCCGTCGTTTACTGGACAAAATCTACCTGGATTCCACGTAGAGCCAGGTAAAAAACGGCGGCGTAGTGTATTTCTGATACTCTACGATAGTCTAATTCTATCTGAATCTGGCCCGATGTTTTTTTTCATGCCGAAAAATGATCGTGTGTACGCGGCATTATTCACATTGGCGCTGTGGCCTTTACATTGTGAATCAGCGTTTTCTTTTTGGCGTGTGTGGCTGGAGCTGTGTGCAGGCAGTCAATGTTACAATATGGGGACACAACAGCCATACAAACACAGCTGTAGGTCCTAATTTGACAGGCGTATGGATGGAAGTGTACAGACAGTGTGCATTTGAGGCCACTTACCTACACCTTTCATAATTAGGACCTGTGGCTGTGTTCATACCCATAGATGAGGGGTCTCCAAACTTTATAAACAAAGGGCCAGTTTCCTGTCATTCAGACATTAAGGGGGTCGGACTGTGGCCAGTGGGAGTAGAAAAGGTCCCAACATCAGCAGGAATAAACAATGCCCCATCGTTGGTGTCAGTTGGAGGCATTGTGCCCCATCATTGGTGTTATTAGGAGGAATTGTGCCCCTATATTTGGTGTCATTAGGAGGAATTGTGCCCCATTGTTGGTGTCCTTAGGAGGAATTGTGCCCCATCGCTTTCCTTGGAGGGAATTGTGCCCCATCATTGGTGTTATTAGGAGAAATTGTGCCCCAATAATTGGTGTCATTAGAAGGAAGCGTGAAGGAAGCGTGCCCCATCGTTGGTGTCCTTGGGATGAATTTTGCCCCATTGTTGGTATCCTTAGGAGGAATTGTGCCCCGCCGTTGGTGTCCTTGGGAGGAATTGTGCCCCGGCGTTCGTGTCCTTGTGAGGAATTGTGCCTTATCGTTGGTGTCATTAGGAGGAATTTTGGCCCATCCAGTAAATGCCACATCTGACGCTCTTCCTGCCAGGTTCCCCTCCTTCTGCTTGTCAACTCCCCCCCCCCCGCTTTGAACTGATGTATCCTTGGCCCTGTACAGGGGGACTGGTGGTACCCCCTTATTGGTGGTCATGTATGTAGGGGAGGGGTCCTTTGTATGCAGAAGCTCCTGTGTAATGATGGGGGTAGTCTGGGGGAGGGGGTCCTGTGTAATGATGGGAGTAGTATTGGGGGTCCTGTGTAATGATGGGGGTAGTATGGGGGAGGGGGTTCTGTGTAATGATGGGGGTAGTATTCGGGGGTCTTGTGCGATGATGGGGGTAGTATAGGGGAGGGGGTCCTGTGTAATAATGGGAGTAGTATTGGGGGGTCCTGTGTAATGATGGGGGTAGTATGAGGGAGGGGTTCCTGTGTAATGATGGGGGCAGTATGGGGGAGGGGGTCCTGTGTAATGATGGGGGTAGTATGGAGGAGGGGGTCCTGTGTAATAATAGGGGTAGTATTGGGGGGTTCTGTGCGATGATAGGGGTAGTATGGGAAAGCGGTCTTGTGTAATGATGGGGGTAGTATGGGGGAGGGGTTCCTGTGTAATGATGAGGGCAGTATGGGGGAGGAGGTCCTGTGTAATGATAGGGGTAGTATGGGGGAGGGGGTCCTGTATAATGATGGGGGTAGTTTTGGGGGGTTCTGTGCGATGATAGATGTAATATGGGGGAGGAGGTCCTGTGTAATGATGAGGGCAGTATGGGGGAGGGGTTCCTGTGTAATGATAGGGGTAGTATGGGGGAGGGGGTCCTGTATAATGATGGGGGTAGTTTTGGGGGGTTCTGTGCGATGATAGGGGTAATATGGGGGAGGAGGTCCTGTGTAATGATGGGGGTAGTATGGGGGAGGGGGTCCTGTGTAATGATGGGGGCAGTATGGGGGAGGGGTTCCTGTGTAATGATGGGGGTAGTATGGGGGGGTTCTGTGCGATGATAGGGGTAGTATGGGGGAGGGGTCTTGTGTAATGATGGGGGATGATGTTTGCTCAGGGTCCAATCAATATTAAAGACGGCCCTGCGTGTAGTCCAGGGCCGATCCTCCCTATAGGCTAACTATGCAAGCCGCTTAGGGTCCCGCAAAGATGCAAAGGGCCCCCCAAATTACTAAAGGCCCCGCCTGGTGAGAAGTCATTTTCGCCCCCTCACCCCGCTTCTAAACTCGCTGGCTGAGTCATTTACGACAGCAGAACACCCCCTCCCCCCGCTTCTCAACTTTCTTTAATGTGACATGTCACTGTCGTCAGCGCCCCCCCCCCCCCCCCGCAATGTGCCATGTCATTTTGCTTAGGGCCCCAGGGAGGTCAGGATCGGCACTGGTGTAGTTAAAGGTTTGCCTAGAGTCCAGCTTTTATTTTTTAGCCATTTTGGTGCCCATTACACTGGTGTATTGGCCATGTTATGCCATGTGTTAACATGGATTGCGTTAAAACAGCTCATTTATTTAAACCCACCCAAAAAAGCTGCATCCGTCATTGTGCATGAACATCCAACAGCAGCGTTGGGGTTCCATTCAGAAAGAATTCTGCCGAAAGCGCAGATACTCTTATGGTGGTCATTAGGGGGCAATAATTTCCATACAGGAGTATACAGGACTTGTTTTGAATAATTAACCAGTCTGGGATACCCAGATCAGTGGGCCCCCGGGGACGGCGGGCGTACTATGCTTGGACGCAGTGATGTACGGTTCCATATAACATTCCTTCAGGACTGGATTTCAAAGCCGTCTCTATTTCATTTCAATCAACTATAAAAGTGTGTGTGTTTATCTTTACTGTGTGAAGTGTTAAAACTTTTATGTTTGCTTGATGCTGTAATGTGTAATGCAAATGAGACTTGCCCTGACTATTCCCCCAATAAACTGAGTTAGCAAGAATTCCTGACAGCTGCTGTAAACATGGAACATGCCATTAGTATTTGGAAGGAAGATTAAGCTGTTGTTATTTTTAATATTAATTCACAATACAAATGCACAATATTTTTAGTTTCTCTTCATGCATTCTCTGCATTAAAGGAGTTGTAAAGGATTTTTTTTTTGTGCTGAAATGACTGTTTACAGGGTATAGAGACATAATAGTTAACTGATTCCTTTTAAAAATGATTAAAAATAGATAAAAATCAATCATATAATGTGCCTGCAGTTTCAGTTTCGTTTTTGCATGTTGTTTCCTGCTTCTGTGATGTACAGAGCCAGAGAGCCAATAGAGGGCAGTGATGGTTTGGAAAACAAAACTGATTGGTGCTGAGGGGTTTTAGACACACAGTAATCAAAAAAAAAAAAATTCGCCCTTGGGAATTTGAGTGAGGTGAGCACTATGGAGCCAATAAAATAACAGGAGTAATTATAGTATATATTTAATTCAAGAAAAAAGCAGTACATACATTGATGTCATGAACATAAGCCAGATCATACAAAGTACAGAAAATAGGTAAAATAGAATTACAAGTTACTGTCTATATTAAAAAACACACACGCATCATATGTATACCTGACGCGTTTCGCGAGGCTTAGCTCGCTCTTCAGGGGTAGATGCTCGTGGTATACCTAGAATGAAAGGATAGCGTATGTAGTATGATATAAAGGGCACAAGGTAAGGGGGGCCCTTAATATGGAAAACCCCATACTCACCGATGGACATAGCCAAAGACCAGCGCATATGAGGTTCCCGATGCGGCGGCAGCCAGTGTCCTGCCAGGGAGCCGAGAAGGCGGGGCCAAACTAAGTCCCAACCGGGGGCCAAACGGAAAGAGGGCACAGCATGGAAAAATTGTGTATCCCCAAGAGTCTCAATCGGTCCAAAAGGAATATTGGCTCTAAACATGAAAATGTATATTGGATAGTTAGTAATAAGGTAGGTAAGCGTACAAAAACGCATGTATATCTATATGTAAATAAAGAACCTGGCTCAGGTGCTTTATTTACATATAGATATACATGCGTTTTTGTTTTTGTAGGTTTAACATGGGAGTCTATGGAAGGTGTGCCAAGTTCCGGGTCCAGGGGACCTACGACCGGCCAGTACCGGGTCCCCAAAGTCACCGGAGAAATTACAGTTTAACATGGGAGTCTATGGAAGGGGTGACCGGCTTTGAAAAATCGGTGCTCCCTGGCCGTAGGTCCCCCTGGACAACAAACTTTGCACACTTGTAGAGGAAGAGTGGGGCTACATGTGTGCCAGGGGACCTACGGTTTGAATTTTCTTTTTATCATTAATAGCATTTTTTTGTTGCTTAGTTTTTCTTAAGCCGTTTTTCCACCCGGCTTGAATGTTGAGAGACAACGGCCGGTTAAAGAACAAAACGTCCGTTATTCGACCAGTGTGTCCAACATTTACAGTCCCCCACAAACGCCTAATTTACAAGCTGAGGTCTGTAGGCATGGAGTATAAGATTTGTTCTTGGATAGAAAACTGGCTAGGGGGTCGTGTCCAAAGGGTTGTGATAAATAACGTATACTCAGAATGGTGGCGTCAGAGGGGGGCAGGGCTACTCGTGACTCCACAGGGAAACCGCAGGAAACCCCCATGTCATCAGCCCCTCAGCTATTTAAGAGCTGTCACGATGGGTGTAGCGTCATTCGATGGGAACCTCCTATGATAAGGCATCAGTAGCGGAATTTTATTTTATTTTTATTTTTTTCGGTACCCTCGGGTCGAGATGGATGTACATCGCTGGAATTTTTATGTGGGGGACATGGCTGCATGTCCTGTGTTTTTTAAAATTTTTGACAGTCTTTTTGTGAAACGGTATGGACACACTGTATCCCGTTATCAATTCACATAGAGGGGACTCCGGGATCTGGGGTTCCCCTTGTTAAAGGGTTGTTGGTATGAGACCCTTGTCCCCATCAACATGGGGACATGGTGCTTTGGACACCAAAGCATCCTCCCCATGTTGAGGGCATGTGGCCCGGTACAGGAGGGGGTGCGCTCTCTCGCCCTCCCTCTTTTCCTGTGACCTGCCAGGTTGCGTGCTCGGATAAGGGTCTAGTATGGATTTTTGGGGGGACCCCCACACCATTTGTTTTTAATTTTGGCACGGGGTTGCCCTAAAAATCCATACCAGACCTGAAGGGTCTGGCATGGATTTTGAGGGGGATCCCTATGCCATTTAAAAAAAAATGGTGCAGGGTTCCCCTTAATATCCATACCAGACCTGAAGGGCCTGCCTGGTAATGGATTGGGGGAAGCCAAGCCATTTTTTTAATGACTTTTATCTGTATTGCGGGACCCGACAATTATACCCGCAAGTAGTTTTAAATTACTTTTTTTCCTTTAGAAATTTCATTTTATTGCAGGGACTGTTCTAAACACGGGAAAAATGCGCCACTTTACAGGCATACTGTAGACACCCGCCGGTACGAAATTTAAAGGAATATTTCACTTTTATTGTTTCACTTTAAGCATTATTAAAATCACTGCTTCCGCAAAAATGGCCATTTTTAAAACTTGTTTTTCCCACAAACACTTTTTATGAAAATAACTTGCATATAAGCCTTTTATTTTTCATGTTCGTGTCCCATAGACTTTAATGGCGTTCGTGTGTTCGAATAATTTTTTTGCCTGTTTGGCAAGTTCTGGTGGGAACCGAACTGGGGGGTGTTCGGCACATCCTTACTAACCACAATTCCAGTGCCTGTATCATCCTGGACATTGTGAAAGTGTCTGGTGCTCATGCTTAATACTGAAGGCCGTATGAGACATGAGCCGAAGTCAACATGTCCTTCACCCAAATACTGTAGATACAGAACTAATATTATTAGGGGGTGGGTGAGTTTTCTTTTTAATTGCAATAAAAAATTTGAAAATAGTAAATAAAACCATCAGAGCAAGTTTGGTGGATATTCACTGATATCTTTGCCCTATTATTCAACCTAATCCCTGAAAACATAATTAGCTATGTTCTATTGATTAATGTTGGTAAAACCTGACACTATATTCTTTAGAGAGGAACGTGTTTATATGAAATGATCCAAGTGTCTGACAAGATAAGGAGGGGGCTTTTTTTCTCTTCAGTGTTATAAATGAAGTTTTTGTCTTTCTTCACTTTGATAGATGACATGACAGTGTTGATAATGAAATGTTAGAAACATAATAAAGATTCTCTAAGCAATTCTTTCACAGAAAATAGGATGTGTATGTTTATTTGTCTGGTCTCTGAAATTTTATTTTGCCACCAAATAAAAAAGTAGATGTCTACTCTGGGAAAATTCTGGGATTTTGTAAATCTTGAAGAATAAAAAGGGAATAAAGGAAGTCCACTGGAAGGACCTCTCATATTCTGAGCACAAATTCGTCCCCCTCCTATTCGAGGAGCACTTAGCAAAAATGTTGTTTCCATCATTAATCACTTATATGATGTCTTTATATGTAAGGACTAGAGTTGAGCGGACACCTGGATGTTAGGGTTCGGCGGGTTCGGCCGAACTTCAGGAAAAAAGTACGGGTTCGGGACCCGAACCCCATTGAAGTCAATGGGGACCCAAATTTTTGACTACTAAAATGTCTCAAAAAAATAGGGAAATAACATAAAATACATAAAAAAATAATAATCTTGACAAGCAGGAACCTTCCCCAATGATGGGACACTATTCCTCCCACTGATACCAATAATGGGGCACTATTTCTCCCACTGACACAAATGATGGGGCACTATTCCTCCCAATGATACCAATGATGGGACACTTTTTCTCTCACTGACACAAATGATGGGGCACTATTCCTCCCAATGATACCAATGATGGGACACTATTTATCCCACTGACACAAATGATGGGACACTATTCCTCCTAATGATACCAATGATGGGAGACTATTCCTCCCACTGATACCAATGATGCGGCACTATTTCTCCCACTGACACACATGATGGGACACTATTCCTCCCAATGATACCAATGATGGGAGACTATTCCTCCCACTGATACCAATGATGCAGCACTATTTCTCCCACTGACACAAATGATGGGACACTATTCCTCCCAATGATACCAATGATGGGAGACCATTCCTCCCACTGATACCAATGATGCGGCACTATTTCTCCCACTGACACAAATGATGGGACACTATTCCTCCCAATGATACCAATGATTGGGCACTATTTATCCCACTGACACAAATGATGGGACACTATTCCTGCCAATGATGCCAATGATGGGACACTATTCTGGTGCAATTAGATTTGTGAAGTAGGACTGACTCCTAACTAAATCTCTCCCTATAAGCACAATCAGGAACCTTTCCCTACAGTAGTTAATGCAGAGTATGTTACAGGAACATATGCAATGCTGGTGCAATATGCAGAGTATTTGACAGGAACATATGCAATGCTGGTGCAATATGCAGAGTATCTCCTATATAATTCTCTCCCTATAGCAACAAGCAGGAACCTTGCCCTAAACTATGTAATGTACAGTATCTCGCAGGGGACAGATGCAGTGCTGGTGTAATATGCAGATTATCTCCTATATAATTCTCAACCTATAACAACAAGCAGGAACCTTGCCCTAACCTATGTAATGCACAGTATCTCACAGGGGACAGATGCAGTGCTGGTGTAGATTTCTAAAGCAGGATAGTCCTATCTCATTCTCTCCCTCAGATCAGCAGCAGCCTTTACCTACCCTAGCTAAAGCAGACTGACGAGCTGTGCTGTGTGCCTCTAGCTTATATAGAGGCTGGGTCACATGCTGGGTCACATGCTGCACTGGCCAATCACAGCCATGCCATTAGTAGGCATGGCTGTGATGGCTTCTTAGTCACAGTAGTAAAACAAATGGCGATTGGCTGCCGTTACATAGCCGAACTCCGAACCCGAACCCAAACTTTCAGCAAATTATTGGGGTTTGGGTCCAAAAAAAAACTAAATTCGGTACGAATCCGAACTTTACAGTTCGGGTTCGCTCAACCCCAGTAAGGACCAATTATTATTCTTATGTGGATCAGGGATTCTACTTTCTAATTTGCCTTGTCCCTTTTTTTTTCTACTTTCCCACCCCCCTCCTTTTTTTTGTTATTATTATTTTTTTTTTATACAGTATTAATAATATTTTATTTTCCATGATTATATAATATATTACCTCATTGTTTCTTGTGTAATCACAAGTCATGTTGTGTTTATTAGAACATTACATATATTACTGCTGTTTGTTGCAAGTGTCTGCTATCCTATATGTTTTCTTTGCATAACAATACTCCGTAGTTCTTAAATAAGAGTAGAGCTCCTCTTGTGGAAGTACAGGAAAACTAGAAAATAATTAACAAAGAAGTAAAGAAGATAAGAGATCACATAAAAGTTTTTTTGTGGTGGGGGATCAAGGGCTCGTTCATTCTCTTCATTATCTTAACTCCCATGTACTCATGCAGCATGTTAAGGTGTGTTAAGATGCATTGTGCTGGAGGAAAACTTTAAAGTGAAATATATATAGAGAGAGATCTATCTATCTATCTATCTATCTATATATATATCTATCTATCTATCTATCTATATATATATATATACACACTGTATATATATATATATATATATATATATATATATATATATATATATATATATATATATATATATATATATATATATATATATACTAGACATGTGCAGACTGGATTATTTTGTTTCGTTTTTTCGTTTTTGTCTGGAAAATACATTTATTTAGTTACTCCCGAAAATCGTTTTGATTTATTTCGTTTTTCGTTGGGGAATAGCTTTCGTCCGAAAATCCAATAATACTTGGTTTCTGTGGAATGGTCAAAGAATATTCGACGGCACTTCGAAACTTTATGCCGAATCATACATTTCCGGGCGAATATTCCACCTACAAGAATTCTAATGTTGTATGACTAGTAATAATTAGTGTTGAGCAGAATATGCCATATTCGATTTCGCGATATATCTCGAATATATAGTCGAATATTCGAGATATATTCGCTAAATACGAATATTCGTGATATTTTTTGGAAATTAAAATATTGCGAATTTTCGCTATTGCGAATGCGAATGCGAATCGCGAATTGCGAATGCGAAATTTCGAGAAATGCGGAAAGGAGCACTCTGATTGGCTCAGAATATTCGTGATATATTACAATATAAAATAATTGCGAATATTCGAGAAATGCGGAAGGAGCACTCTGATTGGCTCAGAATATTCGTGATATATTACAATACACAATAATTGCGAATATTCGGCAAATGCGGAAGGAGCACTCTGATTGGCTCAGAATATTCGTGATATATTACAATACACAATAATTGCGAATATTCGAGAAATGCGGAAGGAGCACTCTGATTGGCTCAGAATATTCGTGATATATTACAATATAAAATAATTGCGAATATTCGAGAAATGCGGAATGGAGCACTCTGATTGGCTTAGAATATTCGTGATATATTACAATACAAAATAATTGCGAAATTTCGAGAAATGCGGAATGGAGCACTCTGATTGGCTCAGAATATTCGTGATATATTACAATATAAAATAATTGCGAATATTCGAGAAATGCGGAAGGAGCACTCTGATTGGCTCAGAATATTCGTGATATATTACAATACACAATAATTGCGAATATTCGAGAAATGCGGAAGGAGCACTCTGATTGGCTCAGAATATTCGTGATATATTACAATATAAAATAATTGCGAATATTCGAGAAATGCGGAATGGAGCACTCTGATTGGCTTAGAATATTCGTGATATATTACAATACAAAATAATTGCGAAATTTCGAGAAATGCGGAATGGAGCACTCTGATTGGCTCAGAATATTCGTGATATATTACAATATAAAATAATTGCGAATATTCGAGAAATGCGGAAGGAGCACTCTGATTGGCTCAGAATATTCGTGATATATTACAATACACAATAATTGCGAATATTCGGCAAATGCGGAAGGAGCACTCTGATTGGCTCAGAATATTCGTGATATATTACAATACACAATAATTGCGAATATTCGAGAAATGCGGAAGGAGCACTCTGATTGGCTCAGAATATTCGTGATATATTACAATATAAAATAATTGCGAATATTCGAGAAATGCAGAAGGAGCACTCTGATTGGCTCAGAATATTCGTGATATATTACAATACAAAATAATTGCGAAATTTCGAGAAATGCGGAATGGAGCACTCTGATTGGCTCAGAATATTCGTGATATATTACAATATAAAATAATCGCGCGATATCGCTATTGCCGAATAATCGCATTGCGATTTTTCGGCAATATAAAATGAGCGCTGCAGCTACTCGGCCCAAGGTCTCTAATCATACCAGCAATGCTTTTAGACGTCGATGGGGATCTCTAGGATGTGATCTGTTCTAAAAAAAAAATTGAAAAAATTCGAATATTCGAAATAGCGATATTCGTGTTATTCGCGAATACTCGAATATGCAATATTCGTAGCGAATATTCGCAATGCGAATATTCGTGAGCAACACTAGTAATAATAATAATAAATAATTATATTATTATTACTAGTCATAGTCAACCAACATTACAATGTTTCTAAAGCCTATGGGCGCAGCATTAAAATGTACGAATGCAGTATATCTTCTCCGTCGAATGTCGAATCTTTTCTCTTTGATGTCGAATCTTTTCTCTATAATGTCGAAAAGTACTGTATGTGTGTGTATATCAGGTTCGATAGACAGATTGCTATTCTGTATTCAGTCAGCGTCATGTCGAATCTCTCTATATCGAATTTTTACCGCGACGAAAACGAAAATAAAGCATTTTTCATGTCGGATCTTTCGGTTTTGTTTCTTGCGCTTTCGTTATCGTTTGTTAAAACGATAACGAAAAGAAACAGATTTTCGGACGAAAAATGCACATGTCTAATAAATACATGTATGAAGGCTTTTCAATGCAGAAGAGACATACAATAGTACCTTCAGAGTAGCTCTGTGATGTTATGATATGAAAAGTGCACAAGAAAAGTCCTCATAATAAAGTCCACAAAAAATTGTGTGTAGAAAAAAAGAGCTTTAATCCTTCCCGGAAAACCTTTTCTCCACCAAACAAACACCACTTATTGTGCTTGTGCAATCCCTCTCTTTTTGGAAAGACATTCACCAGAACGCTATGACTCCCACTCTCATGGTTGGCATTGCCCAATTATATGTATTTGCACATCAGGTAATTAACCATCACAATATTCCTCTATCTGGCTCATTACATGCCATGAATATATGAAAGAGAAAAAGAGATGCCCCCAATGGTGCAATAACCATGAAAACTTCCTTTATTAAAATATTGAAAAGCCACTCATAAAGTTAAAATAAACATTGCATTCTGGTCCTGACGTCACGTCTGATTCTGGTCCTGATGTCACGTCTGGTTCTGGTCCTGACATCACGTTTGATTCTGGTCCTGATGTCACGTCTGGTTCTGGTCCTGACATCACATCCGGTTCTGGTCCTGACGTCACATGCGGTTCTGGTCCTGAGGTCACGTCTGGTTCTGGTCCTGACAACACATCCGGTTCTGGTCCTGACTAGTGATGAGCGGAATACGCCATATTCGATTTCGCGATATTTCACGAATATATAGAAGAATATTGGCGAAATATTCGTTAATATCGAATATTCGTGATATTTTATAAAAAAAAAAAAATTTCTAATGTGAATGCAAAATTTCGCTAATGCGAATGCGAAATTGATTGCGAAATTCTCGTCAACACGCGAAAACCGAGATAATTTCCTGGATTACTAAACTAATATGCACTAAACACTAAGGCCGCGTACACACGATCGAATTTGTCCGCTGAAAACGGTCCGATGGACCGTTTCAGCAGACAAATCCGATCGTGTGTACGGGCTAGCGGACAGGTTTGTCCATCGGACAAATTTCAAAGCATGCTTTGAAATTTGTCCGCTACAAACCTGTCCGTCGGATATGTCCGCTGGTTAGTACGGGAAACCAGCGGACATATCCTCCCGCACATGCGTCGTATCCTGTGAATGGATCCGACGCATGCGCGCGGAAGTGTTTACTTCCTGGTGCGTGACGTAGCGGTGACGTGGTGGCGTCAACGTCACCGCCGCGTCACCACGCTGTCTGCCGGCGGGGATTTTGATCCGATGGTGTGTACACGCCATCGGACCGAAATCCGATGAGACATGTCCGCTCTAAACTGTCCGTCGGACAAGTTTGAGCGGACATATCTCATCGTGTGTACGAGGCCTAACTCTACTTACACAAACTTATATGACTAAACTAAAGCTAATTTTTATTTTATTTTTTATACACAAAACACAGAAGGGCAGAGAAAGTATTCGCGAATATTCGCAATACGAATATTCGCATTGCGAATATTCGGCAATATAAAAGGATCGCCTCAGCTACTCGGCCCAGGGTCTCTAATCATACCAGCAATGCTTTTAGACGTCGATGTAGATCACTAGGATGTGATCTGTTTTAAAAATAAATTTGAAAAAATACGAATATTCGCAATAGCGAATATTCACCGCGATATTCGATTTATTCGCGAATACTCGAATATGCAATATTTGTAACAAATATTCGCAATGCGAATATTCGTGAGCAACACTAGTCCTGACGTCACGTCTGGTTCTGGTCCTCATGTCACGTCCGGTTCTGGTCCTGACGTCACGTCCGGTTCTGGTCCTGACGTCACTTTTGGTTCTGGTCCTGATGTCACATCCGGTTCTGGTCCTGATGTCACGTCCGGTTCTGGTCCTGACGTCACTTCCGGTTCTGGTCCTGACGTCACTTTTGGTTCTGGTCCTGATGTCACATCCAGTTATGGTCCTGACATCACATCCGGTTCTGGTCCTGACAACACATCTGGTTCTGGTCCTAACGTCACGTCCGGTTCTGGTCCTGACGTCACATTTGATTCTGGTCCTGATGTCACGTCCGGTTCTGGTTCTGATTTCACTTCCGTTCTGGTCCTGAGAACACGTCCAGTTCTGGTTCTGATGCATGTCTGGTTCTGGTCCTGATGCACGTCCGGTTCTGGTCCTGACGTCATGTCTGGTTCTGGTCCTGACGTCACTTCCGGTCACCGCACAGCAGGAATATTCTGATGGTTAATTACCTGAGAGCTGAGGTGCGAATACACATAAAGTGAGCTATGCCAACCATGAGAGTGGGTGGCATAGGGAGGGATTTACTGCATAGCAGCCAATAAACTTCTAACTGTAGCTTGTTCAGTTAGGCTCTATTCACATCATGGTGTCCTGAATCGCAGGCGGAATCACCGCAATTCCGCCCACGATTTAAAATAGCGGCAAATCATGAGACGCCCAATTGATCTCAATCACTTCCAATGGCACCCCGATCACGGTGCGATTTTGCCACGATTCGTCGAGCGATAATTACAGTAAAATTGCGCAAACAGAATCACGGGACGCATGTTGCCCAAAAGATGCTCTTGTACCTCTTTTGGGTGACAGGCGTCCCGCGATTCTATTTGCTCAATTTTACCTTGATTGTCGCCCGACGAATCACGACAAAATCGCGTCGCAGTTGGGTTGTCATTAGAAGTGACAGTGAAAATACGAGCATCCAGCGATTTGACACTATTTTGAAGCGTGGGCGGAATCGTGGCAACATCTTTGCCCGATCTTCTACCATGTTTAGCGTTTTTGGCCATCTTTCTTGACCAGTCTGGGATGATGCAACTCCCACACATACCTTCTAAAGAAGTGTGCAAGCTGGCAGATAACACAGGGGTTTATTTACTAAAGGAGAATCAACTGTGTACTACAAGTGCACCGAATCTAACAAATGATACCTGACACTAATGCCTCGTACACACGACCATTTTTCCCGCCGTAAAAACTGCCATGACAGCTTTTGGCCAGGAAAACCGGGCGTGTGTATGCTCCATTGCAGTTTTCCCGACAGGAAATCCTGGCGGGAAAAATGAGGACATGTTCTTTTTTTTCCTGCCGGGTTGCCTGGTGGTTTTTAAGCCGACAGTTTACCTATGGGGAAAACCTGCAGTGGAGCGTACACATGGCCGGGTTTCCCGACCAAAGCTCTCATGGCAGTTTTTCTGCCGGGGTAACCGGCCATGTGTAGGTGGAAAAAGCTACCGAGCAGGTTCTCGGTTTTCCCCTCAGTTTTCCTGGCTGACTTTTTATCTCCAGGAAAACCGATCGTGTGTACAAGTCATGAGATGTGCAAACAAACTGTCAAAGCTAAATACCATTGTATCTTTTCCATAAGGCTTAATTTACACTGGCAACTTGAGTTTAGGAGCTTTTGGCATTTTTGGCTTTTGGCTCCTAAACTCAACTTCATAAAAGCCTATGGCCCGGATACGCTACACTGGCGCAACGCAGAGAGGGAAGCATGGAATTCACAAAGCAAATGCTCCCAACATTGCGCGGGCGTAGCGTATATACGTCGGCGTAAGCCGACATAAGTCTAAGTAGGTGGAAGTGGGCGTGATACATTTAAATGAAGCGTGACCCCATGCAAATGATCTGAGCTTCAAACAAGTACTTAAAATGTACGGTGCATGCGTTGTACCTTGGACGCATCCCAGTGCGCATGCTCACAGTCACGTCGAAACAACTGGCTAAGATACGTTGAATCACTGCCTACGACGTGAACGTAACCTACGCCCAGCCCTATTCACGTACAACGTAAACTACGTAAAATTGGACGGCGTTCGATCCCTGGACCATACCTTTGCATGAGTTGTGCCTCCAATATGGGAAATAACTTTACGCCGGACATAACCCTTACACAAATCAATTAAAACATGCGACGGGCGCAAGTACATTTGTGAATTTGTGAATCTGCATATCTCCCTCATTTGCATATTTGCATCGAAAATCAATGGGAGTGCCAAATGCGTCCAGCGTAACTATGCGCCCACTATACGCCGGCGTAGGCAAGTTACGTCGGTGGGATGAAGCCTATTTTTCGACGTATCTAGCTTTGCGGGTCGGCGCACAGATACGACGGCGCACATTTGTACTTACGTCGGCATATCCGGAGATAAATCCGGCTAAATGTGTCCATGTACACATAGGTACAGAGTTTAGAAGCTGGCATGTTTAGGTGAGGTTAAACCAGACTCTTCTGAACGTGGAAGAATTGCGTTCTGGATAGGAACTTTCTGACCACAGGCCGTGGGAAAATGCAAAATCGTATTTTGCATTTTCCTACGCCCGTGCTCAAAACTAGCCAGTGCACATGAAGGCTAATTCCATCTTACAGTGGTTGTAAACTCTTAGGCCGCGTACACACGATCGAACATGTCCGCTGAAACTGGTCCGCAGACCAGTTTCAGCGGACATGTTCGATCGTGTGTACGGCCTATCGGACCGTTTTTCAGTGGACAAAAGTTTTCAAACATGCTTAGAAACCTGTCCGCTGGAAACCTGTCCGTCGGACATGTTCGATCGTAAGTACACGAAATCATCAGACCAAAATCCCACGCATGCTCAGAATCAAGGCGACGCATGCTGGGAAGCATTGAACTTCGTTTTTTCATCACACCGTTGTGTTTTACGTCACCGCGTTCTGGTCCGAGGGGATTTTGGTCCGATGGTGTGTACGCACATCAGACCAACAGACCACTTCAGCCTGGTCTGATGAAAACGGTCCGTCGGACATGTTTCATCGGACATGTCTGATCGTGTGTATGCGGCCTTACATATATACCCAGTGAAGTGACAGACCTCAGGTGATACGCAGAGATTAAACAAATCCTTCATCATAAGTTGTACCTTTTATCTGCAGTCTTCTCTACATTTATTGAAAGTGCTGAATATTTAAAGCTTGTCTGAGAGTTCAGAAAATAGAGGGCAGAGACCGAAAGTCACACTCAGTGAGGAGAGCTGATTGAAGGGTAGGGACACACCCCCCTTCACACAGTACACAGGAACAGAGCTGGGGTTGTCAATCAGCTGGAGGTCCCTCCCCTGTCACCATTTTTCTTTTAGTGTCAGGAAAGTGATTCATGCTGATAGCAAGGGAAGAAATGACACTTAATTGAGAAAAGTACACTAGAAGGATATGCTTTGTTCCTATTTCTTGTCTGAGGTTTAAAACCACTTTAATATAAAGACTTTGCTGGTGCTGTGTTTCCACCAGTTTCTTATAGGAAATTTGATGGTTGGCAATGGCATGGTTGACCTCTTCCAGTACTTTCTGAATTGCTCATTTGGAACAAGTATACATATAGGAAAGTCTGAGTGCCTCAGAGATTATTGTAGGCATTGGATTGTTTTTTCAAAAAGGGAGGAGAGCAATCTCAATGTCAATATTCGTTTTTACTACCCCCCCCCCCCCCCCCCACACACACACACACACTCATGAAAGATTAAATGTGAACTAAATAAACTTTCTTAGAATGGTACTACAAAAACTGTCACTCATTGATACAGAAATGAATGGAAGGTGCTGCTATTTCTAGCCATAAGTCAGAAAGGGTGCTTATGTACCAGAGCTAGAACTCACTTACCCAACCACAAGTAGACACATATGACCAACCCTTGTTCAGTTATAGATAACTATTTTTTTCTGTCAGTACAGTGCTGACATATTCTAAAACTTCTGAATAATGATACAAGGGTCAGATTCGAAGGAGTGGGGCATAGTCCTTGACCGACAAGCTGGATTTACTGTCAGCCAGGGCTGTCTTAATACATGGGCACTATATATATACACATGCTGTACTTATATTTTGGTAGAGTGTTATCACTAATAACAAAAAAGCTGATGTAATACATGGAGTTATTGCCAGTCCCCACCCACACTTGTGTTTGCTCTTTCAAGAGTCATCTTTATATCATTTTATCCACAATACTCATACTGACCATTAGTCATGATACAATGAGACTCTTGTCACTGTCATAATATAGATTTGTTTTCCATTTTCTTTTTTGTCTTTCCGTTGGCTGACCTTTAAGAAGCTATCATTTATTTTATCAATAAAGAGAAAGATTCTAGGCCTAATGGTTGCTATATTATGTCTTATTACTAGAATAAGTCGACGAGCCTAAAAAAAAGTTTCTTGTGGTTTTCCTATGAGAAGTGAGCCCCACTCATCTTTAAAACTTTGAAGACATATTTAGGTTAACCTGCCAAATTTCTAAGTTCTTATGTTGATGTATTTTTTGTTTTACCTTTTTATATAGCTTTCCTTTTAACTAAACTGCAGTTGTCTATACACTCTGCATTTTAGATAACACCAACAATTTTGGATTGTGTTTTTGTCTTGTTAGCAAAATCATTAAATAAAAAGATATTTCAAAAGTTGGAATTTGGCGTCAAAACATGCGTGGGTGATGGAAAATGATTATGCAAGTTAAAATTGACAAACACCAGGATGTACGTGGTAAGTTGTTACTCTAATTAAAGAGCTGCAATATAATTAAAAAGTAGTATATTACTTGAAAACTGGAAGCTGCTAAAATCAGTAAATATAAGCAGTCACCACTGCCTGCCACTTCACTTTCTTGCAATGAACAAATAATTAAGGTTCAACTTCACTCACAATTAATATTTCAGTTTTTTTGCGTGGTTGCTGATAATCTTAGGTATTAAATTTGTCAAATTTTCCTAGCCTTTAAGTTAATAATTTAACATCAAACTTGGCCTTCTGGTGCCCACACAAAACTGGAAAGTCTGGTCTAGTCTAGTCTAGTCTAATATGAAGACATTCTCATACTATATGGCCCAGGTTCATCAAGCTTTAACGCCTGAGGACAATTTTGCAACTTTGAGGCCTCGTACACACGACCGTTTTCCTCGACAGAATCCATCAAGAAACTTGGTGGCAGAGCTTTTTTGTGTGTTTGCTTTCCATCGAGAAAACTGTCGAGGAACTCGACGAGGAAAAATGAGAACAAGTTCTCTTTTTCCTCGTCAGGAGTCTCAATTTCCTCGTCGTGTTTCTCACTGGGCTGGTTTTCGAAGAGAAACACGTTCGTGTGTATGCTTATAAACCCGCTCATGCTCAGAATAAAGTATGAGACGGGAGCGCACCTTCAGTAAAAGTAGCGTTTGCAATGGAGATAGCACATTTGTCACGCTGTAACAGACTGAAAAGTGCAAATTGTCTCTTACCAAACTTTTACTAGCAGGCAGTAACATGAGATTAGCAAAAGCAGCCCCAAGGGTTGTGCCAGTGGAATCAAACTTCACCTTTATAGTGCCGTCGTACGTGTTGACGAGATTTAGTCTTGACTG
The DNA here is from genome assembly GCA_029574335.1 of Rana kukunoris. NCBI lineage: Eukaryota > Metazoa > Chordata > Amphibia > Anura > Ranidae > Rana > Rana kukunoris. Next base: position 121,909,857 of record CM056058.1, read on the forward strand.
TGTGTACGCAAAGAAAGCTTGTCAAGTTTCTCGACAAGCCTAACAAGGAACTCGTCGAGGAAAACGATGTGTCTTTTCCGACGAGTTCCTCAGTCGTGTGTACGAGGCCTGACATGTGTCAGTAAAACTGTACATATCAGCACAACTAATTTGTGCATTCAGGTGGCACATACTTTGTTTTTTTCAGGACAAATTGGGCTTTATTTTGCTTTTAAATGGTAACAAATATGTCATGTTTATTTTTTATTATTATTATCAAAGAAAATAGAAAAAAATGATATTTATTTTTTCAAATGTAGCTGTATATTTTTTGCTATTAAAACTATTTACCACCAAAAATCAACCTAAAATAAATTCCCCTGCTCCTGACAATTGCAGTGATACCCTGTATGTGTATGTTAGCTGTTGTTTGTAGCCATATTACAGCCCAGAAACAATGGTGTGCATTTTGCGTTTTTTATTTCATCCTGTCTAAAACACACTGACAAACAATGATACCAATTAAAAAAAAATAAAAAAATTCTACCCAAAATCTGCTGACCGTGACTTTTGACTCCAACCTTGACCTTAAAGGAGTTGTAAAGGAAAAAAAATGTTTGCCTAAAATTAATGTCTGCAAGGTAGACAGACAGAATAGTGTAATGATTCTGTTAACAAACGAATAAATACCTATTAAATTCCTTCATTTATATCACCTCCGGCGTTCTATTTTCTTTTCTCTCATTCACTTCCTGGTTTGCATCACTTGTTCATGTAAGAACTACATTTCCCAGTATGAATTGCGGCACGCCCAGTATTTCACACCTCCTTGAAGTCTCTAACACGTAGAGAGCGTCCTGCGGCACAGATGTAGTTCCCAGCAGGGGGCGAGCACGTTACTGACCACCGCAGTAAAGTCTCCCTTCATGGTGGTCAGTAAAATCAGACAAGCAGGAAGTGAACATTTAGATTTTTTACACACTTTGGTTTGTTTACATTTTCCTCTCCTGCAAGAAGAAGAAGATACAATGTATCTTCCTCTTCATTCAGAAGAGGAAGTAAACACAGGGGCGAGCTCACAGTGACTGATCACTGTTAAAAAAATAGCATAGGGCTTTTCAAAATTCATACTAGGCCCCGTTGGTCAGGTATAGATATTAGGGAGAGTCCATAAAAAAATGGTGTTGGGTCCTCCCCAAATTCCAAATCAGTCTCTGAGTCTGATATTGATTTGAAGGGTGAACATCATGCAAAAAAAGGAAGGAAGGTCCCATCCTCAAAATTCATACCCGACTCTTATCTGACCATGCAGCCAGAGTGGGCAGGAGGGGGGGGGTAGTGTGTACTCCCCCAAACCATACAAGGCCACATGCCCTCAGCATGGGGTTCCTGGTATGAATTTTGTGGGGATCAAATGCTGTTTTTTTTTTACACTAGCCCCTTTGATTTTTTACATTCACCTGTCAGTTGGAAATCCCTGGCTGCCAGCTGAATGTGTGGGCAGGAATGAGTCACTGGTTGTTAGGATGCCAACTCCCCAGTCCCTAAAAACCAGGAGGAAGTTGTTACAATTTACCAGTGGTAATAATACCACAGGCGGCACTTCCTGTCAAACTCGCCTATTGAGAGGTTGCAGCTTAACTGTGAGCCAGACGTGGTACCGCCTCCTGAATGTCTGCCTGCTGCTGCTATATCCACCGGAGATCACTTTTCAGAGGGTGGTAAGCAATACTGTCTGTCTGAAAAAGCCATCAGTTCCCTGCAAAATCCTACAAATACCTGTTGATCCTGCTAGAAGTCCACTTAAAGAGGAAGTAAACCCTGATGGGTTTTACTTCCTCTTTATTTCCCTGCAAAAGTAAAGCATTATGGGCTACTATGCAACACATATTAGCCCCATTATGTGTCACCAGAGCTTTTTTTCAAAGAAAATAGGTGCAGGAACTCAACCATGACACCGTTCAGATTTCACATATACTACAAGGGTCTTAAAGGGGCATTTAATACCAAAATTGCATTACATACAGAGTGCAGAGTTTAGGGGGGTTACACACAGAGTGCAGAGCTGTCACTTGTAAACACAAAAACCAGACTTCTGTTCAGACAAGTGATTGTGGTGAGCGGGCACCAAAGGGTCTAAGCCAAAGGTGGTGGAACTGAGTTCCCCCAAGTTCCCCCTGAAAAAAAGCCCTGTCACTTACCTGAAAACTAAGCCTGCGATGTCACTGCTGTCACCGCTGGCTGAAAGTGTCCATCTTCATCCCTCTTCCTTCCAGGGGCTCGCAAACTCTGGCTTTGTGACTGCCCGGAGTGGCGTGATGTCATGTGCGTGGGAGCTGCCATTTACAGTATGATCCCTTTAGAAACAGCACAATCGCGCCCTTTCTAAAGTGTGCATGCGCCAATGACATCGGCATATGTGTATATTGTAAATATATCCTAAACCGTGCAAATTTATGAGATATTTTCAGTACCTACAGGTAAGCCTAAGGCCCCTTTCACACCTACGGACTGTATGTCCGCTTTTTCATCCATCCGTTTGCAGATGAAAAAGGGACATACATTGTCCCTTTGACATTGCGGGTGTCAGTGGATGAACATCCGCTGACACCCGATCTCGTCCGCCTCCACAATGATCCAATTCTGCAGACGGAAGAAAACCCTACTTTTCCTTCCGTCTGCAGATCGGATCGGATAAACACGGACATACGGTCTGTGTTCATCCGATCCCCACATAGGGGAGAGAAGAGAAAAGAGAGGGCAGTCCCTGCACAGTGTGCAGGGACCGTCCTGTCATCCGCCGGCTCAGCAGGGATCAACGGAGCGATCCCCGCTGAGCTTACGGGGCCTTAATATAGGCTTACCTGTAGGAAAAATGATTGTATAGAGTTTACAACCACTTTAATGCAGCTTCCTGTGATGGGGTGACAATGATGCTGCACTGCTCCCAAATTCAGAGCAGAGTTGCCATTTGTATGTAGGCTGTGCATGCTTTCTTTAAAGAGGAATGAGAAAATGCTTCATATCTACAAGCATTGTAACTGCTAATTCAATCAGTGCCTGGGCACACCTAGACCTGCCCACTGCTTTCTGGAATGACAACGCTGTCTCTGTTGCTGAAACCCTCCCACTGTGAGCTGCAGTGTCTGGGAGGGGGGAGCATGTGAGACAAAAATGTAAAAAGATTTGGCTCAGTCTAAAAAGTTAATGAAAAAAATGTTTTTGCTAACATGATGAGGCTTGTGCATCACATAGTAACTGGATTTGGGACTTGTTTGGAATGTTCTACAGGAACCTTTAGTTGCACTTTAATTAGATGCAACCAAGATGAAATTTGTATGAAAGTCACATCCAAATTTCAAACAATCCCTTTTCTTATATTTCTGTATTCTAACTTTATCTGCAAAAAAAAGGAATGCTTGCAAAATAATGAAAAACAGCAATGGGTTTTATTTGTTTAATTTGCACATCCAGATTGATAATCACCTGCAAATGTGTCACAGTCTCATTAAAATAATATTTTACGCTTCGAATCAGGACTGTGAAATACTTGTTTACCCTGCTGGCTATTGTTTTATACTTAATTCTGAGCGCTGGTCGTTTTGAGTGCTCTTATAATGTGGAAATTTGCAACATGATTTGAAATGCTGATCAGCATCTAGATCTAAAGGACTAATGTTTACAGCTAATACCGAGTGTCTTCTCATCTTTTTGTAGGGCTTAAATCATCAGCATTCATTTATAATCTGTTTAAATTGAGACACAAAATTTGAATTTCAGTTCCTTGATTTCTAGATTTTGGTGCCATTGTATTGAACGCCTCTGTGTTAGGGTATGCTTCCGCTATTAAAGATGACTTATAACTTTATATTGCTGGTAAACAAGACCCTATGCTGAACTTTTTCTATCATTGTTAGGCCGCGTACACACGATCAGTCCAAACAGATGAAAACGAACTGAAGTTCAGTTTCATTGGTTCAAACCGACCGTGTGTACGGCGCATCAGTCTTTTGTCCTTCAGTCCAAAGTTTTAAAACTTGCTTTAAAATCGAACTGATGGACGCCTGACCATCGGTCAAAACCGATGGTTAGTATGCAAAAGCATGCTCAGAATCAAGCATGCTCAGAATCAAGTCGACGCATGCTTGGAAGCATTGAACTTCGTTTTTTTCAGCACGTCGTTGTGTTTTACGTCACCACGTTCTGACACGATCGGTTTTTGAACTGATGGTGTGTACGCACATCAGACCATCAGACCATCAGTCTGTGAACTGATGAAAATGAACTTCAGTCCATTCTCATTGGTTTGGACTGATCGTGTGTACGAGGCCTTACAGGTGATTTGCTCTCATCTGAGCTCAATTTGGTTCTTACATTTTCTTTTCTGAATAAAGAAATATACAGATACTTTTCAGCCACATTGTATAGTGTCTTGTATAAACTTGTGAAAAGGTAACCACTCAGAACTATTTTATTTTTTTAACTTCTAAGCACTCTTTGGGACAAACATGGCAAACTGGTGTTTTTGGGACACACATGGCCGTCTCGCCTCTTGTAATTGTAGCACCCTCTGAGATAGGATACTAGGCTTGGTTAGGTAACTTTCTATGACTCTGCTGTAATTAGCAGCGCAGCATGTGATTGCTTTGGTCTGCTCTGGGTTCTACAGGCTGCAAGTTTGAGTGCTTCCTCCTGTCTTCTGGAGGCGTTCAAATTATAGTGAGTTACATAGAAGGTTAGGTTGAAAAAAGACACAAAAACACACAAGTCCATCAAGTCCAACCTATGTGTGTGATTATATGTCGGTATTACCTTGTATATCCCTGTATGTTGTGGTAGTTTAGGTTAGTGATGAGCGGAATACGCCATATTCGATTTCGCGATATTTCGCGAATATATAGAAGAATATTTGTGAATATTCGTTAATATCGAATATTCGTGATATTTTATCAAAAAAAAATTGCGAAATTTCGCTAGTGCGAATGCGAAATTGATTGCGAAATTCTCGTCAACACACGAAAACGGAGATCATTTCCTGGATTACTAAACTAATAGGCACTAAACACTAACTCTACTTACACAAACTTATATGACTAAACTAAAGCTAATTTTTTTTTTTTTATACACAAAACACAGAAGGGCAGAGAACGTATTCACGAATATTTGTTAATATCGAATATTCGTGATATTTTATCAAAAAAAAAATGTAGCTACATTTCGCTACTGCGAATGCGAAATTGATTGCGAAATTCTCGTCAACACGTGAAAACGGAGATCATTTCCTGGATTACTAAACTTTTTTTTTTTTTTTTAAAGGTGTTTATTTAACTTTTTTTTTTTAATAAGAGAGCAAACAAATAAAAGGCGGCAAAGCAGCCAAAATGACATAGTATTACATATGCATATATATAACAACAAGGCCAGACCAACAGTAGACCAGCCAAACAGAAGAAAACCCCCAAGACATTCACTCACACAGCCACTCCACAGCACACAACCACACACATGCAAACTTACACACAGCGACAGCGACCGCAAGACACAATATGGCAAAATACCAAAAGGCATATATAGTGTAATGAGGAACCAAGTGTATCCTAATCATAGAAAATTAATTGGCGGGTTGGGAGGAGAGAACCCCCCCCCAAAAGTCCCTAGAGACATTCAGCCACGGCTGCCACACCTTATAGAATTTTTTGGGGCATGCCCTACTAACATATACCAGTTTGAACTTAGGAAGGAGACCATGAATGATATTAAAAAAAACATTGCTCGAGAGAGGGCCCGCATCCTTCCAGTGAAGCAGTATGGTTTTTCTTGCATAGTATAGCAAAATACGCTGGATTACTAAACTAATAGGCACTAAACACTAACTCTACTTACACAAACTTATATGACTAAACTAAAGCTAATTTTTTTTTTTTTTATACACAAAACACAGAAGGGCAGAGAACGCATTCGCGAATATTCGTAATACGAATATTCGCATTGCGAATATTCGGCAACATAAAAGGATCGCCTCAGCTACTCGGCCCAGGGTCTCTAATCATACCAGCAATGCTTTTAGACGTCGATGGAGATCACTAGGATGTGATCTGTTTTAAAAATACATTTGAAAAAATACGAATATTCGCAATAGCGAATATTCACCGCGATATTCGATTTATTCGCGAATACTCGAATATGCAATATTCGTAACGAATATTCGCAATGCGAATATTCGTGAGCAACACTAGTTTAGGTGCTTATCTAATAGTGTCTTGAAACCATCGATGCCCCACGATGAGACCACCACCTCTGGAAGGGAATTCCACATCCTTGCCACACTTACAGTAAAGAACCCTCTACGTAGTTTAAGGTTAAACCTCTTGTCTTCTAATTTTAATGAGTGGCCACATGTCTTGTTAAACTCCCTTCTGCAAAAAAGTGTTTTCCCTATTGTGGGGTCACCAGTATGGTATTTGTAAATTTAAATTATATCCCCTTTCAAGCATCTCTTCTCCAGAGAGAATAAGTTCAGTGCTCACAACTTTTCCTCATAACTAATATCCCCCAGACCCTTTATTAGCTTTGTTGCCCTTCTCTGTAATCTTTCCATTTCCAGTACATCCTTCCTAAGGATTACCTAGAACTGGACAGCATACTCTAGGTGCGGCCGGACAAGTCTTGTATGGCGGAAGAATTATCGTTTTTTTTTTCTCTGTAGTTAATCCCCTTTTTAATGCATGCCAATAATATTTTCTTCTGTTAGTAGCAGTTTGGCATTGCATGCCATTGCTGAGCCTATCATGTTCTAGGACCCCCAGGTCCTTTTCTATCCTAGATCCCCAGAGGTTCTCCCCCCAGTGTATAGATTGCATTCATATTTTTGCCACCAAAATGCATTATTTAAAATGTTTCTACATTGAACCTCATTTGCCATGTAGTTGCCCACCCCATTAATTAGTTCAGATCTTTTTTGCAAGGTTTCCACATCCTGCAGAGAAGTTATTGTCATGCTTAGCTTAGTATTGTCCACAAATACAGAGATTGCACTGTTCACCCCTTCTGCCATGTTGTTTATGAACAAATTAAATAGGATTGGTCCCATCACTGAACCCTGGGGGACCCCACTACCCACCCCTGACTGCTATTGATACCATCCTCATTACTAAAATCTTGTACTGTATATAGTCCCTTATCATCCCCTCCAAGAGCTTACATACTATTAATGTTAGGCTAACTTGTCTGTAATTCCCAGGATGTATTTTGGGTCCTTTTTAAATATTGGTGCTACATTGGCCTTTCTCCAATCAGCTGGTACCATTTCAATCAGAAGACTGTCAGTAAAAATTAGGATCAATGGTCTGGCAATAACTTGACTGAGTTCCCTAAGTACCCTCGGGTGCAAGCTGTCTGGTCCCGGTGATTTATTAATGTCAAGTCTAATTTTAATTCTGCCCTCTGTTAACTATGGAGGTGTGTCATGAGGATAGACACTGCATTTTTGGTTACTGAAGCCCCCTAATTCCCTTGTGAAGACTGAGGAGAAGAATAAATTCAATACAATCGCCACCTCCCCATCCTTTGTAACCAGATATCCTTCCTCATTCTTTATGGGGTCAATATGGTCTGTCCTCCCTCTTTTACTATTTATATACTTAAATAATTTCTTTGTATTTTTTTACTTTTCTCTGCTATGTGTCTTTCATGTTCTATCTTAGCCGCCCTAATTGTACCCTTACATTTCTTGTTGCATTCTTTATAAAGTCTGAATGTTGATGATGATCCCTCAACCTTGTATTTTTTGAAGGCCTTCTCCTTTGCTTTTATATTCATTTTTACATTGGAGTTAAGCCATCCAGGACTCTTGCTCGCTCTTTTAAATTTATTACCCAATGGGATGCATTGGCTAATGCCCTTTTTTAATATGTTCTTGAACAAACCCATGTCTCCTTCGTGTTCTTTGTTCCTAAGATTTTATCCCAATTTATGCCTTCTAGCAAGGTTCGTTGATTAGGGAAGTTTCCGCTCAATTGGGGCACACTGCTGTATTCAAATGTGAAATGCTAGATCTAAGAAACCATACAAAGTATTGGACAACCTATCAAAGAAAATACATAAAACCTAAAATGTTTTAATTTGGTCAGACTAACTTGACAAGTTCTGAATTTCTGCAGATAGAACTTATGTAGCAAAATGGTTCAATGAATGGACACGCTTTTGTGAGTTTAAGAAACATCACAGTCAATATCTGCAGTTCATTTAAAGTTCTATACTAACTGGTCTGCAAAAATGAAAGCCTAAGTGTTAATAGAGCTGCAAAAGTGGTCAATCTAATAACATGGCCATACAGCTACTTTTTTCACACAATGGAACTTTTTCTTGTAAAACAATTATAATTCATTTTAGCCAAACTGACAAACTGCCGAACACACAGTTGAAGTACATATTGAAGATAGGAAATGTGTTACGTTTTTTTTTTTACCAAGTTGCTTCAGATTGTATCACCAATGCCTGGACTTCTATTAAGCATAGTGACGTTCAACCATATAAACCAAAAAGTCGCTCCAAGCAACCAGTCTACTTACTCATGTCCAAGCCCTAGCAAAAACTCCCTTCAAATTTTAGTCCAGAACACAGAACATTTAAAAAGGCAGCCCTTATGGACTGTGTTTTCTGAATCAGAGTGCAAAGTCACTGTTTTTCTGCGGGAATAGAGCCTGAGACATTAAATTCGCTGCCCTAGGCAAGGGTAGCACACAAGGGAGGGTTTTACAAATAAATCACATGCCTGAAATACAGTAAATATCTGGTGACAGGTTCTATTTTAGATTTTTTTGTTAAAGAGTAACTCCCCATATGGATGATCTATGTGCATATGAAGGATTTTAGCAAACTTTGTTGCAGATTCCTACCTTTTGTTATTCTGAAGAAATAGCTGTTTGTTTGTCTCTGTCCATGTTGTGAGTGAGTCTGTATGGGAGTGGTTTTATAATTATCAGCTGTTTCACCTGCATGCCTCTAATGAGGATGCTGGCAAGGCCTGCATGCTTTCAGAGTATCCCCCTAAAAATGAAATTGTTGTTGCAGGGGATACCAAAAATCTGACTTGTATCTTAGTGCCGTCTTCTGTCAAAATTAGTGAGCCAATTACACAAGCAGGAAATGACATTTTCAGTGGGCTTCCTGTACATCTGTGTACAAAAAAACTTCAGGTAGCCATATTGCATTGCAGTTTACAGAAAATTACAGTGCTGCAGATTAAAAAGGAAGGGTAATTTTTAATAACAAGTACAATATGACTCGAGTGGCAATTGTATATGTTATATTATTATTATTTTTTTCTTGGAAACTTGAGTTACCCCTTAAAAGCTTTACGTTTTTTTTTTTTTTTTCCCAAAAGTTCCTTTTTTGTTGTGGATTGCATTAAAATGTTTTATTTTGTTCCTGGCTCACCTACAACTTTATGAGTATGGAATCCAGGTAAAGAATGAGGCAGAGAACAGGGCGATGAAAGATGGGTGACCGAATGACAGGAAATGAATGAAAGAGACCAGAACAAACAATGATCCTTAAGTGAACACTACCTCGGGCTTCCTGAAAATGCAGCACCTTCCCGGAGTATGAGAATCCCTCCCAGCCAGGCAATGAGTCATTTGCCCTGCACACTTCTAATATGCAACACAGGATTTCATTTTCTTCACACCAGATAATTACCTCTGTAAATGGATTTTAATCTGTTCTACCACACAAAGCCTCAGAATCTTCTGATATATTGTTTACCAAACGAGGGAGAGAGCATTGTGCATCCAATCACAATTACAATTTTACTGATCAGAATCCAGTAAACTAAAGTCTGATTAGTTGACATTGATTATTTCATTTTATGCATCATCAGTTCATTTTTGTATCACCTACAAGAGGGGCACAATGCACACTTATGCCCCGTACACATGATTGGAATTTCCGTTGCATACACACTGTCTACCAAATTCCGACCGTCCAAAATGCGGTGACGTACAACACTACGACGAGCCGAGAAAAATGAAGTTCAATGCTTCCGAGCATGCGTCAAATTGATTCTGAGCATGCCTGTTTTTTTTCTCCCTCAGAGTTTCATACACTCTTTCTAAGTCTGTCGGAATTTCCGATGGGGCACACACACAGTCGGGATATCCGATGAGTTTTTCCATCGAAAATCCTGATCGTACAAGGCATTAAATATCGGTCAAAGTGTTACATTTTCTCATCAAATTTTCTATGACAGATTTAAAGTAAAACTAAAGACAATTTTTATTTTTATTTTGGATAGAGTAAGAATTGGTTATAGCCCCTGTTTTTTTTTTTTTCTTATCTGTGCCCCATTAGGGAGATTCCCCTTTACTTACTGTCAAATATAGTAGTCACCAGGCTCACTAGAACTAGTGTTCCCATTGGAAGATTTACCCTCTATTACTGTTCTGGGGACAACCCAGTGTAGCACTATCTAGTGTGCAACTAGTGTAGGTAAAGTTATTTGGTATGACTCATGGTAACTGTCTGAGTCTGTTTTTGTCCGCCCCCTTCCGGATCGCTCCCAGCCAATGCGCGTCCTCCACCCGCCCTCTTCCTGTGTAAACACAGGAAGGGAGAAGTGATGTAATCTCTCCCATCGGCGGTATTTTCAACCGCCGCTGAGGAGAGAAGACATCACAAGTGAGTCTGCACAACACTACACTGACACAGTAACACACAGGCACATAAACCCTCCCCCGATCACCCCCCCACCCCCTGTCACAGTGTCACTGAATGCAGTGATCATATATGTACTGATCACTGCATTTAGTGTCAGTGTGACAGGCAATTAGTGTTAGGTCCAGGGTAGCCCCCGTACCCCCCCAATAAAGTTTTAACCCCTTGATAACCGCCCAAGGTTAACCCTTTCACCCCCTATTGCCAGTGTCACTAAGCGATAATTTTTCTGATCGCTGTATTAGTGTCACTGTTGCCGCTAGGTAGCTAGTTTTTTTTTTTTGTGCGATTTTTTTTTACTAAAGACATGTGGCTGAATACATTTTGGCCTAAATGTTTGACTAAAATTTAGTTTATTCGATTCTTCTTATAACAAAAAGTAAAAAATATTGTTTTTTTTTCAAAAATGTCGCTCTATTTTTGTTTATAGCGCAAAAAATAAAAATCGCAGAGGTGATCAAATACCTTCAAAAGAAAGATCTATTTGTGGGAAGAAAAGGACGCGAATTTTGTTTGGGAGCCATGTCGCACGACCGTGCAATTGTCTGTTAAAACAACGCAGTTGCCAAATTGTAAAAACGCCTCTGGGCATTTAGCAGCATATTGGTCCGGGCTTAAGTGGTTAAATATTGTACCTGCTGGGTATCTATAGTATGCTTGTGAAAACTTATTTGAGAAACCGGGTCTTGCCCCAGGGAACATGTATCAATGGAAAAAAGTTTTAAAAACTGTAGTTTTTTTCAGGACTCCTCGTTTTTAAAACTTTTTTTTTTTTAAATATTGTACCTGCTGGCTGTCTATAGTATGCCTGTGAAACGTCTTTAAATAGCACCATCACCTGCCTGCCAGTAAATTAGGAAGAACTGATCTAGCTAAACTATACAGTGTATAAATATATGTACAACACCTGGGATGTATGTACATCCTCTACACACTGTAACATTAATTGACTAGCCTGCCTGCCTGCTCTATCTACCTGCAAAAAATGACACTCTCTCTGTCTCTCTCTGTTCTCTCTAACCACTGCCGCAACACACTACACAAGGCCGACCTGCAGGCAGCCTTTTATAGTGTGGGGCGTGTACTAAATCCCCTGAGCCATAATTGGCCAAAGCCACCCTGGCTTTGGCCAATTATTAGTTTTCCGTTTTTTGCAAGTTGTGATTGGCCAAGCATGCGGGTCATAGTGCATGCTTGGCCAATCACCAGCCAGCGATTCTGCAGTGAATTATGGTCTGTGAAACGTAACTCGAATTTGGCGCGAATGACCCGCTTTGTTCGTATTTTGAAGAACGATCGAACATACGATGTTCGAGTCGAACATGAGTTTGACTGGAATACGAAGCTCATCCCTAGTCCAGATCTTGTAGACTGTATCTCAGTAATATCTCTAAAGTATGCCCCATCTTAACCAATGAAACCACCATGCTACTCATTCACTCCCTTATTATCTATCGCCTCAACTACTACAATTCCCTCTCATAGCCCTACCTCTAAGCAGGCTACCCCTTCTTTATTCTATCATGAATGCTGCTGCCAGATTCATCTACCTTATCAATCGATTGCCCAACAAAAAAAATTGAAATATAAAAAACAACATAAAAAGCCATTCACAACTCTGTCCCAAGCTACATCACCAACCATATCTCCAAATATCACCCAAACCGTTCTCTCTGCTCCTCCTAAGACCTCCCTTTCTCCTCCTCCTATGTTCACCTCAAGGGCTTCATCAAAGGATTTCCCATTCTCTATAATTTCCAACCTCAATCTGTCTAATTATTTCCTACTCTGTCCACTTTTAGGCAATCCCTGAAAACCAATCTCTTTAGTTAAGCCTATCCTGCTTCCACCTTACTAGTGAACTCTTAATTCTTCCATCAGCTCATCCCTCACAGTTGTTGCCTTTCGTACACCACCTCCATTAGGTTGTAAGCTGTTATGTGCAGGGTCCTCCCAACCCTCTTGTTTTGAATGGTATTGTAACTGTAAATCCTCCCTTATATTGTAAATCTTGGATAATAATACCAATAATAATCCCCTGTACATTACAAACAAGGCTTTTCTGGCCAATAAAGGTAATAGCAGTGGTGTTGTGGTGATATCGCCTAATCAATTTAGGTAAGTTAGTTAAAACTTTAATATGTACATATTCACTTTATCATATCCAATTTTGTCACAAAGACAATGGCAATTATATCTGTGCAACTTTCTATGTTGGTATTTTTGGTATGTTTGACAGTTTTGAAGGCTTACAACGTTTCTGACAAACTGGTCTGGCACAAGTCGGCCCGACTTTGAAAAATGTTCCTGCACTACTTTGCTCCTATTTCAGCCCATTGAAGTTGGATCAAAGTCGGATCCTTGTACTAACCATCCGACATGGTCCTCTTCCACTCCTCCATGATGACATCACAATATAAGGAAAGAAAAATGGACAGCCGCACTCCAATGGATGAAAAGACTTAAAAATAGTGCCTGTTTATTCCAGTCAAAAAACTTTTTGGAGGTGTCTTTGGGGTCGTTATAATGTTGGAATACTCTGGATGCTCTGCTTCACTATGTCACAGTACATGTTGGCATTCATGGTTTCCTCAATGAACTGTAGCTCCCCAGTGCCGGCAGCACTCATGCAGCCCCAGACCATGACACTTGACTGGTGGAACCATGCTTGACTGTAGGCAAGAAACACTTGTCTTTGTACTCCTCACCTGGTTGCCGCCACACACTTGACACAATCTGAACCAAATACGTTTATCTTGGTCTCATCAGATCACAGGACATGGTTCCAGTAATTGATGTCCTTAGTCTGCTTGTCTTCAGTAAACTGTTTGCTAGCTTTCTTTTGCATCATCATCTTCCGTCTGGGATGACAGCCATGAAGACTAATGTGATGCAGTGTGCAGCGTATGGTCTGAGCTCTGACAGGCTGACTCCCCACCCCTTCGACCTCTGCAGCAATACTGTCATCTATTTCCCTAAAACAACCTATGGATATGATTCTGAGCATGTGCACTCAATTTCTTTGGTCAGCCATGGCAATGCCTGTTCTGAGTGGAACCTGTCCTGTTAAACCACTGTATGGTCTTGGCCACCGTGCTGCAGCTCAGTTTCAGTGTCTTGGCAATCTTCTTATAGTCTAGTCCATCTTTATGTAGAGCAACAATTTTTTTTCAGATCCTCAGAGAGTTGTTTGCCATGAGGTGCCATGTTGAACTTCCAGTGACCAGTATGAGAGTGTGAGAGCGACAAGACCAAAATGAACACATCTGCTCAACATTCACACCTGAAACCTTGTAACACCATTGAGTCACATGACTCCAGGGAGTGAAAATGGCTAATTTCCCCGATTCGGACATTTTCACTTAGGGGTGGACTCACTTTTGTTGCCAGACATTGATGGTTGTGTGTTGAGTTATTTTGAGGAGACCGCAAATTTGGATAGACCGGCGCATCATGCGCGCAAAAATGCGCTAGACACACCATTGATTTGCTATGGAAATATGCAAATGAGGGAGATATGGCGATCCACAAAAGTAAGTTTGTGCTGTGCAGGCTACGTGCTGTGTGCATCAGCTGCATGTCCGGTCTAAAGTTAGTCCTTATAAAAGCAGCTTTAAATTTGGACAATCCGTCTACATGTTAGCTAAAGCAACACCGTTAGGGACGAGCTGAGCAGCCACACTTGCAGGACAACAATCTGTATGCCAACATGCCAGGTGCATCCTTGCTCATAGCTATACTACTGACTTTAGATGAGCGCAGAAGGAGGAGGGCACGGAGGAGGGCACAGAGGAGGGCACGGAGGAGGGCACGGAGGAGGGCATGGGAGAGGATATACCGCACACGCATAGACATCTTTGGCATGAGTGATTCTGAGGTGTATCGCATATTCAGATTCACCCCTTATGCCATCATGGAAGTAACCACAACCCTGCAGGAGGACATCACCAGCCCAACACAATGCTCACATGCAGTGCAGCCACTGGTCAAGATCCTGGCAACACTCCATTTCCTTGCCAGTGGCTCTTTTTACCCTAATGGGTCAATATATATTTTAGATACATTTTTTCTGTTTAGTATATATTTTATATTAGTTAATATAATAAATATATAATTTTATTTTTTTATATCTAATATATATTTAATATTTTAAATATTATTATAATTATATTATTTATTATTATTATATAATTTTTTTTATATATGTATATATATAGTAGTTCAACTTCCAGTTCCTCTCTGACATCTCTCAAAAACACACAATCCAAAAAAACACAACGACACAACACAAACCTACAAACAGCAACAGACAACGGAACAAAAGCACCTTTCTTCAGGGAGGGAAACAAATGGTTGTACTTTTGCAATGGAAGCATATGTCTGGGCCTATTTATGCCCTGGGCGTAGCTCACTAAGTATGCCGGGCCTAGTTCTTATCTCACTGATTACACTAGGCCGAGTTGTGAGCATGCGCAGAGAGGTGCTGACCATAGTCTGCGTTAGTGATGAGCGGAATACGCCATATTCGATTTCGCGATATTTTGCGAATATTTCGAAGAATATTCGCGAATATTCGTTAATATCGAATATTCGTGATATTTTATAAAATAAAAAAAAAATTGCGAATTTTCGCTAATGCGAAATTTCGCGTTTTTTTTTTTTTAATAAAATATCACGAATATTCGATATTTACGAATATTCGCTATATTTAAAAAAAAAAAAAAAAAAAAATGCGAAATGTCGCTATTGCGAAATTCGCGAATGCGAAATTGATTGCGAACTTTATTGCGAATTTTATTGCGAATTTTATTGCGAAAAAATACGAATATTCGAAATAGCGAATATTCGCCGCGATATTCGAGATATTCGCGAATACTCGAATATGCAATATTCGTAGCGAATATTCGCAATGCGAATATTCGTGAGCAACACTAGTCTGCGTCATGCGCGCATGCGCAATCCGGCCGGCCCTTCATTTGCTTGGGGTCACGGATTATTTCAATGGAACACGCCCACGTCCTTCCCAATTTGAATTACACCACCTTACGCCTCGGAATTTACATTGCGCCGACGCAAATTTGTGCGCAAATACTGCGAGGATACGGTACTTGCGCCTCTACATTGAGCCGGTCTAACGTAAAGGAGATGCGCTACGCCGGTCTAAATATGCGCCAGTTGATCTTGTTTCTGCTATCACTCTTCTATGTTTGTAATAGGTTTTATTATCTATATTAAAATAAAAATACAAAACATTTGATCCAAGTTGTCATATGACGGATGTCGGATGTCTTATGACGTGATCAGGAAGCCAAGCCTCTGCGCGCCCCCAGGCCACACTGCAACTTCGTTCTAGCTAAAGATTCTCTGACGGAGACTCTTTACCATGTGATCAGCCGTGTCCAATCATGGCTGATCACGATGTAAGCAGGAAGAGCCATTAATCGGCTTCTAGACTCGAGTAGAGGAGAGCCGATTGGCTGCTCTCCTGATTGTTTATCAGCACAGCCCCGCCACAGATGCCCACCCAGGACTATGCAGGATGCCACCATGACCACCAGGGATGACCACCACTGATGACCACCAGGGATGGCATCCCTGGTGGTCATGGGTGGCAATGTGTGCCCACACATAATGCCAATCAGTGTCTACCAGCAATACCTGCCAGTGACTCCTAATCAGTGATGCCCATCAGTGCCATCAATCAATGTCAATCAGTGCCACTCATCAGTGCCACCTATCAGTGCCCATCCATGCCCATCAGTGCCGCCTATCAGTGCCACCCATAAGTACCCATCAGTGCCGCCTTTCAGTGCCCATCAGTGTCGCCTATCATTGCCCATCTGTGCTGCCTATGAGTGCCCATCAGTGCCACCTATCAATGCCCATCAGTGTCGCATATCAGTGCTCATCAGCAGCGCCCATCAGTGCCATCTCATTGGGGCAACCTCACCCGCGCTCATCAGTGCCCGTCAGTGCAGCCTCATCAGTGGCCATCAGTGAAGGAGAAAACATACTTATTTCCAAAATGTTATAACAAAAACAAAGAAAACTTTTTTTATCAAAGTTTTTTATTTGTTTAGCAAAAAAAAAACGCAGAGGTGATCAAATACCACCAAAACAAAGATCTATTTGTGGTAACAAAATTAGAAAAATGTTGTTTGGGTACAGTGTAGCGTGACTGTGGAATTGTCATTTAACCACTTAGCAACCACCTACCGAAAAATAACGGCGGCAAGGTGGTTGCTTAACTCTGGGATCACGTTATATAAAGTGATTCCAGAGTCGCGCTCCCGCGCGCCCCCTGGGGCGCGCACACGGGAATGTCCGTGACCGCCGGGTCCTCTGGACCCGGCGGGTCACGGATCACGGTAAATCGCCGCTGATAGCGGCGGTTTACCACGTGATCGCGCCGTCCAATGACGGCGCGATCAGATGTAAACAGACCGGCGTCATTTGATGACGCCGGTTCCTCCCTCCTCTCTCTGTACCGATCGGTACAGTGTGAGAGGAGAGGGGAGGGAGCGGATGGCAGCGCCAGTGCTGCGGGCTGGATCTGTGACAAATGTAGTCACAGATCCATCCATCCATCCCTCCCTGCTCAGCCATCCCTGCTGCACATACTCTGCAATGCTGGGCAATACTCTGGGGGGGCAATACTCTGGGGGGGGCAATACTCTGGGGGGGGCAATACTCTGGGGGGGGGCAATACTCTGGGGGGGGCAATACTCTGCAATACTCTGGGCATACTCTGGGCATACTATGGGGGGCAATACTCCGCAATACTCTGGGCATACTCCGCAATACTCTGGGCATACTCTGGGGGGCATACTCCGCAATACTCTGGGCATACTCCGCAATACTCTGGGCATACTCCGCAATACTCTGGGCATACTCTGCAATACTCTGGGCATACTCTGCAATACTCTGGGCATACTCTGCAATACTCTGGGCATACTCCGCAATACTCTGGGCATACTCCGCAATACTCTGGGCATACTCCGCAATACTCTGGGCATACTTCGCAATACTCTGGGCATACAGCGCCCCTGTCCCCGTGAGCTCGCACGCAGAAGCGAACGCATACGCAAGTCCCGCCCACAAAACGGTGTTCAAACCACACATGTGAGGTATCGCTGCGAACGTTAGAGCGAGAGCAATAATTTTGGCCCTAGACCTCTTCTCCAACTAAAATGATGTAACCAGTAAAAATATTTAAAGCGTCACCTATGGGGATTTTTAAGTCGCAAAGTTTGGCGCCATTCCATGTGGCCACGCTGTGTCAAAAAGTCCCACACATGGGGTATCGCCATACTCGGGAGGAATAGCAGAATGTGTTTTGGGGTGTAATTTGTGGTATGCATATGCTGTGTGTGAGAAATAACCCGCTAATATGAAAATTTTGTGGAAAGAAAATAAAAATGAAAAAAATCTTGATTTTGCAAAGAATTGTGGGAAAAATTACAACTTCAAAAAACTCACAATGCCTCTTTCTAAATACCTTGGAATGTCTTCTTTCCAAAAAGGGGTCATTTGGGGGGTATTTGTACTTTTCTGGCATGTTAGGGTCTCAAGAAATGAGAGAGGCTGTCAGTACATCAGATGTGATCAAATTGATCAATTTTCAGTAATTGGTACCATAGCTTTTAGACCCTATAACTTTCACCCAGACTAAATAATATCTAAATTTTTTTTGTTTTGTTACCAAAGATATGTAGCAGTATACATTTTAGGCCAAGTTTATGAAGAAAAATTACTTTTTTGCAAAATGTTATAATAGAAATGAAGAAAAATTCATTTTTTTACAAAATTTTCGTTCTTTTTTCATTTATAGTGAAAAAAATAAAAACCGCAGAGGTGATAAAATACCACCAAAAGAAAGCTCTATTTGTGGGAAAAAAAAGGACAAAAATTTCATTTGGTTATAGTGTTGTATGACTGAGTTATTGTCATTCAAAATGTGAGAGCACCGAAAGCTGAAAATTGGTCTGGTTATTAAGTGGGTTTAAGTGCCCAGTAGTCAAGTGGTTAAACAGCGACTGCACTGAAAGCTGGAAAGTGGCTTGGGTCGGGGTGGGGGGGGGGGGGGGTTTGGGGCTGCCAGGTATTGAAGTGGTTAAACACTTGCTCGAAACAAAAATATTGCAATTGAATCACACTTTTTTAATATAATAATAGGCAAAAATATTTTCTACATTTATAGATAACTGTACATTGTCAAGAATTCTGCAGAAGAAAACATATAGGAAAAAAAAGCAATTTTACAGTTTTCAAGTAATTTATAACAAATAAAAATTGTCCTAGTGTAAATGTACATCGTCTGGGTGAGATTTTCTGGTCTGAGAAGTACACAAGATGGTGTGTAACTTAGAGATGTTGAATTCCTTTCCACAGCTCCCTCAGTGCTGGACAGCTCAGCGATGCTTCTCTCTGCCAACAACAAACATGGAGGAAAATGCTTTTCACAATCAATGAACCAGAACCAATGCATTCACTTAAGGCTTAAAGCTGTATCCCCTGTGCTTACCCATCCCCCTTTCCTCCCACCATAGCACTGTCTATACACTTTCCAGGATTTAAAGAAAAGCCCCCCTTCTCTATAGTAGATTCCACTTGGAGAGAAATTCCGCACATTTTCAAGGCTGATCTCTCAAGTTAGTGCATTGATGTAGAGCTAAAAAGAGCACCCCCCACTCACACGCCCCACACCACCTTTTTATACTGATCACATCTTAGCTGTGTACAATACAACAGGGGCAGTCCTATGTTGGGGACAGGATTCTATTCATGTCTTCTAGGAGCACTTTAAAAATAAGATTTTAACCCCTTCGATATTTAACTTTACAAAGTTTCATGTCTGTTGTTGAAAATAAGTACCTTTTAACTGTACAAAAAAAATTATAAAAAATGGTATCATCTTAGTAACATAATTAAATACATTTTAAATATATTCTATTTACTAAAATGTAATCCACTGTTGCCTTCTTTGTGATTTTTTTTATTTTTTATCATAAAACAGAAAAAAATAAAATAAAATCATACTACAGCTCTAAATGTTTAATTGTGCAACATTTTTAGTAACCATACCTTAATTTATTTTTTATTTACTAACGTTAATTAATTTGTGTATAAATAAATATATATTCTAATGTAATTAAAGGTTTAATGTAAATTAATGTAAACATAAATTAACACATATTAACATGTATTTGAACACATTTAATAAACAAATCGTGAAATTACATATTTTAAACAAATTAAGCAATTAAGTTGTTTTGTTGCTAAATGCTGCAATGTAGACATTTGCCTATGAGATACCATATTTATTGGGGTGTTGCGCACACCTGCGTATAACGTGCACCCCCAACCTAGAAGGGAAAATCCTGAAAAAAAGAAAATACTTAGAGTTTAGATGCCCCTCGTCGGTGTCTTGCCCGGCGTCCATCGGCGACCTTGTCCGGTGGTGTCCTCCCCGCTTCTCCCGCGCTGTCTCCGAGTCGAATCCCTGCTTCCCGCGCTTAGTTTGAACGCCGCCGCCGACATATACCGAGCGCAGTACACCCGGGCACGCTCGGCTTCTCACGCATAAAGGCTAGGAGCGTGACCGCGAGTGAAGCCGTGCCTGGCCGAATGTACCCGAGTGTACTGCGCTTGGTATATGTCGGTGGCGGCGTTCAAACTAAGCGCGGGTATCGGCGTATATCGCGCACCCACGATTTTCCCCTTATTTTAAGGGGAAAAAAGTGCGCGGTATACGCCGATAAATACGCTACTTTTGCTCATAAGGGAAATATGTCCCAAAGGAGAGACACTTCCCTAACAATGCAAATATGTGTTTCCTACTCAGCCACATAAAGACAAATGATACCTGTGAACAGTAAAAAAAGTAAAAAAGAAGAAAAAAGAAAAAGTGATTTGTTTACACATAATACACATGGTTCAAATTTAATGTCAGTGAGATCAGTAGAAATAGGGTCCAGATGAACTGGGCAGATTTTAATGGGGTTGTCCGTTGCAGCTGAATTAGACCCAGACTGACATCTCTAATTACAGAGCAAGGCGAGAATATGGCATATGTAAACAAGGCTGAGCCTTTTATTGTGTATGAGCACAAAAATAGCATTTTGCTCTGCAATTTTCCCTCATTTCCGCAATTAAAGGAAGGCATGATGGTAAAGCCAGAGGTGTTTTATTTATTTATTTTTCTGAAGTACATTTTTTTTCTTTAACGATATATAGTAAGAGTAGTAAAATGTTATTGCAATGTTTGACAGCAAGATTTTTTTTTTTTTTTACAGTTTCATACTGAACTACATTTTTATTTTTTTGGCTATGCATGTTAAGATAGAAAATCCCATATGACATAATTATATATGATTATCATTCCTGTATGAAAAGTCTTAAAGCAAGTAACTGTTTCTGAAGTATTATGGATCTGTCTCAATTTTTTTTTTATACAGTGAGGAAAAATAAGTTAATCTCTAAGCCATTTCATTTTTATGACTTTCTTAATTTTAAACATTGGCAACTATTATAGAACATGTCTTAAAATAGCACTCTGGTTATCTTTGTTTTTATGTTTTGTTTTAAACTTTTTTGTTAAATGT
Organism: Rana kukunoris; assembly: GCA_029574335.1. Lineage (NCBI taxonomy): Eukaryota > Metazoa > Chordata > Amphibia > Anura > Ranidae > Rana > Rana kukunoris. The sequence continues at coordinate 121,931,153 of CM056058.1, forward strand.
GATAATTTTAGTCAAATTGTATTTATTTTTATAAGAAGCAAATTTAGAATTTCTGGTAAGTTTTGAGTTTTGACTATTTTCAATATTCTTTGCCTGATTTAACTTCATATTTCATAATATGCAAATACAGTTTTCTTTTTTTATATTTGAGCTAGATATAAAACTTTTAACTGTAATGCCGCGTACACATGATAATTTTTCGGGGTTTTAAAAAATTGAGTTTTTTTTAATGTACCGTAATTAAAAACAATCGTATGTTGTTTCCAGGGCATTTTTAACGATGTAAACGATGGCCATTAAAAATTTCGAACATGCTGTAATTTTTAACGTTGTTCGTGTGTGGGCTTTACCCTAATACAGTTTTTTTTATATATTTGAGATTGATATAAAACTTTTGACTGTAATGCCGCGTACACACGACCATTTTTCGGGTTATAAAAAATTAATTAATTAATTAATTAATTTTTCTAATGTCATTAAAAACTATCGTGTGTGGGCTCCAGAGCATTTAAAAAACGGGCATTATAAATTTCGAACATGCTGTAATTTTTTACGTCGTTTTTAACGTTGTAAAAAATGGTCAAGTGTGGGCTTTAACGACATGTTTAGAAGCAAGTTATAAGACGGAAGCACTTGTTCTGGTTAAACTAGCGTTCGTAATGAAAATAGCACATTCATCACGCTGTAACAGACAGAAAAGCGTGAATCGTCTTTTACTAACACAAAATCAGCAAAAGCAGCCCCAAGGGTGGCGTCATCCGCATGGAACTTCCCCTTTATAGTGACCTTGTACGTGTTGTACGTCACCGCGCTTTGCTAGAGCATTTTTTTCACGATCGTGTGTAGGCAAGGCCGTTTTAATGATCGGGTTGAAAAAAAACGTTGGGCCAGATTCAGATACAATTATATTGGCGCAGAGTATCAGAGATACACTACGCCGCCGTATTTTACCTGGCTCTACGACAAATTCATGTAGATTTTGGCCCGTAAGGTACGGCGGCGTAGTGTATTTCTCGCGGCGGAATCTAAATACGCGATTAGGGGGCATGAAGCATTTAAATTAGGCGCGTCCCCGCGGCGATCGAACTGCGCATGCTCCGTTCAGAAATTTCCCGCCGTGCATTGCGCGAAATAACGTTGTTATGTCATTTTTTGTTTGAGTAGCTTAGTTTACGTAATTCCTATTCCCGGACGACTTATGTAAAAATTTAAAAAAACGTTGAAAATCGACGCGGGAACGACGGCCATACTTAACCACTTCGGGTCCGCGCTATTGACAGAATACGTCAGCAGCGCGGACCTGAGGCGCCGGGGTCACGTCTTTGGACGTGATTTACTTGTAATTCCCCGCGCAGGGTGGCGCGCGGCGGGGAAAAACAGTCCCGACGCATCACCGAGGATTCGATGCGTGTACCCGGCGGCCGCGATGTCCGTCAGCTACACGCGATCGTCGGTGACAGAGCAGGGACGTGGAGCTCTGTGTGTAAGCACAGAGCTCCACGTCCTGTCAGGGAGAGGTGACAGATGCTGTTTCTCTTGTACATAGGGAGACAGCATCGATCACCTCCCCCAGTCACCCCCCTCCCCCCACACAGTTAGAATACACCCAGGCAATACATTTAACCCCTTCCTCACCCCCTAGTGTTAACCCCTTCAATGCCAGTCCCATTTATACAGTAATTAGTGCATATTTATAGCACTGGTCGCTGTATAAATGTGAATGGCGCCAAAAATGTGTCAAAAGTGTCCGATGTGTCCGCCGCAATATCGCAGTCAATATAAAAATCGCAGATCGCCGCCATTACTAGTAAAAAAAAAATATAAAAAAAAAAATCATAATTCTGTCCCCTATTTTGTAGGTGCTATAACTTTTGCGCAAAGCAGTCACTTATTGTGATTTTTTTTTTTTTTACAAAAATACGTAGAAGAATACGTATCGGCCTTAACTGAGAAAAAAAAATATAAAAAAAAATAAAAAAATTGGGATATTTATTATAGCAACAAGTAAAAAATATATATATATTTTTAAATTGTCGCTCTTTTTTTTTTGACGCCCGTAACTTCGTGGATTGTCTGAAAAAGCTCATTTGCATACCCCGACGCGGAAAATGACGGGAACTCCACCCAGCGGCCGCAAATTTATTGCAGCGTAGATCCGAAGGCGTACGAACATGTAAGCCCGAAGATTGAAGCCCGAAGCCGTCGTTTCATGGTTTGAGGATTCAGACTAATGAAACGACACACGTAATTTGAAAGTACTCCGGTCTAACGCGAGATAGACTGGAGTAGGGGCTCTGTGAATCTGGCCCGTTGTTTTTTCTAGACCATTAAAAACGTCATTTTTTACAACCCGAAAACCGGTCGTGTGTACTTTCGTCGTGTAGCCTTTTTTATTTTTATGACTTTCTTTCTTTTAAACTTTTGCAACTATTATAGAAAATGTCTCAAAATAGCACTCTGGTTATTTTTGTTTTTATGTCGCATTAAGCCTTTTTGTTAAATGTGATCATTTTATTACAATTTTATTTATTTTTACAAGATGCAAATTTCGAATTTCTGGTAAGTTTTACGTTTTGACTATTTTCAATATTCTTTACCTGATTTAACTTTATATTTTGTAATATGCTAATAGAGCTTTTTTATATATTTGAGATAAATATAAAACTTTTAATTGTAACACCTAAATTGTCTTTGAAAATGTTTAAAGTTATGTTTGTGGTGCTTATAGCGCTGGTGTGTTTTCAGCATGGATGCAAAAGGATTAGGAATTTTGCAAAAGAATAATGCTATTAAAATAGAAACCGAATAATATATTTAAAGTAAGCTATTTTGTATACAGTGTTCTGTTTTACACGGTAAAAAAAAAAAAAAGTCAGTACATGCAGAATTCTGAAAATAACCTAAGACACATGCTTAAATCCTGTAATTTGTAACTGAAAAATATACTGCTGAGCTCACACAGTGAAATTAACTGGCACATCCCAAATTTGCCACTCGGCATATTGTATCTTTCACTTTCAGCCTGACAGGCCTCTTTCACATTCAAATGAACTGCTTTTTTCTTTAGCATTTCCAAAGGGGAAATAAACATTTGTCATTGCAAGCAGTAAAAGTGGTGCATTTAAAGCTACGAGTAAGGCTGATTATCTGTCTGTCCTTTATAATGCACATTATCTCTAATTTAGGCAGCATCCATGTACATCATCCTGTAAATTATATTTGTATATATACAATAAATATATGTGTAGCGCCAGGCTTCCTTCAGATCCCGTGCTATGTTAAATTTAGGAGGAGAATTAGTTTAAATGTTTAAATTTGGGTCTCTGCTCTAGCTTGGCTGTACTGTGGGCTAACCTTTTCGTCCAGGGACTCAGGTCACCCTCCGGACGGCAGGTGGCAGCAGTGGGGTCAAGTGTTACTGAGTACCACTCCTTAGCGGACAGTGAGGGGTGGGTCGCCTCGCTGTGCATGCTAGGAGGGGGTATAAAGGAGGCAGATGCCATTTCCTCAAGATCTTCTTCCTCGTGTGGCATCCACCATTGGGGTAGCCATTCCACAACATCCCCACATATGGCCCTCCTGGCCTGGGTGTGCGTCGGTAGCAGTGTTCCTGGTTCCGGGACCATGTTGGCCCAGAGCAACTGATCTGCTGTGTGGGCAAAGTGTTTGACTGGGTTCCCAACTTGGAGGGGGTCCCGAGCTGTCCATCTAATTGGAGGAGGCTGACCGATGAGGAGCCTGTCTGAAGGATACCAGGCACGAGGCTGGTGTTCCAGGAGGGGCCTGTCCATTCATCGGGGACTACCTGGGATCTGACAGGCTGGATGTTGATCGCCTGTCAGTCGCTAACTTGCAAAAACTACCTGAAGGAGATACGGGTGCTGAATCTACTGAGAGAAAATTCTGGACCTAATTGTCTCCATTCTTTTGGGAGGGTCTGTGGCAGAGACTTAATCCCAAGTTTGAGTGACATTCTGGCTGCCAGGCTTGTGAGAGAGGCCTGTCTAGGTGCGCTACACACACTCTGGCTGGAGTGGCTAAGTAAAGTGTTGTTGGAAGCAGGACTGTTTCCCCGTATGCAGTTACACCTGGGTCTGCTATCTTCTATTTGCTATCCCTTCACCTTTCCACTGTTTGATCGTTTTTACCCGGCTGGGTAATAAAAGCACAGAAAAGACATTCTCTTTACTACAACTCTCATCAAGTACCCTAGACGGCGGAGTTACAGAGGTAACATGCCTCCCAAAACAAACCAGCAGCTCCTTCGGGGGTAGTGCTACATGTGTGTGTGTGTATATATATATATATATATATATATATATATATATATTGTAGCAGAGCGTCCCAGAGAGAGCCTGGGAAAGTCCAGTTCGGGGTTTATACCTCTCCCAGGCTCCTCTCTTACACGTTCAGGGATCTCTGATCCCTGATCCAGGTCAGGTGTTGGCCCTCTCCCCCAGGCCAATTTAAGCTCACCTGAGCTATCAGCCATTGCTCTGTCCTGGGAAACAGTGTGAATCTGTGAGAGCAAGGAGGCTGCTGAAAAACTGGTGAGAAGTGTGTGTTTGAGCTAACAAGCGGTAGGCTTGTTTAGCTTAGTAGTTAGGACCTGCCTAACGTGTAGTTAGAGCCGAGACACGGCTAGGTGTTTGTTTGGCTATTTTTGTTTTGTTTTCTGCACACTGTACAGCACCTGTAAATAGACTTTGTATAGCACCAATAAAAATCCCACTGTTGTTCACTGATCCTATGGACTTTGGTATCTGTGCTGGCTCATCCCAGGGAGCTTTTGTACCCGCTACCTATCCCCAGCTTACATATGGTGGAGGCTGCGATCAGCAATAGTAAGTTACTATTTAAAAAGCCAGTACCTAAAGTGACAACATGGAGGAAATCCTCAAACAAATGGTGCTATTCAATGCTGCACAACAGCAAGCAAACGCTGCACAACAGCAAACTAATGCTGCGCTGCAGCAAGCCAACGCTATCGCACAGGAGCAATCGCAGAGGCAGATTAGTGCTGTACAGGAGCAATCGCAGAGGCTGTTTGAACAGCTTGCCACTGCTGCAGAAGCGGATAGGAAAACCCTGACTAAAGTTGCAGAAACGCTAGCACAGTGGGCACCTGCGGAAATCAAGGATATTAGAGACAAGCCTTCAGCCATCCATGTGGCTCGCTTTCTGTCAAAAATGACTACGGATGATGATCCAGAGGCCTTCCTGCTAACATTTGAACGGACCGCTGAGAGGGAAGATTGGCCTAAAACCAAGTGGGCAGGACTGATCGCCCCCTTACTTTCTGGTGAATCGCAGAAGGCCTACTATGATCTGGAGTCGGCAGAAGCGGGAGACTATGAAAAGGTCAAGCAGGAAATTCTGGCGCGACTCGGTGTCACCTTGGCCGTTCGAGCCCAACGGGTCCACAGCTGGTTCTTCCAAATTGAGAGGCCCCCAAGATCGCAGATGTTCGACCTAATCCACCTGGTGAGAAAATGGCTACAGCCGGAGTCCCTGTCTGCGCCACAAATAGTGGAGCGTGTGGTCATGGACCAGTTCCTGAGGTCACTCCCAATTCCCCTGCAGAGGTGGGTGAGTCAAGGGGACCCCAAGTCGGCAGATAACTTGGTGGAACTCGTCGAAAGGTACTTTGCTGCAGAGAACCTGGTCACCACCCCAACAGCCGCACGGACTTTCCACCCAAAGCCACGGTCTCCCCAGGCAACCGGTAAGACTGTTCCAGGGGAAGTGGGTGGTAAGCATGGCAAGGAAATAGGGGGGAGGATTTTTGGTGCCAGGACTGAAGTTTGGCGTCCCAAGCAAGGGAAACCACTGCCTGTCAGCAAACCAACTTGAGGAAACATCAGGTGTTTTCGTTGCCAAGAGCTGGGACATGTTGCAGCAAACTGTCCATTGACTGATGAACCAATGCAGTGTGATCTGTCTAATAGAAGGCAGTCTATGTTTGCTGCTGTTTCATGCGCTGCAGCGCCAAATGTGGGGAAACACATGTGTCACATGACTGTTAATGATAAGCCTATTACGGCCTTACTGGACTCTGGAAGTCTGGTTACTTTGGTTACAGCTGAGATGGTTGAAACTGTGAATTTTCATGCTAAAAAAGTTGCTGTGATCTGTGTACATGGGGATACCCGGGAGTATCCTATAGCCACAGTTCAGTTTAAAACTGGCTTAGGTACGGTGTCCCATGCGGTCGGACTTGTGCCCCACTTGGTGCACGAGGCCATCATTGGTAGGGACTTCCCTAAGTTTTGGGAACTGTGGGATCGTCCCGACCCGGTCGCAGTACCTGACTCAGTCGCAGAGCCAGAGCTCCTGGCTACTTCCGATATTGTGGGTTCAGGGGACTCATCTCAGGGCTCTCCGAGTTTTCCTTTCTCGGTTATGGCAGGAGAGCTGGAGGAGCCTGAGGGAGTCCCCACAACCAGTAGAGCCGGACAGCCGTCTGTCGACTCGGAGCCTATGTTGGAGTTTACTGACCTTAATGTGCATAAGGAAAATTTTGGTACTGAGCAGAGAAAAGACCCCACCCTTGCCAGGGCCTGGGAAAATGTAATGGTGGTTAATGATGTACCTGTTGAACCAGGGGATAGGCCCTGTTTTCCTTATTTCAGCAGCAATGATGATTTACTGTATCGTGTATGTAAAAAGAATGATGAAGTTACTGAACAATTGGTGGTCCCCAAGCCTTACAGAAGGGTGGTGTTGGAACTTGCCCATGGGCACTTGCTAGGAGGTCATTTAGGGGTTGAGAAAACCACTGAAAGAGTGTTGCGCAGGTTTTACTGGCCTGGGATACAGAAAAATATTGAGAATTATTGTCAATCCTGTCCTGTGTGTCAGATGTCAGCCCCCCAGCCCCACTTCCGAAGTCATTTAGTGCCCTTGCCCATTATTGAAGTGCCCTTCGAGAGGATTGCCATGGACCTTGTGGGTCCCCTCCCCAAATCCGCCCGTGGTCATCAGCATATCCTCGTGATTATGGATTACGCTACCCGTTACCCTGAGGCCGTTCCCTTACGCGCCGCATCTGCTAAAAATATTGCCAAAGAGCTGTTTATGGTGTTCAGTCGGGTGGGCATCCCTAAAGAAATCCTGACAGACCAGGGTACCCCATTTATGTCACGGATAACTAGGGAGCTGTGCAAGTTATTTAAGGTGACGCAGTTGCGAACCTCTGTGTATCATCCGCAAACGGATGGCTTGGTGGAACGTTTCAATAAGACGTTAAAGGGCATGTTAAAAAAGGTTGTTGACAAAGATGGGAAAGACTGGGACTTCCTGATACCGTACCTGATGTTTGCTATCAGGGAGGTGCCCCAGTCCTCTACAGGGTACTCCCCATTTGAGTTGCTTTATGGGAGACACCCTCGGGGACTCTTGGACATAGCCAAGGAAACTTGGGAGGGGGAACAGACACCCCACAAAAGTGTAATTGAGCATATCGCTCAAATGCAGGACAGGATTGCAGCCGTAATACCAGTGGTGAAAGAACATTTACTACAGGCTCAAGCAGCCCAACAGAGAATATACAACCGGGGGGCCCAACTCCGTGTTTTCTCACCGGGTGACAGGGTCCTCGTTTTAGTTCCCACTGTTGAGAGCAAGTTCCTGGCTAAATGGCAGGGCCCCTTTGAAGTAATTGAAAGAGTTGGGGAAGTCAATTACAAGGTGTATCAACCAGGTAAAATGAAGCCCGAACAGATTTACCACGTGAACCTGTTAAAGCCCTGGAAGGATAGACTGGCGTTAACTGTGAGGTCCCTACCGGTAACGCCTAAGGGTACTGAATCCCCTCTGATCCCTGAGGTCACGATTCCAGACACCCTGTCATATTCCCAAAAACAGGAAGCTAGAGAGTTCCTAATAAGGAATAGAGAGAAATTTTCAGAGTTGCCTGGCACGACTTCAGCGGTTCAGCATGATATTGTTACTGAACCTGGGGTCCGTGTCAAGCTCAAACCATACCGAATTCCTGAAGCGAGGAGAAAGGACATCAGTGATGAAGTTAGAAGGATGTTGGAACTAGATGTCATTGAGGAATCCAATAGTGACTGGTCTAGCCCCATCGTGTTGGTCCCAAAACCGGATGGCACTTGGAGGTTTTGTAACGACTTCAGAAAGCTCAATGCAGTAACAAAGTTTGACACGTACCCGATGCCCAGGGTAGATGAACTTATAGACCGACTGGGCAAGGCCCGTTATCTGACCACTTTGGACTTGACCAAAGGATATTGGCAAATACCCCTGACTAATAGTGCCAAAGAAAAGACTGCGTTTGTGACCCCGGAGGGGTCATTCCAGTATAAGAAAATGCCTTTTGGGTTGCAAAATGCCCCTGCAACCTTTCAGAGGGCCATGGACAGGACCCTAAGACCGCACCAGCAGTATGCTGCAGCTTATTTAGATGACATAGTGGTGCATAGCACTGACTGGGAGTCTCACTTGCCCCGTGTCCAAGCTGTCCTTGATTCCCTCTTCAAGGAAGGTTTTACGGCAAATCCCAAAAAATGTGCCATTGGTTTGGAGGAAGCCAAGTATTTGGGCTACACTATTGGCCGTGGAGTTATTAAACCCCAAGTGAATAAAGTAGAAGCCATCCAGGAGTGGCCACGTCCTGCAAACAAGAAGCAGGTCAGGGCCTTTCTTGGCATTGCGGGATATTATAGAAGGTTTATTCCAAATTTTGCCACTATAGCTGCCCCACTGACAGACCTGACGAAAGGGAAAGACTCAGTAATGATAAAATGGTCCCCAGTAGCAGAAGAATCTTTCCAAGTCCTGAAGAAGGCTCTTTGTGCACAGCCAGTGCTATACTCCCCCGATTTCTCCAAAGATTTTTTGGTTCAGACAGATGCCTCTGATGTAGGTATCGGGGCAGTACTATCACAGGTATACAATGGGGAAGAACACCCTGTGGTCTACCTAAGCAGAAAGCTCAATGATCATGAGAAAAAATATGCAGTCATTGAAAAGGAATGTTTAGCCATAAAGTGGGCCGTGGACGCGCTCAGGTACTACCTGTTAGGGCGCCAGTTTGAGTTAATAACTGACCATGCTCCCCTGAAATGGATGGCCCAAAAGAAGGAGACTAATAGGCGGGTGAATCGGTGGTTTTTGGCCCTCCAGGATTATTCCTTTTCGGTAAAACACAGGCCAGGTGTTGAGATGGGGAATGTAGATGCCCTGTCCCGTGTTCACTCCTGTTGGGCTACAGGTGTTCCAACCCTGGGGTTGAAACAAGAGGGGAGGGTGTGTAGCAGAGCGTCCCAGAGAGAGCCTGGGAAAGTCCAGTTCGGGGTTTATACCTCTCCCAGGCTCCTCTCTTACACGTTCAGGGATCTCTGATCTCTGATCCAGGTCAGGTGTTGGCCCTCTCCCCCAGGCCAATTTAAGCTCACCTGAGCTATCAGCCATTGCTCTGTCCTGGGAAACAGTGTGAATCTGTGAGAGCAAGGAGGCTGCTGAAAAACTGGTGAGAAGTGTGTGTTTGAGCTAACAAGCGGTAGGCTTGTTTAGCTTAGTAGTTAGGACCTGCCTAACGTGTAGTTAGAGCCGAGACACGGCTAGGTGTTTGTTTGGCTATTTTTGTTTTGTTTTCTGCACACTGTACAGCACCTGTAAATAGACTTTGTATAGCACCAATAAAAATCCCACTGTTGTTCACTGATCCTATGGACTTTGGTATCTGTGCTGGCTCATCCCAGGGAGCTTTTGTACCCGCTACCTATCCCCAGCTTACAATATATATATATATATATACATACAAAAGCTGTGCTCGGTACAAGGATCAGATTCAAGAGTTTAAAGTTGATGTCAGCCAGTTTGCTTTCAGATGCACTTTAGCATTGCAAGTTAAATATGAATTCCAGGTACATATAAAAGACAAAACTGCAACTGAGAATTCATTAATAAACCAGAAAGACATGGATGAGCAAGTTTGGGGTGAAGGAATTTGACTGGCCTGAACAGAGTCCTGACCTCTTTGGGATGAATTAGAGCGGAGACTGCGAGCCAAGCCTTCAACATATCAGTGCCTGACCTTATAAATGCGCTTCTAGAAGAATGGTAAAACATTCCTATAGACACACTCCTAAACCTTGTGGACAGCCTTCCCAGAAGAGTTCAAGCTGTTATAGCTGCAAAGGGTGGATCAACTCATTATTGAACCCTACGGACTAACACTGAGATGCCATTAAAGTTTATGGCATTGGGATGCCTTTAAAGGCAGACATCCCAATACTTTTGGTAATATAGGGTACATTATATTATCAGCACATATGAGGTATAATACAAAAAACATAGCAATGTTACAAACCTCAACTCGTTGGAAGTTAACATCTATCTGCAGGAATAAAAACAGCTCAACGGAAGGCTTATACTTTAACGAAAAGATCATAAAAGTTTTTTACAATGAAAATAATAACATCGGTGTCTGCACTGATGCGGGTGTCTGCACTGAGGGGGTTCTTTACTGAGGGGGGCTATAGTTGGTGGGGGGGGATGACACCATTTTTTTCTGCACTGGGTGACACCAACCCTAGTGACGCCACTGCAGTGGGGGAGATGTGGATATTACAGTGATCCGTTGCACCACTAGCGATCAGTGTTATAAAAATGCACTGATTACTGTAAAAATGACACTGGCAGGGCAGGGGTTAACCCCTAGGGGGCGCTGAAGGGGTTAAAGAGGGATTCCACCCACAATTTTTTTTTTAAAGTCAGCAGCTACTAACAGTGTAGCTGCTGACTTTTAATAAGGACACTTACCTTGTCCTACTTGCCCGCGCTGATGGCCCCCCCGATGCCGGTCCCATGATCGATCCAGGTCCCGCGCCGCCATTCACACTAGGGGAAACAGGCAGTGAAGCCGTACGGCTTCACCTTCCATTTCCTACTGCGCCTGCGTGAGTCTCACGCTGGTTTGTGAATGGGCGGCTGCTCTCTGAGAACACACACAGTTCCCAGAAAGCAGCGCGCCCCATTCACAAGCAGAAGAAGCAGGAGAAAAGACACCGCGGTGTGGAAGAGGCAGATTACGGACTTCCGCATAGCAACAGGTATTTCGGGTGAGTATTTTTTTTTCACAATTTTTTTAATGTATTTTTTTTAGGCAATATGGGCAACTGTTGTTTTCCTGGGTGGAACTCCGCTTTAAGTGTGTCCTAGGGAGTGATTCTAACTATTACGGGGAGAACACGTCACTGATCACTGCTCCCGATCACAGGGAAAAGTAGATCCCTGACATGTCACTAGGCAGAACAGGGGAATTCCTTGTTTACAAAGGCATGCCCCTGTTCTGCCTTTGCCAACCACAAGTACGCCCATTTGTCTGCCCGTGCCATTCTGCCATTTCTTTTCCATGTTAGAAGAAGTGGGAAGGGTTAGAAGCCATTTTAACTTTATGCTAATATAATATTTCAAAGCCAAATAAAAAATCCCAAGTAGTCTAAAGTCTTTATTGATCAACTAGCAGGGCAAAGGACATTCATTGCATTTTGGGCGTCCCATAATTCCCTTCATTAGGGCTGAAGAAAAAGTTTAAAGTTTATATTACTGATTGTATCCACATTTGGGGGTCCCCTTTTGTTAAATGGGGCTTCCAGATTCCAATAAGCCCCCCACCCGCAGACCCCCACAACCACCGTGCAAGGGTTCAGTGGATGAGGTCCTTGTCCCCATCAACATGGTGAGGGCATGTGGCCTGGTACGGTTCAGGAGGGGGGTGCTCTCTCGTCCCCTCTCTTTTTCTGAGGCCTGCCAGATTGCATGCTCGGGTAAGGGCTGGTATGAATTTTTGGGGGAACCCCATGCCATTTTTTTTATTTGGCACGGGGTACCCCTTAAAATCCATACCAGACCAGAAGGGTCTGGTATGGATTTTTGGGGGGAACCCCACACGATTTTTTTATTTGGTGCAGGGCTCCCCTTAATATCCATACCAGACCTGAAGGGCCTGGTAATGGAATTTAGGGGGACCCCCACGCATTTTTATTTTTTAATGACTTTCAATGACTTTGATCTGTATTGCTGGGACCCGACAATTAAATATAGCCGCAAGTAGTTTTAAATGACTTTTTTCCTTTAGAAATGTCATTTTGTGCAGAGACTATTATAAACACGGGAAACATGTGCTACTTTACAAGCATACTATAGACACCCCACAGGTATGAAATTTAAAGGAATATTTCACTTTTATTGCTTCACTTTAAGCATTATTAAAATCACTGCTACTGAAAAAACGTACATTTTTTAAAACTTTTTTTGCATTGATATATGTCCCCTGGGGTAGTACCCGGTACCAAAGCACTTTATATTTTTTATGTTCGTGTCCCATAGACTTTAACAGTGTTCGCATGTTCGAACAAATTTTTTGCTTGTTCGCATGTTCTGCTGCGAAACGAACAGAGGGGTGTTAGGCTCATCCCTACTTTCAACCCACCTGACACTCTGGGTTCAGACATCTTTCACAATCACCTTTAAATGACATGCCACACAAGTCAATATATTTGTATTATCTCAGCTTAAGTAGTATTCATTTACAAAAGGGAAGGGCAATATATCAACTAAGTTCTGCATAACAGCCCGGAATCGGTAGAGGAATTCCCCCAGAGACAGCTTAAGAAGTTTAACAATGGGAGGATACAATACACATGTATGTACAATGAGATACCACCAGAAACATGATTTGTAGGACAATAATAGGTTAAACATTGAAGGCAGTTGGCTATACTCTAAAGGGAAACCCTGGGCCTATTCAACCTTTGAATCCTAATGCAAGATTAGACAGAATAAGGATAGTATAGGGCCCTTTAAATAGTAACAACAGCAATGTCCGAGGTGCAGGCCTGATAGTCTTCAGCGGCAGTTGGAGCTCATTAAATTATATCCAATAAGGTGATACATTAACAGACTTACTGGCTTCAACAGGCTAATGGTACTCCTTGAAGTGGTTGTAGGTAAAGGTGTGCAGGGCTTTTTTTCTGGGGGAACTTGGGGGAACTCAGTTCCACCACCTTTGGCTCAGACCCTTTGGTGCCCGCTCACCACAATCACTTGTGAACACAGAAGTCTGGTTTCTGTGTTTACAAGTGACTGCTTTGTAACCCCCTAAACTCTGCACACTGTATGTAATGCAATTCTGTTATTTAATGCCCCTTTAAGACCCTTCTACTGTTTGTGAAATCTGAACGGGTCGTGGTTGAGTTCCTGCACCTATTTTCTGAGAAAAAAAGCTCTGAAGGTGTCTATGTAAAGTGTTTAAATAGGATTTGCAGTGAAGTGTTCCCAAGGTAAAGGTGTCTGTACACAGTGTTCAAATAAAGTAACCAAGGAAAGATTGCAGAAGCTGGGCAATTTCCCTCTCACCAACGACTGAACCGAACTAGATGCCTTGCAGACAACAATCTGATAATAGATGTCATGTGCGTCAATGGAACCACCAACAATGACTCAAGGGTGCAGAGCGTAGATGAACTTGACGTTGAGCTTCTGTGTTGGTGTCGCGTAGATGTCTGACAAACAGCAAGCAGAGTTGGGCCTTCAAAGGCCGGGCTGGAATCACTTGGTCATCACGTGGTAGGCCGCAACCTCTCTCTGCCTGTCACAGAGAGGTGTGCATTTCGCAAAGGCCCAGGAAGAAGAGAGCGTGGGATGTATCTCCTTTATAGGCTTTCGCAGAAGTCTCCTCAACTTGTAGCAAGATCTCTGTGGTGTGTAGACCCGATGTATGGTTAGGCAATGGAATCGCTGGTCAGATTGGTGGGTTGGGCTCACCAATATGATGACAGTCACTGGCACCCAGCATTAAAGAGACAAAACTACAGGTAGGGAATAACGAGGACACATACTTTAGTACGATTATAGTCCACATCGCTACACAAATCGGGTGGTTTTAAGCCTCCTCTGCAACAAAAATGGAATCTTTGGTGAGATATTCTCTAAGGATTAATAATTTTTAAAGGAATGTGAACAATGCAATTCATCAGAAACCTGAAAGTGCACCAGCTGATTAAAATTATTTAGTCATTCCCTTTCAGAATAACTATTTAAAAGACATAGGGCCAGATTCAGGTAGAGTTAGGCTGGAGTATCAGTTAGGATGGAGTACTCCAGCCTAACTCTCACTTTGAGCCGGCGTTTCTGTTTTCTGTAAGCAGAAAACAAGAAACGCCGGGTTGGAGTTCCTATATGAGCGGCGTAATTGTATTTCGCCGTCGTATCGGAACTGCAATTTTAAAAATGGCGCTCGGGGCGTTCCCGCTGATTAACGCAGAGAATATGTTAATCAGCGAGAATCAGCAATTCACGATCGTATTCGGGCCCGACGCAGTGACTTTCCGACGTTTCCGTAAGAGATACGCGGCGTAAAGAAAAACCAGCCCCCTAGTAGAGTATCCTATGTTAAGTATGGCCGTCGTCATCGCGTCGAATTTAAAAATGTTTGGGTCGTTTGCGTAAAACGTCCGTGAATGGGGATTGACGTCATTGACGTTCACTGACAGAATTTGGAGCATGCGCACTGACAGTCGACGCATGCGCAGTACGTTCGCCGCGGGATCGCGCCTAGTTTAAATAATACACGCCCCCTACCCGCCCAATTTGAATTCCGCCGGCTCATTTTCGCTACGCCGCCGCAACTTTAGGAGCAAGTGCTATGTGAATACAGTACTTGCTCCTAAAGTTTTGGTGGAGTAAAGTAAATGAGAAACGTTACTCCAAAATAAAGATTCGCCCATCTACCTGAATCTGGCCCATAGTGGAACAAACAACTTTTTCTTCAGAGCACAAACAGGTAGGAATCTGCAACAAAGTTTGTTAAAATCCTTTCAATGTATATCGACCACCTAGAGGGGAATGTTTTCTTCTCAATTACCCTTTAGGTCATGAGCTCCTAATATTGCTCCTAAGGCCTCGTACACACGATCGGACATATCCGATGAAAACGGTCCGCGGACCATTTCCATCGGATATGTCCGATCGGGAGTTTGATCCGATGGCGTGTACACACCATCGGATCAAATTCCCCGCCGCCGGACGGCGCGGTGACGTGGCGGTGACGCAGCGGTGACGTTGACGCCGCCACGTCACCGCCACGTCACCGCACCAGGAAGTTAAACACTTCCGCGCATGCGCCGAATGCATTCGGCGGCGGCGCGGCGGCGGTGGGGGACGACATGTCTGCTGGTAAGTGTACTAACCAGCAGACATGTCGGGCGGACAGATTCCCACCGGATAGATTTCAAAGCATGCTTTGAAATCTGTCGGGTGGAGAAATCTGTCCGCTAGCCCATACACACGAGCGGAGATGTCTGCTGAAACGGTCCATCGGACCGTTTTCAGCGGACATATCCCCTCGTGTGTACGAGGCCTAACACTGCTTGAATACTGAAGATAATTATTCAACATGGCAGCACTGACAACTAAACTAATCCTGGTTTAGTGAAGTGAGGTGATTCTACCAAACACATATTGAATGCATTTACTTCAGTTCACTATACACTTTAATAGGTCAAGTCATTAGTTAATATGCTATTTCATCCAACCAGCAAACTAATGAGAATTATTCCTTTCTGTTTTCATAAAAACAAAGGGCAATAACATGTACCGACCCATAGCAATCAATAAAATTTAGTTATTTTAAGGTTGTCAGAACAGTAAAAGTTAATCACTGATTGGCTGCCATTATTTGCATGTTGTATTTCACCTTAAAGAGAAAGTAAAACCATCCATAAAACAGTTTACTTTCCGGCACATGCCAGAAATGTAACACTACCATTGGTTGTGCTCTCAACCAAACTGTGTGTCTAAACTGATCACATGTGCAGCATCATGGGAGTTGTAGATTAAACAGAGGCAAAGATGGCAGCTTCCTTGGCTGAATATGATAGGGGGGTTTACTTACACTTTAAATAAGGAAATCTGAATGTGACTGCCATGGTTGGCTTCCTAAAAATGCTACTTGAAAGGCTGCCTTTAGAGACTCTATCACTTTTTGAAATTTTGACAGCTGCATCAAAGCCATTAGCCAAAGACTGGGCAAGCTCCTTGTCGCATGGTGTCATGTAGTCGAAATGCTGAGAAGGCTCTCCTTGCAGCTGAGTGCTCGGTGTCCCCCCAGGTGGAAACAGGGAATGCGACGCCCAAAGAAGCATGGATTTCATGCTGTGCCACAGATGAGAGATGCCGGAGTGGAGATCTCTCTGCAGGCAGATACCAGATGAGGTGAGCAGTAGGACCCAGGAGAGCTGATGGTTGTGCAGGCTGCACACAGCAGCAGACAGGTTGCAGTGGTAAGTGCAGTGGGCTGGATACAGCAGGTAAGTACTGCAAGCTGGAGACACAGGTGGGTACTGAAAGTAGGTACAGCAGAATGGATACAGCAGGTAGGCACCAGGGCAGATCACAGCAGACAGGGCAAAGCAGAAGGCGTAGTCTGGGATGGAGGCAAAGGTCAGTGAGCCAGTGATCAGCAGAAAGGAGAGCCATGGTCAGACAAGCCGAGGTCATACACAGGACAGGAGACAAGAGCAGATCTGTTGGCAATCCGTGGTCAAAGCCGGGAGGGATTCAAGAGGTATCCAAAGGCAAGCCAGGTCGGTAACAGGTAATCAGAGGCATAAGCAAAACAAGGGAACAGGAAGCAGGTAGCTGAAGACCAGTCAGCAATGTCCATGTGCAACAGTCACTCTTTTAAAGGGCAGAGGGCGCAGGATCTGTCGTGCATTGTGTGCACCTTGGCAAACATGCAAAATACCTGTGTGCTTGCATTTCTGTGCAAATGGGTGCAGCCATATTGGAAATCATCCACTGTTTTTAGGCCTATAGGCAACATTTGGTTTCGGAGCCCACAATGTTGATGTCATCCTACTTCTCACATGACAGTGTTCTGGTCTGTGATTGGCTATTCAGACCTGAGCACTGCATCCCATTAGGAGGTCCCATGCGACTTTATACCCAAAACCATTGGATATTTTCAAGAGCTCAAATGAAGCAAGGGGAGAACATGAGCAAAGTGGGTATCTGGTAGGTTGGGGGGGGGGGGGGGCACTAACCATGTTCTGAGCCTACTGTACATAAGGCTATATATTTGTTTTAAATTATTTTACCATCCAATATACTTACATTGCTGCCTAGTGCCTTTTGCGAATTACATATCCCTGCTATGCTATATCAATTCTCTTTTACAGATAAGGATTAGAGTTATGTCATCATATTTTCTCATTACTATCGCCCAAATCACCCCCTCCGCTCCTCCCGGGACCTCCTGCTCTCTAGCTCCCTTGTTACCTCCTCCCATGTCACATTCAGGACTTCTCCAGAGCCTCTCCCATCCTCTGGAACTCCCTGTCCCGGTATGTCCAATCAGCTTCTACCCTGTCCACCTTTAGGAGATCCCAGAAAACTAGCCTATCCCACACCCAGCTAACAACTGTCCCTGAGCCACCCCCAGCAAATCATTCTCTGCAGCTATTACCTTTTATACCACCACCCCTTCTTTAGAATGTAAGCTCTATGAGCAGGGCCATCCTGTACCTTCTGTATTGAACTGTACTGTAATTGTGCTGTTCCCCCTATACATTGTAAAGCGATGCGTAAACTGTTGGCGCTATATAAATCATGTATAATAATAATACTAATTTCTAACTGGACAATGAAGGACAAACAGCACACTGACGAAGTAATTGCACTCTGCCCTCCTGTAACCATATTTTGTGTTAGATGGACAATACTGTGCAACGCTATAGAACTTTACTATCTAACATTACAGGAGGTTGATACAAAGACAGAGTTAAAGGAGTTGTAAAGGAAACATTTTTTTTGCCTAAAATTAATGTCTGCAAGGTAGACAGACAGAATAGTGTAATGATTCTGTTAAAAAACGAGTAAATACCTATTAAATTCCTTCATCTATATCACCTCTGACGTTCTAGTTTCTGTTCTCTCGTTCAGTTCCTGGTTTGTGGCGCTTGTTCATATAAGAACTACATTTCCCAGTATGCATTGCGGCACGCCCAGTAATTCACATCTCCTTGAAGTCTCTGAGGCCGCGTACACATGAGGAGACATGTCCGATGAGACAAGTTCGACGGACCGTTTTCATCGGACATGTCTGATGGGATAATTTGGTCTGATGTGTGTACACACCATCAGACCAAAATCCCCGCGAACCAGAACGCGGTGACGTAGAAGACACCGACATGCTGGAAACAGGACGTTCAATGCTTCCACGCATGCGTCAAATCAATTTGACACATGCGCAGGATTTCGGTCCGATGGTTGGGTGTACTAACCATCGGACATGTCTGACGGACAGGTTTCCAGCGGACAAGTTTCTAGAAACTTTTGTCCGCTGGAAACCTGTCCGCTAGGCCGTACACACGATCGAACATGTCCGCGGAAACTGGTCTGCGGACCAGTTTCCATGGACATGTCTCCTCGTGTGTACGCGGCCTGACACGTAGAGAGCGTCCTACCGCACAGATGTAGTTCCAAGGAGGGGCGAGCACGTCACTGACCACCGCAGTAAAGCCTCCCTTCACAGTGGTGAGTAAAAATCAGACAAGCAGGAAGTGAACAGAACAAAGAAGAAATAGAGCAATTTCTAATCAAAAACGAACAATGAGGAAGTGAAAAGAGGAACGTCTGCAGGTAAAGGATGCTTATTATGAAAAAAAAAATGTTTTCCTTTACAACCCCTTTAAGTACTTTTAACATTTAAATTAAACTTGTAAACTTGAATATATGGCTATATTAAAGTTATATAGTTTATGTGAAACTATAAATACTCAATTTTTAAAAACCAATTCTAAAAGAAAGCATTAGTCCAATAAATACTCAAACGTTTTAATTTACCATCCAGCAATAATTTTTTTACAAGTGTCGTTTCTTTTTACGAGGCAGGTAAGGAAATGCAAACTGTATGTGTGAAGAAAGCAGTTAAAGAGGTAATGCAGAAACATACTGTTATTATCGCACCTATAGCAGATCTGTGTAGTATCACTGAAAAATGAAAATAAACAGCTCAGTCTCATATAAATACATGGCTGAAAAAAAAAAAAGGTGTAAAGCACCATGCTTCATAAGATGCAGGAAGATGCAAGCCATCAACTGAAACTCAGTCGAAAACTCAGTCGAAGTTGAAAAAAGATATGTTTTGCTCTTGATACTTTGTATTATTTTACAGAACAATGCTTACATCTGCAAGCTCCCTCAACGGCTTCTTTCATCTTGATTGGGCAGGCCAGGATGATATAACATGTGCATGGGGTTAATTCATCATGGCAGCCAGCTTAGCGCATGCGCAGCTCAGTATACACTGTAAATAGTTTGCAAAGAGGAAGGAATTCTTTACCCACTTAAGGACCGAGTCACGCCGATATACGTCGGCAGAATGGCACGGCTGGGGATATGAACGTATGGGTACGTCGCCTTTAAGACGCGGCATTGTGAGCTACGTGAGTGTGACCGCGGGTCCTGCGGACTTGATCGATGGAAGTCCCGCGATCGCCTCATGGAGAGAGGAAGAACGGGGTAATGCTGATATAAACAAGCATTTCCACGTTCTGCCTAGTGGCAGGACACTGATCACTGCTCCCTGTGATCGGGAGCGGTGATCAGTGTCGTGTCACACTTAGCCCATCCCCCCACAGTTAGAACACATCCCTACGACACACTTAACTCCTTCAGTGCCCTCTACTGGTTAACCCCTTCACTTCCAGTGTAATTTTTACAGTAATCAGTGCATTTTTATTGCACTGATCCCTGTATAAATGACAATGGTCCCAAAATGGCATCAAAAGTGTCCGATGTGTCCGCCATAATGTCACAGTCATGATAAAAATCGTTGATCGCCGCCATTACTAGTAAAAAAAAATGGCTACCACTGACCTTAACTAAACAGTACACAGACAACCTGTAAGCAGATGCAGTTTATCCTCCACTCTAAAGGTGGTGTTGTTGAATGAGGGCAATTGTAATACATAGCATTGTCCCACTGCAGTTGGTGCACTATTTCACAGTGGATAGAGTAGGGACATAACCCCCATTTAGAGACCGTGTATTTAGGGCTGTTGAGAAGAGACAGAACAGGGAAACCGCATTTGGCTCTACTATCTAGGGACTCTAGTGAGTGAGTGAGTGAAAAACTTATAGAGCGCAACGCTTGCGAACTGAATCGCCTCTGGGCGCTGTTTCCATTCCTTGAGTAAAGGAAGGCTTTGCCTCAGAAGAGATGAGTTTTAATCATTCTCCTGAAGGTCAGGTGGTCGGATTCCAGTCGGATGGTAGTTGGTAGTGCATTCCACAGTCGCGGTCCTTGGCCAGCAAATCTCCGATCTCCTTTGGATTTGTATCTTGCCTTTGGGATGTACAGTAGGTTTTGATTTGTGGATCGCAGAGTGCGATTGGGGTTATGGGTTTTTATTTTTTCGCATAGATATTGGGGAGCGTTTCCTTGAATACACTTGTGTGTAAGGCAGAGTGCCTTAAAAGTGATTCTGTCTTTCACTGGCAGCCAGTGAAGAGATCTCAGTGAAAGGGAGATTGACTCCCATGGTTTTTTACCAGTCACTAATCGAGCAGCCGTATTTTGAACGACTTGCAGACGAGTGATTTGGTATTTGGGAAATCCCAAATAGAGGGCATTTGCATAGTCGAGTCTGGAATTGACGATTGTTCCCACCACGACTGCAATGTCCTCTTTGGGAATAAAAGGGGTGAGTCGACGTAACTGGCGCAGCAGATGATGGGATCCGCTGACTACCGCCCCTATTTGTGCATCCATTGTCATGTAGGAGTCAAAGATGATTTTGAGACTTTTGACTTTGGCGCTCGGGGCGATAATTTTTCCCAGGATGGGCGGTGGGGTCCAAGTTGAGGTGGGGAGACTTTTCCTGTTTGCGTGAAGCATGAGAAGCTCAGTTTTTGAACCATTGAGTTTAAGATAACTGGATGTCATCCAGTTATCTATTAGGGTGAGGGTTCTCTCTAAACCGGGGGAGTGATCCTTTCCGTTGCTGACGCCTAGATACAGTTGAGTGTCGTCAGCGTAGGAATGGTAAAGTAGCTTCTGGTTGCTGATGATCTCAAAGAGAGGACGGAGATAGATATTGAACAGTACCGGTGACAAGGGAGATCCCTGAGGGACTCCGCATGATACCGTACGCATTTCTGATGTGTAAGATCGTAATTTCACTGTTTGTGATCTGTTTTCCAAGAAGGAAGAGAACCAGGACAGATCCTCTTCCGCGACTTTGGCAACTTCTGCTAGCCTAGCAAATAGTAGTCCATGGTCTACCGTGTCAAAGGCTGCACTTAGGTCCAACAGGATCAGGAGAGAAGATTCTCCTTCATCTGAGGCCTCTAGAATATCATCCCATATTTTTACCAGAGCAGTTTCAGTTCCGTGCCCTGGCCGGAAACCTGATTAAAACGTATTGAGTCATTTTTGGGTTTCTAAATGCTGTTGTAATTGTTGTACAACTTCTTTCTCCATTATCTTGGAGAAAACATTTAGACCCGTTATGGGTCTCCTATTGTTTGGGTCTTTCGGGTCAAGGGAGGTTTTTTTTCAGGATAGGTTTTATGGTACCTTGTTTCAACAAGGAGGGCACCATGCCCTCCTTGAATGATTGATTTATGAGCTGCTTGATAGCTGGTGCCAATATATCAGAGTCCCAATGATATTTTTAGTGGCAGAGTTGGAGATGGGTTTTAGGGGGAATTTCTGTGCTTGGGGCGGGTATGTAATGGTATCGGGGTAGGGGTTCGGGGCGGGATTCATGCAGATTCCATTTTGCTCAATGCTTTCCCGGATTCTTTCAATTTTATTCACAAAATAATCTGATTCTTGTGAATCAGCATTGGCGGGCTCTAAACAGGCTGGATTCATTGATTGCAAACCAGCTTGAAGAGTTCGCGGGGGCGGTTTAGGGCCTTGGTGATGATGTTGGCGAAATGATTTTTTTTGCCATAAAGATTTCTTTATGACATTTCTTTGTTATTGTCTTATAAATGGCATATTTTTTATCTGAAGAGCACCTTTTCCATGCAGCTTCTGCTCTTCGACGCTCTTGCTTTAGCAACATCAGCTGGTCGTTAAACCAGCCGGCGTTGTTTTTCCGAATGCAAGTTTTGCGCTTTGGTGCCACCCCATTGGCAGACTGAAGTAGCACCTTGTTGATGGCGTCAAGTGTTTCTACTGCTGTTTGTTGTTGTTGTATTGTGTTTATTTTATTTCCTAGTGTCGTTTTGAGGAGTTCAGAGTGGAGCTTCTTCTGAGACCTTGTCCAGTGAGTTATCACCGGTTTTCTTGTTTTATTCGGCCTGAGGTGGTTGGCGATTTAAAATTTAATGGCATGGTGATCGGTCCATAGTAGTGGCTCATTTTACCCGATCTCAATTTCCAAATCTTGTTTGCCTCATGCCTCGTATGGCCTGAGGCATGAGTGGAGCCTCGAATTAATTGCTGCAGACCTAGTCTTTCCAGATGGTCCATGCAGGCATCAGTGACGGGGTCCAACGAGGAGTCCAGAGGTTGAAGTCCCCAAGCACCAAAAGGTGTTTGATGCTTAGGGTGTAAGAGGAGATGAATTCTGTTAATGACGTGACAAGGTGCGTTTTTGGGCCAGGGGGTCTATAGCACAGTAACAAATGTCTTGGGGATTTGTTTGCAGCTGTAGAGTGAGGGTTTCCATGAATGGAAGCGAGTATTGGAGGACTGGTTTAGTGATCAAAAGGTGAATCTTGTGGATCACTGCCAGACCTCCCCCTCTTTGCCCCACTCTGTTCTGCATTTGGATGCGATAATTTGCCGGCACCAATTCTTCCAGAATGGTGTTGCAATCGCCTGTAAGTCAGCTTTCTGTGATAAAGAGGCAATCTATATCATGTAGATAGATGAAATCATGGATTTCTTGCCGGTGTTTTACTGCCGATCTAGTGTTGACCAGAGCGCAGGATATGTGTTTGGGCTGGTGTGTGCTAATGCGATTTTTTCCTGTTAATCGTCTATTGATTCTTAACAGTTGTTCGCCTTTTAAAACTTTTTCGGTGACCGTTGGGAGTGTTGAGGCAAATGGCTTTTATTCCCAGATGGTTTCTGCAGAGTATTTTAGATAACCCATAGTTGCAGAAAAAAAATGGGAAGTATTAATAATTATAGGGGGGGTTTTGGCGATGCTGGGGAGGAGGAATAGACAAGCGAACCTGTCACTTCACAATGTCCTCCCTTTCTGCAATTGGTCCAGAGGAAGGCGAAAAACCCCAGGCGTGCTGTGCCAATCTGCCTTACCTGGGGAAAAAATTCCTTCCTGATCCCAATAGACGATTGGTAGCAACCCTGGATCAATTTGTGATATAAGGGGTGTTAGTTTTCCGATTGGGAAAAGGCCTGTGCCAGGGAAGGTAAGGGGGGGGGTGTGGGTGGTGTATTGTAGTGCTTTTAGGCCCGAGCCGGGGGCTAAATTACAGGAGGGGACCATGGGGGGAGAGAAAAGGGCTTGTAGGGGTACAGCGTGGGGGGGGGGGGATCCTCGGGGGGGCCCGAGGACAGATGGTGATTCCTATTTATCTATTTTTACGGTGTGTGGGAGGGGTGTCCCGCTAGGCCGCGGACGAAGCTGCGGACTTTCCTGGGACGTCCTCCCGCACTCGTGGCCGTGATCCTGGTTCCGTAGCTGTCTGAGAACCCCCGAGGGTTGCGGTGGAGAGCTGGGGATCTCGGAGAGGTGAGGAGGGCAGCGGAATGGAGTGTGGGATGCCGGGGGGGATGCCGGTTGTCTGGTCGATCGCTCCCCAGGATTAGTAGAACCACGGCTATCCTGAGAAGGATGGTCGTATCCAGTCCCAGGGGGTAGACCAGGGCGCCCAGGCAAGATCTTACCTTGAGGTGAAGAGTGTCAGGGGGAGAGGAGGGTTGCTGCTCCTGGGTGCGTTGCTGTGAGGCTGGGCTGGACTGGGCTGGGACAGAGAACCTGAGACCTGCCTAACTGCCTGCCTGGAGCCAAAGCGTACACGCCCTACTGCTAGGGAGACGTGCGCCGTAGTGTGCTCCTGCTGCTAATCCGAGAGTCTCCACCAAGTGGTCAATTGGTCTGCTATCAGCCACACCCTTCACTCAGGTGCTGCTCTGGTAAAGCATTATAGTAGTGACTCCTCAAATGCTTTGGACTATGTTAAAGACTTTGCCACTGCCCTCCAAGTCTTATTTGTTGTTACTTCTAATTAACTAAATAATAACAGTGCCATTTTATTCGGTCCCTGTGTGCCTTTATCCCATCTTGGGTACCAATTCACTAACTCTACCCACAACTTGATGTAGTCCAGCAGGATATACCTCATGCATTGGCTGAGACAGGTGTCTAGGGACCATCATGGCACCCTTAGGAGCAGCCTTAGAGCTAGTTCCAAAGTTTGAGTCCAAGTCTTTTTGATGGAGTGGGAAGAGAGACTGGAAAGTGTAGTACAACTCTACCAGGTGCCCACCAAGTTGATTGAAGAGTTAGCAATTAGTTCCCTGGAGGATGATGCCCGCCAAGCTATTAGGCTGCATGCTAAATGAGCTGTAAAGCTAGTACAGACGCCAGGAAAAAAGCGGCGTTCTTAACACGCATTTTGCATTGAATTCAATGCGCGTTTCGCCGCGCTAGCTTTCAGCCACGTTTTTCTTTCTCTATTCAAAATCAATGGTTCCCTATGGGAGCCCATTGATTTGAATAGAGGTCGCACCAGAAGTCGGATCAAAATAATCCGACTTGTGGGGCGACTCGTATGCAGGGAATCTTGAAAGGGAACCTTGCAAAAATTGTAAAAAAATAATTGTGTGAGGTGCCCCCCCCAGGATGATACAAGACCCTTCGGTCTGGTATGGATCTTAAGGGGAACCCGTTACACCAAAAAAATTGGCGTGGATGAGCGAGTGCCCCCTTCATAGACTACACCAAGCCACATGCCCTCAACATGGGGGGAGGGGGGTGGTGCTTTATTGATAAGTACAAGGGCCTCTTCCCGACAACCCTGGCCGTTGGTTGTCCGGGTCTGCGGGCGGAGGGCTTATTGTAATCTGGAAGCCCCCTTTAATAAGGGGGCTCCCAGATCCTGACCCCCCACCCTATGTGAATGAGTATGGGGTACATCATACCCCTACCCATTCACCTGGGGGGAAATGTGTCAATAAAAAAAACACACTAGACAGGTTTTTAAAGTAATTTATTATGCAGCTCCAGGGGTTGTCTTCCGACTTCCGGGGTCTTCTTCCGACCTAGAGTGCCCAACAGACCACAAAGCTTTTCAGAATTAATATTCTCCCATTGATTTGATGCAACCAAATAGGTAGCCCAACATGATTTGGAAGCTCCTTATGCATATATACAATTTCATCCCTGTGCCACAGTGACCTGCATTACATAAGTGATCTGGGAAAACTAAAGCCTGTAATTGCACTTTTGTATTCCCTTATTAATGCCACAGTGCCAGAGTTTAAAATAACTGCACATTCAGAGATCTCTTTATCTACACTGTATTTCACTAGAAAAAAATGTGTTTTCACTCGGTACAACATGTTCTCTATTGAATTTTTGGTGACAGTACTTTTAATACTTTAGCTGGCTTGTTCTATGTATTTGTCTACTAGAATAAAATGCTGAGTCTCTAGCCGTTTAAAGAAGCTCAGCAGATGTCTAGCAGCTGTTTGGTCAATACTCCATGATTGCTCAGATTATTGAGGCAGCTATGAAACTAAATTGTGCAAAAAAGGGTTGCTTTTATTTATGCAATTTTTTATTCTTTCATATTTAGTGAGGGAGCTAAGTGAAGAAAGACCGGAAGAAAGAAGAGGGTGTCAAGTGTAATTCAAGTAAAATACTAAGGACCTTGTAGTCAGGGTTGTATTTATATCACTGGAGTCTGTAGAAGCATAAAGCTCTCAATGCATTGCTGTTCTGCTAGTAGGACCACTGTTACTTTGAGCATTTTCTTGTTTTACTAGTCCTAACCTGGCTCAGGGTATTGTATTAAGTTGAGGATTGTCATTAATAATGAACTAAGGTTTGGTCAATGGCATTGTCCAAATATGGCCATTTGGTTAATTAGGTCAATGGTTCTCCTTTCTCTCCTTGCCTGTTTTTTAGGGGATAGTTTCTGTCATCAATAAATGTATGCATGATCATTGTTTTACACACTGTATGCTACATTGTATGTATCATTTTCTCTGATGTGATTAGAATATTTAATTATGTGGAAACTTATGTATACTTTTCTCTGTTATTGTAGTGAGCAGTTAAATTTGCATGAGAGATTTAAGGTCCTGATGAAGCAGCTTTGCTTGCGAGACGCGTTGACCCACATTGCATGATCTGGGAGGATCGCCATGCTATAAATCCTTTGTTTCCCTTTGGGAGACAAATGGTAGACTTGATACCTTTTTGTTAAAAGTTATACTTTTAATGAATGAGTGTTTTTTTAAAATTGACAAAATAAAGAGATGTTATTTGGTATTTAAAAGATGTTTAAAGTGTATATGTGCTCATTGAAGGGGTATTGAAAGTCCTACTATATTTATATATTTAGTGTTGTCCTTTGAATTAGGTCTAAACAAATTTAGGAATGATGTCACCAGCATTCCCACGCCTTGTTACATGCAGAAATTCCCCCATAGCTGTGGCAATTTGGGCCAGAAGCCTGCCATCATGTGGCAGTTTCCCACAGGTTCAAACCAAACTGAGTTTAGCCCCAACCTTAGCCCACCCCTAATTACCAATCAATAAAATTAGTGAAGATTTCCTTCATATACTCAAACATATAAAAGCAAATTCCTGTGTATTTATTTCATGTGCCAATGATTGGTTATTCGAAGTGAATACAGCTACAAAGTGAAGATTCTGAATTCCTATAGTGTGTAAATCAGTCTCAGTGTGTAAATACATTTACATTATATAATATTATAATTGGTTAAGGGGCATGACCTAACCAGGAGACTTGCAAATGTGCACAATAAAAGAGGGACGTTTATGGGAATAGGAAGTTGTATAAGATCAAATATCAAGCATAACCTCCAGGATGAAGCAGAAGTGATTCCATACAGTATACTGAGAGTTACATTCAGCATACCAAATGGAATTGGTGCTATGGGGCAGGATCCATACATACAAAACAGAAACAGGTACTGAGAACTACACCCAGCATCCAGGACAAGGATTTAAATACTGTATCTGTATGCAGGGCTCAAAATTTGAAGTCCCGAGCTACTAGCCAGGCCTCAAGGGTTACTCGCCACCAGTTGCCCCACCCAACCCCTACCCTGTTCCACCCCTAATTCTGTCCCTAAACACACCCTCAAACTATTTAATGAAATTACACTTAAATGTTTTATGCAGAATTAAAGGGGTTGTAAAGACAAAAATATTTTCCTCTTAAATTAAAGTCTGACAGTAGCTGATAAAGAAAAAAGTAATGTTTTGCATTATAACTAGTTTGATACCTGTTGAAATGGAGCTGTTTTATTCACCTCCATCACTCCTGAATCACTATTCTCACTGACCTTCTGGTTTGTGGTGCGCATTCATTCTTGCTACATCACAGCCTAATGGGAACTGCAGTTCCCATTATGCTTAGCCTCCATGCCTGTGAGGGATCTTCACATAGGGCTGTAGTCATAGGGAGGGGGTGAGCACATTCTGCTTTCCACCATGCAAAACGGCTCAGATGCTGGTGGAAAGCAAGTAGAGGAGAGACAGGAAATGGCATTTTCAAACCTGGATTACTGTATTTTGGAGGTCAAAAGGAAAACGAGGTAAGTGATATTTAAATCCTCTAGCTTACAGCAATCAATTGATCTAATAAAAAACAAAGCTTTAGTGTTCCTTTAAGCAACTTTATCAGTGTCCACCAATGCAGCCTACCCATGTCCACCTAATGCAGCCCTACCCGTGTCCCCCAATGCAACCTGCCAGTGTCCACCAATGCAACCTACCTGTGTCCATAATGCAACCTGACGTGTCCACTAATGCAACCTGTACGTTATCTCTGACTTCCATGTACCGACCTTGGTTTGTTCCTCTGTCCATTCCTGTCTGCTAGTAACCCCGACCTTGGCGTGCCTTCCTGACCATCCCTGTCTGCTAGTAACCCCGACCTTGGCGGGTTCCTCTGACCATTCCTGTCTGCTAGTAACCCCCATCCTTGGCATGTCCATCTGACCATTTCTGTCTGCTAGTAACCCCAACCTTGGCGTGTCCCTCGGACCATTCCTGTCTGCTAGTTGTCCTGACCTTGGCTTGTTCTCCTGACTATCCTGTGTTTAACCCTGAACTGCTGTGAGCCAGTCCCTAAGCATGAGCTGAGAGACCTTGTTGGCCACAACCTGGAGTCAGCTGCAGCCGAATCCATTCTCACCATCAGAGGCTCTGATGAATACCTACTTGCTCTTATTTATGTTCTAGGTTCCTGCTTGGTCCTTGTCAGTGTTCAGGTGGAGCTGCTTTCTTGAATCACTCAGAGCTCCATCCGCAGCAATCAGCCATAGGGTCCACAACCTTAGCGTTGTACTCCTAACCCCAGCAGGGTGCATCTGTCACATGGACTCAGGGGACCTGACAACTGTACTGTGTGACAAACCTGTGAGGATTTCAGAACTGGATAGACAAAAAAAAACAATTCCTTTAACAGGTAAAACAGTATACATGTTTTATTTCTGTATTTAGCTGTTTAACTTTAATTAACAGTGCAGATTTCCTTGCTGTACATTTACATGGTTGCCCTTTTAACACAAAATCACTTTGGCACTGCTTTCAAATGGAAGAGAATAAGTTGCTAAGAGAAATAAAGATCATATTTGTTAAGCGATGTCTAAAAGCCAAAGGATGGTTAAATGCATGTGAGTCACACTAATATTTATGTATTTTGACTAGGAGATTTGGAACTATTCTTAGAACATTTGAAAAAAAAATTGTTCTGCTAGAACTTACTGTACTGGAGAAAGTGTAAACAGTACGCATGCAGGTTCTGATGGAAAGTTTAGTACATTTAGTACAGTAAGCAAGGAAAAAGGGGTTTGTGAACAAGGAAACTACACAGTAATAACCTCCAGTCTGGACAAATGCAAGAAAGGAAAGTCTAAAGTCCCAGATAGAAAGAGCAGAATTATGATTTTGCATTAAGCAAATTCCAGATTATATAAAAGCTAAAAGCTATTTTAAAAGGCAGACACAACTAAAGCTGACCACTTTTACATAGTTATAACCTTTATAACTGGTTTTGTGGAAGAAGATTTTTCCAAGGACCGGAGTGGGGGGGGGGGAGGGGGGGCAATGTTAGTGCTTCAATTTTCCCCATAATTATCCCACATTATTTGTAATATATATCAGTGGGTGCTACTTGCCACTATAGCTGCAACCTGCCACCAGATCCAGCTTGTGACTAGCCTGCCACCAAAACCACCAGATGCAGCTTGTCACTAGCCTGCCACTACAGCCACCAGATGCAGCTTGTCACTAGCCTGCCACACCAGCCACCAGATGCATCTTCCCACGCGCTTGCCACGACAGCCACCAGATGCAGCTTGGCACTAGTTTGCCACCATAACCACCAGATGCAGCTTCCCACTGTAGCTTGCCACCACAGCCACCAGATGCAGCTTCCCACTGTAGCCTGCCACCACAGCAGATGCAGCTTGTCCTTTGCCTGCCACCAGCTGCAGCTTGTCCCTAACCGGTCACCAGATTCAGCTTATCCCTAGCTTGACACCAGATGCAGATTGTCCCTAGCCTGTCACCAGATGCAGCTTGTCCCTAGCCTGTCACCAGATGCAGCTTGTCCCTAGCCTGTCACCAGATGCAGCTTATCTTATTTTAGTCCCATTTCGGATCTCAGTTATTTTCTTGTAAGCGGTTTCATCAAAGCATCTGATCCACTTTTGCATTGCACCCCATGAATCTGGCTCTGGTTTTAATGCTACACGAGCTGCATAGGACAGATATTTGGCTGGGATGGCTTTATTGCTTTGCTTTTGGTGGATTTCCTAATTAAAGTCTCTTGTGGCTTGGTTTCTTCTTTTATAGCATTTGGATTGTCTGCATTAATTTATATTTCTGTGTCACTGTGTTGCTTATCTTCAAGTGACACTGATGTGGAATTTACCTCAGTTTGAAGTGTTTATGTTAGTTCATGAAATTTTGAACACACTGACGTCTCACTGACAATTACACTTATATTGATGGATACTTATTTTGTGTCTTAGTGTAGAATTCGGTATCCTTTTTTAAATCCACTGTACCCCACAAGTACACCTTCCTTTGCGCCAGCATCCCATTTTGTACGTTTTTCTTTTGGGATGTGAACAAAATTTTTTAGGTGCTTCAAATTCAGGAATTTTCCATTCCACAGTTCATAGATGATTTTCCTGGTAGTACATTTTAGAGATAGTATGCCATCATAGTTGCTTTCCCCCAGCATTTGGTTGGCATATCTGCATCAAACAACATGGTTCTTCCACTCTCAGAGTACAATTCATTCTTTCTGCAAACCCGTTTTGTTCTAAGTTGTATGGTACAGTACTTTGATATATTATGCCATGCTTTCTGAGAATCGCCTGTATGTTATGACCTGTATATTTGGATCCATTGTCTGTGCACAATACACTCAGCATTTTAACAAATGTGTTGCTTACTTGAGTGAAATGCTGTTCAAGTTTCTATGGTGAAAAAGAGGGGGGGGTGGGAATGGGGGAATAGTTGCTGAAGCTAGACCCAACACATACCCGCCCAGTTGAGGTGTGGACTATCTCGGTACAAAATAGGTCAGGGTAAACAATATAATAAATAAGAAATGAATTTATTAAGTAAAACTGTTGCATTAAAAACAATAGTGTACATCAAAAGATTGGTCGATTCTCTACTAGTTTCGCGGGATGTCCGCTTCTTCAGGAGAACCAATCTGAAGGACAATAATGCAATAAAAAATAATGTAAAATACAGGTAATACAGTTCAGCAGTGAGTTAATAATTGAATAGACATAGAGGTTTTACCCAAAGTGTAACGAAGCAGGCGCAGAGCCAAAGTCTGCCCAATAGGTGATCCCCCTGCAACGAACGTGGGGGATGATATGTGGGTCTCTGAAAAATTAGCATACATTAAGTTGGAGGAGAAGACCCAGGACATGGATAGTGGTAATGGTGGGAGTGGATCAGGGGAGAGGGGGAGTAGAAAATATAGGAAGGAGAAAGCAGGGGGGGGGGTGGAGTAGGGGGGGGGGGAGGGGGGGGGGGGGCGCGCCGGGTGGGGGAGCAGAGAAAGAGAGAGAGAGGATGGGAAGAAGAGGGAGGGGAAAGAGGGGAAAAAGAGGGGGGGGGAGAGGTGGAAGGGTAGGAGGAGGAAGGGAGGGGATGGGGGGGGGGGAGGAGGCAGGAGGGGGGAAAAAGGGGGAAAAAGAGGGGGTGGGGGTACAGCCAGGTAGGGGAAGAGGGGGAGGAGGGGAAAAAAGAAGAAGGGTGGGGGGAGGAGAGAAAAAGACAGGGGTAGAGGGAAGGGGGGGGGTGTGGGGGGGAGAAGGAGTGAGGAAAAGCAGGAGGAAGGAGAAGAGAGAGGGAATGTGGGAGTTTAGATAAGGAGTCGGTCGGGGGGTGAAGACATGAAGACTCACAAAGGATCGTATTCACGGATGCATGGGGGGCCAAAGGAAGGTGGGTGGCAAAGGGTAGGTCCCGATGGTAGGTGGGAAACAAAAAGGCTGGCTGAGGACAGGGCAAGGAGCTGGTGCAGGCATATGGGGGGGCCAAGTACGGGGACAGTGGTCCAGTGTAACTGGTGCGTGGCCAGTATACTGTCACTCATGGAGGTATCCATGGACGTGGGGGCAATGCAATTCTGGATTGGGTAATATCCCCGCTGTGCCGTCGGTAGCAGCCTAGTGGGTCACTCAATAGAGGCAGCCTGTGGTGAGATCCGCGCTGGCTGAGAACGGGCGCTGATCCAAATAAATGAGCCATGAAAATGAGCATCCCCAAAGGAGGACAAAGTCGACGGGCGGAGAAGGACGTCACCCGGTCAGCTTCCCCACACTGCGCATGATGGATCCGCAATACTGCACACATGTGCGGCGGAAAAGGCCAAGGGCCAAGGGGGGAGGGGCCCGAGCCTGGACGAGCAAGTGGGGATGGGCTAAGGCTCATCCCCACCAGGGGAAGCACACGTCCGCTGCTAAGGGGGGAGGGGGGCACCATGGGCAGGCATGCGACGTGAAACTGGAGGGCAATACATTTACAAAGAAGGAAACATAAAATTGAATTAACATAGTTAGAATGTACATTACAATCATGTAGTAAGTGAGAAGATGATTCCCACAGTTAGATTACTATTTAGTGGTAACTTGTGGCATGGCAGATTACATTGACAACTGCAAGGTCTCAGGGGAGGCTACGGAGGAGGTGATGGGGGGGGGGGTGTGTATTGTTCCCCCAAGTTATATAAATATACTGATAGAACTAAATAGCAGGATAAGCGGTGAAGGTAAAAATAAAAATAAATATAAAAATAAAAATAAATATAAAAATAAGAATAGAAAAAAAAAAAAAAAAAAAAAAAAATTAATAAAAAAATAATAATTAAGGGGGTAGATGAATGAACAGAGTAGATGTATATAAGGAGGGTGACAAAGGGCGAGCAGTGTAACATCGCAAGCCTACCTGGACTAGGGTAAAAATGTAGCAGAAGTGAAAAGCTACAAACACTAGCAAGTGCTTGACCTATGTGTGAAAATGGGGAAAGGGGTTATATAAGGGAAAAAGAAATGGGAGAAGGTGATAAGGTATGGGTGATCTGATCAATGGCTACTCCACGGGCCTGATAAAGTGGAGTGGGGGTAGTGGCAAGGGGTGTAATAATACTAGTTGCAGGGTACCCCTATGTCATATGAACTGAAATGGGTGTCTAATTGTATATATGGTTGTGAAAAAAAGATGTTGTTGACGATGATAATATTGTTATGAGCACAGCCATGGGTCGGGGTGCCATAGAGCAAAGAGGGGGGCACCAGAATGGGTGCAGCTGCAGTAGATAATAGGAAGTGTGGGTAACACAGAATTCCTAGACGGTCTGGAACATATCCATACCCTTGTCTCATCAATGGCCTTGAGTAGGGGTCAGGTGAGGGCTGAAGCTTTCCTCTTATTAACATCCAGAATAATACATGTATATATCAATATATAGACATAAGACATCAAAAGAATAACACATTCGTTGGCAAATATAACAATAGAAAAATCTGCCGGATCCGTACCGAGATTTTCCCAGATTTTACCACTATCCATGTCCTGGGTCTTCTCCTCCAACTTAATGTATGCTCATTTTTCAGAGACCCACATATCATCCCCCACGTTCGTTGCAGGGGGATCACCTATTGGGAAGACTTTGGCTCCGCGCCTGCTTCGTTACACTTTGGGTAAAACCTCTATGTCTATTCAATTATTAACTCACTGCTGAACTGTATTACCTGTATTTTACATTATTTTTTATTGCATTATTGTCCTTCAGATTGGTTCTCCTGAAGAAGCGGACATCCCGCGAAACTAGTAGAGAATCGACCAATCTTTTGATGTACACTATTGTTTTTAATGCAACAGTTTTACTTAATAAATTCATTTCTTATTTATTATATTGTTTACCCTGACCTATTTTGTACCGAGATAGTTTGTAGCTTTTCACTTCTGCTACATTTTTACCCTAGTCCAGGTAGGCTTGCGATGTTACACTGCTCGCCCTTTGTCACCCTCCTTATATACATCTACTCTGTTCATTCATCTACCCCCTTAATTATTATTTTTTTATTAATTTTTTTTTTTTTTTTTTTTTCTATTCTTATTTTTATATTTATTTTTATTTTTATATTTATTTTTATTTTTACCTTCACCGCTTATCCTGCTATTTAGTTCTATCAGTATATTTATATAACTTGGGGGAACAATACACACCCCCCCCCCCATCACCTCCTCCGTAGCCTCCCCTGAGAACTTGCAGTTGTACAATGTAATCTGCCATGCCACAAGTTACCACTAAATAGTAATCTAACTGTGGGAATCATCTTCTCACTTACTACATGATTGTAATGTACATTCTAACTATGTTAATTCAATTTTATGTTTCCTTCTTTGTAAATGTATTGCCCTCCAGTTTCACGTCGCATGCCTGCCCATGGTGCCCCCTCCCCCCTTAGCAGCGGACGTGTGCTTCCCCTGGTGGGGATGAGCCTTAGCCCATCCCCACTTGCTCGTCCAGGCTCGGGGCCCCCCGCCCCTTGGCCTGGTTCGGCCGCACATGTGCAGTATTGCGGATCCTGCATCTGCGCAGTGTGGGGAAGCTGACCGGGTGACGTCAGACGCCGCCCTTCTGACGGCGTCAAGGCGTGTCCCGGTTGGGGATGCTCATTTAATGGGCTCCGGCCCGTTGGATGAGCCAGCGCGGATCTCACACAGGCTGGCTCATGTGAGTGACCCAGCTAGGCTGCTACCGACGGCACAGCGGGGATCCGTACGGGAGATAGAATTGTCCATGCACTACCGTGCATTGCCACGTCCATGGATACCTCCATGAGTGACAATATACTGGCCACGCACCAGTTACACTGGACCCTGTCCCCGTACCTGGCCCCGCCCATATGCCTGCACCAGCTCCTTGCCCTGTCCTCAGCCAGCCTTTTTGTTTCCCACCTACCATCGGGACCTACCCTTTGCCACCACCTTGGCCTTTGGCCCCCCATGCATCCGTGGATACGATCGGTTGTGGTGAGTCTTCATCCCCGACCCCTTCTTAGGGTCTAACCTGTCCACATTCCCTCTCTCTTCTCCTTCCTCCTGCTTTTCCTCACTCCTTCTCCCCCCCACCCCCCCCCTTTCCCTCTACCCCTGTTCTTTTTTTCTCTCCTCCCCCCACCCTTCTTCTTCTTTTCCCCTTCCTCCCCCTCTTCCCCTACCTGGCTGTACCCCCACCCCGCTCTTTTTCCCCTTTTTTTCCCCCCTCCTACCTCCTCCCCCCCCATCCCCTCCCTTCCTCCTCCTACCCTTCCACCTCTCCCTCCCTCTTTTTCCCCTCTTTCCCCTCCCTCTTCTTCCCATCCTCTCTCTCTCTTTCTCTGCTCCCCCACCCGGCGCCCCCCCCCTCCTCTCCCCCCCCCCCTACTCCACCCCCCCCCTGCTTCTATCTTTCCTATATTTCTACTCCCCCTCTCCCCTGATCCACCCCCACCATTACCACTATCCATGTCCTGGGTCTTCTCCTCCAACTTAATGTATGCTAATTTTTCAGAGACCCACATATCATCCCCCACGTTCGTTGCAGGGGGATCACCTATTGGGCAGACTTTGGCTCCGCGCCTGCTTCGTTACACTTTGGGTAAAACCTCTATGTCTATTCAATTATTAACTCACTGCTGAACTGTATTACCTGTATTTTACATTATTTTTTATTGCATTATTGTCCTTCAGATTGGTTCTCCTGAAGAAGCGGACATCCCGCGAAACTAGTAGAGAATCGACCAATCTTTTGATGTACACTATTGTTTTTAATGCAACAGTTTTACTTAATAAATTCATTTCTTATTTATTATATTGTTTACCCTGACCTATTTTGTACCGAGATAGTCCACACCTCAACTGGGCGGGTATGTGTTGGGTCTAGCTTCAGCAACTATTCCCCCATTCCCACCCCCTCCTCTTTTTCATCAATACTTGGATGATGGTACTCTATTACCCGATTAACTAGTCCTAAGTGAGGCCATACTCGCACTTTTTCAAGTTTCTATGGTACTTCACTTTGTTGTCTAACAGATATACATGGAGTAATATATAAAAGTGAGAAAATACCTCTTCTTTCCTGGAGTCCATTTTTCAGTTGAACTGCAAAGATATGAATGAATTAAGTCCAGAGGTTTCTTAGCTCTGCTGTTACTCTTTGTTTTTTGTATAATTTTTCCTTTTTTACAGCTGTGCATTTCATTATTTGATCACATAGACTAATGTTTATTCCACTTGCATAGTCATTCTCAGTTAATATCTTTATTATCTAAGAACTTCTGTGACCAAGTCATCTGTGCCATGTGAGAATGCAGTTTGAATGTTTTTCCTACTTGGCAACATTAACCACCTCATTGCAGTTCAGCTGATACAGTTCATCTGTAATTTTAGCCTTTGCAAGTAAAATATCCCCTTTTGTGATAGCAGAGCTTTTATCTACAATGCCTTGTTTTGTGAGCTTCTTCACTGACAAAAGATTAGTTTGAAGAACAGGGATATAGAGGACATTTTTCTGGTGGCATTGTGGAAAAAAGGACAGTAAAACCATCTGCTTTTCCTTCTGGTTCCATTATTTGCCCATTAACTGTGGTGACTTTTTCTGTTTTACTCTGGTCAATGTGAATAATGTATTTTTTGGCATGTGTCATGTGACTCGTAGCTCCTGAATCAACACACCATACCTGCAAAGATGAGATGCAACTTTTGGATTAAAAACCATATTCATTATCTGAAGAAAAATCTGTTTCTACCTTTACACTTTTGGCCTCTTGTAGTTAAGCTTGTTTTTGCATTCTAGATTTCCAGATTCTGTAGTCTGCTTTTATCTGACTTTATAAGAGTAAGTGCAGTAAGCAGCGCAAAATATGATAAATATTCTATATGTAAAATATATATATATGTGTATGCTGACTCGCCAACCACTGTGTAAGTAATTTCACAATACCTCATTATACCATTTTGCTTTTGAATTACCTTGTTTCTTTCACACAAAACATTCACGCGTTTCTTTTTGCATGTTAATGTTTTTATTCCTATTTTTCATCTTAAAACCAGACTCTGCGACAGAAGCACAGTCACTATCAATGCTTCTTGTTTTATGCTTATATTCATCCACAAGCTTACCCTTAACATATTTCAATGTCAGTCCATCATCTGGATATGCACCAAGTTCTGTGACAAGCGTTTCATAGATTTCTGGTAAGCCACTGAGTAATAGTGCTGTGACATGAAAATCTTTTATTTCTTCTCCTACATCTCTCTGGCATTTAAAAACCTTGCATATCCTGGCCTTTCGTCAGCTTGTTTTGGTATAGCTTACTAATCAAATACAGTGTATTGCTGAGATTAGCTCTTTCATGCACCTTTTGTAATCCTGCCCACATTTCTTTAGCAGTTTCACTTTTACATATTTGTATGATTTGATCATCTTCTATGCTAAGAGATATTGAGCTCTGACCTTTTTTTATGTTTCTCTGTCCACTCAGGGTGTTATGGCCTGTCTTAATTTACACATGTTCATGTACCTTCTCTTATAGCAGCATTTTAATCTTGAATTTCCAAGACTAGTAGTCCTGGTTTGTCAGATTTGCAAATGAAAGCTGTGTTACTGGCAATTTTCTTTTTATTCTTTTGCAGTCTTCTTTCTGTTTCTCTATCTTGCACTGTTGCTATAGCAGGCTATGACTGAGTGTTTGGGCTATGTCTGGATGCTCAGCTTTTCTCTAGGTGGGTGTCTGGGCTATGTCTGGGCCCATAGCCTGCTAGAAATTCTGTATATAGCCCTACTGAACAGACATTGCACAGTTCACATGGGGTTTGCTACTTAACATGTTACTTAACCCACAACAGTAAAATCAGTGTGCATTTGCAGGAAAGCATGTTTGTTATCCTTACCAGGGATGGACTGGCCATTGGGACTACAGGGAGTTTCCCGGTGGGCCAATTGCTCAGTGGGCCGGTTTCAGTGACAGTGGACCGCCGTCCCCATCCGCTCCTCTGTCTCTCCCTTTCCACAGCGCTCACCTCATCTCCCTCCCCGCAGCTCTCACCTGGTGGGGAACAAAGAAGCGGTGGAGGACCAGAGGAGCAGAAACGATGGCAGAGGAGCATGGGGGAGGGGACAGACAGCTGACTCAACAGCTATGGCCTGGGAGTTTCTCACTTCTGCCTAATCTTGTCCCATAGGGGGGGCATCAAACTGATTCTTTGCCCCGGGTGAAATAATGTCTAGCTTCCCCACTGGTACTGCCTATAAGAGTACCAGTACCAGCCATTGTACTCTAATAAAGTAGAACAGCTAGTGAAGGGGGAGAGGGGGCTTGGGTGGCTGGGGGGGGGGGGTGGGAGTTGTCCGGCCGCCATGGGAGAGGCCTGTCAAAGTGGGCCAGTCTGGATGAAGTCCAGGGCCAAATTTTTGTCCCAGTCCAGCCCTGTCCTTACTGTGGAACCTAAGGGGTTAATCCTTTCCATTGTGTATAAGGACTGTTTGATCCTGTCTCTCTGATCCTCCTCTTCTTCCACTGTCTACAAAAAATAGCCTAAAATGTATAGAGACAGGGTGTGGCTGCCCATGCTCAATTTGGTATGTATTGCTAGGGAGTGTTATTTTCTTAGGAGGGTGCATGTGATCAGCACAGGGCCAATCAGCACTGTCCAGACAGAGGGTTGGGGAAGAATAAAAACTCTTCCTACAAGCTTTACTAAGAACTGATAGAATTCACAAGGCTGCTATGTACTGCTGATGAGAAAGGCTATTTATCACTTTATATTTACTAAAATACATGCATTCCCATGTTCTGTGTACTGTGGGAGACCAAGTATAGTGAATGCAGATTCTGGGTTTAGTAACACTTTAACTACAGACAGGAACTTTATTATACAGGGAAATATATATTTTTTTTTACTAAAGGCAAATCCATTTTGCACTACAAGTGCAAAAATGCACTTGAAATTGCACTTAAAGTGCACTTGGAAGTGCGGTCTCTGTAGATCCAAGGGGGACATGCAAGGGGAAAAAAAAACAGCATTTTAGCTTGCACATGATTAGATAATAAAATCAGCAGAGCTGCCCCTCATTTCAGACCTTCCCCTCAGATTTACAGCGACTGCACTTCCAAGTGCATTTTCAGTGCACTTTGCATATAGAGCTATAGTTCTATTAATCCCAATGTTGCAATCTTCTGGTGCATGGACAGAGGAGGATTTCACCTGCCTTCTGTATCCTGGATCTATGCCATGGTTTATCAGTTGTCCTGCTACAATATTCATTTTTCAGTGTACATTATGTATCTTCAGGTCATATGAAAATTCCTAATATGTTTTGGCTGGTATAAAGTAACTGAACCATTTCACGGGACAGCAAAGAAAGAGTTACACTATAGCAGCTATTTTTTTCCCAGCAAACTGCACGCTTCTCAGCTCCTGTCCGTTAGGAAACGTTCTGTTCTCTGCTGCTATCAAGTTTTATTTTTTTTGGCTGCTATTTCTGTACACGTTACGCAATTTTCTTGGAAAGAAAGGACTGGACAAGACTTTGTAAACAACAGCTCTTACTGTTTTTTTTTTTTTTTGCTTACAAATTGGTCTCGGCTCTTGCTGTTCACTAGTGGAATGATGGTGCCCTGTACACTTGGGTCTTTTTGCGGGTAATTGTTGGGGATGTGTTCTCTGTCTAATGACATGACAATATTAATAAATTCATTCAAGGCTGATTTTGACAACATGGTGAAAATATTAGAGGCAACCAAAGTTCAAGCTCCCTTCCCACACATGTATCCCCATGAACAGTAGCAAATTTTTCAGATTTTATGTGCATCACCGTCTGCAATTGAAACTTGCAATGACAGTTTCTTTTTTCTTTTTCATTTTTCTTAACAAAAATAAGGACTTTTAAGACAAGCCACCCCTGACCTCTCTAGCTACAGATACTGCAAATTAATGTATCCATAACAATCATAACAAAGGCACTAAAACTGTGTTTCAGTCAATTTCTAACAGTTTAAAGAAGGCTTTACATTAGAAGGCTGGCAGGCTTCCAAGATTCAAAAGAACATATCCAGGGAAAGAATTGAGATTTCAGTGCCTCCCTTTCTTAAAGATACATTTCTCCACAGTGCATATAGCTACAGTGATGAATGGGGTCTTATTTTGTAACTGCTTTTACATCTTGTTAAGGATATACTGTATACATATTAAAGTTTGCATAGTCTGGGCACAGATTTATTTAAAAAAAAATGCATATCCTGTGGATATATATTCTACTTTGATTCACCATTGGGACTTGCATGTCCAAATGTTTCTGAGAGCTAAAGTTATAGGGGGTTATTTACCAAAACTGGAGAGTGCAACATATTGTGCAGCTCTGCATAGAAACCTTCAGCTTCCAGGTTTTAGTGTCAAACCTTACTTGAACAAGCTAAAGCTAGAAACTGATTGGCTGCCATTTACAGTTGCACCAGATTCTGTGTGCTCCAGTTTTAGTGAATCTCCTCCACAGCGTCATACATTTAAAAGAGAAGTATGGGAATCTGTTTTTGTGCAGTTTTTTACTTACCTGGCTGGATGCAACATCAGTCTGATACTGCATCTCTCTCCCACTGGCCCCAACACTGAGAAACTAGCGATCAAACACCACAGATCGCTCAGTTATCATGGCTCCCTGAAAAGAGAGCCGGTGACTGTCAGTCATTGACTCTCAGCTCTCCCCCTCGCTCACTGGAGCACTGGGCTGTGGAGGGGGTGGGAGCAGCTGACTCAGGTTCTCAGTGGGTCACGAGAGACTGAGCCAGGTGCCATCTTTTCCAAGCCTGGACCACCTCTGTGACTTTAGCCTGCTGTCTGCTGAAACCGGGTCACAGGAGCGCAGAATGAAGTGCACTCTTGTGATCCACAGGAGAAGTACAGCTAAACAAGCTTTGGCTGTACTTCTCCTTTACGTTGGCCCAGCTATGACAGGATAGTCCCCACCGATGACCCAGACAAAATTAATTGCCTTGTTCCTCCACATTGAGCATTGGGCATGAGGCTAACAGCCCCAGTCTGCTAAACAAGTGGCAATGTTCCTCCACAGGTGGTAAGTTGAAAAGGTACACTCATCTATAAACAAAAAAGTGTATTTTTTTAAAGGAATTGATAGACAAAAAATATGGAATTTGGAGGCAGGCATTTAAGTTATAGCAAATAGCCATATGGAGCCAGAAAATATAATATTTTATTAACTGCAGTAGAAAAAGACTACAAAACTTTATGTATATAGACTGTAGATTGTTTAAGTATACTGTATGTGAGATTTTTTTACGTATATATGAAGTCTTTCAATATCTTCATATGATAAATGGATAGTGTATTAACTTTGAATTGTCCGAATCCCAGATAATCTAGGGACAACAAAAAAGGATAAAAAGCCTTTGAGGACGTAAAACAATTGCAAAGGCAAGGTGAAAAGCCTCATGCCTAAAGCTGGGTACAAAAAAAAAATTGGCAGAAAAATTGTCGGTTCAGTCGGACGACTTTCGGCCCATGTGTACAGCTCCTCATTTACCAGAAGCCGGTCTCACAAACCGGATTCTGTCAAACGTGCATGCTGGAAAACCAGCATCTGATCAGTGTTCGCAGCCAATGGCTTCAAGCACTGATTATTGTTATTATTTTTTTTGACTCTGACCTACAAACCCAAATAAGACTAGATGCTTGAGACTTCAAGATGATTCCAAGCAGGCCAGCATGGACGTTACTGCATTTACTCCCTAGTGGCATCCGAATTTCCGAGGAGACCGAGCAGAGGTTTGTTTGTTTCCGTCAATGTGACGGAAACAAACAAAGGTTCTCTTCCCCTTTTTTCACCATTAAATTATATTTTTGCCTGTTACTTTTGTTAGCATGCAAATTTGCTGGTACATATTTCTATATTATGTACGTCCTTTGGCCTCTTTAAGCCACTTGCTGACTTGCACCTTCAGTGTTGTGTGTTGCCATTTGTGTTGCCATTTGTAGTCACCAAGGGCACATGTGATAGGGGGACAAGACAAGAGTACAATTGTGAGATAGCTTTTAACACTATAACAGGAAGTCTGAACAATGACCTTCATGGTGGAATTACCAGGTGATCCTATAATGAAAGCTGCAGATTTAAAAATCTTAAAGACAAATTTTGAAATCACATTACCATGCTAAAGCCCATATGAGATTTAAGACCTTGGGTTTACATGCATTTGGTATGAACTGGTTGATTTATTTTTTTCTGTGTTACTTATCTCACTTATGTCTGATCATTTTATTGTTTGATCTTTATCTCTTTCTTTGTTTTATCTTTTTTATTTAAACTTTTCTTGGGTAATTTATTTTAGTGGTATTCTTTTTATATTATCAGTTGGACTAGCTATTTGTATGCCATCTATATTTATCTATCATTTGACGGTGATTGCAAAGCAATCTAATTAGCATTTCACTGTACTTACATTTCCTAATTAAACTTGGTGCGTGCGTGTTGTGTACATTCCCATCCCACAAATAACGTAAGAATAGTTTGACATTTCGAATGTGCTGTTACAAGTAATGAATTTCCACACAGAAATGTAATAGGACAGCATTTGCCAATTAAAGTGTAATTAGGGTCACACAATTTAGGGGCATTTAAATTATAGTTGAGTGTACAGTGGCACATGGCAATCTGAGGTGGAAATTAGATCACTTAGTAGCAGAAAAACTAGTGCTTAATGTGCCCAGACCCTTTTAAAATGGACACATTACTCACCACCTATGTGGATTGTTATTAAAAGATGCTGTAAATAGAATTTATTAAAGCGGTATTTCACCCTAAATATAAGATCTCCCATGCGCTTCAGCATACTGGCGTCAGCGCCAGTATGCTGGGTTTTTTTTTTTTTTATAGCACACTTACTGTTTTATCGTAGAAATCCTTTTCTGTCCCCCGTGGTGGACGGCGCCAGTACAGCGCGTCACATCTTCCTAAGATACCCGATATGGACTCGGGTATTTCCGGCGCTATGCGGCGCCTGCGCACAGACCTAGGAGCTGACTGCGCAGGCGCCGTATTTCTCCGAAATAGGACTCGGAGAAATACGGCGCCTGCGCAGTCAGCTCCTAGGTCTGTGCGCAGGCGCCGCATAGCGCCGGAAATACCCGAGTCCATATCGGGTATCTTAGGAAGATGTGACGCGCTGTACTGGCGCCGTCCAACGCGGGGGACAGAAAAGGATTTCTACGATAAAACAGTAAGTGTGCTATAAAAAAAAAAAAAACCCAGCATACTGGCGCTGACGCCAGTATGCTGAAGCGCATGGGAGATCTTATATTTAGGGTGAAACTCCGCTTTAAGAGCGTCCTCAGTAAAGCTGAGCTCCCCTGCCCAGCCACTTTGCCTATCACACAGCCCCAGGCCAGGCCCAGCTTCCAAGGCATTATGTTGTAGGGTGGGCAGAGCATTATAGGCAACTCTGAGAGACTAGCTCCCCATCAGGTGTGCAACCTTGTAATTGATAGTGCATGACAGTGGGCAGATTCCATAGCCACTATTCAGCCCT
Organism: Rana kukunoris; assembly: GCA_029574335.1. Lineage (NCBI taxonomy): Eukaryota > Metazoa > Chordata > Amphibia > Anura > Ranidae > Rana > Rana kukunoris. The sequence continues at coordinate 121,974,492 of CM056058.1, forward strand.
AAAGCAGTTATGGAATCTTCCCACTGTTTCCACTGTCAATCAGAAGAGTGTCAGATCTGATAAGGAAATAGTCTGTCAGCATCCTTATCAGGCTTCGCACACCTAGCAGGTGCAGCAGTCATAGAGAGGAGTTCTTGAGAAGGCAGACTAGGTCTCCTTCAGGTGTGCCACCCTTGTGATTGACAGCGGATGACAGCAGACAGATTTCATAACCACTATTCAGCCTAGAGTTCCTGAAAAAGTGGAGCGTAATGGAGAGAGACTAGGTACCCATCAGATGTGCCTCGTATGTGATACCTATCATTACCAAATATTGGATTTGCCAAATTTGGATAATGACAACAGCCATCGTCATATTCATCTGGTAACTGGTGGTAATTTTTTTCAAAATTGTAACAGCCCTAACAACAAATTCTTAAGTGAAACATATAAGAAGTACCTGACTCTTGCGCATATGTTAGAAGTAAGCTGTCATAAGGTTCGCCTGAATTAGGTGTAGGAGGTTTTATGTTACAAGAATAGTGTTGCAAATGCTTTATTGGATTTCCCCTGTGTGTGTTGGGTAGCTACAACATTTTGTATCTAGTATGATAACAGATTTAGAGAGTTTGTCTTTTCTCTAAATGACCATTAAAGGCAACCTGTCATAAGGGAAAGAAATACTGGGATTGCCATTACTGACCTCCTTCTGAAAACGCTGGTTGCCTGGCTATGCCTGGCAACCAGCCCCAAATACTCACTCAAAGATTTGGTTGTGTGACTTTTATGCCGCGTACACACGATCTGTCCATCCGATGAGATCGGTCTGATGGTCTGTCGCGCCTACATACTATCGTTAAAAAAACGATTGTGTTAGAACACGGTGACGTAAAACACAACGACGTGCTGAAAAAAATGAAGTTCAATGCTTCCAAGCATGCGTCGACTTGATTCTGAGCATGTGTGGATTTTTAACCGATGGTCGTGCCTACTAATGATCGGTTGTGACCTATCGGTTAGGAATCCATCGGTTAAATTTAAAACAAGTTGGCTTTTTTTAACTGATGAATAACTAACCGATGGCGCCCACACACGATCGGTTTGGTCCATCAGACCGTTCTCATTGGTTTAACTTATCGTGTGTACGCGGCCTTAGGAGGGTCTATGTAATTGATTGGTTACATGGACACTTCCTATTCACTGTCCAATGGTGGAGCTCTTAGGCCGCGTACACACGATCAAATTTGTCTGCTGAAAACGGTCCGATGGACCGTTTCAGCAGACAAATCCGATCGTGTGTACGGGCTAGCGGACAGGTTTGTCCATCGGACAAATTTCAAAGCATGCTTTGAAATTTGTCCGCTACAGACCTGTCCATCGGATATGTCCGCTGGTTAGTACGGCAAACCAGCGGACATATCTTCCCGCACATGCGTCGTATCCTGTGAATGGATCCGATGCATGCGCGCGGAAGTGTTTACTTCCTGGTGCGGTGACGTAGCGGTGACGTGGCGGCGTCAACGTCACCGCCGCATCACCACGCTGTCTGCCGGCGGGGATTTTGATCCGATGGTGTGTACACGCCATCGGACCGAAATCCGATGAGACATGTCCGCTCTAAACTGTCCGTCGGACAAGTTTGAGCGGACATATCTCATCGTGTGTACCAGGCCTATCAGGTCCTGAAGTCAATAGCAACAGTATAATGAAGACATAAAGAGGGGCAGGAAAAAACCCAGACTTTACCACTTAATCACTGGACCGCACAAGTATAAAAAACACCACGAGGGACACGTGATTGCAAAGTCAGGTAAATGCAAAGGGAGGATATGCCAGATTTCATTGTTGGCCTGGGCAAACTGCTCATTCTTGTTAGCTCAGTTAATTTCCAAATGCAATTTAACTAAAGTTACCAGGTCAAACAGAGCATATTAAATTCGCATTTAATCAATACCTTTTGAATAAAAATACATTTACAAACTAATGGCTTGATCAGGTATTAGATCACAACTACAGGTGCTGGACTATCTCCTTATAAAAGCTGGCAGAAGGAGATGAAAAGATAGTCCAGCACCTGTATTTGTGGACTGATACCTGATGGGAGTTGTATTGCCTGGTGATATGCCCTGATCAAGTTGTTACTTTGTAAGTGCATTTTACTCATGTTTTATCTAATAAAAGGTGATTTATCTGTGCTTTCAATTGCAGTGCACAATGTTTGCTTTAAGTGCAAAAGGGCTTTGTTTTTTGTTTTTTAATGGTTAATGAATAGAAGAGATTGGGTTTTGTTTGCCCACAGATAGGCTTCAAGTAAAGAAACTGAGCTTCAAATTCAGCCAATTATTTTTGCCTTGTGAATTTTAGGACACATTTAGATGGTAAAGCCTAACTACAGCCAAAACTATTTTTTAAATGCAGAAGTGCTACAACGTCTGTCAAGTTTTTAATATTGTTTGTGACCCCCTTTTGGAAATTTTTCTAGATATCTTGTCCTTGTGTCGCTAAGATTAGAAATTAAGGGCATGTTCTTACTGGGACATAAGGACGTGGTCAACAATAAAAAGCTGAGGTTTCAACCTTTCCAAAAAAGTTTTTTGCTGCCTCTTTCTCCTTTGGAGATGTTTCCCATAACTTTGTCTAATGCCATGTACATAAGACAATTTTTAATGGTCTAGAATTTTTTTTTTTTTTCGACCTGATTCTTGTCAAGCCGCCCTTGCCTACACACGATCGTGAAAAAAAAATGCTCTAGCAAAGCGTGGTGACGTACAACACGTACAACGGCACTATAAAGGGGAAGTACCATTCGGATGGCGCCACCCTTTGGGCTGCTTTTGCTGATTTTGTGTTAATAAAAGTTTAGTGAGAGACGGTTTGCGCTTTTCAGTCTTCGTGCTTTTCAGTCTGTTACAGCGTGAAGAATGTGCTATCTCCATTACGAACACTAGTTTTACCAGAACGAGCGCTCCCGTCTCATAACTTGCTTCTGAGCATATGCAGTTTTTTCACATCGTTAAAGCCTACACACGACCGTTTTTCACAACGTGAAAAATGACAACGTTAAAAAAAAACGCGAAAAAATAGAGCACGTTCTAAATTTTTAATGCCCATTTTTCATGTCATGAAAAATGCTCTGGAGCCCACACACGACCATTTTTAATGACATTTAATAAAAAAAAAAAATTCACGTCGGTCACAAACAGCAATAGAACGGAATAAAACCATAAACACAGTCATTTTGTCTGGAGTTGGGTATCAAAGTACCAGTGAACACAAATACAGTAAGTAATAAAACATTTTGCAATAAAAAACAGAACATTCTATGCTAATGCTGCTTTTTCTTCTTTGTCCAATCAAAGTCTTTGGGTTGAGGATCTGACTTTGCGGTCTAGCAGAAGTAGATGGGTCACAGGTTAGTTGCAATGAACAGAAAATAAGTTATATGTACAAAATGTTATAAAGGTGAACTTGCATTTAAAGCGGATCTCCACCCTAAAGTGGAACTTCCGCTGATCGGAACCCTCCCCCCTCCGGTGACACATTTGACACCTTTCAGGGGGGAGGGGGGTGCAGATACCTGTCCAAAGACAGGTATTTGCACCCACTTCCGGCCACACGCCTCGGGCAAAAGACGTTTTTTTTTGCCACATCGCGTCCGTCCCCCATTGTGTGCTGGGAACACTCGGCTCCCAGCACACAGCAGGAGCCAATCGGCGGGCGCAGCGAGACTCGTGCATGCACCGTAGGGAACCGGGCAATGAAGCCGGAGCGCTTTACTTTCTGGTTCCCTCACCGTGGATGGAGGGGGGAGCAGCAGGGTGACGAGCGATCGCTAGTCCTCTGCTGCGGACGCCGCTGGACTCCAGGACAGGTAAGTGTCCTAATATTAAAAGTCAGCAGCTGCAGTATTTGTAGCTGCTGGCTTTTAATATTTTTTTCAGGGGGACATCCACTTTAAAGCCAATGCATGACCATGAATGAAAGTACATTTTTTCTAAATTACCACAGGGATTAACCAGGCATGTAGAAGGAAGCATAACAGGGTTCTGGAGCAGGGGTGGACTGACAACTCATGGGGCCCCCGGGCAATAGAAGCTTATGGGGCCCCTGGGCTTACAGATGGTCACCACGCCAGAAGACAGTGCAGAGGCGAGGCAGCTAAAATATCAGGATTTTCACATCAAAAGCATGTTGGTTTCGGACATGTCAGAGACAGGTGTAATAAAAACTAGATTTATACATATTGTCCCTGGTTTTATTGAGCCTGGCAACCCTGATGGGGCCCCCTAGTGGCATGGGGCCCTCGAGCAGTGCCCGAGTGACTCAATGGTCAGTCCGCCCCTGTTCTGGAGAGAGGTAAATTGAAAGGATATTTAAAAATAAAGACAGGGATTTTTCTTATGGCATTCCTGGACCAATAGGCAGATGAATACAGTATTGTTCATCCTCTAATGCCCTGTACACACGATCGGTTCGTCTGATGAAAACAGTCCGATGGACCGATTACATCGGACGATCCGATCGTGTGCGGGCCCCATTGTTTTTTTCCCATCGGTGAAAAAAAATAGAACCTGTTTTAAAAATTTCTGATGGTTAAAAAACCGATAGAAAAAAACGATCGGGGAAATCCATTGGTCAAAAATCCATGCATGCTCAGAATCAAGTCGACGCGTTCTCGGAAGCATTGAACTTCATTTTTCTCTGCACGTCGTTGTGTTTTAGGTCACCGCATTGGACACGATTGGATTTTTAACTGATGGTGTGTAAGCAAGACTGATGAAAGTCAGCTTCATCGGATATCTGATGAAAAAATACATCGGTCCATTTTCATCGGATGAACCGATTGTGTGTACAGGGCATGAAGCCCCATACACACTATCAGTTTTCCTGACGGTTTTCTCTTCAGGTTTACCAAAACCATCTAATATGAGGTCAAACCTCAAGAGTTTCAATTTGTATGCAATCAGGCAGGCCCTTGCACTACATGGTTTTGGTAAACCTGAAAAGAAAACCGTCAGGAAAACTGATAGTGTGTATGGGGCTTAAGTCTATGATTGTTACTCCTGCTGACTGTTAGCCAGTTAGTCTTCAGTGAAAAACGATATAGCTTGGGTCAGCTAAATATATATATATATATATATATATATATATATATATATATATATATATATATAAATGTTTAACCACTTGCCTACTGTGCACCTACACCCCCTTCCTGCCCAGACAAAATTTTAGCTTCTGGCACTGCGTCGCTTTAACTGACAATTGCGCAGTCGTGCGACGTGGCTCCCAAACAAAATTGGCGTCCTTTTTTCCCCACAAATAGAGCTTTCTTTTGGTGGTATTTAATCGCCCGTGCGGTTTTTATTTTTTGCGCTATAAACAAAAAAAGAGCGACAATTTTGAAAAAAGACACAATATTTTTTGCTTTTTGCTATAATAAATATCCCATTAAAAAAAAAAAAAAAAAAATGTATCTCAGTTTAGGCCGATACGTATTCTTCTACATATTGTTGGTAAAAAAATGTAAAAAATAAAATCGCAATAACCGTATAGTGACTGGTTTGCGCAAAAGTTATATTGCCTACAAAATACGGGACATAATTATGATTTTTTTTTATTTATTTTTTTACTAGGAATGGTGGCGATCTGCGATTTTTTTTCCTGGGACTGGGACATTATAGCGGACACATTGGACACTTTTGACACATTTTTGGGACCATTTACATTTATACAGTGAACAATGCTATAAATATGCATTGATAACTGTATAAATGTAACTGGCAGGGAAGGGGTTAACCACCCGCCGTCATATGACGGTGGGCGGGTGACAAGTGGTTAATATATACATTTATGTTTAATACTTGTAAATACGATTACAATTTTATTTAAACTAAAGTTTCTCATGTAGATACTACATCAGTATAGCAGACGCAGAGAACCAAATAAAAAAATATTTATATGTTATGGCTACCCATATAGACAGGTATAAATGTTTCATCACTTCATGGTCTCTTTGACATTTAAATAACTTCCGGGTAAAAGCATCATAGAGGAAGTTGTTGACAATATTCCCAAACAGTGAGCAGCTCCAAGAGACACACTTGAGGAAATGACTAATTCTGAGGATCGTTTAAACTGCCAATCATAGGACAAACTAGAGGGTGGTTGAACATTATTCTACTGACATCCAATCTAGTGAGTCAGCACATCAAATCCCAACCTAGTCAAGAGTCTCAAAATTTAGCCAGAAACGTACCTCTGGTTGTCTACTCAAAATCATCAAGCATAAACTCACGTAGAAATGGTATAATCAGAGGCATGTTTATGCAAAAAAAGAATGTATTGCCCATAAAATCTAGTCTAGAAGACTCATAAATTTTAGGTTTACATGTTTACACGACTTGTTGTTACTCTTTATTAATTAAGATGTCCTACGCATTCAAATGCTTGTTCTTTTCCATGTCAGATGAACATTATTTCTTCTACTCTCCACATTTGTATATATTTATACACGTTTCTTGATACATATAATGGCCCGGATTCACAAAGCAGTTACGCCGACGTATCTCCAGATACGCTGACCTAAGTAAAAATGTGTGCCTTCGTATCTATGCGCCGACCCACAAAGCACGATACGTCGAAAAATAGGCTTCAGCCGCCCGACATAACTTTCCTATGCCGGCGTATAGTGGGCGCATATTTACGCTGGGCGCTCTCATTGATTTTAGTTGCAAATATGCAAATGAGTCAAATACGGCGATTTACAAACGTACTTGCGCCCGGCGCATAATATACGCGGTTTGCGTAAGTCGTACGTCCGGCGTAAAGTTGTTCTCCATATTTGAGGCGCAACTCATGCAAAGGTATGGACCAGGGAATGAATACCGTCGAATTTTACGTAGTTTACGTTGTACGTGAATAGGGCTGGGCGTAGGTTACGTTCACGTCGTAGGCAGTGATTTGACGTATCTTAGGCAGTTGTTTCGATGTGATTGTGAGCATGCGCACTGGGATGCGTCCAAGGTACGACGCATGCGCAGTGCGTTTTAAGTACTTGTCTGAAGCTCGGCCCATCATTTGAATGGGGTCACGCTTCATTTAAATGTATCACGCCCACTTCCAGCCCACTTCCACCTACTTTGACTTATGCCGCGTACACACGATCACTTTTTGTGATGAAAAAAAAACGTTGTTTTCAAAAACGTCATTTAAAATCACTGGGCCAGATTCAGAAAGAATTAGATTCCCGCAGAGTATCAGAGATACTCTACGCTGCCGTACTTTACCTGGCTCTAGGAGGAATTCAGAGAGATTTTGGCCCGTAAGGTACGGCGGCGTAGTGTATTTCTCCCGGCGGAATCAAAATACGCGAATAGGGGGCGTGAGGCATTTAAATTAAGTGCGTCCCCGCGGCGATCAAACTGCGCATGCTCCGTTCAGAAATTTCCCGCCGTGCATTGCGCGAAATCACGTTGTTACGTCATTTTTTTTTTGAGTAGCGTCGTTTACGGACATTCCTATTCCCGGACGACCTACGCAAAAAATTTAAAAAAATTGAAAGTCGACGCGGGAACGACGGCCATACTTAACATGGGCCGCGTAACGTTAGACCAGCTAATAGCTGGTTTAACTTTACGTAGCGAAAAAATGACATACGCGATTGCGAACGACGCTCGTAACTTCGTGGATCGACGTAAAAAGCTCATTTGCATACCCCGACGCTGAAAACGACGCAAACTCCACCCAGCGGCCGCAAAAAGATCGCAGCGTAGATCCGAAGGCGTACGAAGACGTAAGCCTGTCAGATCGAAGCCCAACGCCGCCGTATCATGGTTTGAGGATTCAAACTAGTGATACGGCGCGCAAAATTTGAAATTACTCCTGTCTAACACCAGTTAGACAGGCGTAATCGATCTCTGAATCTGGCCCACTGTGTGTGGGCAAAACGTCGTTTTATGTCTTCAAAAAAACGACCAAAAAAAATTTTGAACATGCTTGAATTTTTTGTGTCATTTTTCAAACAACGTTTTTAAACCTGTGCATGCTCAGAAGCAAGTTATGAGACAGAGCTTCAATGGAACAAAGTGCCGTCGAACGTGGTGTACGTCACCACGCTTTGCTAGAGCATTTTGGAAAAACAATGGTGTGTCGTTTTGGAAAATGACGTTTGAAAAACGTTGTTTTGTTTCGTCACATAAAACGTCGTTTTTTTTTTCATCACAAAAAGTGATCGTGTGTACGCGGCATTAGGCCGGCTTACGCCAACTAATTTTTGTTACGCCAGCACAACGTTGGGAGCATTTGCTTTGTGAATTCCATGCTTCCCTCTCCACGCTGCGCCGGCGTAGTGTAAAAGACATACGCTACGACGGCATATATATGCACCGATGTATGTGAATCCGGGCCAATGTTTCCTTTATTTCCTGAAAAACAAAAAAATAATTAAATATACATTCAATAAAAATATCTATCAGGTCTTGCACAATAGTTGGTGTTGCTTAGCAGTATAGGACAATATCTAACTGTTATTGATTTCTACGGACAGTCTACATCTACAATGTGTCAGTATCTGGTCCTGCAAATGTTCCTTCTAAATGAGAAGAGACATACATCCCTTTTTCTCCAAATATTATTTTGAATTTTTATATCATTATTTTGTTGTACTATTTTCTGGGCTCTAAATCTACTGAATGCTAAATGATTTATAAGGCTAAAATAAATGACATATTTGGATGTATAATGGTCCATGTCCATGCAAGACTGTATTCTGCATAACAAATTATATACATTGTAATAAATAGAAGTTAAAAAAATAAATCATTTTAAAATGTTATCAACCATGTCCAGTAACAGCTGATGTCATAATCCAATAAAAGTAGCCATATACAAAATCTTAAAGATTCTGATGTTATTGTGCAATACTGTATGTCCGACAACTATTAAATCCAATGGATGTGTGATTGGTTGGCTCTTTGCATGTTATCATAATATTTGCAAAGTAACATTGAATTTTAAGTATTTGGTGGATTTGATTTTATCAAATAAGCTTACATGCTTTTATTTTAATTGCATAAATTTAACACTGACTTCACACCTATGCATTGACATTTATTTAAATGCATACATTAAAATGCATAGATGTGAATAGGCCCTACAGAGAACACCTAGTTATGTTTATTAGGTGTGGGGTTTATCTATTATTCACTGCTCTTAAATCATTTAAAGCGTAACTCCACTTTTGTTGAGAAAAAAAACATTCCTGTCTCGGCGATCTATGTGCATTGAAGGGATTTTAACAAACTCTGTTGTAGATTCCTATCTTTTGTTATTCTGAAGAAATCACTGTTTGTTCCTCTGTGCCCCCTTTGCTCAGTGAGTCTAATGGGAGTGGTTTCATAATTATCAACCAGCTGCTGCAGCTGTAGAACTTTAATGAGGAAAATTTCAGGTTCTTTTTTTTTTATATTTAATCCTTCTTTATTTAGGAAATATTAGTTTTACAGCATGTTACTTAACAATTGCATTAGAATCGACCAAATAAAACAAAACATTAACTTATTAACTCATAGTCCTTTGTACTCGTTTAAGACTCAGGGGTATGTTTGGGGATAACAGGGTAGGCGTGAGTGCAAGTAGTTATTTACGTCCAGGGTTGACCTAATGATTGTGCCCTGTATTATCTCCTATGGTTCCTGTTCCAAGTTTAGGTTCTCCATCTATTGGATGGGGTGTTGTGATCCCCTGTTTCCTCCTTTTCCTCTTCCCCCTCTCCTCTCTCCCTTTCCCTCCTCCCTTATCCTCGCCTCCCCCCTGTCTTTAATTCCATTTTTATTTCCCATGTTCTCTTATATTGCCATATCTCCCTTTTTTTTTTTTTTTCTTCTTTCCCCCCTTATTTCCCTCTTCCTGCCCTACCCTCCCCCATCTCCCCTCAAAAAAAAAAGAAAAAGAGAAAAAAATAAAATAAAAATAAAAATAAAAAACACAAACCAATTCTCTCCCTCCTCTCCCCTCTCCTAGGTCAGAGCTCCCCATCCAATTCCTTAGAGCTTCCCTCATTCCCGTTCCGTCACTCCCCTCCCATCAAACTCCTCCCTTCTTCTGAGTGCATGAATACATTCCATGCTCCCCAGGTCAAGTTATATTGTTCCTTTCTATCTTGGGCTGATAAGACCACGTCCTCTATTGCACAAATATTCCTCACCCTATAGAGCCAGTCGGTTATCGTAGGGGGATTATTTTTTTTCCAATTTTGAGTTATCCCAGCTTTAGCTTCGTTGACCATATGGCATATGATCGATTTCTTATATATTTTTATTGGAATCTGTGTTAGGTGCAGCAAACAAAAAGCTGGGTCGTCCTGCAGTTGATATGTTGTAAATTTTTGGGTTATCCTTAATACTTCCTGCCAGTATTTCCTTATCTTTGGGCAGGTCCAAAATAAATGATATACGGTTCCCCTATCTTCCTTACATCTCCAACAGATATCTAGGGTTCCCGGAAACGCCCTACTCAGTTTCTCTGGTGTGTAGTACCATCTATTTAATATTTTATAGTTTAATTCTTGGAGCCTAGTACTTATTGATGTTTTCATGGTTAAATTGATTATTTTTTGCTGCTGAGTCTGTGAGAAATTCCTCTCCATATCTCTGGCCCATTCTCTTATAGATGGTATCTCCTGGCCTTCTAAAGGTGTTGTTCCTAGCCTATACAACCTAGATAGTAATTTATCCGGGGGTTCCTGGTTTTCACAGTATCTTTCAAATTGTGTTAATTCCCTTTTGTATCTGTTTGTTGATCCCAGAGAGTTCAGAAAATGGCACAATTGTACCGCTTGCCAATTTTTAATCCCATATTTTCCTTCCTGGAGTACCAATGAGGGTACAGTTGGCCATCTGTCTTGTTCTGAGAAATGTGATATCTGTGTAAGGCCCCTCTCTCTGAGACTCCTGTATGCTCCTATCTCCATACCTGGTGGAAAGCAGGGGTTTCCTAATACTGGATACAGGGGGGAGAAGCTTGAGGTGTGTTTTCCTAACTGGCATATCTTATGGCCTATTGCTAACGTCGTCCCTATAATTGGATGGTTTTTTAATTGTATCGGCAGTGTTTGATAGCACCATAGTGCTCTTTGCAGTGGGATTTGACTAATTTCTTGTTCTAGATCTACCCATAGTTTTGATCCTATCCTCCTACCCCATTCTATAATCCTACCCATATGGATCGCTTGATAGTATTTGGTTACGTCTGGTATTGCTAGACCCCCATTACTCTTAGGTAGGCACATCCTACTCCTACTAATCCTAGTTTTTTTCTTAGCCCAAATGAACTTAAAAAGAAGCCTATTTACTTGAAGTAAAAAGGCAGGGGGGATCTTGATTGGTATTGTTTGAAGGAGATATAATATTCTAGGGAGTATACTCATCTTAATAGCATTACATCTCCCGAACCAAGAATGAAATCCCCTCTGCCATCTCTTCAAAGTGTCCTTGATTATGTTCATCAATGGAGGGAAATTTACTTCAAAAATATTACCTAGTTTTGGTGGGATATAGATCCCCAGATATTTCAGGGCTATCTTAACCCACTTAAATTTAAAATTAGGTTTTAAGGTTTGTTGTAGGCCCCCCGGTAATTCCACACTCATAGCTTCTGATTTCTCATAGTTAATTTTTAAATTTGCTAATTTCCCATATTCCTCTATTTCTCTCATCAAGTTCTGTAATGATTCCCGGGGGTGAGATATGGTAAACAGCATGTCGTCTGCAAATGCAGAAATTTTATATTCTCTGTCTCCTATATCTAATCCCCGGACTCTCGGGTTTTGCCTAATCCTATTCAGCAGAGGTTCCAGTGTCAAAACGTATAATAGCGGGGATAGTGGACACCCCTGTCTTGTTCCATTTAATATTTTAATAGGCTCTGAGAGGATCCCATTTACCTTGACTGATGCTTGAGGTGTAGTATACACCCCCATAATCCATCTATACATATGTTCTCCTAATCCAATATGTCTCAATACTCCTGCCATAAACTTCCAGTTAACTCGGTCGAAGGCCTTTTCGGCGTCTGTACTGAGGAAGATCGAAGGTGTTTTGGTTTCCCTTGCCCAGTGTACCAGGTTCAATACTTTAATGGTATTATCCCTGGCTTCCCGGGTCGGGATAAAACCCACCTGATCTAGGTGTATTAGCTGTGTCAGGAAAGGTTGTAATCGGGCTGCTATTAATTTGGTAAAAAGTTTTAGATCTGTATTCAACAATGAGATCGGGCGAAAACTACCGCACTCCGCCGGGTCCTTCCCTTCTTTGGGAATCACCGCAATATGTGCCATAAGGGCTTCCGGGCGGAACGCGGTAGATCGGCCGATCTCATTGAACATCCCAATCATGTATGGTCCGAGGATGGGGAAAAAATGCTGGTAATACTGAATAGAAAACCCATCTGGGCCAGGGGCTTTCCCTTTTTTAACCATTTTCATAGTTCCTTGGAGTTCCTCCATTGAGATAGGTCTATCGAGAATCTCCCTTTCGGTTGAGGGTATTCTTTTAAGTTGTGTTGAGGACAGATAATCCTCAATCCTTCCTCTAGGGATATCTATTTGTTCTAAATTGTATAAGGAGGAATAGTATTCTCTAAATCTCTGCGCTATATCTTTAGGGAGTGACATTATCTGGCCGTTCTTGCCCTTAATATGTGGTATGTACACAGTATTCCTAATATCTTTTAATTTCCCTGCTAGAACTTTGCCACACTTGTCACCTAATTCATATGTTATCCTTCTACCTACTTGGATAATCGCTTTAGCTTTATACCTCAGTAGGTCAGCTAACTCCCTCCTTTTGTGTCCTAATTCTTCTCCTACTTTGATTGACTGTGTACCTTTATGTTGAATTTCCAGGGTTTGGATATCTATCGTTAATTTCCTAACCTGATTCTCTCGAATTTTTTTTATTCTTGCCCCATGCTTTATCAATAAACCCCTCATCACCGCCTTGTGGGCCTCCCACACCACACTTGGGTCGCTCCCCGGGGTATCGTTGGTCCGAAAGTATTCTCCTAATTCCTTTTCTACTGCTTCTTTGACTTCTGGGGTCTGTAGTAGGCTTTCATTCAGACGCCAATGATATCCCGTGGAGAGAGCCTTACCTGATATTATTATGTCAATTGTCACTGGGGCATGGTCTGACCAGGTTATATTTCCAATTTTTACTTCCTCCACTCCCATCAATAAATAGTGGGGTATCAGAAAATAATCCAGCCGGGAATATCTTTTATGTGGATTAGAGTAAAAGGTATAGTCTCTCTCCTCCCCGTGTAGTATCCTCCAAGCGTCGACCAGATGCATTTCTTTTAACTTTCGCAGGACTCGCCTCCTAGATTTACCTGATAGAGAAGAAGATCCTAGAGATGTATCTAGTTTGGGGTCTAATGTCATATTAATGTCTCCTCCTAGTATCAACTTCCCTTCTATAAATTTATCTAATTTAGACAGTACTTTAGTCAGGAAAGTATCTTGATTCGTATTAGGTGTATATATAGTAGCTAGTGTTACTTTCTCGTCTCCTAAAGTGCCTTTTAGAAATATATACCTTCCATTTTCGTCTATCTGTTTTTCCGTTAATGACCAAGCAATCTGGTTGGATATTAATATAGCCACTCCTTTAGATTTAGATGTTGGACTAAATGAGTGGTAGGCACATGGAAAAAATCTATTTTGTAAATAGGGTAACCGACTAGCTCTAAAATGGGTTTCTTGGACAAAGGCCACATCTGAGCGCATTTTTTTTAATTCACTAAGGAGCATTCTCCTTTTTTCTGGGGTATTTAATCCCTTAACGTTAAAAGTGGTAATCCTTATACCCCCCATCCTTGCAGCTCAGAGTCCTCTCCCCTCTCCTCCTCCCCTTGAACCAGGGAGTCGAGGCTAAATAAATGGGTGAGGAAGGAGAGAAAACCGCGCCAAGGAGAGGGGAGAGAAGAAAAAAAAAAAAAAAAGGGAGACCCCCCCCCACCCAATCCCCTTACTTATTGACCGTGGGGGTCGAGAGTATGGTACAAAGACCCCCCCCCTCTACCCCAGAGCCAATTTAGCTCCTATATGCTTACTCTAGTACTCTATCCCCTAAGTATCCCCCTGAGTACTACCCTATCGGGGGGTACTGGTTTTGCGCACTCCTATATCGCGGTGCCCCCGCACCTTCCAGCCCTCCTTCCACCTCCACTTTATTTAAATCGTACTATATAATATATTGCCCATCTCAATTAATCCCTGGATCTCAAGTATTCCTGTTTTACTTCCTCCCCCCTCTTCCCCCTCCCCCCCTCCCGCCCACCTCATATTATTGCCCCATTAAGGGGCTACTCATTCTCCCTAGGTACCTAGTCGTTAATAACGCCAGGGTAGTGCCCTCCCTCCCCAAGTGTCTTCGCCATATAAATATCCCCCCCCCCCATTTCCAGTACTGGGGTTAAATCCCTCTATAGAATATGTATACTAATTATTCCTATGGTCTTCTCACAGTACATGATGCATAGTAATCTGTAATATAGTATTCTTACAGTAGTTCGAGAAAGGAAAAAGCAAACAACAAAACTAATTTTATAGTGCATCCTGAAACATCCTGCGTAGCGTGTCTCAATAAATGCACTATCTAAATAGTTTCCCTCAAGTCTAATTCACGTACCTGTTCATAATAGAGACAATATTTAATACACACTTACACAAGGTTAAGGGGGGTGGGAATTAATAGTGAGAGCCCAATGGACATATTATTCAGGAGGGTATACCACTAGATAGGTTAGTCACAACTCACAGTTCACAGTATTAAAGCAGTTTGGCTCTACACATACTCAATACTAATAGTTAACACACATTAAGGAATAAAACACGTATGGGAAGGGGTGGGAGGGGAGGGGGATGGAGAGGGTGGGTGGAGGGGGAGGGAGCACCCAGACCCCAAGCAGGTTTATCGATAACCTGGGTATAAGGATCAATATAATTTATTTGGAATTATTAATGTATTATTAAGGTTTTGTTAAAGTAAAATTAATGTATTCTAGTGTATTCTAGTGTATTATTATATTATATAGTGTATAGTGTAATTATGTTACCCCCCCTTTTAACCCCCACCCCTCACCCCCACTTCCCTAACCTATTCCTCCCCTCTAATCTCTATTCCCCCCACCCCCCCATCCTACCCCCCACCCCCCACCCCTCACCCCCCTCTCAGCACACCGCACACTCTTAACACCGGCTACCTCACTCTGGAGTTTTCAAAAAAAGTCCAGAGGAGGAAGGGCAAAAAACAGTCAAAAGAAAAAGGGGAAGCACAAATGAAAAAGGCACCAAGGGACAAAAGGGGAAAAAAAAGGCCAGTCTCTCTCAAAAACACAAAGAAAAAAAAAAAAAAAAGAGAGAGGGAGGGGGGGGGGGGAGAAAGGGGCAGTCAACAGGACCTCCAGTTTCAACTGTTCCTTAAGATTGGCTGTCTCCAATCCACCACCTCCAAAGGGTTGATCCCCAAAAAGGAGAAAAGTTCCGGCAAGTCATTTTTGGAGCGCAGCCAAAATGTACCTGTATCTTGTTTCCTGATTAATACAGATATTGGATACCTCCATCTGTATGTTCCCCCTAGTTCCCTTATTCGATCTAATATGGGGCGTAGCATAGCTCTCCGTTGCAGAGTAGCACTTGATAGATCTGGTAATATCTTCAACTGGGCTCCATTAAATTCTATGGTCCCCATGTCCCAGGATTTCCTTAATATTGCCTCTTTTTGTCTAAAATAATGCAGTCTGCAAATCACATCTCGAGGCCGAGAGCTATCTTTGGGCTTGGGGCCAAGGGCCCCATGCACTCTGTCCATCTCAAGACTTAAAGGTGAAGCATCCTTTAATAATATCAGAAAAATGTTTTTTACCGTCTCTTGGAGGTCTTCTGGGACTGCTGCTTCAGGGATACCTCTTATACGTAAATTATTCCGTCTGTTCCTGTCTTGGATTTCTTCTAGTTGTAACTGTAGAGAGTTGATCACATCTAATTGTTTATTTCTTTCCTGTTCCAGTATTATCACACGCAGTGTAAGGTCTTTGGAGGTACTTTCATTCATTGTCGTGCGTTTTTCCAAGCCCTGGACCTCCCCTTTAATCTCTTCCATATCTCTGGAGTGGGCTTCCTCTATTTTCATAATTAATGTAGTGATGTCCTCTCTTGTTGGTAATGCCTGGATCAGGGATTTTAGGGTCTCAAGCTCACTCTTCCCCCCTTCACTTGGTCTGGATGGGGGGTCACTTCCCCCTGTATTGATCACCCGAGGGCTTTGAGGAGCTATCTGTAGTGTCTCTACGTCTGCCCGCACCTCTAGCCTTGGGATAGTAGTCTGCGTTTGCATTTGCGGACTCTCCAGGCTCTGACCCTGCTCACCCCCTTTCTCCATTTTTGAAAAATAACTCTGGATCTCCAGATGACCCGCTAGGCTGGGTGGCTGTGTTAACAGTGCAGTCCTCCGGGATGTCCGTGTGTCTCTGGCTCTAGCTGCACACATGCCTCCCCTCCACTTTCCACATACGGTTTCTCAATTCTCAGGCTTTGTGCTACACGTTCCTCTCGGCGTCTCCCCAAGACAGTTGGGGGCACTTAGTGCTTGAGAGCTGTCTAGTTGGGTATGCTGGAGCAGGTCCGCCACGCGGTTCACTACAGCCCCCTGCACAGTACACACTGCACGCCGTCACCACCTACACAGCCATGGAGCCATGGCTCCTCACAGACTTAGCCTCCCCACCTGCACCCTTGCTCCTACTCCCGTCTCCGGTCTCCTCAACTATTCCTTCCCCACGTCCAGCTCCCTTCACTTTCAGTTCCGCCGGGATCAAAGAAGTCCCATCTGCACCGCTAACATGCGGGCCGCATAGCCAGCGGAGGGCAGAAGGCGGGGACCCAGGCTGCAACTGACAACAGGCAGCGGGAGCAGCGGGAGGATGAAGGGCAGGCTTCCAACACTCACGGTGTCCAACGGCTCCAGGAACAGTCCGGAGAGTTTCACCGGGGGTCTTCGCCAAGTTACACCGACAACAGGTTGCCTTTCTCGGGCTATAGCTTTGTATCACGCACGGAGGGCATGGAGGTAGCGGGAGCTCACACCTTCACAACCTCACTCAGCCATGTGCGAACCACGCCCCCGTCTATATTTTTCTTAATGGAAAAGATAATACATAAGAAACTCTTGAAAATTTCAGGTTCTACATCCATTTAGAAGTATTGGAAGTATCTCACCCCAAAAAAATGTTTGTTGCAGGGGATGCCTGAAATCTGACTTGTATCTTAGGGCAGACTTCTGGGAATTTTATTGAGCCAATCACACTAGCAGGAAATTATGTTTCTGGGGGGTGTTCAGTACACATTCTGTGTACAGAAGGCCTCCAGGTAGCCATATTGCATTTACAGAAAATTACAGCAGCTGCAGATTGGAAAGGTAATTTTTTATAACATTCAATTACAAATATGACTTGTGTCGCCTATGTACCGTATTTATCGGCGTATAATACACACCTAAAATCAGGTGAAAATTGTGGGTGCGTGTTATACGCAGATTTCTGCTGTCTCTGAGGGAAGATGCGCGAGCGCTGCTGATTTACATAGAGCCGCGATCTCCTGTGTCCCCGGCGCTCCATAACGCACGGCCACACCTCCTGGCCCCGCATTGGGCCACTGTTCTGTCTATCATATGAGCAGGGCCAGAAGGCGTGGCTGTGCATGACGAAGCACCAGGTACACAGGAGATTGCGGCTCTGTGTAATTCAGCGGCGCTCGCTCCTCCTCTTCCCTCGGAGACAGCAGGGATAATTCAACACTGGTGAGGCTGCAATATATATTTTGGGCAATTTATAGGCTGCAGATGGACACTGAACAGGCTGCATTGTTGGTCAGTTGATAGGCTGCAGATGGGCACTGAACAGGCTGCATTGTTGGGCAATTTATAGACTGCAAATGGGCACTGAACAGGCTGCATTGTTGGGCAATTTATAGGCCGCAGATGGGCACTGAACAGGCTGCATTGTTGGGCAATTTATAGACTGCAGATGGACACTGAACAGGCTGCATTGTTAGGCAATTTAATGGCTGCAGATGGGCACTGAACAGGCTGCATTTTGGGCAATTTAATGGCTGCAGATGGGCACTGAACAGGCTGCATTTTGGGCAATTTATAGGTTGCAGGTGGGCACTGAACAGGCTGCATTTTGGGCAATTTAATGGCTGCAGATGTTTTATATGCCTGTGATTGTTATACACTGATATATACGGTATATGCTATATTTTTTTTTTAATTGACTGT
Source organism: Rana kukunoris (assembly GCA_029574335.1). Lineage (NCBI taxonomy): Eukaryota > Metazoa > Chordata > Amphibia > Anura > Ranidae > Rana > Rana kukunoris. The sequence goes on from CM056058.1 coordinate 121,992,809, forward strand.
TAGATCATTTGTTGCAGTCAGAATGCATGTCGACAATCCACAGATTTACTGCATGAAGTCCATCCTCTGTTCATCCTGATTGTACATTCTTCATTAGGAAAGAAAGGTGTCAGTAGAATTCTTTGAAAACTTCTCATTAAAAGAGTCTACACTCACCAGATCTGATCTGATCTGATTTTGATATTTGCTGTTTGGAAATAAAATCAGATATCACAGATGAACAAATATCCTCATTTTCTTTCGGCTCCTCCACCCTATACTGTACATGAGTTTGAATTTTCCAGAATGTGCAATGAGCCAGCAGGAAAATCTAGAATGGTTAATGTGATGGTGTAGTATTGGCTAATGTTTTAAAAATTCTCCTTTTAAACCAAGACAAAATCTTTTTCAATACACATGAACCTGGATATAAGAAATGCAGGTTAGGAAGCAAAAATATATATTTTGTCCTAATAAATCCAGATAAAGTTGTCCAGTCAGTTATGAACTTTCTTCTAATGAGTCAGATGAAGTTTTTTTCCCTTCCAATCTCAATCCCTTGGGTGTTCTTCAACAGTTTTCCGGTGCAAGTTGTATACTGTAAAACAATATAGCTAATTAGTGGCTTATAGCCCTAAGCTATCCCACACTGAAGAGAGCATTGTGACTCAGGTCTCAGAATGGCCTACCTAACATTCCAGCTTTAAATCCTCCAAACAAAAGGGAGTTTTATCTCCTGTGACTTAGTGAGACGAGGTAAAAATGTACTCATATCCCATGTCTTGGAAGTCTTTGAACTAAGCTATTTGTGTTTCAAACTCACAAGAAGTATTCTGATATATTCATGTTTACCTGTTTATGTGTCTTATGTGTTTTCCAGCACTGATAATCTGACCATTGCAGATAATTGGTAGATCCAAAGTACTCTTTCTTATTCGTATTTTATTTTATTCCTTCCAAGGCAAGATTGTTTCATAATAAGCGTTATGGCTTTACAAGTACAGACATTATAATTCTGTTTGCAAATGTTTTACACTAGCTTTTCTTACTTTGTTAATGTAAATGATGGATGCTTTAACCAGTTTTTTTTTACCACCTCCACACCGGGCCTATTCTGGCACTTCTCTCCTACATGTACAAATCATAATTTTTTTGCTAGAAAATTACGCAGTACCCCCAAACATTATATATGTTTTTTTAGCTGACACCCTAGGGAATAAAACGACGGTCATTGCAACGTTTTATCTTGCACGGTATTTGCGCAATAATTTTTCAAACGCCCTTTTTTTGGAAAAAAATTGTTTCATGAATTAAAAAATAACAAAACAGTAAAGTTATCCCAATTTTTTTGTATTATGTGAAAGATTATGTTACACTAAGTAATAAGATACCCAACATGTCACGCTTTAATTATGCGCACACACATGGAATGGCGGCAAACTTTGATACTTAAAAATCTCCATAGGCAATGCTTTAATTTTTTTTTACAGGTTACCAGTTTTAATTTACAGAGGAGATCTAGTGCTAGATTTGTTGCTGGCACTCTAGCGCACGCGGCAATACCTCACACATGTGGTTTAAATGGCGTTTACATATGTCGGCGGGACTTACGTGTGCGTTTGCTTCTGCACGTGAGCTACCGGGGACAGGGGCGTTTTAATTTTTATTTTTTTCACTTTTATTTATTTTTTGACTTATTTTTCATTTTTTTTTTTACACTTTTTTTTAATTTTTTTTTCACTTTTATTCCTATTACAAGGAATGTAAACATCCCTTTTAATAGGAAATGTGTGTGACAGGTCCTCTTTAAGGAGAGATGCGGGGTCAATAAGACCTCACATCTCTCCTCCAGGCTGGAAACCATGAGATTGGTGAAAAAAAATTCACTGATCTCATGAATTGTTGCTTACAGCCGCAATCGCAGGTTTGTTTACTTACGGGGACCCGGGCGTGACGTCATCGCATGGTTGGAAGCATTGAACTTCATTTTTTTCAGCACGTCCTTGTGTTTTACGTCACCGCATTCTAACACGATCGGTTTTTTAACCGATGGTGTGTAGGCACATCAGACCATCAGTCAGCTTCATCGGTTAACCGTTCTCATCGAATGGACTGATCGTGTGTATGAGGCTTTAGACCATGGGTGGCCAACCAGTGGCCCGAGGGCCACATGTGGCCCGCAGAGCCCTCTGATGTGGCCCGCGACCTCTTGCTCTGGAATGGTGGGCTGGCAAGCCCAGATCTCAGTTTGCCGAGGTGGATTCTATGGCAAAGTTCAGCTAACCTGCAGGATAGATACAGGTGCACTATGCTGCACCCGCAGTGTGGGTAAACCACAGCACATCAGTGTGAAAGGAGTCTTAGGCCCTTTTCACACGATCAGCCCGACCAAATGGGACGCTCGATTTACCTCTATAGAGCGTTAGATGTCTGTTTACGCCCGCCTAACTCCAATCCGAAAAACAGAAGGGAATCGCCCCCATTCCATCTGATCGGATGGGAGGGCCTTTAGAATAGCCGTGACCGGTCATCCGCCCGCTCTGCTCATTGTGGCCCTCGACTGGTTACCAAGTTGCTTAAGTGGCCCTCGCTATTCTAAAGGTTGGTCACCCCTGCTTTAGACTATATAAATGTATCTGCTCTTTATCATATTAAATAATTGCCTCTGCATTCGATTATTACTGGTTTTAGTAATAACTTAAAGGGGTTGTAAACCAAAAAATTAAATGAAAAAAAAAATAACAAACATGTTGTACTTACCTCCACTGTGCAGCTCGTTTTGCACAGAGTGACCCTGATCCACGTCTTCTTGTGCCCCTTGGCAGCTGTCTCTGGTCCTCCCCGCAAGAACTACACACATTCATGTGAGAGAGCTTGCATTGTGTGTAGTCCTTGCGGGCGGGCTCCCGTGATACAGCGATCTGGATCACTCGGCCCCGCCCCTTGGCGTGCCGCGTCACTGGATGTGATTGACAGCAACGCCAGCCAATGGCTGCGCTGCTTTCAATCCATCCGCTCTAAGTTGGCTTTTTTTTAACCGAAGGTTAAATAACCTATGGGGCCCACACATGATCGGTTTTGACCGATGAAAACAGTCCATCAGACCGTTGTCCTCTGGTTAACCTATCGTGTTTACGCGGCCTTACAGTTACAACTGGGTCTTTGAGGGCAACCATAATGCTGATGCAGCCTACAAAGTATGTTTTATACCCCTGCTATAGAGGATGTAAAACATCTATGCAAATTCATCACACAAACGTCCTACTAATGTTTACTATTTAGACTTCATTTTATGTTCTAATTTAATTTAAGTTTGCTCTAAACCAAGCAATTATGTATAATAAAGCCTTCAAATAAAATGTTCTAATAATTTAGAAAATAAATACCTTTGATGTTTTTACAATAGAAAGTAGACAATAAACAATAAGTCAGAACTACCTAAAGTAGTTGTAAATAGCCCAAGCTGCCCAAATAATTTTTTGTTGGTTTTTGAACAATCACACTTTTGCACAATCATCTTTCACTCAACATGTCCATCCTTCATTCAGTGTATGCTGATGATGTTCCTGTTGTCCCCAGTGGGTAGTGAACTGTGACTCTACCTTATCTTTGCTGAATCAGCGAAGTCCATCAAGCATAGGTGGAAAATGTTTCTTTCTTAGGAATCAAAAAGGAGAATTACATGTTAAAGAAACGCTGTATGTGCATCTGACCACCCTCAGGCACCTGTGCTGGACAATGTTTACCCTAAACATGATGCAATGTTTCATATTTAGACCTATAAATCAGGGTGCAATAAATGTGCTGCTGCCAACACCAGTGCCAACCTATCAGCTGGAAAACAGTAGTGAATGGATAAATTATCTGTCCATTCTATTTGCTATTTTCTGATTTTATTAGGCTAGGGGTGTCTGCAGGTACCCAGTACACATTTGACGATTGACTGTCACCTAACATGTAAAAGTGGACAGATTAGAAGACTGTCATCTATTTTCTAGAGGATTCTTCAAGACTGACTGCCTGAGGCCACGTACGCACGATCAGACCGGTCCGATGAGAATGGTCCGACGGACCGTTTTCATCGGACCACGCTGAAGTGGTCTGATGGTCTGATGTGCGTACACACCATCGGACCAAAAATCCGATCAGGCCAGAGCGCTGACGTAGAACACAACGACGTGCTGAAAAAACGAAGTTCAATGCTTCCAAGCATGCGTCGACTTGATTCTGAGCATGCACGGGTTTTTGGTCGGATGCTTTTGTGTTCTAACCATCGTTTTGGTCCGACGGACAGGTGTCCATCAGACAGGTTTTAAAGCAAGTTTTAAAACTTTGGTCCGACGGACAACGATCCAATGGGCCGTACACACCATCAAATTGGTCCGATGAAACTGGTCTTAAGACCATTTTTTATCAGACCGGTCTGATCGTGTGTACGCGGCCTCAATGGACATCAAGGCCCATCATTGCTAAGTCCAGTTTCAGGCCACCAACAACACTTTGTCAGGGGCTCATGAATCTTAGTGCCAGCTACCCTATAACCAAAGACATTAGGCAGAAGTCTGAAGACATATAACATTTCAGACTAAATGTTTGTCTAAAAAAAAGTTCAACAGAATGAAATACAGTATCTATTGTAGACAATGGTTACCAGAAAAATGCGTGTAACTGAAATTTCATAGGGAAAATATGTTTTTTTCCATAAAACCATAACGTGGCAGTTGCTTAAAGTGATACTAAAGCTTCAAATGTTTTTTTAAATAACAAACACGTCATACTTACCTCCGCTGTGCAGCTCGTTTTGCACAGAGTGGCCCAGATCCTCGTCTTCGCTGTCTCGGCTCCTCCCCACTTCTGATAACCCCCTCTGGGAAGCACTCTCCCAAGGGGTGTTACCTTGCGGGTGCGCTCCCTAGTCCTGTATTTGATGTCAATACCTGCTGACTACAGGGCTCGGCCCCACCCTCCGCTCCTTGTGTCATTAGAGTTGATTGACAGCAGCGTGAGCCAATGGCTGCACTGCTATCAATCTATCCAATGAAGAGCTGAGAAGACTGGGCCGAGGTCAAGCGTGTTCTCGACACAGAATTTCGAGGGCTCAGGGAAATAAACTGGGGGGCTGGGGGGCCGGTAATCATCAGATGCTTTTTCACCTTAATGCATAGGAAGCATTAACCACTTAAGGACCGCCGCATGTACATTTACGTCGGCAGAATGGCACCGACAGGCACATCAACGTATATATACGTTGGTGCCTTGGGGGGGATCAGGGGTCCGATCGGACCCCCCCCCCGTACACGCGGCGGTCCGCGCGGCTGCAGGAGCGATCCGACAAGTGGGGGCGGCTATCCGTTTTCATCCGCCCCCTCCGGATCGCTCCCAGCCAATGCGCGCGCCCGCCTGACCTGTCACTTCCTCCTCCTGTGTAAACACAGGAAGGAGGAAGCGACGTGATCTCTCCCTCTGCATTTGTTTCAAGCGCCGCTGAGGAGAGATCACAACACAACAAGTAAGTCCTGCACCAACACTACACTACACACACACAAAATCACATTTAACCCCCGCGATCGCCCCCCCCCCCCTCCCCCCTGTCACAGTGTCACTGAATGCAGTAATCATACATGTATGATTACTGGATTTAGTGTCAGTGTGACAGACAGTGTGACAGTCAGTCAGTGTTAGTGTCAGGGTAGCCCCCCCACCCCCCCCAATAAAGTTTTAACCCCTTGATCACTGCCCTAGTTAACCCTTTCACTCCCTATTGCCAGCATCACTAAGTGATCATTTTTCTGATCGCTGTATTAGTGTCGCTGTTCCCGCTAGGTAGCTAATTTTATTTTAATGCAATTTTTTTTTTACTAAAGACATGCGGCTAAATAAATTTTGGCCTAAATGTTTGACTAAAATTTAGTTTATTGGTTTTTTATTATAACAAAAAGTAAAAAATATTGATTTTTTTCCAAAAATGTCGCTCTATTTTTGTATATAGCGCAAAAAATAAAAATCGCAGAGGCGATCAAATACCACCAAAAGAAAGCTCTATTTGTGGGAAAAAAAGGACGCGAATTTTGTTTGGGAGCCACGTCGCACGACCGCGCAATTGTCTGTTAAAGCGACGCAGTGCCGAATCGCAAAAACCCCTTGGGTCATTTGCCAGCGTATTGGTCCGGGTCTTAAGTGGTTAAGATGAAAAAACATGAACCTTTACAACCCCCTTAAGTTCACTTAGAACTAACAAATGTGCAGAGGATCAACAATGACTAGCTTTCCAACACACCAAAGATTTTTGGGGCACCATAGATTTTGTAAAACAGCCAAGATAGCACTTGACGGACTACAATGTAATAAGTGTTCTTGTTTTGCACAGTGCAAAAAAAAAGACACAACTCTCTGGACCAATCAATAATTGAAGGGAATATGTCTAGTTCCATGGAAAGCTTGGGTATAGTCAAGCTTACCAGAAAAATGCTAGAAGCAGAGGAACAGCCAGAACTTGCGAACAGACGAAAAGTTTGTGTGAACTTTAGAACCCTGTTAAAGTCTATGGGACTCGAACATTTGAAATCTAAAGTACTAATTTTAAAGGCTAATATGCAAGTTATTGTCCTAAAAAGTGTTTGGGGACCCCGGTCCTGCCCCAGGGGACATGTATCAATGCAAAAAAAGTTTTAAAAAACAGCCGTTTTTTTCAGCAGAAGTGATTTTTATAATACTTAAAGTGAAACAATAAAATTTAAATATTCCTTTAAATTTCGTACCTGGGGGGTGTATAGTATGCCTGTAAAGTAGCGCATGTTTCCTGTGCTTAGAACTGTCCCTGCACAAAATGTAATTTCTGAAGGAAAAAAGTCATTTAAAATCACTCACCTTAGGGTCTGGTATATTAAGGGGAACCCTGCGTCAAATAAAAAAAAATGATGTGGGGTTCCCCCCAAATATCCATTCCAGACCCTTCAGGTCCGGTATGGATTTTAAGGGAAACTCCACCCCAAATTTAAAAAAAAAAATGCCGTGGACTCCACACATTTTTTTTTATGAATGACTTTTCTCTGTATTGCCGGCAGCCGACAATTCATTATAGCCACGAGTGATTTTAAATTACTTTTTTTCCTTCAGAAATTACACATTGTGCAGGGACAGTTCTAAGCATGGGAAACAAACGCTACTTTACAGGCATACTATACACCCCGCCTAGGTACGAAATTTAAAGGAATATTTCACTTTTATTGTTTCACTTAAAGGAATTATTAAAATCACTGCTGCCAAAAAAACTGCAGTTTTTAAAACTTTTTTTGCATTGATACATGTCCCCTGGGGCAGGATCCAGGTCCCCAAACACTTTTTATTACAAAAACTTGCATATTAGCCTTTAAAATTAGCACTTTAGATTTCAAACGTTTGAGTCCCATAGACTTTAACAGGGTTCTAAAGTTCACACAAACTTGCCGCGAACACCCCAAATAGTTCGCTGTTAGGCGAACAGGCAATGTTCGAGTCGAACATGAGTTCTACTCGAACTCGAAGCTCATCCCTAATAGGGACATGTATTTGCAAATAGTTACATTTTTTAGTGTAGAAGGCAGCAAAAAATGTACATGGCGGCAATTATTACTGCAGTTGAGACAACTTTAAAGGATAAGTTCACCTTTTGGAACATGATACATGTTCCAACCATATTTAGGGTGGAACATGTAACTCCTTCCTGCTCCGGCCGTCTCTTGCCCTGATCCCCTCCACAATTTAAAAATCTCCGGCCGTTCAGGGCTCCCGCCATACAGCTGTGTCATTCATTCACATGTTCCTGTAAATGAATGAACTACAAATACCATAAGCCACCGTGACAGTTCTCAATGAACTGCAAGGGCACTGATAAGCGCTCTCCTAGTTCATTCACAAGCCCAGCAGCTTTCAAATTGATGGTCTGTATGAAGGCATGAGCTAAAAGCTGCAGGGCTTGTCTGCAGAAGCCTGACATTGCACCCCCGATCCACTGATCACGGATGCAATGCTTTCCAGTCTTCTGCAGGAAGTAATAATAAATGCAATTAAATAAGGTTAACTTATGCTTTAAACTTGATCAGTTCATAAATGGCTTCTCAATGGATAAAAGCTACTGGTACCTACCAACATACAATCTATAGTGATCAGATATTAAACAACCAGAATGGGCATGAAATTGTATTTCCTGTTTCCTACTACAGGAAAAAGATAAAAGAAAAAAGGAATGCTAGAACATGATGTAGGTTTCCGTGTAAATTTGGGTCATCCCTATTTAAATGCTTTAACATTTCTGGTCAAGGGTGTCTGCTGCAATGTAAAGTCATTCATAGACAGTACGTTAATTGTTCAATTATGACAATTTTTTTTTTCCAAAATTGTGTGTAACAATAATCTAATATTTACTCATGCCTTTGAAGGTTATGACAGACCTTTCTCTCACTAAGGCCGCGTACACACGATTGGTCCAGCCCGATGAGAATGGTCCGACGGACCGTTTACATCGGGTCACAGACTGAAGGCCTGATGGTCTGATGTGTGTACACACCATCGGTTCAAAATCCGATCGGGTCAGAACGTGGTGACGTAGAACACAATGACGTGCTGAAAAAACGAAGTTCAATGCTTCCAAGCATGCGTCTACTTGATTCTGAGCATGCGTGGGTTTTTGGTCCGATGCTTTTGTGTACTAACCATCAATTTGGTCTGATGGTCAGGCGTTCATCAGACCGATTTTAAAGCAAGTTTCATCGGACCAAACCGATCGTGTGTACGCGGCCTAATGCCTAGTACACATGGGCCCAATGTCAGCAGGCATCAGCTGGTTCAATAGAAACTGGCCAAAATTCGGCCCCTGTGTACTAGGCATTAGTGAGAGCCGTTCGGCCGGCTTCTGTTGAAGGCTCGTGACCAAAAAAAGGTCTGTTGACCGGAGTGTTTTAGCAGGGGGGCTGTCCCCATCCCCCTGTCAGAACACTCTGACCTAAGCGGGTTGAACGAAAACTAGTAGTGTATACCAGGCTTTAGAATGATCAGTGATTGAACAACTATTCATCCTCATCCTTGAACCATTACACTGCCAGGGCCTCAAATGACCTTCTCCTTGATGAAGTCACATGTAGAATCCCTGCATGATCTAAGTAAAAGGTTTGTTCCAATTTCTTCAGTTCAATATAGAATTAATGCGATGATCTTAAAACATGTAGATGCATTGAGGAGCACATAAGTGTTTGGATGGCAATACCTGCACAGCCCAATCTTGTAAAGGAATGCTCAAATCTCTGGTTTGCAAATATTGGTAGACTAAGCTATGTAATATAACTTGCTTAATTGATAAAATGCGTGATAACATAATATTCAGGTATGTTATCTTAGGTAAGACATACTTTTGATAAATAACCGCCATGGTATCTTTTATTGATTTTAAAGGAAAACCTAATTATTTAGAATTTCATCAGTCAGCTGCTTTGACCCTCAGCCTTGCTATCATCATTGCTATATCAAGGTATTATCTTGTGTGTGCTTAGCCAGGTTATTAGACACTAGAATTGTTCTTAAAGTTGAAAAGCTATAGGGATCTATCATTAAAAGGTGGAATCATGCACGGTTTATCTTCCATCGTGAGCTCTTGTTGTTTGGCTGCCTTTGTTTATTCATTCAAGGAGGTCAGAGTTCATTTACCAAACCAGAGTGGCTGAGCTGAACTGTATAATCCTTCTCTTTCATAGGAGGCAGGGATTCTTAACTCATTGCTGACTGCAGGCTTGGAAATAGGCATAAGAAACTTGGTGGAACATGGATTACTCCCACTGAATGACTCAGAAATATATGACTAATGCCATGTACACACGATCGGAAGTTCCAATGAAAAAAGTCAGACTGAATTTTTTCATCGGATATTACGACCGTGTGGGGGCCCCATCTGACTTTTTTCCATCGGAGTTTAGAAATAGAACATGTTTTATTTTTTTTTCCGATGGAAAAAAATCCTATTGGAAATTCCGATCGTCTGTGTGGAATTCCAAAGGAGAAAAAACCATGCATGCTCAGAATCAAGTCGACGCATGCTCGGAATCATTGAACTTAATTTTTCTCGGCTCGTCACCGTGTTTTGGATGGTTGGAATTTGGTCTGTTAGTGTGTATGCAAGACAGCTTGAAGGAAAAATTCCATCGGATAAGCTGAGGCACCAAATTTTACTACAAAAAAATGGGAAAACGTATTGACTCGAGTATAAGCCTAGGGTGTCCATCTGCATGCCTCACTTTGCCTCACTGTGTCCATGTGCATGCCTCACTGTGTCCATGCCTCACTGTGTCCATGCCTCACTGTACCCATGCCTCACTGCGCCCATGCCTCACTGTACCCATGACTCACTGCGCCCATGCCTCACTGTGTCCATGCCTCACTGTGTTCTTGCCTCACTGTGCCCATGCCTCACTATGCCCATGCCTCACTGTGTCCATGACTAGACTGACGTTCAACATGGGAGTCTAAGGAAGGGGTGCCCGGGTTTGAAAAATCTGTGCTCCCCAGCCGTAGGTCCCCTAGACAACAAACTTTGTACACTTGTAGAGAAGAAATGGGGCTACATGTGTGCCAAGGTTCGGGTTCAGAGGACCTACGACCAGCCGGTACCGGGTCCCCAAACTCACGGGAGAAATTACCATTTAACATGGGAGTCTATCGAAGGGGTGCCCGGCTTTGAAAAATCTCTGCTCCCTGGCCAAAGGTCCCCAACAAACTTTGCACACTTGTAGAGGAAAAGTGAGGCTACATGAGGCTACATGTGTGGCAAGTACTGGGTCCCTAAAGTCCGAAGGACAGGCACAAAAATAGACTCGAGTATAAGCCGAGGGGGTCATTTATACTCGGCTTATGCTCTAGTATATACAGTATAAATTGACAGTGCTATACAAGTACTGATAACAATAATATCCCTCTTCCATACAGAACTATTCATTTATAAAATACTAATATTAATATATTGTGCCCTTCCCACATACTAAAAAAAACATTCAAACACTACTTACCTCCGTCATGCTCTATCGCTGTTCCCCACTTCTCCCATCCAGCGTCACTTGTCTCTTATGTGATGACTGATGGACCTTTTCCTGTTAGCCCAGTCTATCAATAACGTCTCCTGGGTGGATGGAGTTCTGCTTTATTGGTGCATTTACTTGACTGAACAATGCACAGTATAAAGAATGCAGGTTATTGTGTATAGTGATGCACCCTTGTTCTTTTCAGTGCTTTTCCCTGAACAGCCCCTGTGTATGTTGCTACAAGAAGTTGGACATTTGAAACCTTACTGCCCAGGTATCATATCCCCATACTGATTTTTTTGTTTGTTTTCGCAGTGTTCTTTCATTCCTGATGATAATTCTTTTCCTGGTGCCCAGACATTTTTTATGGCTATAAACAAGCAAATATTTCATTGACACAACAAAATAATTGGCTTCTCATTCAGTCCATTGACTGAAGAAGAGGCCAGTGGCTGCAGTGTTGACTTTAAATCCCATAAACACACACTGCAATATATCTGCTTTATGTGCGGTGTGCTGCGGCATCATTAATTGTAAATTATACAACTATGCACTTTAGTGTAGAGCACAATGTGCAAAACTTGACAGTATGCCACAATACATATACCTGTGTAATATATGCACAAACCTCCACTCGTCAGTCACTATATTAGGTACACCTTGCTAGTATAGGGTTGGACCCCCCTTTGCCTTCAGAATTTCCTTAATTATTCATGGCATAGATTCAACATGGTGTTGGAAACATTTCTTTAGAGGTTTTGGTCCATAGTGACATGTAAGCATCACACAATTTTTTCAGATTTGTCGGCTGCACATCCATAATGCGAATCACCTGTTCCACCGCATCCCAAAGGTGCTCTATTGGATCGAGATCTGGTGACTGTGGAGGCCATTGGAGAAGAATTACCTCATTGTCATGTTCAAGAGACCAGTTTGCCTTGTGATGATTTGAGCTCAGGTAGGCCGTCGCATTTAAACAACGCTCAATTGGTACTAAGGGGCCCAAAGTGTTCCAAGAAAATATCCCCCACACCACCACCAGCCTAAATCGTTGATACAAGGCAGGATGGATCCATGCTTTCATGTTTTTTAGTCCAAATTCTGACCCTACCACCTGAATGTGGCAGCTGAAATGGCAACATTTTTCCAATCTTCTATTGTCCGATTTTTATGATCCTGTGCAAATTGTAGCCTCGGTTTACTGTTCTTAGCTAACAGGAGTGGCACCCGGTGTGGTCTTCTGCTGCTGTAGCCCACCTACTTCAAGGTTTGATGTGTTGTGTGTTCAGAGATGGTATTCTGCATACCTTAATTGTAACGGGTGGTTATTTGAGTTACTCTTGCCTTTCTATCGTCTCTAACTAGTTTGCCCATTCTCCTCTGACCTCTGACTTCAACAAGGCATTTGAAGTCACTGGATATTTTCTCTTTTTCAGGTCATTCTCTGTAAACCCAAGACAAAATTAACACAGGATTACAGCGCTCAGGGTGTTCATTGAGGACAATCAGCATAGAGAATAATAATAAGTGCAAGGGTGCAATGGCTGCAACATTTAATATAATAATACTAAGTATTATAGTCCATAGAATTAGGTTCAAAAGTCCGGGCCATTAAAGTGTTATCATCAGGGCAGGTGTTAGCAGGTAACCAGGGCTGCTCTCCAAGAGTCAAATCAATTCGAAGCATACATAAAAGAAAACAAGAAAGCGCCTCTAAGTTATCTGGGTTTATTTATAGTGACAGGAGCAAGTATCCAACACTTACATTCCATGTAACAGAAGTAAAGCCTGAGATGATGGTGGTCAGATGGAGCCAGAATCGACGTGCGCCTACGATCTGTAAGGAATCTCCGCTCGGAGCCGAGGAGAGCCGACTTCTACGATCGTGTGCGAGCGCTGTTAGACTAGCTGCTCGTCTGCTGGTCAGTGACATCAGAGGGACGGTGGCTGAAAGGGGTCACAACGCGTTTCAGAGCGTGCCCTGGTCTGATGATAGACTGAGCGCTCCTTTCTCAAGTGTCAAGTGATACTTGCTCCTGTCACTATAAATAAACCCAGATAACTTAGAGGCGCTTTCTTGTTTTCTTTTCTATAAACCCAGGAGATGGTTGTGTGTAAAAATACCAGTAGATCAGCGTTTTAAAAAAATACTCAGACCAGTCCATCTGGCACCAATAACCATGCCACGTTCAAAGTCACTTTAATCCCCTTTCTTCCCCATTCTGATGCTCGGTTTGAACTTCAGCAAATCATCTTCACCACGCCTAAATGGTGCCATGTGATTGGCTGATTAGCAATTTGAGTTTCCAAGAAATTGAACAGGTGTACTTAATAAAGTGTCCGGTGAGTGTAGCGTCAGCCTTTTCCTACTTTTCTTGTATTCCGCTAAACATGGCAACATGGCGTTTGTAGATGCAGCTGTGTGTATGGCCACATTGACTCCAATAGTACTGCATTTAGATACATACAAAATTCTGTGCTGTCTACATGTGGCATTTTAGAAATCCTTGTGAATGAGCCCTTGGAGATAAGATACCACACAGGCAGAATGTTTAATTCTGTACTTCCCTGTTGTAATTTGAATCTTCAATAAGAACACCAGAACACAGAACACAGTTAGAACACCAAAGGGAGGAATGTATTGTTGACCAGGAGGGGCTTTATTTGAAACTCTTAAAACACTTGTTACTCACTACAAGAATCTACTCTATCACAAGTACAGGACGTGGCTTAGTGGCTGTCAGCTCTTCTTTACATCTTGATCCTTAACTATGAATCCAACTCTTACATAACACCCCTAGTAATTGGTACTTGAGGCTTCACAAAAGACAAATATAATACATTCCCAAGAGTTCTGTCTGTAGAATATTGGAAATAATAGTCTGATTTATTAAAGTTAGATGTTACCTGAAGGTGTTGATTGCTGAGACCATTTAAATAGCTATCAATTCTGTGGAAAATGATATCTATATTCTAGTTAATTGGTAAGAGAAGCACATCTAATTCCCTTTACATTACTTTGTTTTTATTTAATTCAATCACTTGTATACAGCCAAATTATTTCTGTAGTGATTAACATAGAATTTAGAACCTTTCGCATCAGTCTCTGGCCCCTAAGAAGCTTACAATATTGTAATGTTCAAAAATGTTACAATGCTCTAAATTACTAATGATCTTATCACAGTCACACATACAGTACATACAGTAATACACATATTAGGGCCAGTTCGGGTGCAAGCTGATTAAGCCCTCAGCTTATAACTAGAGCATAACTCCAAAACTTGTTTTTAGCTTTGTAAAAAGTGAAGAAGAATTATAACTTCCATCAGGTTTTTTATTTCTGTCTCTGATACCACTGGGCAGACTAGCTCCCATTTCATGCCCTCTACTAATACAAAAATGAGGGTAGCAGTTGTTGATAGCACAATAAAGAACACCCAGCAATAAAAACATTGTTACATTCTCCCCATTGAAAAAGTTCTCAAAACCTTCTGCCCTGACCGGAAGAGAAAATAAATCTCTCCAATATGGAGACTAAAGACAGTAAAAACCTGGTAGAGACCCCAACCCTTCTCCATTATATCCAAAACAAAGTGAAATGTTTTGGCTTGAGCTGGGCTTTAAATTGTGGGAGGATCACCAAGAGGAAACCCATACATACACATAAAGAATTTACAATCTTTCACCATTTTGCATTTATGCAATTTGGAATTCAGAACTTGGAGCTCTGAATTTAGATCTCAGAATTTAGAATTCTGAGCATTTAATTTGGAAATCGGAATGCAGAATAGGGAAATCGGAAATTCGAAATGTGAAACTTGGAACTCAGCAATCAATACTACCACCAGATCCACAAAGAATACTTTTGAAAATAGCCACTCAGGTCTGTTATGTTTGGTGCGTTTCAAGGGGTAATCCCCTCTTCATCAGAGCCTCAGAATTTAGAATTTGGAACTCAGAACTTTAAACTTTGAACTCAGAATTTGGAATTTGGAATTCTGAACATGGAATATGGAATTCTGAACTGGGAATTTGGAACTTGGACTTTGGAATTTGGAACTCAGAACTTGAAATTGAAATTGAGAACCCATTATTTGAAACTCAGAACTCGGAAAGTGGAATTTAGAAGTCAGGACTCAGAACTCAAAATTTGTAACTACAATAACAAAGAGAGGGTGCACCAGACTAGTGCATTATCTTCATATATAATTTTTAGATTTTTGATCAAATAAAAGCAAAGGTTATACGTACAAACACCAGTGTATACAAGCTCATTGATATGTTCCTAAACCAAAACCACCAGATCCACAAAAGCATACTTTTGGAAATAGCCACCCAGGTCTGTTATGTCTGGTGCGTTTCAAAGGGGGGGGGGTTCCCTCTTCATCAGAGCCTCAGAATTTGGAACTCAGAGCTTGGAATTTGGAAATGTGGAAATATATAAAAAAATCTTCAAGAGTGTCTATACTCAAACCTCTTTTTTTTTTTTAGTTTTGAATACAAAGGGGAAAGTCTGAAATCCCGCTCTGATTTTACTGCTATCTGGGGCCCCATGAGATACAGGTGAAACTCAAAAAATTAGACTATCGTGCAAAAGTTCATTTATTTCACTAATGCAACTTAAAAGGTGAAACTAATATATGAGATAGACTCATTGCATGCAAAGCAAGATAGTTCAAGCTGTGATTTGTCATAATTGTGATGATTATGGCTTACAGCTCATGAAAACCCCAAATTCACAATTTCAGAAAAATAAAATATTACATGCAATCAATAAAACAAGGATTGTACATAGAAAAATATTGGACCTCTGAAAATTATAATTATGGCATGGAAGCCATCAGCCTGTGGCACTGCTGAGGTGTTATAGAAGACCAGAATGCTTCAATAGTGGCCTTCAGCTCTTCTGCATTGTTCAGTCTCATGTCTCTCATCTTTCTCTTGGCAATGCCCCATAGATTTTCTATGGGGTTCGGGTTTGGCGAGTTTGCTGGCCAATCAAGCACAGTAATCCCATGGTCATTGAACCAGGTTTTGGTGCTTTTGGCAGTGTGGGCAGGTGCCAAGTCCTTCTAGAAAATGAAGTCAGCACCCCCCCAGAGCTTGTCTGTGGAAGGAAGTATGAAGTGCTCCAAAATCTCCTGATAGATGGCTGCAGTGACCCTGGACTTAATGAAGCACAGTGGACCAACACCAGCAGATGACACAGCTCCGAAAATCAACACTGACTGTGGGAACTTCACACTGGACTTCAAGCATCTTGCAGTGTGTGCCTCTCCATTCTTCCTCCGTACTCCGACTCCTTGGTTTTCAAATGAGATGCAAAATTTGCTCTCATCAGAAAAGAAGACTTTGGACAACTGAGCAACAGACCGGGTCTGTTTTTCTTTAGCCCAGGTAAGATGCTTCTGAAGTTGTTTGTTGTTCAGGAGTGGCTTGACAAGAGGAATACGACATTTGAAGCCTATATCCAGGATCCGTCTGTGTGTGGTGGCTCTTGATGCACTGACTCCAGCCTCAGTCCACTCCTTGTGAAAGTCCCCAACAATTTTGAATGGCCTTTTCCCGACAATCCTCTCCAGGCTGCGGTCATCCCTGCTGCTTGTGCACTTTTTTCTTTCACACTTTTCCCTTCCACATACTTTTCTAATAATGTGCTTTGATACAGCACTTTGGGAACATCCAACTTCTTTTGCAATTACCTTTTGAGGCTTTCAATGTCAATGTTGGTTTTCTGCACAACTGTCAGGTCAGCAGTCTTTCCCATGATTGTGATTTCTACTAAACCAGACTGAGAGACCATTTAAAGGCTCAGGAACCCTTTGCAGGTGTTATGGCTTAATTAGCTGATTAGAGTGGGATACTTTGAGCCGAGAAATTTGCACCTTTTCACAATATTATAATTTTCTGAGATTGTGGATTTGGGGTTTTCGTAAGCTGTAAGCCATAATCATCACAATTATGACAAATCACAGCTTGAACTATCTTGCTTTGCATGTAATGAGTCTCTCATATCTCATATATTAGTTCACCTTTTTATTTGCAATAGTGAAATAAATGAACTTTTGCACATTATTCAAATTTTTGGAGTTCCACCTGTTGGTTTCCCCTCACTTTCTGTTCCTGGGGACAATGTTTTTACCAGACAGTAGGTGGTAGAAAACCTGCAACAAGGAAACAGAAAAAGAGGCAAAGCTAACTAAGGTTCTGACATTCCATTACTTTACTTAAAAAGTTAAAATAGAAGTGTTGCTATTAGAGGGAAACTTTTTACTAAACAGGAAATAAAAGGATCTTTCCAACAGAACCTCAAACAACAGTACAACTTTACAGGAGTACTAATCTTTACCTGCTCAAGTGAAAAATCTTCTTGGGTGAAATTTGCTTGTAAAAAAATAATGATCTATTCTTTGTTTTCTCTTTGTTTGAACAGTGTGTATGTGTGTGTTTGTGCGGGGTGGTGGGGGACTATCTAGTGTAGCTTAGCTTTTTAAATTTAGTGTAGTGTAGTTGTATTTGTGTTTCTTCTTTGTATGTGTGTGTTTATCCATTGTTTTTCCTTTGTTACTTTACTTTATTTGCTTTCTTTGAAAAGATTTGAAATAATGAGGTTCATGCAGAAAATGTCTAGAATAGTTGAATATAGCTTTTGTAATCCTCGGAAGCAATTTAATGCCCTTCACACCCTAAAAGCCACCAATCACCTTCATTATACCCTTTCCATTTACTCCAATGCTGCATCTTTGTAATAACTAAACAATTTTCTTCCATAGATTAGACATTGTCTACACTTGCTGACTGTTTTCAATAAATTCCTTCAAGCAAAATAAAACTGTAGAACAAATGAATAGTGTTACTGCCCTCCTCCATATATTAAAAAATGTTTTTGCGTACATTTCACTATTTTGGTCAAATGCATTGGAGACAATGGGAGAAGCGATATTTGGTGGTGTGGAATGCAAATGGTTCAATCAGCTTTATATGGGTGCTATCGGCTTTGTATGGCTCATATGAGCTCCGTTTAAAGCACATCTAAACTCAAAACAGAATTTTATTTGTTGCAGCTTACCATTCCTTGAATGAGTTGGCTGCATTTGTTTGTATTTTTTTCCTTTTTGTTTCACCTGGTAATCCTGATAAAACCAAATTCCTGTTATTAACCTCCCTGGCGGTATGATTCTTTCAGATTTTAGGTGCTGAAAGCGGTACCATTATTTGCAAGGGAATTTGGCGTGTTATACTGTAGGCTTGTAATTCTTAGGAATAACTCACTTAAATCTATCCAAACAAGAGTCTAATAGGCATCCCGGGTATGATTTTTTATTTTTTATTTATTTTTTATTAAAAATTATAATATAATAAATAATTATAAAAAATTATAACAAATAATAATATAATTATAGTAAAAATTATTCAATAATGTAATCAAATCAAAATCACTGAAATTTGCTCAGTTGCAGAATTTTTGCTGTCATTATTTTTTTTTTTTATGACGAATTTCCCCAAAAAACGCTATCGCTAAATTCTGCAAGTGATTCTGATTTATTATCGCTGTTTTTTAGCTGCTTTAAAACAATTTTTGCCATAAAGGGACACTTTTGGTTGCTATGGGCAATCTACAGTTTGCAGGGAGAAAGAACAGTTTTTATTATATAAAAGGACATGTAGTGCACAGGGCAGACCACTAGGGACATGGGGGGTGTGTATTTTTTACATACAGTACTGTAATCTATAAGATTACAGTGTACTGTATGTATAGTGTTTGTTTACATTTTTGAATTTGGCGCCGTTCTCCGTCCCCGTGCGTCGTAACGTCGCAGGGAACGGAGATCGGCGGCGCGCGGGGACGCTGTGTGAATCGAGCGAGCACCCGCTCGCTCACACAGCGCGGATGCATCGCTGGATCCACGGAGAAGGTAAGTAAACTGTCTCTGTGGATGCTGCGAGGCGAGCCCGAGTCTGACTCGGGTTACCGATCGTAGCACAGAAATCTAACCCCGAGTCAGACTCGGGAACACCGCCAGGGAGGTTAAGTGCTCACACTCAATTATGCTGCGTACACATGATCGGCTTTTGCCTGGCCAAAAGCACATCGGAATTTCAACGGAATTCCATCGGAGTAAAAATATTTAAACTCCGATGGAATTCATCTGAATTTCCAATCGTGTGTACGGGGCCTTACTATGCTGTAACTCTGATGGTAGCCATGGTTGTCACCCAGGCTGGACATGTCTCCTCTCTGCATTTCCATTACATGGGACGTTGGGGGATTACTAGTTTACAGAAGTGACAGGGAAACGACATTTCTGGCAGGATCAACAGGTATTTTCTGTATTTGATGAAAATATGTTTAGACTGGAAAATTAAATGTAAGGCCGCGTACACACGATCAGACATGTCCGATGAAACTTCTCCGACGGACCGTTTTCATCGGACCAGGCTGAAGTGGTCTGTTGGTCTGATGTGCGTACACACCATCAGACCAAAATCCCCTCGGACCAGAACGTGGTGACGTAGAACACAACGACGTCATGAAAAAACGAAGTACAATGCTTCCAAGCATGCGTCAACTTGATTTTGAGCATGGGCAGGTTTTTGGTCCGATGATTTTGTGTACTAACCATCGAACCTTTCCGACGGACAGGTTTCCAGCAGACATGTTTTCAAGCATGTTTTGAAACTTTGGTCCGCTGGAAAACGGTCCGATAGGCCGTACACACGATCGAACATATCCGCTGAAACTGGTCTGCGGACCAGTTTTAGCGGACATGTTCGATCGTGTGTACCTGGCCTTAGACATCTATGGACTAGTAAGCTGTACCATAATACGAAAAAAAAAAAAGAGAAAAAATTAAAACAGTAGTACACACATAATAATCCAATACACACAAAATGTAACACAAAGAATACCAATAAAATTAACAAAGTGAATCTAAAGACTCTAAGCAATCCCTTTTGTTTTCTGCTGTAGTGTGGCACAGTAAAATGTACCATAAAGCCACTCTCACACCTGAGCGTATTGGAGTCATGGGCAGAACTGCGCAATTCTTCCTGTGATTCCAGAATCGCAACAAAACGCTTGAAGTGCGTGCAGTGCCATTATTTCTTAATGTACCCCAGAAGCAGTGTGATTTTTCTGCAATTGTCGTGCGACAAGACAAAATTTGGATCAGGAGCTTTGTTGTTCGTTGTCTGTTGTTTTGGAACGGAGGGAAGCCCATACAAAATTAATGGTGCTCCTCTAAGAATGTGCCACAAAAGCATGCAAAAACAATGCAATGCTGCATTATCGGTCAGGTGTCACTGTGGTGTGAACGGGACCTTACCCTAGGTTCACACCTATGTGCTTTTTAGTGCGTTTTGCACAAGTTCACACCTATGCGTTTTGCGACAAGGGCATTTTTGGAAAGGGTCTGAGACATTTTTCCACATTTTGCGTGTAATATATTTCAATGGAATTGCACCAGAAACGCAAGTGTTGTGTTTGTGATGCAATTTTTGATGTGCTTTGCATTTTGTGTTTTTAAGTTTAACACTGTATATAGTTGGTTGCTAAGCAGGGAAGCCGGCCGTTGCGTCCTTAGCAACTGATGAGTCATCAGCTGTCAGCAAGGTTCCCTGCTGACAGATGAATGTAAAAAAAAAAACAATTGCAAAAAAAAAATGCGTAAGGCCCCCCCCAGATCCATACCAGGTCTTTCGAGTCTACTATGGATTTGGAGGGGACCTCCCATGCCAAAATAAAATTCCCCAAAAAAAATGTGTGGGATCCCCCTCAAGAATGCTCCCCAAGCCATCTTCTCCCCCTGCTACCTCTTCCCAATACTGTTTTATGCTGTCTTCTTGTGCTATGTTCTCCCGCTGCTGTCTTCTACCTCGCCATTGGTTACCCGCTATAAAAAAAAGGCTCTTCTTCTGTGGCTGTCTTCCTCTGTTGTGTTTTTGTCCGTTGTCTGGCATCGCTTATATAGCCGTGGGACATGGCAATCCGACGACATCACCCGGAGAGCCAGCCCCTTGTGACTTCAGCGGCATTAAAAAAAAAAATGGTGTGGGGGTCCCCTCTGAATCTATACTAGACTCAAATTGCTGGCTATGGACGATTTTTTTGCCAGCAAATTTTTTTTTACATTCAGCTGTACATTCAGAACCCAACTGGGAGATGATGACTCACCGTTTGTTAAAAATGACGGGGGATGGCTTTCCAGCCCCCTGATTAGCAACCAGCTATGTACAGTGTGTTTAAAGAAAAAAATGTAAAACGAAAGAAAAAAAAAAAAGCATTAAAACTGCATGCAAAATCGCATTAAAATCAAAAGGGTTAAAAACGCAAAACAAACTGCAAAACGTGCCTGAAAAGCGCATCAAGCGCAGCCGCGTATATGTGAACCTAGACTTACACATACGTTATTGCATTTCTTGTGTTTGCATATTGCAGTACCATTAAATTGTAATACTAAGGCCATGCCGCTCCAGTGCACAAGTATTGCAGTGTACCACAATATACGGTAATGTACTACAGTAAGTTGTGGTCTACTGACTTTCCAAAACATTTGGTGCACATTTTCGTGCATTGCCAGCCTATTCAATTGATTGGGCTGCTTTAATGCGATGCAAGTGACCATGTGAAAAAAATGTGCGTTAATGTATTACAATGATGCAAAGCACCGGGGGCGCCAAGGTCTGAATGAACACTCATTGATTGTCTAATACATAAGGAGGAAAAGACCCCAAAGTATTACCACTGAGGCTGGCCATGTCAGGAAGGTATGGAAGTTGAAGTTAGGACAGCACTGCACTTTGAGTTCAGTCTTGTAAATAAAAGGTCTTTAAACCATTCACACTGTGAAGGACCCTCCCAGTTGCAAAGCTGTGAATAAGTGTTGTTAATGAGTTAACGCACTGCTAATGAGTTACTAATTCACTGCCAAAGTTATGTAAATCAGGCTGAGAATAAATACAACAAACTACATTCTGTATTAGTTCCTGCTGGCAATGCATGGTAGAGGATTTAGAGAAATACGTCTTATATGTACTAATAATGCAGGTCTAGATTTCAGCTAGCAGTCGGTAACTTGATTGGTAGCCAGTACCCTGAGTTTATTAATAATTCTCACCACCTGCGCCCCTGCACAAGCACCATTACAAATTAATTATATAGAGCATTTGTCTCGGGGAGACCCTGTAGGGGAGATGCAGTAAAGATAACTGTTTACTTTTCGAGAGATAAACCTTCCCAGATTCTGTGTAATTCTCCAGAACCTTCAGAAATTGTCGTACTTCAGGGACTAGATTTAAACGAGTTGTGAAGTGGCTTTGTGCATTATTTATTATTTCTTTACTTATGAAGTGCTATAATTTTTTTTTTTTTTTAAATCTTAGCTTTTTAGTCAGTACTTTTTTTTAAGTAAATATAAATATAGAATTTTTTTGTACATATTCTGGTTTTGGGGTATATGTGTCTATCTAGATGGGCTTGATTATTCCATGCTCGCTGTCATTTCCTTTTTGGGGTGTTGTCCTATAGGATTCTATGTGGAATACAGTGGGGAAGATTTAGGTCCCTTTCACACGGGCAACTACGCTAAGCTGATCTCTCTGCTGATCCCTGCTGAGCAGAGTCTGTGTCTGCTCTGCACAGCAGTCCTGCTCTCCTTTATAGGGCAGTCGGATGGAAACGGACCGCCTGTCCATTTCCATCTGATGCTATATATGATCTAGCAGTGGCGACCGGTGTGGCAAACAGTATGTTTGCCATACCCCATGATGACAGCTTCCCATGCTTGGGCGGCCTTCCATTCTCCTGCTGTTCTCCTGCAGATTCCTGTTCTCTGGTTCATCACGGCGGTTTCTGTTTCCTCCCTCCCCCTCAATGGCCAATCGCGAGTCTTCTCTTTTTGGCCAATTGGAAAATAGGTCTCACACCCGCTTCTGATTTGCCGGATTTAGGATCAGAGTTTCAACAGCCTCTGGCGGTAATCAGGTGCTAAAAAAAAAAGACCCTGCCACTGTAATTCATGCACCCAGTGCCCTGAAAGGGGCCGGATGCAAGAATAATGGCCATTGCAGCTGTGGATAGATTAATGCTGTGCGTGAATCTATCCATAGCATATGGGGGGGGTGGAGTGGAGAGAGGGGGCGGCGCTAGGGCGTACCTAATGGATGGGCCACCACTGTGATTTAGGGTTGCCACTTCATCCCTTTAAAATCAAACACATATGAATTACACAGGTTCTGTGGCTGATTAAGGTGGTAATTAAACTCACTCACCTTATCTGCGTTAAGACGGATGGGGAATGGGACCAGTATCTGTCTGTTTTTGGTGGATAGGATCAGATGGGATGGTGGCAGGTGTCAGCGTTCTAGGGTTGCCACATCATCCCTTTGATCCAGGATACATATGAATTAAACAGGTTTTGAGGCTAATTTAATGCAGAAAAGGCACCAAGTGATTTTTATTACCACATTAATCAGCCGCAAAAGCTTTGTAATTAATGCGTGTCCTGGATTAAAGGTATGATGTGGCAACCCTACAGCTGACATGTGTCTGCTGACATCCTTTATAGAAAAGACTGCAGGGTCCAATCAGGTCTGAAAAACTGGCAGGCGGACCCGATCAGACAGCCCGTATGAAAGGGGCCTTACTAAAACTGGTGCACACAGAATCTGGTGCAGCTGTATATAGTAACCAATCAGCTTCTAACTTTAGTTCGTTCAATTAAGTTTTGGCAATAAGCCCCGGTCACACTGGTGGGACTTGTCATGCGATTTAACAGTTTCAAATTGCATGACAAGTCACACCCTATTGTCCGCAATAGAAGCAGTCAAATCGTCCAAAACCAATTTTGAAAGTAGTTCTTCCACTACCTTTTGCAAGTTCAGGTACGACTTGTGTAGATATCTGTACATGAAATCACAGATGTTTTCCAAGTAACACCTGAACGGCTAAAACCTAGAAGCTCATTGGTTACTTTGCACAGCTGCACCAGATTCTGTGTTCACCATCTTTAGTAAATCTCCCCCAATATGTGTCAATGTTCATTATATATACGATTGTATTATCAGATTGTCCTGGGTGATTTCCCGCCCTCCTTATATATGTCAGCATGTGACTGCTATGTTGTGCCTGGCGCGTGGCTCAATCTGGGTCCTCTGCATGTTCTCAATGGTGATGGTAAGTATACTGGTACATGCTTAGAGTAAGTATCTAAAAAAACATTTTTTTTATACCAATAAATGCCTGGCCTTTGCACATTACTTGAGCCAAAAAAGTCCCAATTTTTCTGAGGGGAGATTTCTAGGTATCTAGGTGTATAGAGGTAATTTGTTTATATATTTTGTTTCTGTATGTATGTAGCACCCTGCTCCTGTTGAGTAGGCACTATTTTGTAAATTTAGTTATCTGAGCTGTAGTTTAGCTCAGAATTTTATGCCAAAATATGGGTCTCTTTTCCTGCTCGGCTGTGTTGCACATCTTCCATCTGACTGTGGGTGTCGCTGTCACCAGAGGTCAAGGTTGGAACTGCAATAGGCTGGGTGTATTGGGTGCCTCTTGCCCAGAAGCAGCTCAGTGGCCGGTCTGCTTTCTGGGGAGGGGTACTTAAGTGACAGACATTGTTCTGGCCGGGTCTTTCCGATTCTGACCCGAGGGGCCTCCTGACCTCAGGGATGTGTTAGCAGCATTTTGGTCTCTAAGGCCTGCTGGCTCGAGGCTCCATTACTGCGAGTAAGCCCAGAAGTTTTGGGGCCTACTGGTCCAGGGATGGTCCTGTGCTGTCTTCTCTGCAGGAAGAAGCCAAACAATTGAGGATTTAATTAGAGGACGCATCCTGCCCAATTTATCTCACATTGTGGCCGGTTTGGCTGAAAGAATAATATCCCACTCTTTACGTTGCCTTCGTCATCATTTTTTACTATTTTCAAGGATGAAGCACACAAAGAGCAAGATTAGAACCAAAATATCTGATGAGCACCTTAAAAATGCATTGAGAGTTGCTAATCCATCCATCAAACCAGATATTGATGTGTTTGTTTATCAAAAACAGTGTCAAATATCGCACTAGATCTATGTTACTCTCTTTTACTTTACAGAATGATGATTTTTTACACAGATAGGTACATTATCTTTATCAGTGATTGTTAACCTATGATCTGCCCAACTTTTTCTGCTCATTATCAAATATTAGTGTATTTTATGTGTGGCCCAAGACAATTCCTCTTCTTCCAATGTGACACAGGAAGGTCAACGGTTTGGACATCCCTGTCCTATCCCTTTATAGCTAACCACCATAACAGTAATAATAATAAAAAAAAATCTAGTAGACCCCAAAATTTACATAAATACATGATCACACAATATGCTAGGTATCGAGTCTTCTTTTGTCTAGACTGCCAAGGGTGAAGGTTCATTGTTGGGTGTCAATGTCACTGCAAGCCTGGTGATGTGGACCTTTCTATTGTCAAATAAGTGTTTATTTAGGAAATACAAGGCAAATTTCCAATGTGTAATAAGTACTACCACAGACACAAGATATGAAATGTACAGTGTACAATTGGTGACATTGTACATCTACAAAAAACTCTCTGAAACAGTGCGAGTAGAAACAGCACAATTTTACTGTCAATTAAAGGGAATCTGCAAAATACAGGAGGACCCTGATCTCAAAAAGGAAATACGAGAAACAGTACCTAGGATAATATAGGAGAGAAATTAAAGAAATTAAAGACAGTAGGATATTCTGGATATTCTGGACATGGTCAGCTAAAAACATGGGATTTTACAAGGTTCAAGAATGTTGAGTATGCCAGAGAAGCTCTATAGGTACTGGGGGTCAAGGTAATCGGACATCTCATTGCATAACAAGGGAACAGAACTCTGGAGAGTCGCTAAAGGCCTGTCAAAAAGTCCATGCAGTTTGGATTTTATTCCAGATCCGTACTAGTTTCATGCCACATCCCATGATGTCATTGAGAATCTGGGCCCACTCCAAAAGTGTTTTTTCAGTTACGAGAGATAGTGACCCAAGCTGCCAGCAGGCAGTGCCTCAAAATTCCTTTATTAAAGCGGATCTCCACCCTAAAGTGAAGATCCGCTGATCGGAACCCTCCCCCCCTCCGGTGTCACAATTGACACCTTTCAGGGGGAGGGGGGTGCAGATATCTGTCTAAAGACAGGTATCTGCAACCACTTCCGGCCCGCAGTCTCGGGCAAAAGTCGGGTTTTTTGGCGACATCCCGTCGCCCCCCCGTTGTGTGCTGGGAACTCTCGGCTCCCAGCACACAGCGGGAGCAGATCGGCGGGCGCAGCGCGACTCGCGCATGCGCCGTAGGGAACCGGGCAGTGAACCGGGCGCTTCACTTCCTGGTTCCCTCACCGTGGATGGAGGGGGGAGCAGCAGGGTGACGAGCGATCGCTCATCCTCTGCTGCGGACGCCGCTGGACTCCAGGACAGGTAAGTGTCCTAATATTAAAAGTCAGCAGCTGCAGTATTTGTTGCTGCTGGCTTTTAATATTTTTTTTTTGCTGAACCATCCGCTTTAATGCTAGATATGGGCCCAGGTACCATCAACAGGGGGACGATTTCAGAAGAGGGTTGGGGATCAGTAATGAACTTAGAGTTTTACAAGGTAAAGACTTTCTGCCAAAACTGTGATATAGGGCGACGACCCCACCATATGTGTAGTTAGGAGCCCACTTTCTCTGTACACCTCCAACACACGTTAGGGGTGGAGGAGAACATGTGATGTAAATCTACAAGGATTCTGTACCACATAGATACTATTTTGTAGTTTTTTCCTAAAAGTATGAGGACATTGACAGCTTATGTTTAAAAATAAAGCATCTCCTCCAGTTGTCTGGGGAGAGTTGGAGATCTAGGAGATTTTCCCTCTGTGGAAGTCCCCACTCTCAACACTACATAGGGTTGGGAGACAATGTGGTCGGGGGGGGGGGTATCTTGGGAGAGGAGTTTCTCTAGGGGAGTATAATTAAAACTTGAGTGGGGGTCCATGTAGTATGTGTGGAGGAAGATTACTAATTGAGTTATGGGAAACCAGTGATGACTGTGGGAGGAGATGGAGAAATATGTAGATTCCGAAGTACTATATAGTCAGGGTAGAAGTGGCATAACTGGGGCCATTCTGTTCAGGACAGAACTGACATTGTGATGTGGACATTTCTCAATAGCTGTCCATGGACAGGATCCTCACAGGCCCTGAAGATCACATCAGTGGTTTTGTGTCAATTCCCGACAGAATGATTATGACCATTGTAAATTTTATAATATAACTGCAACTAATGATCAGAAGAAATTAAGAAATCATAGAAAAGATTTTTATCATGTATAGTTTTATCTATCTTTATAAACATATAATTATAACTGAAATATATTGAACTGTTTTATGGTGAAAACTCGAATTTTGACTGAATTGTGTTATGATGTCCATGTCTTTGGTTGCCACTGAGAAAAGCTTGCATTGGGGTGTCAGCATTCTTCATTTGCATTTATAAATAAACATGCTGTGGGGATCCCACCATGCCTGTGTAGGGAAAATTTTCAGCATAGTGTTTTCTCGTATGGGTAGGATTCATGTCTATGAGTCTGACTGTTCTCTAATATCTATGTGTAATTATACTGTAGCCTACAATCACTTACCTTAACCTGCCTGCAAAAAAAATGATGACTGGTAAAAAATGCTGTAAAGTCATTCAACATCAGCCAGTTATAGCATCTGCAGTGCCCTCTGTTGAGCACAATTGATACTGAAAACGAATTGCCTCTGAATTCAACTTTGCTTATTGTCAACTTTGTGTGTTATTAATTATTTAGCAATATAGCACAAGCAACAATGAAAGGTAGTAATTTATACTTCACAAAACAGGGCCTTTTATCAGTTTAATGAAGACAAACAGATAAAAGCTCATTTACATGCTGCTTCTGCCAGTGACTTGCACGTTAAGCCTAGTATACATTATTAGAAAATCAAACAAATGATCGTCTGACTTTCCCCAAATGTTCGTACCATGCTGAAAACGAGAATGCTATTAATGGTACAAATTTTCTCAAATGACAGAGAAGAACTTCCCACGTAGCTGTGTTCCAATGTAGGATTGAAAGTGTAATGTGCGTGTAACCCTATATTTGCAAATAAGTTAACTGTTTTGTACTTCGCTCGATCATTTTATGCACCTAAGCCTTATTTTATTACCATGCTTCTTAATCTGAAGCACTGAGTGCTCCGCCTCGAGGACTTCAACTAATATTCCATTGTTTTGGTGACGTTTCGAATATTCCAATTGCGTCCCTTCGTTGGGATCATTTTTCTTTATGCTATGTTTAATGTAACCATCTAATTGGCAATGTACCCTTTGAATACATTTTTTCTATGAATAAAATACTATGTAAAAGAAAATCAAGTAACGCCCAACTTTCCTGAAGATGCAATGTCCGAAACTAGTCGGAAATCTCATAGGCGTTTGTAATTTCCGGCTCACTTTTAACATCCCGTCCGATGCCTCCTGTTGGTGAAACACATGCTGATCCTGAAAGGGAGAAGCAGCGGCATTTAGACAAAAAAAAAAAGGCTCTATACATTCGTGCTGAAGTCGGGGGAAAATTTACATGTAAGTGCAATATATTTTTTGTAATTTCAAATTCTGGTGCAATAAAATAACCACACTATAGTATTTTCTTCAGTTTATGGTAGTGTAATCCTTTGGAGGGAGAGTAACAGATTTAGGATAATATTGGAAGATCAAATGGTGAGACGATTCATCGATTTGGATAGGTCTTCAAATATTCCAAAGCGATTACTGACACGGAGGTCACTGGAGCGACGGTGAGTCGGCACTTTCACGTTGGTGGTGGTACTTGGTGCTTTTTTGGAAGAACACTCCTCAGAAATAGGAAGATCACATTTTAGGCTCCATTCACACCTATGCATGTTACTTTTAGGTGTTTCTGCAGTACTTTTTGCTGTGCTTTCTGCGTTTTCAGACACGCATTTTTGATGCATTTTACATTTTTTATCCTTCTTCCTTTTCATTTGGCCAATTGGTTGTTGGGCAGATTAAGTAATGCAAAACACGTCAAAAATGCACTAAAAACACCCTAAAAACGCACTTCATGCTTTTCTGCAACATGGTCATTGAAGTCTATTGTACTAAAAAAGCGGAAAAAAGGAAAGTGGTGTTTTGCGTTTAAAAAGGCTCTTACCCTTTTCAAAAACACAGAGAAACAAAAATTCACTGATGTGAATGTGTTCCGTAGGAGCCCATGTTAAAAAAAAACATGTCTTGCATTTCTGCAAAAAGCATGAAAAAACACATTGGTGTAAATGAGGCCGCGTACACACGTACGAGAACCTCGTCGGGCTAAACCCATCGTTCCACCCGACGAGGTTCTCGGGCGGCCGTCGAGTTCGTCGACCAGGCTGTCGAAAAAGGTGTCGAGCCATTAGTCCCGATGGCCCATCGAGCAAATAGAGAACCTGCTCTCTATTTTGGCTGGACGCCTTGCTCGTCAGTTTGCTCGGCGAAAACGTACACAAGATCGAGCTTCTCGGCAGAATATGGATCCCAGCGAGCTGGATTCTGCCGAGAAGCTTGGTCGTGTGTACAGGGCCTGAAGCCTTATGGTTATCACGTTTATTTATGGACTTTTCTATGTTGATTTTAATGCAATGTGTTGAGGTTGTATTAGCGATTCCTTTTTTGGGGTTTATTGTTATTATAATATTTCACTATAAGGTAGGCAGCTTCATTGTTTATTTCAAAGGGAGTAGGTGCCTTTTTAGTTTAGTTTGTGTTTAATAATATTATTTAGTTGATTAAAAAATAGTATTATTATTAATAATAATAATAATAATAATAATAATCACAAATAACCATAACCCTTTATTTGTTGTCTAAGGCCGCGTACACACAATCGGTTGCTCAGAGTCAAGTCGACGCATGCTTTGAAGCATTGAACTTCGTTTTTTCAGCACGTCGCTTTGTTCTACGTCACCGCGTTCTGACCCAATTGGATTTTGGACTGATGGTGTGTACGCACATCAGACCATCAGGCCACTTCAGCGGTGACCCGATGAAAACGGTCCGTCGGACCAGTCTCATCGGGTTGGACCGATCGTGTGTATGCGGCCTTAGAGATAATCTGAATACTGGTAAACGTTATCTTGCTATTCACTTATCACTATCACAGAAATGTCAGTTTATATCTTCATAAAAAAATATTTTATTATCCTGTGTACAATTATTCTTCCATGTTTACAAAAATTACTTTGGTTCCCATGTGTACTTTGTTTCATCATTCAGGGTCTTGAACATTTTATTTAATTTTTTTATCACAATAAAGTTTATTGTATAATTAAAGAAAAATGTATGGAGTACAGGATATAGTGGGTATTAAAAATATCCATAAAGCAAACATTTAACAAGAGATAACATTTTAGCATTCTATTTTTCTAAGGATGAATACTAAACCAACTAAACAAAAATAGTGAGTACAGGTAAATAAGAAGAAAAGTTTTCCAGCATGTCCCTTCAGACATTTTAATCCGAACAGTCTACATGGGCTCTCAAAAGCAATATACTAATGAGGAGAAAAATCAAACGATTTTTCCAGATAGAGATATTTTCATCCGATTTTCTTGTACTAGGCTTTAGTCTATGCACAAATCACATATTTATTATTAACGGTTAAGATTAATACACTTCTACTAAATTAGTAAAAAAAAAAAAATCTTAGTTTCTAAATGCAAATTGTAAAATAATTGTATTTCTGTAGAATTTGTTCCCAAGTGTTATTTTAGTGGTTAAGTGTGATCTTCTGATAAGT
The DNA here is from genome assembly GCA_029574335.1 of Rana kukunoris. Lineage (NCBI taxonomy): Eukaryota > Metazoa > Chordata > Amphibia > Anura > Ranidae > Rana > Rana kukunoris. The sequence goes on from CM056058.1 coordinate 122,023,668, forward strand.
TATACAATCAGCATTTAATGCTGTTGCCAAGCACATGGCTCACATAACATTGTCCAGCTGGAAGAGTAACACCCCCCATACTTCTTTACAGTACAATGCAGTACAGGGCATCATTGTAGTTCCATTGGCCTTTCTTGGTTAATTCTCTCCCTCCCCCTCTTCTCTTTCAGATTTCACCTTAGGGTTAAAGGGCAGGATTTCCTCTGTGACAAAGGTCAAACCCGGCATGTCTTTCAATAGGCAAATGCATGCTGGTTTTATTTTATATTTGTTTGTCTTTATGGATATATTTAAAACCGACAATAAAATATTCTTTAATTTAATTTACAAATTAAGTAAGATGCAAAGTTTTTAGTTAACTTTTTATTTTATGTTCTAAATTTGTAAAGAAACCTCCAACTTATAAAAACGATTAAGTCTGAATGCAGTAAAATGTTGTTATTGTTAAAATCAATTTTTAAAGTTCTATCATTTTTGTACAGTTTCATAAAATATATAGAGAGACATACAGATTAATATCAAACATATTATAATTATTTGTATTCTGTGTACAGCGCAGTGCATAAAATATTCAGTATATACCAGGATTATGGAAGTTAAATTTTAAATATATACAAAGTCATAATAGGGTATGAATGAGAATTCGTTCCAGAAGAGCTTATTCTATAAAATCGGAATATAAATATTGGTGAAATCAGAATTACACAGTAAAAGAATATGTGTAAACATTTCCAGATTAATCTGATTTAAAGAATCGTGAAATGTTTTCCCTGTACATAAGACTATTGATAGGCATTACAATAGACCCTTTGGTGTTTAGGGTGTTCATTTCTGTAGGATCAAAAGATTGCCATTATGTCATTATGTCCATAATCACAAACTTTGCTAATGAGTGTAAAATACACAATTACTTTATTCAGTCATATTTATTATTGTTATTGTAGTTTATAGACGTTACATAATATTTGATTTTTCTTTCTTTGTTAAAAAAAAACATATTTCCGCAAGCAACATTTTTTTTTTTGACAATCTGCTTTAGTATACACATTATATTATAACAAGCTTCTCCCCAATCCATATTGAACAATAAATTCAATATGTAACCAAACCCCAAAACACAATTTTTATTTATACCAGCTTACCAGTTCTTAGATGAGCTGACTGAATTTTAAAGTCTTTTAGCTTTATATTCAACTGATGATCCTGTAAATAACACTGGCCCAGATTCACGTACATCTGCGCATTATTGGACCGGCGTAGCGCACCGCCTTTACGTTAGACTTGCGCAATTTTGCCGCGTAATCACCCTATTCTCGTAACTTTTGCGCAGAAAATTGCGCATGCGTAACGTTATTTCAGAGGCGTAAGGCGGAGTAATACAAATTGGGAAGGACGTGGGCGTGTTACATTGAAATGAGCCGTGACCCCATTCAAATGAAGGGCCGGCCGGCTCGCGCATGCGCGCTTGAAGCAGACCATGGTCAGCACCTCTGTGCGCATGCTCACAACTCGGGAACGGCGCAATCAGTGAAATTGGAAGTGGACTAGGGCAACTTAGTGAACTACGCAAACAGCATAAATAGACAGACACAAATGCATTTCCTTTGCAAAAGTACATCCCTTTGTTTCCCTTCCTATACAGCAAGGTGCTTTTGTTTATTAGCGTTTGTTTGTGACGTGTCTTTGAGATATTTGGGGACTGTTTTGCAGAGTGATTTTTGTCTTTTATGTGTTTTCTTTGTTGTTATTTTGTTTAAATTATATTTTTGCTGGGGCATTTTTTATTTTTGCTCGTCATTTATTTTATTTTTTTGGTTCTGTTTGTGTATGATTTTGGAATGTGGGGGAAGGGGGTGTCACCCTCATTTGTGGTGGAGAAGTGATCCCCAGGTCTGTGTGAATGGTGTGTATGAATGTACAGTGACATAATTGGAGCCTTGGCGTGGCGTTGCTGCTCACAAGTCCTGCATGGTGGACTGGTGCCAATCCAATGTGATGAGGATGTGGGGTGTGTGTGCTAGGGACCACAGTGGTGTGCATGCATGCATTCTCATTGTGCCATGATTAATGTGTGTGTTTAACGTGCAAAGATGCATATGTGAGCTGGCATGAGATGGGGTCATGAGATGGGGTCCCAGTGCATATGCAGAGTCACCTTGAAGGGAAAAGACAGGAGGATGTTAGTGGTGCATGTGCCCCTTGTGATGTGTGCATCATGGGGGGGTACAGTCATGCCTGCCACCCATGTCATTTACCAACCAGCCAGCTGTCCCCATACGTGTTCTGTTCGAAATCTGTGGGGATGGGGCTAGGATTGTATATGTAGCTGTCATGGGTGTCATGGGTGGTGTCATGTGTTGGGCTGCTGATGTCCTCCTGCAAGGTTGTGGTTAATTCCAGGATGGCATGAGGGGTGAATCTGAAGATGCGAGACACCTCAGAATCACTCATGCCAAAGATGTCTATGCGTGTGTGATATATCAAGTGAAGAGTGAGGGGCTTGTATCAGATAAGAATATTGTATTAGATTAGATTAAATTGTAAAGTTTATATAAGCAAATAAAAAAAAAAAAAAACATCTCCCGTGCCCTCCTCAGTGCCCTCATCCTTCTTTGTTCATCTAAAGTCAGTAGTATAGCTATGCGCGACGATGCCCCTGGCATGTTGGCATACAGATTGTTGTGCAACACGTGTGACTGCTGAGCTCCTCACTAACAGTGTTGCTTTATCTAAAAGGTAGACTTTTTTTCTCTTTTTAGACCAGCTTTTCTATGGTCTAATTTTAGACAAGACATTTTGCTGTTGTGCACACTGCGTAGCCTGCGCTGTCCTAACGTTCTTTTGTGGATCCCCGTAAGTCCCTCATTAGCATATTTGACTAGCAAATCAATGGTCTGTCTAGTGCAGTTTTGCGCGGACGGATGTGCCTGTCTAACGAAATTACGACGGACAAAAAAAAGTAGATTTCTTGCGTATCTCGTTTTGGGGATGCCGTGCATCAAAACGCACGCGCTTATTTAGACTTACGCACGCGCATCTCCTGTTGCGCAGGCGTAATCGCTCTGTGAATCTGGGCCACTGTTTCTGTCCCAGGGGAACAACTGTCCCTCACTGTCTCTGGAGGATCAATTTTCCCACTCTAGGACAGGACTACAGAACTTCTCCACATCTCCTTTTCTTTATAACATAGGAGGAGGTGAGCCAACTGATAACAGTGCAGCATAGGCAAAGAGAACTTAACCACTTCAGCCCGAACCATTTGGGTGGTTAAAGACCATGCCACATTTTGCGATTCGGCACTGTGTCGCTTTAACTGACAATTGCACAGTCGTGCGACGTGGCTCCCAAACAAAATTGACGTCCCTTTTTCCACAAATAGAGCTTTCTTTTGGTGGTATATCACCTCTGCATTTTTTTTACTTTTTGCTATAATAAATATCCCCCAAAAATATATATAAAACATTTTTTTCCCTCAGTTTAGGCTAATACGTATTCTTCTACATATTTTTAGTACAAAAATTGCAATAAGCGTTTATTGATTGGTTTACAAAAAGGTTTTGAATAGTGTTTACAAAATAGGGGATAGTTTAATGGCATTTTTATTAATTTTTTTTTTTTTACTAGTAATGGCGGCAAACAGTGATTTTTTTCGTGATTGCGACATTATGGCGGACACATCGGACACCTTTGACCTATTTTTTAGACCATTTTCACAGCGATCAGTGCTATAAAAATGCACTAGTAACTGTGAAAGTGACACTAGCAGTGAAGGGGTTAACCACTAGGTGGCGCTGTAGGGGTTAAGTGTTCCCTGCTTTGTGTTTCTAACTGTAGGGGGGATGGGCTCTCTGTCCCATGACACTGATCTCCGCTCCGAGTACACGGAGCCAAGATCAGTGTCATTCTCACTAGGCAGGACAAGCATCTCCTGCTCTATACCTCCGAGAGACGATCGCAGGGATCCCTGTGGTGATTGAGTCCGCGAGACCCGTGGTCCGACTCACGGGGAAGTTGGCAGGGCCTGCGAGCATGCAGGTGGCGACTCGCTCGCGACCACACACCAGGCATTTAAAGGGCAAAGTACAGGTACATGATAATGCCTGTCCGTACCATTCTGCCAACGTATATATATATATATATATATATATATATATTAGGGCTGTGCAAATTAACTTTTAATTAATCGATTAATCTTTAATTTTTTTGATCGATCAAAATCTTTTTGATCGATTAAAATTCTTTTGATTGGTACTCACCTCTCTGCCGGCTTCTGGGCCTTCAGGGAGTTCCGTCGGAGATCCAGTGACGTCACGGACATCGGCAGGGCTTGCCGTGTCCATCTGAAGGGCTCCTTTGCTGTGCCTTTATATCTGCATGCCGGCGGGACCTTACTATCTGCCACGAGCAAGGGCTGTTACACTTCCCTCTATCACTTCCCTCTATCAACCTGGGATTCTACATCCATCCACTGGGAGTTCTGATATTTCCCTTCATGGGACATCTACATGCCGACGGACTGATGTTAACCCCTCCTCATTTGGATTCAGCAGTGGCATCGTTGTACACATTTTTATACCAGTATCATACTTGGCTACATGTTTTTATGACTGCTTTTGCTACCGTTTGGTATTACTCGCACCATTTTTACAGTTTATGTAGCTACATCGATTTTATCTCCAGTGCAATATTTATTTTGTTACCTACTTCAAGAGTTTTAATGCTATTCCAATTGAGCGCTGCCTTTGTGTGTTTTTTTAATCCTGCTATCCATTTTTCCAGTGGTTGGTAGCTGCACTGGGAATCAGCCTGCAAGGAGATCAGCTAAAAGTAGTTGGATCTGTATGTGCGTTACAATTAATCGAAATTAGTCGATTAATCGATTAAAACAAACGATTAATCGAACACAAAAATTTTGATTACCTGTCCAGGGAGCCCGTGATGTCGAAACCCGAAGCTGATCTGTCCATCAGCTCCAGGTGCAGGAATTGGCAAATTAGTAACAGAAACAGGAAGTGAAGCTTCACAACCTGTATCCTACTCTACATACGCAAGCCGTGCTGCACTTTCTGAATGGTCCCTGCTGTCTTCTGGGACCTGTGTGTCTCCCAGAAGGCAGCGGGGGGAGGAGGAGGGACAGATTTTGTGTAGATCACCACATAAGATTGGGAGCGGATACCTAATTTGGATTCTCTCCCCTGGCATCGGACGGGGGGAGAGAATCAGACATATGGAAGTTCCATTTCTGGCGAGGAACTATGCTTTAAGTCTTTAAAATATTGTTGGTTCTTTTCTCTGAAATAATAACATTTTTATTTAAGACAAAACATACCTTATCTCTCCCTCCTCAATTTCGGCTTAATAAATCTGCTTACATACTGTGCATCAACATCATAATATTTTCAGCTTTTGTTTGTGAAGTAATACACTCGAATTATTATTTTTCAATAAAATTGTTAATTTGTGTACTAATATAGCTGCTAACATAGTGTGCATCAACTGTACAACATTTCTATAGTGTCTATAATACTGGGTATATACGTTTTATTTAATAGTTGCAATAGGAAAATATATATATAAATGTACCTGTTTTAAAACAGTTGTATATGTTAATAATTATTTCATGTTCTCTTTCATTGACTTCGAAAACTCCTTTATAATGTCAGTGTCACACTTTTTCATTAAGCTATTAATACCATCCTCATTGTTACAAATCAAAAAGCTGTTTTACATTAGAGAACCAAGTGCAAATAACAGCACTTGTTGCATTTTTGTTGCCATTATGTATATATAAATCATTTACAGGGGGTGCTTTGGAGTACACCTCTGTTGTGCTGAGTGCAGTTGTGCGCTACACACAAATGACTGTTTTTCCTTTTTCAGCAACAAATATAAAACCAAGTCCACCCTGTTGGAAGGCAGCTAGCCTGTTCCCATTAGGTGTTTCTTCATAACCAATGGCTCCAGTGCTGTGGAATAAAACCACCAGGCTGATATGAAAAATTGGAGGACAAAAAATTGTGTGTTTTGAAGCACACCACTGTTGCGCAAATGTGCTGCATGCAAAGGGCAGCTTTTCCTGTTTTAGCAACAAGTGTAAAACCAAGGCCAATTTATGGAAAGGCGGACAGGTTACCTCTTTATCTTTCCCTACAGGGAAGTTGATCCAGCTATCATTAAGAGATGTGAAAAAAAAAGATTATTTGCCACTTTATCTTAGAGCAGGTTGCTGATTTGGTGATGGTCCATTGCTGCTGGTACAGATTCTGCAGCATTGCCAACATGGAGTTCTGACATAGGGGTGTATCACAATTCAAGCGGTTGTCAGCCATCTTGTGTTGCCAAATTAGGACAAGATGCTACAGCCTCAATCAGGAGCACTGATTTAGTGATGGTCTACTGCTGCTGGTGCAGCCTTTGCAGCATGGCCTTAATGGGATCCTAGCACATGCGGTTGACAGGCAGCTTGTGTTGCTACTGCATTTGGGCCAGGCTAACACTTAGTATGTTTGATTGCCTAAAGTGGCCTCACACTCTTCTGGCCTGTTGTTTGACTCCTTGAAAACCAGGGTACCTACCCAGGAATTTCTACACCACTAGGTTAAACACATGTGCCAGGCAAGGTGTTTAAAATTTCACTGCCAAAGGGCAGCCCGCAGGTTGGTGCCATTATCACATATCTCCACCTATGGCACAAGCTGTCATGGGATCATCCATCCTTCAGCCTGCCTGCCTCTGAAGAGCTTCCAGAAACGCTGGCCCAGTGTAGCTGCTAAATCTCTTGGGTAGGAGGGTAGGATGGACTGGTGGTTCAGAGGATCCACCAGATGAAGCTATTGAGGTGAAGAGGGAGAGGTGTCTGCACTGTTACCATTTCCAAGGTGCAGGACACAGAATAAAACCACCAATTCCAGTGGGGTGCCCTGCCCTGCATTTTCCCTAGCCATCAGCAAATGTACTCAGTGTACTATGAAAGAGATTTAACAACCCTGTTCATGCTTGCTGGACCATGTTTCTGTTGTTATGTGGAGCCTACCACTGACTCTGTAGTCCAGCAGTTCATATACATTACCATACATATGCTTGTGGAAGGCAGGAGTGACCTACCTGGGCAAAAAAATATGTTTAGGTACTTGCCACTGTGGTGCAGTACAAGCCATAATCTCATGAAAGTGGACTGACTCCACCAGCAGCAATAAGTACTATTTTTGCCAAGCTGGCTTTAACATGCTGGGGATGGTAGTGTTTAGAACCGATTTTATCTTCTGCCCCAGCAGCTGTGGAAGAGATACCTGCCTGGTCATGGATAAGGATACTCCGTAGATGTCAGGGTGTGGTTACAGCAAGGTTCAAGATTAGGCTTAGCCTTGTTCAATGTGGCCCCGTTGCTGATTCTCTACCCACCTAATGTGCTGTAAGGTAGGTCTCTAAGCCCCCTAATCAGACTCTGCTCTCCTCTCCCTGTCACTTGAAGCTACAGATGTTGTAGTTGATGCAGATGGCAAATCTTGTGTGTGTGTGGGGGGGGTGGGTAGAGATAGGAAGTGAAGGTTGGGGGGTGTGTAGGACTTTAGAGGCCAACCAGTATTATTGAGGTGCTGCCAGATCTTTAATACAGAGTCGTCTCCTTATGCACGTGGTACCCAAATGGCTGGAGCTTTTACAATAGTTGCAGACCACAACAGTACTGTCAGCAACAGATGTAGTAAAAATAAGGCTTCACTGCAAAATTATTTCAATATCCCACCTATTCAAACATTTGTGTACTGCCAGGACACTAGTCAGTTTCTATAAAACACATACCTGAGGTCTATATTTAGAATAATTTTTTTATGGAATATTTGGAGATACAGCGGAGGGAGAAGATTTAATTTTTTTATGGAATATTTGGAGATACAGCGGAGGGAGAATGTTTGGGGACTGTTGAATTGTTGTTTTTAAAGTGTTTTGTGCATTGATTTCACATTTTGTTAAACCCTTAAGACAATGCAGTGTGGTATTACAAGAAGAAAAAAAAAAACACTTACAAACCGTACTATAAAACTTTTAGATTTGTTGTGGCTGCTACTTCCATCAGTTCAGATCTGTTATCGTTGGATAAAAAAACAGGGTTTGCAAAAAATAAAACGACCTAAAAAAGCAATTTTTTATAGTTTTATAGTTATAATGTCGCAGATTTGGGTGCTACTGTGTGTAAGCCAAGCAATAATGTAAAAATATAAAAAAAAGTATTACACATGCAAATTAGGTGATGACAGAATACAGTGTCGCGAATGCAGTTTGTGAAGTAGACTTTATAACACAATTCTAATTTAAAATGTTATATAAGAAGTTTTTTTTTTTAAGATTACAAAACAATATGGTTTAAAAGCAGCATTAGGTCAACATATTTACAAAGACTCTCAGGTGACTACTCTAATTACATAGCCATGCATGAAATATAATCACCAGTACATCCAAAAAATTTTTTTGCCATACAACATATGTCACTAAGTTGACGCAGAGAAAACTCATGCAAAGCAGATCCACAGTTGATAGGTTTCTACATGTTTCACAGCATATAGCTACTTCTTCAGGAATAGTGGGGTCACAACTTAAACAAAAGAAAAAAACATGATAGTACAATACAAATAATGTGCATCAAACAACCCCTGCTTGGTCAGGGATTCAAGGACTTACCCAAGGCTAGGAAGTGGACCAACCAGTCCAGCAAACCAGGGAGTCAGATCCAAGTATTGGAGACACACAGGCAGATCGCTCTGATTCAAAACTGCAAATAATAGGGTTTTTATTTCCAGATGCTCGTTATTCGTATTATACTATCAGGTTTTTCCTTTTGTAGATGTTGAGACTCTGTAACAGGCGATGTTGCGTCACTGCTCTCCTCTCTCTGTGGGCGCTTCAGCGCCGTAGTGCGTTCCATGTTGGAACAGATACGCCACTCGCGCGATGACGTCATCGTCCGGCGCCGTGATGCGTTCCAGCTTGGAACGCGGAAGTGCGCCTTATATGGCGCTCTATTTGAATTGCACTGTGATGCATTGGACCTGATCTCCTGCCTATAAAGGCATGTATAGGAGATACAGGGGTTGTTCTATTATTGCCAGCCGTAGTGGCAGGCGTAGTGTGAACTGTAGCTTGTCAGCAATACGGCCTTGCTACACATGCCATTCCTCCAGCTCCCTATGCTGCAACACCGTTCCTGAAAACCACTACTCTTTTACTGCTGATGTCTTCTCTGCAATACAGCCTTGCTGCAAACCATCTTCAGGCCATTTGGTACCCATCTTCCTTCATGGGATCTCTGTTTCCTATCTAAAGAAGCTACAAATGAATAAGTAACCTTTGCTTTACTTGTAGTCCTATAGAAGATCTACTGCTAGTGTTCCAACTGCTACAATTGTGATACTCAATATGCCGTTTGCTTATGAACATACTAATTGGAAGATATTACTATGCTAAACCCTGTCGGCTAAACAGTACTTTAAAGGCTCAGCAACCTTCAACATACCAATGCTATGTCTAGCTAATGTATACAGCTATAATTACCTCATCTATGCACAATACATACCTGTCCTGAGCTATACATCAGCATCACCCTAATCCTATTCCTTTAATATAATAAAATATATTTTTCATGTAGTTTGAGCAGAGACACATGCTTTTTCATCAAACTGTGATAGGCCTGCTTTGACAGATGGAAATGGCCTGTGGTTTGTTAAGGCTGTTGTTGTTTTCACCACTTTTTATCTTTTCATCCACCGTCTTTTAGCTGCTGTCTAATTTCTATCAAAATCTTCTTAAGAGTTAAGATACTGCATATGATAAAGCAGTAAAAAAACTGTCCAGTGGCAGGACAGTTTTAATAAACAAGAATAAGCTGACTAGAAACACAGGCAGGTGTTTTCATACAATAATGTAGAATGTCAGCCTGCAGATGTTAGAGCTATGTAAAATTGGTCAGCGTTGGGATTGACATTGAGAATTAGCCTAGTCTTTGTAAGGCATTTTTTTTTTATATGGGAATATAGGTTGCAGTAAGTGTGAGAGATAAAATGTAAGATAGTTTAGGTGAATATTGTTTTTGCACTGAGCTTCTTTTTTGATACAACGGCGTGTATGCAATTAAAAGGCAGCTCCAAGAGCAGATGGTCAGTAACAAGAGAATGCTGTGCTCAAACCTAAAAAAAGGAGTCTCTTAACATGTAATGAAAACCAACATACCCCCAAAATAAATACCCCCCCCCCAAAACACCACCCCTGACACAAAATTCCTAATTTCCTTTTTTTTATTTTATGAAAGCTGCGTACACACGACCATTTTTAATGTTCTAGAAAAAACAATGTTTTTTTCTACGTGATTCTTGTCAAGCCTGCCTTGCATACACACAATCGTGAAAAAATGCTCTAGCAAAGCGCGGTGACTTACAACACGTACGACGGCACTATAAAGGGGAAGTTCCATTCAGATGGCGCCACCCTTTGGGCTGCTTTTGCTGATTTAGTGTTAGTAACAGTGTGGTGAGAGACGATTTGCGCTTTTCAGTCTTCGTGCTTTTCAGTCTGTTACAGCGTGACGAATGTACTATTTCCATTACAAATGCTATTTCTACCAGAACGAGTGCTCCCGTCTCATAACTTGCTTCTGAGCATGCACGTTTTTTTCACGTTGTTAATGCCTACACACGACCATTTTTCACGGCGTGAAAAACGACAATGTGAAAAAGATGCAAAAATTTAGAACATGTTCTAAATTTTTAACGCCCATTTTTCACGTAAAGAAAAATGCTCTGGAACCTACACACAATCGTTTTTAATGTCCATTTAAAAAAATGTATTTTTTCACGTCTTAAAAAACGGTCGTGTGTACGCGGCATTATAGCAGCTTAAATTGACCACTGTCCTCCAAAATACTACAGTGTAGAGTTAAAGAAAAATGCCCCATATAACAAGAACATGTTATCAGATCTAGCTAACTAGTTGTAATTTAACTTGTTGCTGACAAAGATAGTAGCTCTAACAAGGACTTTTGAGATACAGGAAGAACTCACACAGGAACCCACCACTTCTGCTTTTATAGTGACGGTGAAGAAGCTTGGTTATCCAAAAGCCACTTTACTGGCCTTTCTAAACCTGCTGGCCATAGTTCAAAGGCCATGCACAACATTATGGTTTAAAAAGATTGCCAAAAAAACATGGTCTCAGTAAATCCAAACCTCATCTATAATTTGCAATCGTAAAAGCCATATTGTGGCACGACTTCGTCGATGAAGAAGTGTAGTGGATGAAAACCGAAACTAAATGAGTGGGACCATCAAACACTAAAAGGGTTGTGGCCAAACAACACAAAACTACTGCAGCAAAATGATAAAATTACGACAGAACTCAATATCCACCTTAAATACCTTATTTCCACAAAAAAAGTCAACTGAAAACACCATAAAGCACACATACATGGAAAAGCTGAAACTAATATACTTCCTGGTTTTGGCACTATTCTTCTTTGATGCTGAAGTCTTGCCATGCTTTGTTTTTTCCATCATAACCATGGAAACTGTTGTGCTTAAAAGACCATTAAATTTGGCTGTTATGGTTACAGACAATCGATCTAAATAGGCACCATCGAATTGTCCTTTGACAAGTGACCAATTTTACTGACCATTTGTTCTAACTGCTGCTGAACACAACTTGTAATACACTAGCATACAACGTCATAGAAAGATAACATTAAGCCCTATAGTACTGCTGTTCACATTGTGTTCATCCTCTGTACAATACAATGGAAAATTAACTTTTTATAGTACACAGAGGGTTACATTAGGCCTTCAGCTGGTTCTGAAAGCAACCATTTGCCCTTGATAATGACTATAGCTTTGATTTTATAGATAACTAGATTTTATTTTAGCACAACCAATTATTTGTATTTGGGTACAGCACATTTTACATACACGTCTACATTACTAGTACCTAGATGGCTTTCATTTGCTGATTTCAGAACATACAGTGCTGTTTGGTTAGAAGCAGAACATTATGTTTTGAAGCAAAGAAAAAAACTTGTTTTTGTGGAAGTAATTGAACAGTGTACAGTTCAGGAGCAAAGCAGAATACATGCATTCTAGATAATCTATAAAAGGAAATCAAGCTACTCTGGTACAACTAGGCTGCAATCAATTGTTCAGAACATGTCATAAAACCCAAAAATTTGAGACGGTATCTTTGTTTAATAATTTACTGAGGAATGGGGCTTTATAAGCCAGTACATAGTGTTTACAAATAATTTTTTTTTCTAACTTGATAGTGGTTGCTTATAGTTTTTGCGCATACCAATTAGCACTTGCCAGTGGCACCTAGAGACCTATTTTAACTGGTCTATAACTATGAGCAGTTGCTGAATGGTCTTCAGCTTGTTTGTGTGTTTGAGACATGATCTGCTGTACCTACTTATCTGTGTATGACTTCCATTTTGTCTAATGGTTCAGTTCTCGCTGCCCGGTTGCTGCTGACTGCTGCTTGTCTCCTGGTTCCACTTTTATCTCTTGCTCTGGTGCTAAACTGATTCTGCATCCTGTTCTGAGGACTGGGACTACCAGCTCTACCCACCTACAGAGTGGACATCACCAGCCAGCTACTACGATAGCCTGTGACTGGACAGTGAATAAAGAAGAAGTACAATAATGGACTCATTGCTAACTAAAACCTCACACTGGATGTGTGGGCAGAAATGTGTGAACAAAAGACTAGTTGGCAGCCACACACATCTGGGAAGCAGTTGCCCTAAAAGTCCAAAAGGCAATAAAATAACCTAGTAGAGTGTGCCTTGACAGGAAGAGGTGGAATTATGGTTTTAAGACCATACTCTGGAATAATGGTCTGTTTGAGCCACAGAGAAATGGGGAATGAGAAGCTGACTCTTGTGAATGTGCCCTGGGACCATCAAGAATGGCAAAAAAAAAACAGTATTTTGTAATGGAAGCAGCTTCTGATAGATAAATCCATACAGCACAAACTACATTCAGGCAAATGGAAAATTCCCTTCTTATGTTCAAGGGTCAGATAAAGAAATGGATAAACAAAATCCCAGTTAAGCAGAAAGACTGAAACTAATTTAGACATAAATTAAATCTACCATATTCTTATGTAAAACCAAAAGCTGCCAGCCCAGTCACATGTCTTGCAGAGTTGATGGTGACATAGAATCCAATCTTGTAAGGGAGAATTGAAATTTAGAACCCACAGAGTCACAGGGTATTATACAGAATAAGCTGCATAAGAGATACCCTGTACAAAAGTCTTGATCAAAGAATGGGGGGCTAGAGGTCTTTAAAATAAGATCACAAGAGCCAAGTTGTGTTCTTGAGGGTACTCAGGGTCAAATGTTGATCCAAACCACATAGCAAAAAAAGATAGGATTTTTCCCACGGAGTATTAATGGGGTGATACTTTTTGTCTCACACCAGGCAAAGTAAGCCTTCCATGCACAATGGTTGACCCTGTGAGAGGTAGACTGCCTAGGATATTAAAGCATGAGTATTACTGAGTCAGAGAGCCCTGTTTTTCGAGACCTGGGTTTCAACAGCCATGTTGTTAAAGCCAGTGCCTGTGAGGCAAGATGGTGGCCTGGATCTTGAGATAGGAGATCAGGTTGATCTGAGAAAACCCACAGGGGGTCCACCAGAAGCTTGATCAGGTTGGAGCATCTGTGCCAGTCAGTGATCAATGAGCATCACTAGAATGTTCCTTATCTTGATTCATCTGAGTACACACAAAAGGAGTTCCAGAATGGGGGAAAGTGTATATGAGACTGTACTTCTTTTGCCACACAGCTACCAGAGCACCCACTGCATTTTGAGAGAAACCTGTCCAGTTTGTTGTAGAACTTGGATGCCATGAGTTATACATCAGCTGTCCTCCACCTGTGACACAGGTTATGAAACACCTCCGACTATAGGGGCCACTCCAGATGCTGATGTGATGTTGGCTGCAAAATTGGCTGCCAATTGTTCACAGCTGGTGTTCTGGTTCCTCCAACTGCATCCTTATCAAATTAGCCTTCAGGTGGGGTATTCAGCATTGCAGGGGCAGCCAAATTATTTGTAACTCTAAAATTGGGAAATAAGACTCCTCTATCTATCAAGTCCCCTACACCAACAAGGTGTCTGTAACTACCCCCTAGCCTTTCATGCTGGCATATGTTTTGATGCTCTTCCGTGACAGTAGGAGGAAGGATTTGCTCAACTCTGGAGATTGATTCCTGAGCCACAAGGTCAGAGATCTGGTTTTGGGTGTCAGACAAATTGGTTTGTGTAAAGACTAGACTGATATGTCCCATGTTAACAGAATTGTTTGTTGATTGGGGTCTTGAGGGGCACTGAGCAAATGGAGCTACCTTAAAAGAGCCTTCTATCAAGCCTAAAATACTCATGTAGTATTGCAAAGTTGGTAAGCTCCTGGACAGTAGAGAATAGTACCCAGATACTCCAAGCAATGTGTCGGTTGCAGCACTGATTTCTGGAGGTTCAAGATCCAATCAAACCTCTTAAAGTTCTGAACTTTCTGCATTACATTGCCAATCAGAGGTTGAGCTGAGTGTTCTCTCAAAAAGAGGCCATCTTGGTATCTGACAATGGGAATGCCATGTTAGCAAAGTAATGTGAATAACCTGTTAGCCATCCTGAAATATTTCATGAATTGTGAGCTGAAGTAGCCCAAAGCAGCGGGGCAGCTTCTTCTGTAATTGTGATCCAGCATGTTGGAATGTTCAAACAGGAACAACACATCAGTTAACACCAGGTAGAACCTTGGTTTACTTACAACATGCTGCATATAAAGGGGTTTAATAGCCAGGGATGACCAGGTCATTGCCAGCGACAAAAAGGATCATCTGGGGTGTTATTCATGTGTCTCTTGCTGAAAGGAGCACTGGTGGGAAGTTGCTACCTCATGCTGTAGATAAAAGGATGGGAACAGAGCAGGAAACTCCAATTAATGATACCGCAACAATTTCTCAGTGTATTAAAATTTTCTACAGAGACTGACAGATATGGATGTAATTGCGACAGTAAAAGAAACTCCGTTGTAGTAGTTCCCAATCTTCTCAGCTCTTGGGATATCTTGCAGCCTACTGATAATAGCCCAGAATGAATGGCTACACAATAGGCAGTGCCACAGCTTTGTACCTGGAATGCCCTCTGCAGCTAGCTAACACAGTACCCAAAGAACTGGATAAAACCCTGGGCTAAGCCCATTTGCCCAAGGGTTTCATTCCCGGCTAGCCCCATAATCTTTGATTTAGCAGGATTCAGGTACAGCCTCCAAGACTAGTGTTGCTCACGAATATTCACATTGCGAATATTCGCTACGAATATTGCATATTCGAGTATTCGCGAATAACTCGAATATCGCGGCAAATATTCGCTATTTCGAATATTCGTATTTTTTCAAATTTCGCAATCAAATTCGCAATCAATTTCGCATTCGCACAAGCAATTTATTTTTTTATAAAATATAGCGAATATTCGTAAATATCGAATATTCGTGATATTTTATCCCCGAAATTTCGCAATTTTTTTTTTTTTTTTTTTTAATAAAATATCACGAATATTCGATATTAAAAGTCACACAAAATAAAATAGCGAAATTTTGCATTAGCGAAATTTCGCATTGGCGAAATTTTGCAATTTTTTTTTTTATAAAATATCACGAATATTCGATATTAACGAATATTCGCGAATATTCTTTGAAATATTCGCGAAATATCGCGAAATCGAACATGGCGCATTCCGCTCATCACTATCCAAGACAAGGATTAGCCGATCTGCATTAGCTTATCTGCAAAGCTGCATATCAAGCCTAGCTCAGCAAAATGCAGATGCAGTCTCGATTGAACCAAAAATATCTGGACAAAAAGATACAAAACTAGCTAGTAAAACAAAAAAAAAGGAGGAAAATGTTTTTTAGTGGAGAATATATATTTACCTGGCTTTTGACTTTTTTGTTTGACAGTATCCACAGGCACCAAGGGTATTTCTACACACTTTCAAATGTTATAGAAGTGAAGAGTGTGTGTAAATTGGTCAAGCTGACTGTCAGATTTATAATGAAGGTAATTTGGTAAGCTACAGCCCCTGATCACTTCTACAAACACCGGTAAGTACCGCCCTTTCCAACACAGCTCTTCTTCCTGCCATGAATTTTGGGCACCACTGTCCTACTTGTGGGCCTAGGACAGCCATGGTAGGTGTCACCAGGTAGGGCGGTAGCAGATCATCCATTTGCTGATTCTCCCTCCAGTGAATGAACCTTGAAGCAACAAGCATTTTATCACTTCCAGGTTCAGAGCTGTCATTTCCTGGCAACCGTGGCTGGGGAAGGACACTCTGTGCTTCATTAGCTCCAGTGAGGTGCAGGGGGGACATTAGGGTTTAATAGACCCCTGATGTTCTACTAAAGAGAACCTGTCTCCATTAATTAGCTATCACACATAGAGCATGTCATTCCTCTATGCGATAGCAATAATGTTAAGTAAAAAAAAAAGTAAAGCATAATCATGGGCACATGCAATATTAAGCCTTGATATGTTTGGTATCTATTTACTCAATGCAACCTCGTCTTTTATATTTTACTGAATTGGGTAATATTTGTTTGTGTACATTAAAATAAATGTTTATGTATTTGCTACTGGAAATACAGGTTTATTAAACCATAGTGCTAATATCATATGCTATCGTCTGCTAGGGCTTTCAGAAAAATATATAATGTTTGGTGTTTAACCAATCATCAGGCCTAAAATGTTAACATGTGAAAAAAAATGGCGTTGGTAGTGAAAGAGTTAATACAGCATGTGTCAAGAGGTGGGACACAGACTACGCAGGAGAAGACGTTAAAACTCATTAGGGTAAAGCAGGCATTTAGCATGAATGATGCCAACAGAACTTATTTTTAATTTTCAAAGAAAAATAAGAATGGGGTGCATACGGTAAATGCTTTAAAAACACTCAAACCACAACTTTTTATTATACTGGTTGAAGCACCACTGAAAACAGCATGATTTAAAAATACAAGAGTATACAATGCAATGCAAGGTGGTAAAGCTCAGTCATGTCCACTTTTCTGTGTTCAATTTGGCAGTAAGCATTAGGTGAATCTGTTAGCTATTTAAAACTTGAAAATAAAATTCCTGCCGAAAAGGAGACTCCTCAGGGTGGCTAATATTTGTTACATAGAAATCTCTCTGCTAGATTCCTATTTGATATTCATTTTATTTTGTTACTAATGGCTCAACATCCTCAACTTTTTGGCTAAGCCCATTCTGGAGCACTGCTCACCCACCACTGGCCTGTCCAGTGCAAGCTGTTAATGGGCCAATATGAGTACACTAATTGGACAGGTGTATGGTGGGAAGGGTTGTTCTTGAAAGTTATGCTTTTTAGTAACAAAGTGAAACCAAGTTGAGAAAATAACGTTTTTACTTTGTTCTTGTCCAACTTTAGAAGCTCATATACAAAGATATTTTACATGAATCCCTGTGGTTTTGGTCTACTGGTTAGTTAGCTTGTCTCTTCTCTAAACCAATTCATCCATGAATTATATGAAAACAGAAGATATACATGTGATAATTAAATTGTGTATGGTATGATCGATATAAATCTCAAACCAAAATTGTTATTCAGTAAATTTGGCATGCTCTAATTGTTACAAAAAAATATCCAAAAGCTTCTGTACATTACAGGCATTACCGTTTGCGCTCAATGAGCGCTATAAGCTGAGTAATTGGTGTAGCACCCTCTAGTGTGTGCTAGAAGTAGTTAGTGTAGGATTTTTTTAGCTTGGCTAAGGGCCAGGTTTGGGTTATGAATCTGGGTCAGGGTTCAGTGACTCGGGGGCTAAATTACTCTTCTGGCAGTTTGTAGAAACTTCCAGAGCTGGAGGGTGGGAGTAAGGAGGGGCTGTCATGCATATTTATGATTCCTTAGCCTGGCAGGGGGCAGAGCTTACCTCATAAATAGATATGAGTCATGCCAGCAGGAGCAGTCAGTTGGAAGATGGAGATGGCGTGCCGAGGAGGCTGTTGGTGGCCTTCAGTCAAGAGGGGGGTAACCATAAGGAATGGGGCTTGGATGCTGGAATAGTCCCCCTAAAACACACAGAGAAAACTCTTACTGGAGGCATGGGAGCAAAGAGAAAGGACAGCGGGAGCAGGTCAGCACATGTGGGAGATCTCCTGAGAATCAGCCAAGTGGTCTGGTGAGTGTCAGTCTAGAGGACTGTGGAAAGAACTTAGCATGGAGGGCTAGTGAAAGGGGCAGTTGCAGCCAGGTGGGTTTGCAGTGCCTGAAGAGGTAGTGTTGGGATCAGTAGCCACATAAGAAATGTAAGCTGGACACTGAACAATTGCTACACAACCAAGAGGCCTTGTGTTCCTACCTATAATGGGCTATTTATTCAATCTGAGTGATTGTCATACATACACAGTATACCAGCTGGGCCCTGTAAGCAAGTGAGTGCTGGAGGAAGAGAAGGAGCTGTATATAGTGACTGTATATAGAAAAAGTTGTCCCTGAAGTTTCCATTGAAGTCAAATGGGCATCCCATAACCTCCATCACAGACTCTTCTCTGACTCTGGAGTGCCTGTGAAGGTTCAGTGTGCCTGGCTGTGTATGGTGGGGGATCCCAGTTACTTTTGGCTCTGTAGGGGGTGCGCTACATAGGTCTGCTTTAGCTGTGTTACATGTAGTTTGAAGCTAAGATAACTTAAACTCCATGTCATGTGGACAGGACCTACTCATCCTGCGCTAGGGGGTACCCTTCGCCATGCACACCCAGTACTAGGCGCGGACCGCATTCATGTGAAAGTCAAACATTATGGCAGTTCCTTGACTTAGACATAGGCCATACACTGTGTGCAGTAGTTCCTGTAGAAGAGTTCCTCTGTAAAACATGCTGTCCTGTGTAACATCACATTCTAGCTTGACGCATGTTTCCTTTAGGAGGAACACTACTGAGCCTATGCCCTCTCCACCTGTTAGAATGGGGTCCTGCCTAGCACCTAGCACAGACCTCATGCATGCTTTTATTCAACTTCTTGTCTCTTGTGCCATGTGACCAGGCACACAAGGTCTCCGTCCCTTGTGTTTGATCTCTGTTGCTTTTGGAGAACCAACCACTAGGGAGGGAGCCAAAACACTGACCCCTTGCTGCCAGAGGACCTGTCACCTTGGCCAGGCACCATGCTTCATAACCGGCTGTCATACACTTCACACTAGTTACTGGTTACTTATAGCTACTGCTTTCCTCCTTCCACTTGTCTTGCTAAGTTAACTCTTAGGCCACGTACACACGAGGAGACATGTCCGCTGAAACTGGTCCGCAGACCAGTTTCAGCGGACATGTTCGATCGCGTGTAGGGCCTAGCGGACAGGTTTCCAGCGGACAAAAGTTTCTAAACATGCTTAGAAACTTGTCAGCTGGAAACCTGTCCGTTGGACATGTCCGATGGTTAGTACGCCCAACCATCGAACCGAAATCCTGTGCATGCGTCAAATTGATTTGACGCATGCGTGGAAGCATTGAACTTCCTTTTGCCAGCACGGCGGTGTCTTCTACGTCACTGCGTTCTGGTCCACGGGGATTTTGGTCTGATAGTGTGTACACACATCAGACCAAAAGATCCCTTCAGACATGTCCGCTGGAAACGGTCCGCCGCACATGTTTCCTCAGACATGTCTCCTCGTGTGTACGCGGCCTTAGTAGTAGCTTTGCTCCATACAAACCCAGTTCTTTTGGTATGACATATTCTACCATGCACCCCTTTGCATAACTTCAGACAGACTTAAGAACAGTTTAAGAACTTTACTGAAGATGTGTGCAAAGTCGAAACAGTAAATGTTACTGTAGAGCTAGCATAACCCTAACTATCTGTACTGAGCTGCCCAGGCATACCTTGACAAGGCATCCTCCAAAGCTTGGCAGTGATCTGATCTTCTTGGTGTTTCCAAATGACTACTGGGTGCAGAAATCCCTAGTGTCCCATGTTGGTTGCAGCTTGAGTAGCAATGGGCCCTGGAACACAGCCTTCCTCCTCTATTTATATCACAGGGTGGACAAACAGGGCTCAAAAAGCCTGGTAAAGGAGCTTGGTGCTAGTTGACACCTTTGCCGCCTGGGCAGGCTAACTCACTAGTGGTAAAAAAAAAAAAAAAATACACTTGTAGGCAACCTGCCTACAAACAGAGAAGTGTTCAAGCCCTAATAAAGGGTTTTACTAGAAGTGCCTATTTGAGGTTCTGAGTATTATGTTATTGTATGTCAAGACTCCTGTTACCCTACCTTTCTATTTTTAGTTTGACTTTTCACATGGCACTAAGGTCATTAGTTCGAATCCCAACCATGGCACTACCTGCATGGAGTTTGCATGTTGTCCCTGTGGATTTCCTCTGCGTACTCCGGTTCCCTCAATCACTGCAAAGACCTGTTGTTGGATTAATTAGCTCCTGTCTAAATTGGCCCTAGTATGTGTATGTATGACTGTGGAGACCTTAGATTGTAAGCTCCTTGGGGACAGGGACTGATGTAAATGTACAAAATATTGTATATGTAAAGCTCTGCGTAAACTGACGGGACTATATAAGTACCTGTAACAATTAAATAAATAACAAAATCTTTGTATTCCTCGTGGGAGGTCGTCCGTGGTATGGTGGACCCGAAAGGTCTCTTCTGAGCCAAGCAAGCTATTTCTAGAAGTGTAGGTGCACCATCCGCTGGCAGAAAGGCAGTACTACAAGCAAGCATGCAATCATTGTACAGGGATGTCACCAGGAGAGCAAATTTATGGGCAAATTCCAACTGAAACATTTGACATTAAATACCACTAATGATTAGCCCTGTGAATCACAGACTCCATACCACAATGTTCGGAGCAGTGGGGGAGCTTAGGAGAAGTATATGCTGCGGGGGAAAGAGAGGGAATTAAATCCTGTTGTTTTGTATATACCCAAGTAGACTTTAAAATCTCACATACCCAGGCATTTTACATGAACTCTGGTGGCTTGGATCTGCTGGTTAACTAACTGTTCTATAAAACAATTCATACAGGAATCAGATGCAAGCAGCAGATATGCGATGATGTGACACAATTTTCCATATGATGGTGTATTTGGTAGGGTATGACCCATATAAACCTCAGACCATAACTGGCATTCAGTAAAATGTGGCACACTATTAGTGATGCTGATCTGGAAGCTTCCCCTGTATACGTAAGAATTCTCGAAAATTGAATAATGGCTTTCAAGCCAGGAAATAAAATGGTCAGGCTGGGTGGGCTAAGTGTTTTTTTTCTTTTGTTAGCTTGTGAGTGAGTGAGGGTCAGGAAGGAACTGTAGTTACTGATAGCTTCATAGGTTTCTGTTGCAGGATCCGCAACCACAAGCACAGGTAGAACCGAAATGAGAAGGAATAAGATGCCCCAACACACGCAGTCCTCCGTCTGTCCATCATTCCCTCTAACAAAATTACTGGCTATTTATTTTAAATGAATTCAGGGGTTTTGGCAGGGTGCAGAAAACAGTATGCTAACAGATGTTGTATGCCGGGTGGAAGAAACAGAGACTTTTTTTTCTTCATTGGATAAAATGCCTTGTGGCTATATGGTTAACCCTTTAACCTATCTGTGACCTGACTCATGCAGGATAATTGTCATTATAACCATATGTGACATATCAACAGCTCTCAACAGCCCTAAGGTGACCTTGTGTCAGTTCTGCTGCAAATAGTATCTCTTGAGGCTTTCGGAATTTGTGCACAATTGTCATTAAATTAGAGTTCTTTTAAAACCCTCATTCAAAGGCAAAAAGTTACTAATTTGCTAGTTTAGCTGTTTTTAAACTATAGTGGGGAGATGTATGCATAAGCCATTGGCATACCAGACATATATCAAGGGACTACAAGGATGTCTAATGCCGCGTACACACAACCGTTTTTCATGACGTGAAAAATGCAATTTTTTAAAAACGTCCGTGTGTAGGCTCCAGAGCATTTTTCATAATGTGAAAAATGGGCATTAAAAATTTAGAACATGCTCTAATTTTTGTCGTAGTTTTTCACGTCGTGAAAAAGGGTCGTGTGTGGGCTTTAACGATGGGAAAAAACGTGCATGCTCATAAGCAGACGGGAGCGCTCGTTCTGGTAAAACTAGCATTTGTAATGGAGATGGCACATTTGTCATGCTGTAACAGACTGAAAAGCACGAAGACTAAATAGCGCAAATCGTCTCTCGCCAAACTTTTACCAACACAAAATCAGCAAAAGCAGCCCCAAGGGTGGCGCCATCCGAATGGAACCTCCCCTTTATAGTGCAGTCGTACGTATTGTACGTCACCGTGCTTTGCTCGAGCATTTTTTTTTTCACGATCGTGTGAATGCAAGGCAGGCTTGACTGTTGACTGTTTTTTTTAGGACATTAAAAATTGTCGTGTGTACGTGGCTTTACAGTTATTGTGTATGACTATATCATGTAAATGTTTTATGAAATATTGAGCACATTACATGCTTTTCACATCAGCCATTGTGTCAGTGGAACTTATGGGGTTGATTTACTAAAACTGGAGAGTGCAAATCTGGTGCAGCTGTGCATTGTAGCCAATCAACTTTTAACTTCAGCTTGTTAAATGAAGACCCTTTTCACACATGCAGAGCGCATGTCTGTTTTTTCATCCATCCGTTTACAGATGAAAAAGGGATATACATTAATCCCTATAAGATAGCGGGTGTCAGTGGATGATTTTCCATTCATCTGCAGAGTGGATAAGGTGGAAACGGACAGACGGTCCGTGTTCATCCGACCCCCCCCCCATAGAGGAGAGCGAAGATCTGCCAGGGCGGCCCGGCACAGTGTGCGGGGACCGCCCTGTCATCTGCCGGCTCAGCAGGGATCAACGGAGCGATCCCAGCTGAGCAAGTGGATGAGACAGCTACAAACACTGTAGCTGCTGACTTTGAATAAGGACACTTACCTGTCCTAGGCACCTGAGATTTCGGCCCCCCCTGAGGTCAATCGCTCGATCCTGGCAGCTCCCGGCGCCGCCATCCTTACTGAGGGAAACAGGCAGTGGAGCCTTGCGGCTTCACTGCCCTTTTCCTTCTGCGCATGTACGAGTCTCGTGGCGCTCAATGGGCGGCTGCTTTCTGGGATGCACAAAGTTCCCAGAAGGCAGTGCGCCCCATTCCCCAGAAGACTTTGCAGAGAGGACAAGGAAGAAGACCTGCTGTGGTATGGGAAGAGACAGATTAGGAACATGAATACCCTGTAAGTACCAGATAGGGTTCTGACACCCCTTTTTTTCTGCTTGATTATCTGTGAATATACTGAATCAATTAGAAATGTATCTAGGTCATTGCAGAGACACATTACACACTTGGTCCTGACGAGTGAAGCTAAGTCACAAAACGCGTTGAGCCAACAGATGCCGTGTTCCAATCATGTGTTACATCAGCATATTATCTATTGTACCAATTGTCCCTAGTCTAAAGACCTTGGGTTCCATTATTCATTGTGTTTGCTAATTTCTTGTGGACTGTTCCGAATTGTGCATCCATCTATGTGTAATAAAGTTTTAGTATATTTTTTCACCACTCTTTAATGTTAGGGATTAGAGTTGTTTCCAATTGTGCAGGTACCTATTTATGTGTATATATATGAGTTTTACTGAATATAAAATATAATTACCAACAATCAATAATGTGCAAAAAAATATATATATATATTATATATCATAGATATGTTCATTACAATAATTTGATATATAACCTTATCCCTCACGTACTTTATGTAAAGTCTCGTTCTTTTTGCTCTTTCTACATAATATAGGGATGGAGGCTAAAGCAGAGCTTCCCTTTTTGGGTGGAACTCTGCTTTAAGAAGGTGGTTGGAGGTCACGGTGACACAGAATTCATTACTTGCCTACCCACCTTGGCTTTGGCCTTTGGCTTGTGAAGGAAGCCATTTATTTAATGACGGTATTATACTATCACTCTGCTCAGGATCTCTATTGTTTTCTAAGACACCAGTGGCCTCCTATAGCCTAACAATCAATGCCTGCAGGCCATATTTAGTCAATCTCAATGTGACTGCACAGGGAATCACATTGTTAAGACAGCGCTGGGTTTGATACAAAGCACATATGTAATCAATGGTATCAGCTACCATCCCTGCCCCTTTGGTTCCCAGCTGGGGATCTGTCAGTTGGGAAAAGAGTGTACCGGAAGAAAATTGCAGACGTGGGTCAATGTTTTTGTATTGGCGGGTTATTGGTATTGGCGTTTGTCCTTGCTTTGTGCACTAGTCCAATTCATTTGGTAGAGGGGGGATTATGATGTGGGGTTGTTTTTCAGGGGTTGGTCTTGGCCCCTTAGTTCCAGTGAAGGGAACTCTTAAGACGTCAGCATACCAAGCCATTTATTCTGAGCATACACACAAATGTGTTTCTCGTCGTAAACCAGCCCGACAAGAAACACGACAAGGAAACTGAGACTCCAGACGAGAAAAAAAGAGAACATGTTCTCTTTTTTTCTCGTCGAGATCCAAGACAGTTTTTTAGACGAAAAACATACACACGACCGTTTTTCTCAACAAAAATGCTCTGCCAGCATTTTTCTTGATGGATTTTGCAGAGGAAAACGATCATGTGTATGAGGCCTAAGACTGGGATGCCAATCAAGTTCATGTGCGTGTAAAGGCAGGTGTCCCAATACTTTTGACAATATAGTGTACACTCCTAATAGATGTCAATAGATCTAGCACTAGGGCTCATTCACACCAGCAAAGATGGTAAAGATAGGTGGTTGAGCTGCTGATCACAATACTTAACCGCTCATCTCAAAGAGAATTATCGCTCTAGAAACAAAAAAATTAAAAGCCAACAGCAAATACTGTAGCTACTGACTTTTAATAAAAGGACTCTTACCTGTCCAAAGATCCAGCGTCATCCTCCCCTGGTTCTTCACCAGTCTTCAGGTGCCCGGCTCTGGCATCATTAATGAGTGAAGCCGACTGTGACTTCTTGTGGCTTCACAGGTGGCGTCCTGCTGCTTTGTGTGAGCCGTGCTGCGCTTGATGCCATGCTGGTCATGCAGCCTTCCTGTGATGTGTTCCAAGAGGCAGTGGACAGAGAAGGAGCATCCGCATGGATTACCTATGCTAAGTATCCGCTCGCCTAAACAAATGCAATGTGCCAAAAGTTGAAAAGAAGGGGGGAGGAGGCAAAAAAAAAGAGGAGCTTTACCTTTAGGGTGAAGTTCCACTTTAAGCTAGACATGTGCGTTTGTTTTCGTCCGAACGCATTTTCGTCCGAATTTTGGGTAATTACGTTAACGAAAATGAATGCGCAGAATCTGAAAGATCCAACATAAAAAATGCTTTATTTTCGTTTTCGTTGCTACAACAGTTCGATATAGATAGGAGATTCGACGTGACGCTGACAATAGCAGTCTGTGTCTATCTGTGGTCGAATGTGCCTAACCTTAACTCTATTAGTCCGAGATTATTCTACATAGAGAGGAAAGATTCAACATTATAGAGACAGTGTTGGGGTAGACCGCTCGACATGAGCGATGAAGATTCGACGAAGCATGGAAAAACATACAAATGTTGAATCTGTCATTGAAGGCTTATGGTGTCTGTCGAAAGTTCTAGGAAGATTCGACAAGCAGCTAAACCGTACGACGTCACATTTGTACATTTCCGGACAAATGCTCGGCCCATAGGCTATAGAAAAATTCTATTGTTGGTTGACTAGTAATAATCATTTATAAATATAATTATTACTGGTCATCCAACATTAGAATTGTTCTATAGCTTGAAGGTGGGAACATTCGACCGGAAATGTTCGTTTTTCAGACAGGCTGTCAAGGCTGCGGCTAGTTTAGACGAGCCCATAGGGGGTCAAAAAGTGAAATAATATCAGAAGGGGAAAATCAGTGGAGTAATAATACAAAGGAGAGCTGTTCAGTTCAGTGGGGTCCCATAGGGTTCATTCATACAGTAAAACCTTGGTTTGAGAGTAACTTGGTTTGAGAGCGTATTTGCAAGACAAGCAAAATGTTTTAATAAAATTTGCCTTGATATACAAGCGATGTCTTGATATAAGAGTAGCGTTATGTCACAACTGAGTATAAAAAAGAAGAGAGGGGCCTAAGTGTAGCAGTATGGGTACATTTAATGAAGTTACAACATTTAGGGACTTAGGCCTCGTACACACTACCGAGGAACTTGTCGTAAATGAAACATCATTTTCCTTGACGAGTTTCTTGTCAGGCTTGTCGAGAATCTTGTCAAGCTTTCTTTGCGTACACACTGCCAAGACCAAATCTCGTCTTTCTCAAGCGTGGTGACATTCAACGCGTACGACGGCACTATAAAGGGGAAGTTCGATTCCACTGGCGCAACCCTCATGTGCGGGTTTCTAAGCATACACATGAACGTGTTTCTCGTCGTAAACCAGCCTGACGAGGAACACGACAAGGAAATTGAGACTCCAGTCGAGGAAAAATAGATCTTGTTCTCTTTTTTTCTCATCGAGTTCCACGACAGTTTTCTCAATGAAAAACATACACACGACCGTTTTCCTCGGCAAAAAAGCTCTGCCACCAAATTTCTTGATGGATTCTGTTGAGAAAAACGATTGTGTGTACGAGGCCTTATCGCCACACTTAGAGGTGCCTCTCTTTTATACATTAAAAAAATGCTTTGATATACAAGTGCTTTGGATTACAAGCATGTTTCTGGAACAAATTATGCTTGCAAACCAAGGTTTTACTGTATTTCCATTCACAAAGTTTCGTTTTTCATAGTGTGAGGAAGAACTAGTTTTTGGGCAACATTTCTAAAAATGATATTGTAGGAGCTGTGGTGGCTCAACGTGATTGGCACTGCGCTGACAAGCCGTTCACCTCTGCAGCCAAGGGTTCGGATCCCGGTCTCGGCTACATGTGAATTGAGTTTGGTGGTCTCAGCCCGGCTCTCGGTGCGTGTGCTATGCAAGGTACGCCTGTGCTTAGTACGCCCACAAAAACCACCACACTTGCATGCACACAAAATTGGTTTAACACGCACGCACTTTGGCCATGCGGTCTCCTACAAAAGAGAGACGAAGGACCTGCGGGGCTGGCTGAGCGGGCTAGACCCTCACTTCCTCATAGGGGGAGTCCCTCTGCCCCTTTGGGCTCCCAAGCGGAGCAGGTAGGACGGGATGAGTGAGAGTCCCTCCCTCACACCTGCCATTGCCACCCAGGGGCATGGAGAAGGATGGCAGATTGCCTCTGAGGGGAGGGTCTGCCTACTCCCAACTCCTGCAGTACGGCTCCTCTCTCTCGAGTTCACGCACAAAATACACTTAAAAAAATAAATAATTACATAGTAGATAAAACATAACATAAATATATAAATACTGTACATAAACACAATATTAACAACATAGCTGATATCTAAAATATTATAAAATAATAAAGGTTAGCAATTGCATTGATTGGATAAAATGAAATAATTTAGCATTATAATAATTTACTATATTTATTGAACGTCTATGACACATACCGTAATTACTAGCACTGCATAATTTAATGAACACGTACTCAGGGAAGGCATCTACATTTTAGATTTTTTAGGGAGGTAAGTAACAGTTATATTTTATTTCATCTCTCCTTGTGATCTTGGCAACATATGTTTGTTACTATAGCGTTGCTAACCTGCTGTTTCTTACTGCAGTATTTATTATGCATAATATGAATAACTGTTTTACATAGGATGTTCTGAGAAAGAACAATGTCTCAGCATGCACTGGAAGCTGATATGTTTTGAAAACAACTGCGCCCTCTGCAGGAATCATTATAGTAGCACATTGATATTAGGAGCGTCAAAGTAGACACACTGACCACATTTAGAGACTGTAGAGACAGTCAAAGGTCTGTTTGTACACCTTTTCCTGTTTGTTTAATGGGTACATCTACAAATAACAAAGTATGTACGTTTACAAATTGTATATAAAGATATGTCACTGATTTCCATTATTCTTTGATGAGAGTGTAGGTTGCATTCAACTGAAACACAAAAAAAGATCAATAAAGCCGAAATGTGCTTTTGCTTGCATCCTAAATTGTGTATGGATCAGTCTACTAATCCTTTGGCTCATGGTACTCGAGAGCTGGAGCCTCTGCACATTCTCGGACCCCGAGTCAATTCTGATTATACACCGTTTCTATTAATTATTGCAAGGAACATCTTAGCCCTTAGAACGTGCTCTTCCCTCTCTACTTACAAAATTAATGTACACAAATTTGGGGGGTTAATTTACTAAATGCAACTAGTGTGCACTTCCATCATCCAATCATGTTCAAGTAAAAATAAATAAACGGTACATATATATTTATTTTTTATTTTTATCTTGTGTGTACCGTATATACTTGAGTATAAGCCGACCCGAATATAAGCCGAGGCACCTAATTTTACCACCAAAAAAATGGGAAAACGTATTGACTCGTGTATAAGCCTAGGGTGTCCATCTGCATGCCTCACTGTACCTCACTTTGCCTCACTGTGTCCATGTGCATGCCTCACTATGTGCATGCCTCACTGTGTCCATGTGCATGCCTCACTATGTACATGCCTTACTGTGTCCATGCCTCACTGTGTCCATGCCTCACTGTGTCCATGCCTCACTGTGTCCATGTCTCACTGTGTCCATGCATCACTGTGTCCATGCCTCACTGTGTCCATGCCTCACTGTGTCCATGCCTCACTATGTGCATGCCTCACTGTGTCCATGCCTCACTGTGTCCATGCCTCACTGTGTCCATGTCTCACTGTGTCCATGCATCACTGTGTCCATGTCTCACTGTGTCCATGCCGCACTGTGCCCATGTCTCACTGTGCCCATGCCTCACTGTGCCCATGCCTCACTGTGCCCATGCCTCACTATGCCCATGCCTCACTATGCCCATGCCTCACTATGCCAATGCCTCACTGTGTCCATGACTAAACTGAGGTTTACCTTGGGAGTCTATGGAAGGGGTGCCCCAGCCACAGGTCAGCCGGACAACAAACTATGCACACTTGTAGAAGAGAAATGGGGCTACATGTGTACCAAGTTGCGGGTCCAGGGGACCTAAGACCGGCCAATACAGGGTCCCCAAAATCACCAGAGAAAGGATCGTTTAACATAGGAGTCTATGGAAGGGGTGCCCGGGTTTGAAAAATCGGTGCTCCCCGGCTGTAGGTCACCAGGACAAAAAACGTTGAACACTTGTAGAGGAAGAATGGGGCTATATGTGTGCCAAGCTTGGGGTCCAGGGGACCTATGGCTGACCGGTACCTAATAGAGTTAAGGTTAGGCACATTCGACCGCAGGTTTGATAGACACAGATTGTTATTGTCAGCGTCATGTCGAATTTTCTATCTATATCGAACTGTTGTAGCAACGAAAATAAAAAGAAAGAATTTTTTTATGTTGGATCTTTCGGATTTTTGATTCTGCGCATTTGTTTTAGTTTGTTAAAACGATAGCGAAAATACCCGAAATTCGGACAAAATGCATTCGGACGACAACAAATGCACATGTCTAATAAGAAGTCTCTCATGATCCATCTTCTAAATGCCACTAAACTATGTATACTGCAAAAGAGGAAATGTCCAGAACCCCCGACAGTTGGTCAGTACATAGCTGATGTGAATAACATTACCGTGATGGAACAATTAACAGTAGCATTAAAACAAAGAGAGGGCCAATTTACTAAAACTTTAATTAGCAGACATTGAGACATTTGAGACATTGGCTCAGTCCATATGTGAGTATGGGGTCTCTTTGTGTAAGGTCCCCCATATTTGCTGTATGGTATTTATTTTTTGTTATATATTTCTCATTGACATTTTAATTCTGTAGATACACTGCATATACATCTACTCCTGAAGAAGTGAGCATACGTTGAGTTATACAATGCCTGTGTATTATTGTACATCAACAATTATAAATATAAACTGAGCCAAATTATAAACGCAACACTTTTGTGTTTGCACCTATTTATCATGAGCTGAACGCATAGATCTATGACTTTTTCTATATACACAAAAGGCCTATTTCTCAATCTGTGTTAGTGAGCACTTCTCCTTTGTCGAGATATTCCATCCACCTCACAGGTGTGACATATCAATATGCTGATTAGACAGCATGATTATTGCACAGGTGTGCCTTAGGCTGGCCACAATAAAAGGCCACTCTAAAATATGCAGTTTTATCACTCAGCACAATGCCACAGATGTTGCAAGTTTTGAGGGAGCGTGCAATTGGCATGCTGACTGCAGGAATGTCCACCAGAGCTGTTGCCCTTGAATTGGATGTTAATTTCTCTACCATGAGCCATCTCCAAAATTTTTTCAGAGAATTTGCCAGTACAACCAACCGGCCTCAAGAGCTCCACATCCAGCATCTTCACCTCCAAGATTGTCTGAGACCAGCCACCCAAACAGCTGCTGCAACAATTGGTTTGCATAACCAAAGAATTTCTGCACAAACTGTCTCAGGGAAGCTCAACTGCATGCTCGTCGTCCTGATCAGGGTCTCAACCTGACTGCAGTTCATCGTAACTGTCTTGAGTTGGCAAATGCTCACAGTCGATGACATCTGGCATTTTTTATAGAGGTGTTCTCTTCACGGGTGAATCCTGGTTTTCACTGTGCAGGGCAGATGGCAGACAGCATGTATGGCATTGTGTGGGTGAGCGGTTTGCTGATGTCAACGTTGTGGATTGAGTGGCCTATGGTGGCAGTGGGGTTATGGTATGGAAAGGGGTATTCTATGGACAACAAAGACAGGTGCATTTTATTGATGCCATTTTGAATGCACAGAGACAGAGTGATGAGATCCTGAGGCCCATTGTTGTGCCATCACCTCATGTTGCAGCATGATAATATACGGCCCGATATTGCAAGGATCTGTACACAATTCCTGGAAGCTGAAAACATCCCAGTTCTGGCATGGCCAGCATACTCACCGGACATGTCACCCAATGAGCATGTTTGGGATGCTCTGGATCAGTGAATACGACAGTATCCAGCAACTTCGCACAGCCATTAAAGAGGAATGGACCAATATTTCGCAGACCACAATCAACAACCTGATCAACTCTTTGCAAAGGAGTTGTGCGGCACTGCGTGAGGCAAATGGTGGTCACACTAGACTGGTTTTCAGACCCCCCGAGCCCCCCAATACAGTAAAAATTTACATTTAGTCTAAAGCAAAACTGTTTAATAATCAGGCTGTCTAATCAGCATCTTGATATGTCACACCACCTGTCAGATTGATGGATTATCTCGGCAAAGGAGAAGTGCTCACTAACACAGATTTAGACAGAATTGTGAACAATATTTGAGAGAAATAGGCCTTTTGTTTACATAGAAAAAGTCATAAATCTTTGCATTCAGTTCATGATAAATAGGGGCAAACACAAAAGAGTTGCGTTTATAATTTTTTTTGCTTAGTGTATAAGTGTGTGGCCGCTTGGTAATGTTGTGTTTTATCACTGCCAAGTGATTTGGCACCTTTGTTCATGCATTTCATATAGGATGAATGTTATACAATTTTAATAAATTTATAAACCATGTTTACTTTGTATACTCTCATTGACCTTTTTGTGCTCACTTCACTTTAAAGTCCCATGGACCTAATTCTTCTTTGTTGTATTTCATTTGGGGCTGGAGTTGTGTCACTGGCATCACCAGACTATTTTCATTTGCATATAGCAGGGGTCCTCAAACTGCGGCCCACGGAGGACTTTTAACCGGCCCACCCGACCCTGACAGGCAACGCCGTATACACGCCAGGTTGTAACACAGCGATCCCGCTGTGTCATGGAGATCACAGTGTTAACCTCCTCCTAGACTAGCTCATGTGATAGAGCCAGTGTTCTGTCTATCACACAAGCTGGTCTAGGAGGGGGAGGGCGGGACCTTTATCACAGCGCCCCAGAACTGTTACCAACACTGTGAGCTTCGTGACACAGCGGGACCGTGACACAGCGGGACCGTGACAGCAGTTTGGCACAGTAAGGAGAAAGGCTGTGAGGGGCTTACGATGGTGAGGGAGGGGGGGGGCTTGCAATGGTTAGGGGGGCTGATGATGATGAAATGATGATGTAATGATGATGATGATGATGATGGTGGAGGGGGCTGATGATGATGAAATGATGATGTAATGATGATGATGATGGTGGGGGGGCTGATGATGATAAAATGATGATGTAATGATGATGGTGGGGGGGCTTATGATGATGATGAAATGATGATGTAATGATGATGATGATGGTGGGGGGGCTTGCAATGAGGGGCTGATGATGTAATAATGAAGGTGAGGGGGCTTCAATGAGGGGCTTGCAATGGTGAGGGGGGTTTGCAATGAGGGGCTGATGATGGTGAGGGGGGCTTGCAAAGGTAAGGTGGGTTACAATGAGGGGCTGATGATGATGATGATGATGTAATGATGATTGGGGGGGGGGGCTTGCAATGATCTTGATCGGCTTGCAATTAATGATTGTGAGGGGGGCTTGCAATGAGGGGCTTATAATGATGATGGCGAGGGGGGGCTTGCAATGAGAGGATGATAAAGATGATGATGATGTAATGATGATGGTGAGGTGGGGGGGGGGGCTTGCAATGATCATGATCGGTTTGCAATTAATGATTGTGAGGGGGAGGGTTGCAATGATCGTGAGAGGCTTGCAATGGTGAGGGGGGGGGGGGGGCTTGAAATGATGGCTTGAATTTGAAATGGTGGTGAGGGGGGCTTGCAATGATGGCTTGAAATGGCGCTGAGGGTGGGCTTGCAATGATGGCTTGAAATGACGGTAAGGGTGGGCTTGCAATGATGGCTTTAAAAAATGACGGTGAGGGTGGGCTCAAAATAACATATGTGCAGTGTGCATAGGAAATTGTTCATAGTTTTTTTTTTTTATAGTCCGGCCCTCTAACAATCTGAGGGACAGTGAACCGGCCCCCTGTTTAAAAAGTTTGAGGACCCCTGGTATACAGTATATTGTTATGCTATGTTACATCGCCTTACAGAGTTGTGAAGTACCTAGAGAACTATTGTAGTCATCATGTTACGCAGGAAATAGATTGAGCATTGACCTCATACGTTACTTTTCTTCAATGCATTTCTGTTACAGTTTTGAGTATGACTTCCATATTTAGAAAGCCCAAAGAAACTTGTATTATTCCGCTATTGTGTGAAATAAAAATCTTAAAATTACAAAAACAGGTCAAATAGGGAAAATATATATATATTTTTTTTTTTCAAAGAAATGCACTTTTACTGATAAAATAGGTACTACAACTCCCCGGGCACTTCAAAGAATAAAGAGATCCTTTAATGCAAACTTTTAGTCTCACTTGGACTCCATGGAGTTGGAGCAGTATTTAGAGCCTATTCACACCAGTGATCACACAATATGCTCTGTATAATGCAGACCAGCTTGTGTGCACTGTGTGTTGCATTGTTACACCAAAATTATTATACAGTGGGGTGCAATGCATGAAAATGCAATCTGTCCTAATTTTTCAGGGTAACGTGAACAAATGCAGTATAATTTGAGGCAAACTGCCGTGTCTATTTGTTGAGACTGCATTGGGCAATGCTACCCAACACCACCCATCGGGGCTGGTATAAAGGAGCCATTGCTAATTCTGGTGCTTCATTGCTCTTAATATAAGAAAACACTGGTGATAGGCAAGGATGAGCAAAGCCTTTGGAAAACTACACTATATTACCAAAAGTATTGGGACACCTGCATTTACATGCACATAAACTTTAATGGCATCCCAGTATTATGGGGTTCAATATTGAGTTGGCCCACCATTTGCATTTATAACAGTTTTAACTTTTTTGGGAAGGCTGTCCACAATGTTTAGGAGTGTCTATGGGAATGTTTGATCATTCTTCCAGAACTGCATTTGTGAGGTCAGGCACTGACGAGAAGGCCTGTGTGCCAGCCTCCACTCTAATTCAAATCGGGTTGAGGTCAGTCACGTTCCCCCACCACCAAACTAGCTCATTCATGACTTTATGGACATTGCTTTGTGCACTGGTCCATATAATTTGGTGGAGGGGGGATTATCGTGTGGGGTTGGGCTTAGCCCCTTAAGGTGTCAGCATACCAAGACATTTTGGACAATTTCATTGTAACGGTCGCCACCGCTTACAACCTTCCATCCATCCACGACAAGCTTATCCGACACACCAACAACCAGGCAGACATGATCCATTCCATTTCCCAGAATAAACGAGACAGCGCTCCGTTCTTGCTTCCAAAGATATGACAATTTATTAGTATTTTCTCAGCTTCTTATATCCAGTACAGCATAATACAGTTAATCACAGGACAATGCAATCTCCACCCCCCTATTCACTCACTGAGGATAATTCTTTAATTGGTAGCTAGACATGACGGCACCGCATCATCAATAGGGTTCAATTAACCTTGAATAGTAACACAGACATCTTTATCACACAATGGCAGTGAGAGTGGGTGCAATCCACACCTTCAGATATTTCAATAACCTATTATACAAAGGTATGACTCACTGGCTGGCTGACCTGAATTAAGACCTTTCAAAAGCATGTGTGCCCAGATTGCATAGCTAACAGCTTTTGATATTTGAAGACATCCTGCAAACCTGAATTATTATTAATGTCCCTTATTAATGTCTTCTGTAACATATGAATTATGATTCTTTGTCACCCTATGGCCCTAGTGGACATAAGGTGACCCTAGACATAGGAATATCTCAGACTGTCACGGTGCATTCCGTTACATCTCTCCCCTTTCGGTGGGAGACGGACACAGGTGGTAACCCCAAACGGGTTGACTCTGAAGTCCGTCAGTAGTTCCCATCCTCCAATGCTGGTATCCATACTGTACCCCAAATAAATGGCTCCAAACTGAGCATTACTCACCCCGCCAACCTCTGCCTCTCTCAGAGAACACGCCTGCCGCTGGGGAGAAGGCAGGGTAGCTGGGCTCAGTCCATCATGCTGTTGGGGGTCTGGGCCAACTGCCCCCCCTTCCTGGGGTATACCAGTGGAGACTGAAGTCCCATCCACTGGTGCTTGGCGAAAACCCCCCGGTGCTTGCAAAGCAAAGCAGACATCCTCCCGTCCCAGTCCTGCACCATTTTCTGGGGCTGTGCCAGTGGAGACTGAAGTCCCATCCACTACCCCAGGAACCCCCTCTTCTGTTAGTGAGGAGCAGAGGCCTATGACACTCTGCTCTGTTGCCAGCTCTTCCGCTGGGTTGCTGCGAGCGGAGACCATAGTCCCATCCACTACCACAGGATCCCCCTCTTCTGTTAGCGAGGAGCAGAGGCCTATGACACTCTGCTCTGTTGCCAGCTCTTCCGCTGGGTTGCTGTGAGTGGAGACCACAGTCCCCCTCTTCCGTTAGTGGAGAGCAGAGGTCCGGGACCCTTTGTTCTGTTGCCAGCTCTTCCGCTGTGTTGCTGTGAGTGGAGACCACAGTCCCATCCACTACCACAGGGTCCCCCTCTTCTGCTAGTTGGGAGCAGAGGCTTGGGGTACCCTGCTCTGTTGCCAGTGATTCAGCTGGGGGTAACAGCTTTACCACCTCAGCTTGTTGCTGGAGAGGGGGGCCAACCGCCCCGGCTCCCTGGAACTCCACACCATCCGCTTCGACGTTAGGGATGAAAATCTCCATATTTTCCACTGCCGATTCATCAGCCAGGAGTTCACAGTTGTCATCTGAACTTTCCTCATAGTCCCAGGCAATGGGAGCCCCACCCTGCTGCTGAGCCGAGTCTAGCAGCTGTCTGTAGGCGACCTCCAGCTCCCATTCCCGAATGGCCAGAAATTCTAAATCTTCCTGTGACCAGTGGCCTCCCGAGATATTTAATTTTTCCTCTCTGTGCTCCATTATATCCTCCAAGCGCCACTCCCGATCATCCCCAAAGTCGGGATCACTGGACATCCTCCAATACAACAATCCCAGGCCATCGTAGTCATAGCCTTCTGTGGGGCTGTCATCCGCTGACCACGGGCACTCTTGGGCTACATACCACCGGAGGGCTCTGTAGCTCTCATCCAGCTGCATCTCTGCCCGGATCAGCCTGCTTAACTCTGCTATCCACTCCTGCTTCGGTTGTTCCCCCAACAGTATTCGTACGTCATACTGCGGCCAGTACCTTGCATAGATGGAGGGCAGGACCTTTCCTTGGTGATGCTGCTCCCGAGCTAACGCTTCCTTCCAGAGTTGGCACCGAATCACATCCGACCATCCCAACAGGACCTCCTCTGATACTGGTCCTCTATGCTGTATTCGCATCTCTTGTAACCTTCTTTGGAATTCCTCTTCCATGGAGACTGGTGTCTGCACCTCTCCTCTCTCTTTAGTTGGTGCTGCTGTGACTTCAGCTGCTGCAGCACTTCTTCTCTGTAGCAAGGTGGCATTCAGAGCCGCTATAACTCGGTCCCTGATCTCCGGTGGAGGGTTAGGACCATAATGTGTCAGTCTTATGTTAACCGCCCGATCAAAACTTGCTTCTTCGGGTGTCCTGTCTGTTACGGCGGGCCTTTTAGCTCTATCCATTTCGACCAGTTCTGCGATAATGTCCCTTTTCTTACGGTTGCTGGCCGGTCTGCCCCGGCTCTCCAGTAAGTCCATGAGGGAAGAGAGCTTCATCCGTTCATACACCGTCTCCATTGTCCTGTGTCCTTGTAGCCGTCCTTCTGGTGATGGAATCATCCCACTGCTGCCACCAATGTAACGGTCGCCACCGCTTACAACCTTCCATCCATCCACGACAAGCTTATCCGACACACCAACAACCAGGCAGACATGATCCATTCCATTTCCCAGAATAAACGAGACAGCGCTCCGTTCTTGCTTCCAAAGATATGACAATTTATTAGTATTTTCTCAGCTTCTTATATCCAGTACAGCATAATACAGTTAATCACAGGACAATGCAATCTCCACCCCCCTATTCACTCACTGAGGATAATTCTTTAATTGGTAGCTAGACATGACGGCACCGCATCATCAATAGGGTTCAATTAACCTTGAATAGTAACACAGACATCTTTATCACACAATGGCAGTGAGAGTGGGTGCAATCCACACCTTCAGATATTTCAATAACCTATTATACAAAGGTATGACTCACTGGCTGGCTGACCTGAATTAACACCTTTCAAAAGCATGTGTGCCCAGATTGCATAGCTAACAGCTTTTGATATTTGAAGACATCCTGCAAACCTGAATTATTATTAATGTCCCTTATTAATGTCTTCTGTAACATATGAATTATGATTCTTTGTCACCCTATGGCCCTAGTGGACATAAGGTGACCCTAGACATAGGAATATCTCAGACTGTCACGGTGCATTCCGTTACATTCATGCTCCCAACTTTGTGGGAACAGTTTGGGGATGGCCCCTACCTGTTCCAACATGACTGCACACCAGTGCATAAAGCAAGGTCCATAAAGACCTCGCCCGGATAGAACACCTTTGGAATGAATTAGAGCAGAGACTGCGAGCCAGTCAGTGCCTGACCTCACAAATGCGCTTCTGGAAGAATGGTCATCCATCCATGCATCCGGCCCCCTGATCTACATGCAGGGCATCGGACGCATCGATTCCAATGTCAAGGCTGTGTTTTTTGAAGCACGTGATTAGAGCCAGAGGTTCTAATAGGCTTAAAAAAGGGTGGGCTCTGGGCACAGAGCACTGAGCCCCGATCCTACCCATTTGTTTGACAATAGCGAATAAATATTCACTATCGCCACACTGATCCTCCTTCTGGCTAATCAGGAAGCGTGATCGTATTGGACACCTAGGAGGAGGATAGAGAAGCCGCACAGCAGTAGCCCCGTGGTGCAGAAGAGGAACAGAGTACACAAAAGACGCTGCCCGCCACCCCTAGGAGTCCGCAAACCCACCCGTTGCCCACCTACAACCTAGACCAACCGGGGGGGGGGTGGTTGTTCGCTGCCCCCCAGAAAAAGCCCCACCAGCCACCACTGAGTTCCATAGGAACCCATGTTAAAAAATGAAATGCGTTTCTGCAAAGGGCATCAAAAAACGCATTAGCGTGAATCAAGCCTTAGGCTGACCATACATGATTTTCTGTAGATTTATCAAAAACCATATAATAGAAAGTCAAATCTAAACACTTTCAATTTGTATGCATTCAGGCAGGTCCCTCTACTACACAGTTGAAGGTAAATCTAAAGGACATTGAATAAGAAAATTGTATTGTGTATGGCATGCTTAACTGCTTGCCGACCAGCGCGCGACTATATACGTCGACAGCATGGCACAGACAGGCAGAAGGACATATATATATACGTCGGGAGCTCCGTGACTCCAACCGCGGGTCCCCCGACTCGCAATCGTCTCACGGTGAGGAAGAACGGGAGATGCTGATGTAAACGAGCATCTTCTTGCTCTGCCTAGTGACAATGACAGTGATCACAGCTTCCTGTAATTGGAAGCTGTGATCACTGGCTTGTCACATGTAGCCCATCCCCCTACAGTAAGAATCACTCCGTAGGACACACTTAACCCCTACAGCGCCACCTAGTGGTTAAACCCTTCTCTGCCAGTATTATTTTCACAATAATCAGTGCATTTTTATAGCACTGATCGCTCTAAAAATTGGTCCCAAAAATGGGTCGAATGTGTCCGCCATAATCTCGCAGTCACGATAAAAATCACTGATCGCCGCCATTACTAGTAAAAAAAAATGCCATACAACTATCCCCTATTTTGTAGACGCTATAACTTTTGCGCTAACCGATCAATAAATGCTTTTTGCAAAAAAAATTACCAAAAATATGTAGAAGATTACATATCAGCCTAAACTGATACCAAAAAGTTAAAAATATTGCATTTTCTTCAAAATTGTCGCTCTGTTTTTGTTTATAGCGCAAAAAATAAAAACCGCAGAGGTGATCAAATACCACCAAAAGAAAGCTCAATTTTGGAAAAGAAAGAACGTCAATTTTGCTTGGGAGCCATGATGCACGACTGCGAAATTGTCAGTTAAAACAACGCAATCGCAAAAAGTGGCCCGGTCATTGGCCAGCAAAATCGTCTGGGACTTAAGTGGTTAAGAGACATTTTAAATTCATTCCGCCATCAGTCATTAACCACTTGCCTACTGGGCACTAGGGATGAGCTCCGCGTTCGATTCGAACGTATGTTCGACTCGAACGTTGTCTGTTCGTACGTTCGACTAAATTCGAACAAAACGGGTCATCCGCGCCAAATTTGAGTGACGTGCAACGGCCCATAATTCACTGTGGCATTGTGCGCTGATGATTGGCCAAACATGCACTATGACCCTGCATGCTTGGCCAATCACAGCTTGCATAAAACGGAGAGCCATAATTGGCCAAAGCCAGGGTGGCTTTGGCCAATTATGGCTCAGGGCTTTAGCACACGCTCCACACTATATAAGGCCGCCTACTGGACGGCCTCGTGTAGTGTGTTCCAGCGCTGAACAGAGATCAGTCAGAGAGACAGAGAGATAGTCTTTTTATATAGCTAGATAGAGCAGGCAGGCTAGTCAGTTTAGCTTTAATTACAGTATGTAGAGGATATATATACATCCCTAGGAGTTGTACATATATTTATACACTGTATAGCTTAGCTAGATCAGTTCTTCCTAATTTACTGGCAGGCAGGTGATTGTGCTATTTAAAGACGTTATCACACCTATAGACACCCAGCAGGTACAATATTTAAATGAATTTTATTTTTATTTTTAAATTTAAGCATCATTAAAATCACTGCTCCTGGAGCAGTAATTTTAATGATGCTTAAATAAAAAAAAAAATTAAAAAAAAAATTCCTTTAAATATTGTACCTGCTGGGTGTCTATAGTATGCCTGTGAAAACGTCTTTGAGAACCCGGGTCTTGCCCGAGGGAACATGTATCAATGAAAAAAGTTTAAAAAACTGTAATTTTTTCAGGAGTCAATTTTTTCTCAGTTTAGGCCGATAAGTATTCTTCTACATATTTTTGAAAAAAAATGTCAATAACCGTATATTGATTAGTTTGCGCAAAAGTTAAAGGCCCAGATTCACAAAGCACTTACGCCGCCGTAAGTGCAAATTTGCACCAGTAAGCGCAAATGTGCGCTGGCGTATCTGTACGCCAGATCCACAAACCAACATACGCCTAAAAACTGGCCACCCTACGCCGACGTAGCTTACATACGCCGGCATAGTGTGGGCGCACTTTTCGTCTGGACGCATGTTGCTGCTCCCATTGATTAGGCATTTAAACATGCAAATGAGGGAAATACGGCGATTCACGAACGTACGTGCGCCCGACGCATGCTGCGCACGGGGCGCGTAAATTGTACGTCCGGCGTAAAGTTATTCCCCATAAAGGAGGCGCAACCTGGCAACAGACATGCAAAGGTCTGCACCAGAGAACACAGGCCGGCGTATTGGGCGTACGTTACGTTCACTGCGTACGTGGTGATCCGGCGTAGCTTAGGCATTTGTGCTGGCATGGTTGTGAGCATGCGCATAAGGGTGCTGTTTCATGCGTCCACGTCACGGCAACGTCACAACGCATGCGCAGTTTGTGATACGCCGGGCATAAAACACTGTACCATGCTCCGACCATCATTTGCATGGGGTCACTCCCACTTCCACCTACGCCGACCTGCGCCTTCGAAACCTACGCCACGCCGACGCAGCGTTGGTAGCAATAGCTTGCTGAATGCAGTGCTTGTCGGCGTAGCGTACGGCATTTGCGCTACGGCGGCATAATGTGCACCCACTCTCTGTGAACCTGGGCCATAGGGTCTACAAAATAGGGGATAGAATTATAGCATTTTTTTTTTTTTTACTAGTAATGGCGGCAATCAGCGATTTTTTCGTGACTGCGATATTGTGGCGGCCACTTTTGACACATTTTTGGGACCATTCACATTTATACAGCGATCCCTGCTATAAAAATGCATTGATTACTGTATAAATATGACTGGCAGGGAAGGGGTTAACACTAGGGGGCGATCAAGGGGCTAATGTATTCCCTAGAGAGTGATTCTTACTGAGGGGAGTGACTGGGGGAGGTGACCGATGGTTGTCCCTATGTTCAAAGGACACACCATCGGTCCCCTGTCCCTGACAGGATGTGGATCTGTGTGTTTACACACACAGATCCACAGTCCCACTCAGTTACTGGGCAATCACGGGTGCCCGTTCCCCAGTGACGCGGCGCACACGCCCCTAGTGGATTACAAGGGCGCAACGTCATATTACGTCCACCCAGAACATCAGGGTCTGCCTCCTGCCGTCATTTGATGGCGGGCGGTGGATAAGAGGTTAAGAATAGGTAGATAGATAGACAGACAGACTGCTTTAGAAAAAAATTTCTTCCCATTTTGCTCCCACTGCCCAACACCCTTCCAGTTCCTATGCTTGCAATCTCTTATAGGGAAATAGTGTAGAGAGTTTGTGGTGACTTCTTGCATTACTTCCAACCATCCCACCAATGGGATGCAGCAGTGTATTCATGTGTGCTGGCTTTGTATATTCTCTAAATGATAAAGGATCAATGCCTCCATTCAGGTTTGTGTATGTTGGGGGTTCCAATAGAAGAGATGGTCAAATTAGGAAAAGTACTAATTCATTCATGTTTGATTTGTCTTTTTATCAAATGTGCTTGAACTTCAATCAAAAAACCTGGAAGTCATCCAATAATAATTCATGATTAGGGATGAGCCGAACACCCCCCTGTTCGGTTCGCACCAGAACCTTTGAACGGACCGAACGTTTGCGCGAACATTTAGAACCCCATTGACGTCTATGGGACTTAGGACTCGAATGTTCGAATTCAAAAGTGCTCATTTTAAAGCCTAATATGCAAGTTATTGTCGTAAAACGTCTTTGAGAACCCAGGTCTTGCCCGAGGGAACATGTGTCAATGGAAAAAAAGTTTTAAAAACTATCGTTTTTTTCAGGACTCCTGAAAAATCGACCGTTTTTAAAACTTTTTTTACATTGATATATGTTCCCTCAGGCAAGACCCGGGTTCTCAAAGACGTTTTTTACAGGCATATAGACACCCAGCAGGTACAATATTTAAAGTAATTTTTCCTTTTTTTTTTTTTTATTTCTTTATTTAAGCATCATTAAAATCACTGCTCCGGGCAGTGATTTTAATGATGCTTAAATAAAAAATTTTTAAAAATTAAAAATTCCTTTAAATATTGTACCTGCTGGGTGTCTGTAGTATGCCTGTGAAAATGTATTTAAATAGCACAATCACCTGCCTGCCAGTAAATTAGGAAGAACTGATCTAGCTAAACTATACAGTGTATAAATATATGTACAACACATGGGATGTATATCCTCTACACACTGTAACATTTACCTCCCTGGCGGTATGATTCTTTCAGATTTTAAGTGCTGAAAGCGGCACCATTATTTGCAAGGAAATTTGGCGTTTTATACTGTAGGCTTGTAATTCTTAGGAATAACTTACTTAAATCTGACCAAACAAGAGTCTAATAGGCATCCCGGGTATGACATTTAAAAAAAATATATATATAAATTATAATATAATAAATAATTATAAATAATTATAACAAATAATAATATAATTATATAAAATATAAAATATTATAATGTTATAATATTATAAAAATTATTTAATAATGTAATGAAATCAAAATCACTGAAATTTGCTCAGTTGCAGAATTGTTGCTGTCATTATTTTTTTTTTTATGACAAATTTCCCCACAAATCGCTATCGCTAATTACTGCAAGTGATTCTAATTTATTATCGCTGTTTTTTAGCTGATCTAAAACCATTTTTGACATAAAGGGACACTTTTGGTTGCTCTACAGTTTGCAGGGAGAAAGAACACTTTTTATTATATAAAATGACATGTAGGGCACTGGGCAGACCATTAGGGGCAAGGGGGGTGTGTATTTTTTACATACAGTACTGTAATCTATAAGATTACATTGTACTGTATGTAATGTGTTTGTTTACTTTTTTGAATATGGCGCCGTTTCTCCGCCCCCGTGCGTCGTAACGTCACTCACACAGCGTGTTGGCATCGCTGGATCCAGGGATAAGGTAAGTAAACCCTGTCTGTGCACTCAGCGAGGCGAGCCTGAGTCTGACACGGGGTTACCGATCGCAGCATGAAAATTTAACCCCGAGTCAGACTCGGGAAATCCCGTCAGGGGGGTTAACTGACTATCCTGCCTGCCTGCCTGCTCTATCTACCTGCAAAAAATTACACTCTATCTGTCTCTCTCTGTTCTCTCTAACCACCGCCGAAACACACTACACAAGGCCGACCTGCAGGCGGCCTTTTATAGTGTGGGGCGTGTACTAAACCCCCTGAGCCATAATTGGCCAAAGCCACCCTGGCTTTGGCCAATTATGGCTCTTCTTTTTTTGCAAGCTGTGATTGGCCAAGCATGCGGGTGATAGTGCATGCTTGGCCAATCATCAGTCAGCTATGCCGCAGTGAATTATGGTCTGTGAAACGTAACTCGAATTTGGCGCAAACGACCCGTTTTGTTTGTATTTCGACGAACGATCGAACATACGAAGCTCATCCCTATTCATGATTAGCACGATTCCATGAAAATTGGAGAGC
The DNA here is from genome assembly GCA_029574335.1 of Rana kukunoris. Lineage (NCBI taxonomy): Eukaryota > Metazoa > Chordata > Amphibia > Anura > Ranidae > Rana > Rana kukunoris. The sequence continues at coordinate 122,067,353 of CM056058.1, forward strand.
TCTACCTAAAGTCAGATGAATAGAAAAAATGTTTAGTTTTTTCTTTATTGTTACCAAATAAAAAAACAGAATCTATACAGCAATGCTAAAATCCATTTCTCCTTCTCTACTCTAAAAAGTTTGACCTGGTGAGCCCTTTTGTTGCTTAGAGCTCCAGTACACAAGTGACACAACCTGTCCAGACAACATGTCCGCTCCTATATTCTGTACATGAATAGTATGTTTCTTTGTGCTGCAGTACTAAATAAAGCTGCTTACCTTTTATTATTATGATTTAAAGCCCTCAGTAGTATCCTGCATTCTTAACCACTTAAAGGTTAATAGAACGTGAACTGGAAAACACACACTTTTTGTATTTATGGTGAAAGAACGAAATAGCATTGTATCTAGACAATGACATCATACAAGGTAACTAAACATCAATCTTACTTATCTCCTGACTAATAGTTTACCATATTAAAATGTTTCCTCCCCAAGACCATCTTTTTTATGCTTTCTACATTCACAGGGTCCACTTTCATAGCTCCCTATAGAGCTTCTGTCAGGGGGTCTTACAAAGATCTATTGTCTTATTCAGCCTCCTTTGAACTAAGTAATGTGGCTTTTATAAGTATCCTTATATTGATTCTTTTTGATTATTGTTAAAGGTGAAAGGTTAAAGAACACCTGCTGACATCTAGTACCATTCAGTGAAATACTGGAATTACCAATTTAGAAGCATTTTTTATTTTAACACGTTGTGAAAATTCACATAAAATACTTAGGCCTCGTACACACGATCGGACATATCCGATGAAAACGGTCCGCGGACCATTTCCATCGGATATGTCCGATCGGGAGTTTGATCCGATGGCGTGTACACACCATCGGATCAAATTCCCCGCCGCCGGACGGCACGGTGACGCGGCGGTGACGTTGACGCCGCCACGTCACCGCCACGTCACCGCACCAGGAAGTTAAACACTTCCGCGCATGCGCCGAATCCATTCGGCGGCGGCGCGGCGACGGTGGGGGACGACATGTCTGCTGGTAAGTGTACTAACCAGCAGACATGTCGGGCGGACAGATTCCACCGGATGGATTTCAAAGCATGCTTTGAAATCTGTCGGGTGGAGAAATCTGTCCGCTAGCCCATACACACGAGCGGAGATGTCTGCTGAAACGGTCCATCGGACCGTTTTCAGCTGACATTTCCCCTCGTGTGTACGAGGCCTTACAGGTTAAAGTTATAATTAAAATGTAACTCAAGAGAGTAAGGCCGCGTACACACGAGGAGACATATCCGATGAAAACGGTCCGACGGTCCGTTTTCATCGGACATGTCTCCTGGGATGTTTTGGTTTGATGTGTTTACACACGATCAAACCAAAATCCCCACGGAAAGACAGCGTGGTGATGTGACGGTGACGTTGACGCCGCAACGTCACCAAACCAGGAAGCAAAATGCTTCCACGCATGCGTCGAATCCATTCGATGCATGCAGGGAATTTCGGTCAGCTGGTTAGGCGTACTAATCAGCGGACATGTCCGACGGACAGGTTTCCAGCGGACAAGTTTTAAAGCATGTTTTAAAACTTTTGTCCACTGGAAACCTGTCTGCTAGGCCGTACACACGATCGGATATGTCTGCTGAAACTGGTCTGCGGACCAGTTTCAGCAGACATGTTCGACCGTGTGTACGCGGCCTAACTCAGACAGTACTCAATTGTTCTTGATTTTTAAATATATTTTTTTTTATTGTTTTTCTTCAAAAAACAACAGAAATACAAAACAACACAGAGAAAATACATTGCAGGACCAGGTATAGTAACTGGTGATCCCAGGTGCATAAATGACATAGTAACACCAATAGTGTCAGTATCAATAGTAATAATAATGAGAGTACAGTCTGAATGAATGAAAAACTTATATAGCGCGGCACATGCAAACTAAATCGCCTCTGCAGCTGTATAGACCATCTACTATTGAGGGCTAAATCTGATGGGTGCGGGAAGGCACCGCAGCTTCGTAGTCTCAGACCTGGTTGCATTCTCCAAACCTTGAGAACTACTGCATCAGATAAAAATCACACAAAAAATAGACAATAGAAAGCATATGAAATACAGAGAGAGGGGAACAAAAAAGCCTAGGGAAACAGAGAAGGGGGAAGAGAAATGGGAAAAAGGGGGGAGGGGGTAGGAAGAATTTGGCCCAAGCGTGTAGGTTGCAATGGCCTTAGGTCTGTTATGGTCTGCTACTGAAGTGGCTAGCATAGCCACTTCTTCATCGGAGTATATGAACATGATCCAAAGCATCCATGCCCGGGAATGTTGCTCTTGTTTATTTTGAGCTGTACGGACTAAATCCTTCAGTCTCCTGATCTCCTCCACTCTGCGCAGCCACATGCCCGCAGTCGGGGGGTAATTTTTCTTCCACAAAAGTGGGATGCAAGCCTTGGCTGCATTCAGTGAGTGTCTCACGATCGACTTATTGTAGCTTCGTGCCAGAATTGCCGTGGCATGGAGCAAGATGAAGGCTGGATCATCACATCGTTGATTTTTGTGAATTTTTGAGTAACCGTGCGGACTATCGTCCAGAAGTACTGCACCCAAGGGCAGGACCAGAAAAGATGGAGGAGCATCCCCCTTTATGCCTGACTTAGCCAACATTTGTCTGTGGTGGCCGGGAAGAACTTATGTAGCTGGCTGGATGTGTTCTTGATTTTTAAACAAAACATTGTTGAAGGATCTGAAATGCGGTGTTTGAAGCTGGATTTCAGCTTAATAATGTGGAGGGATGCTCATCCGCATTTATAATTTGCCATGTATCATGTTGTGTTGTGTTTTTGTAAATACAGATGATTTTATTCCTTCATACAAGTTTGTGGTAAATGTCATGTAACCGCATGGCAACCACATCTTACACAGTAAACATGGTAAACAAGTGGATCTTATTTTTATATGCTTCCTTTAGTGCGGGTTTACACTACAGCGACATTAAAGTTGGCACGACTTTGCAAGGCAACTTGAGGCAACTTCGAGGCAACTTCAAGGCAACTTCGAGGCAACTTCAAGTCGCCTTCAGGACAGGCAACTTTGGTAGTGGCCAATCAAACAATAATCAGCTCTGTGGGAGGGAGGGGTTTGCATTAGAAAACTATTTTATCTTCCTGTGAAGTTGCTTCGGTTAAGACACTGATCCGACTTTGGAGGCAACTTTCTTTGAAATCAATGGGTACAAGTCGCCTAGAAGTCACCTCAAAGTAGTACAGGAACCTTTTCTGAAGTCGGAGCGACTTCTGTAGTGTACATTAAGACGGCTCTTATTCACTTTAATGTAACTTCTCATGTAGTGCGACTTGGGTCAACACAAGTCAGATCCCAAGTTGCAGTAGTGTCAACAGGCAATGAGGGTGTTTTCAATGAAGAGGCAATAAAGAGATTTACCCATGATCCCTTTTTTAGTCAATGGACATGGGACATGAGATATAAAAGGAGAGCCCTGAAGCTTATCTCCCAACTATCCCTCATTTGGAGGGACTGTCTCTCTTTTGAAGACAAATCTCTCTGTACTCCTTACCTACTCCGTTGTCCCTCGTTGTGGACAAATGTGTAGGCCTACATAATAAATTGCATTGAAATAGGGAAGGGAGTGGAAATGGACTATAGATACAGGCAAACAGGCAGGGCCATGGCATAGTGTCAGGGACGTTCTGCCCGCTTCCATTGACGTGCGCCTGTGTGCATGCGCGGACCACGGCTCTCACACGCACCTATGCGCGTGCGCGGGACACAGCCGTTGCGCGCGCCTGTGCGCATGCGCGCACGTTAGGCGCACGTCATACGCAGCGTCCAGCTGCCTATAAAAGACACATACTTACATCAAAGTAAAAACAAAGAACGAACGATCGGATTAAACGTCTACTTCCGGTTCCGAAGTAGACGTTTAAGTAGATGTTTAATCCGATCGTTCGTTCGTTTGTTTTTGTTTTAGTTTGTTTTTACTTTGATGTAAGTTTCTACTTTTAATATTAAACACGTTTTTACATACTTCACTATGGCACCATCTTTCCTTATTTGAGCACCACTGGAAGACCTCCCTTCATACACCCTAGAACATTGGACTCCAATCAGGATCACTACACCATCCCACAGAGAAGGACAGAGGGACATCTACTGGAGACCCACCAGAGTGCTACATATTTAAAAGGCTTTACCTTGCCTTATAGAGGTAAGCGCAATGTGAGCTCATTTTTTGTCAAGAAAATCACCCACTTCACAGCATCAGTTGCAACACCACGGATGGGACTATTGATTTATATATATTCTATATTATATTTATATATATTTATTTTATATACACTTACTTTGATACCTGTATATTTATACATGCACTTGCACTTTGTGCACGGATCGCACTTTGGTTTTGACAGATTTCCAGTGTTGAATGTATATGCGCTCATCACCCCCCTTTTTTCTATATCACTGTTATTTGATCATTTACATCAAAACTTAGATTGAGCAGCATTCACATTCATTTTTCACTCTACATTTATTTGGTGGCGCAAGAGCCTCACATACTTATACCTGTTTTTTTTATTCCTTTCCCTGTATAAAGGAAAAAAAGTTGAAAAAATAAAAATAAATAAATTGCACTGGAACTGCAGTCACTGTAAAACTGAGGGGTAGATCTGAAATGAGGGGAAGCTTTGCTGATTTTATCATCCAATCATGTGCAAGCTAAAATGCTTTCAGTGCAATTTCAAGTGCACTTTGTACTTGTAGTGCAAAGTGGATATGCCTTTCGTAAATAACCCCCATTGTGTTTAAGCTAGTTGCTCTTGTCCTCCCCTGGGCTGAGTCCACATCCTCTCCTGGGCATTTAACCAGAAATTAGGACAGAGCATTGCCATACCCCTTTAAGCTTCCATGGCCAATAGTGGATCCTGAGCTTGAACTGTGCCAAGAGAAATGCCCACCGCTGTTCCAATGCCCCAATCTTTTCGGTTTCCAGAGAGGCCAGAGGGTTGTTGTCAGTAAAAACGTCAATGTTGGCGTGAGTTACTCTGCAAATGTCTCTGTGATGACGCATAGGCCAGCAATGGGGCAGAGGTCAGTTTCTCTTTTAGCGTTTTAAAGGCCTGTTGCTGGTGGCCATGTCATTGGGCCTGGATAAAAGGTGAAGGTCCACTTCTTCTCTGAGTGCTGTGCCCACTTAGCAGCTGGGTAAGCGGGGTAGCTATTTGGGTGAACTTTGAGATGAATCATCAGTAGCAGGGCTGCTGTTAGAAATCATGGGGCCTCGTATAGACTACCTGACAGCCCCCCCAAAATAAAATATTAAAGCTATATTTTGCTAAAAATACAACAAAATCGTTATTAGTGGAAACAAATACAACATAACTCGCATAATTCCTGCTAAATCTAAAAGATAAAACTAAGTTAATAAATAAAAATTAAGATGAGATCAGAGAGACAGAGAGAGAGAAACAAAGTTACAGAGATAACAAACTCAAGAGCTAACTTTAGAGCCAGCGCTGGAAGGGGGGCCCTGCACAGGGAGAGGGATTAGTGAAGGATGACTGTTTCTTAGCAGATAAAAGCTGGCAGAGGGTTCTGCAATTGTCATCCATCACTAATCCCACTCCCTGTGTGGGTCCCCCTGTGTGCTCGGGTCTCCTACAAGAGGATCGGTGTTCACCCCCTATCAGTGGCCCTGGTGGGTAGTACCCTATTAGTCCTAAGAAGGAGTATAGCTCAGTGATATTTTATAGAGGATGCCAGTCCTGAACAGCTTGTACCTTGGCTGGGTCTGGAAACACCCCTGGCCTCAACAATGTGTCCCAAATACTCAATATTTTACCTCATTATGTGGCACTTGCTGGGTTTAGGCTTTAGTCCGTATTGTACCAATTGGGAGAAAACCCGGTCCTGATATTTTACATTCTCTTAAAGAAGATAATAATATCATAGAGATAAACTAACACAGTCTCAAAACTGAAGCCTCCAAGACATCTTTCTATTAGGTGCTGAAAAGTGCTGGGGGCATTGCTTAGGCTGAAGGGCATGCAATTAAACTCAGCCCCAGAACTGTGAAGAAGGCAATCTTTTTCCGGTCAGACACTGGGTCTTGCCAGTAGTCACTAGATAGATAGAAGGTGGAGATGGCACTATAAAGGGGAAGTTCTATTCCATTGGCGCCACCCTTGGGGCTGCTTTTGCTAATCTTATGTTACTGCGTGTTAGTAAAAGTTTGGTAAGAGACAATTCGCGCTTTTCAGTCAGTTACAGCGTAACAAATGTGCTATCTCCATTACGAATGCTACTTTTACCGAAGGTGCGCTCCCGTCTCATACTTTATTCTGAGCATGCGCAGGTTTCTAAGCATACACACAAACGTGTTTCTCGTCGTAAACCAGCCCGACAAGAAACACGACGAGAAAATTGAGACTCCCGACGAGAAGAAAGAGAACTTGTTCTCTTTTTTTCTCGTCGAGATCCACGACAGTTTTCTCTACGAAAAATATACACACGACCGTTTTCCTCGGCAAAAAAGCTCTGCCACCAATTTTCTTAATGGATTTTGTTGAGGAAAAAGGTTGTGTTACAATGGAGAGAGAGCTGCTGACGTCATAATGTCAGTGTTGTTCTCTGCCTAATCGAAGATCCCCCAGCAGCAGCGAAGAGGCAAATACAGTAGGAACAGGACCCAGCATCTACTGTAACCAAACTGAAGACACCGGAAAAAGATAGTATAAAAGTATAAAAAATGTTTTAAGTACACTTGGGAAGAAGATGGGTGACTGGGGGCCGGGGGAGTTTTGCCTAGTAAATATTACTTTGAACAATGAAAAGCTTTACCAGTTGTTATATTGGAATAATTATGCTGCAGCCGTTGTATTTGAACAAATTACCTTCTTAAAATATTGAAAGAATAATATGATTTACAAGAGATTATCTCTAGTCAGATTTGTATATGATCCTGTAATAGGGAATTATGGGAAACATTGTTGGTGGCTTCAGGAGTATTACAGAAAAATTGCAACTTATCGAGGGGTCTTGTGAAACATAAGGCTTAAAAGAAACAGTTTTAGATTGTGGCTACGACATATAAAGGACCCGTGGTGTTTAGAACTGCATTGTTTGACACTCAAATAATCACATAATAATGTAAGCATGTCTCGCTGTCACATTTTAAGCCTTTTGTAGATGCAGTTAACTGAGATCTTTCATCCGTTTCTACAAATAGCCCAATTATTTGACACTGGACCAAGGCAGTCACCACATAAAAAAAAGAAATTGGATATCTTTGTGAAATACTGCTGCATTTCACACTGCAGTGATTTCTTTAGTATGTAAAAAGAAAAAATCTGAAACGCGTAGTCAAATGGAAATAACATGACTAGTGCCTGAATCTCTTCAATCTCCTGGCTTCAATTTTTTCTTGTGACAATTTACGGCTTCTTTTAATGCTTTGGCAGTCTGCAGTACTAAGCATCTAGTCCCTTCCCTGCTGGGGCACATCCGAAAAGAACTCCATCAAATAATTATCTTTTCTTTTTATTTATTCTCTGTCTTTTCACTTGATCTGCATCACCATAAAAAAAATATTCCAGTCACTTCCTCTTAACGCACAGCCTACTGTGATAGTAAAGTGTATTTATACACAGCATTTAATCCTCTCTGTGCCTTTCAATCAGGATGATTCGTTCATCGGAAAAAAAAACCTTTGATTCTGTGTCCTCCTTGAAGCATGTTATGCTTGTAAATGCTTCTCTCTGTTAGAGTATTATTAGAGTTATTTGTACCTAAGGAATATTAAACACTTTATATACAAATCATCTACAGGAATGTGGCTTTCAGATAATGGTACTGCATATTTATATGGAACATTTTATCTATCTATCTATCAGTCGTCCCATCTTCTATCTATCTATCTATCTATCTATCTATCTATCTATCTATCTATCTATCTATCTATCTATCTATCTATCTATCTATCTATCTATCTATCTATCCATCCTTGCATCCTTGTATTTATTTATGTATGTATGCATATATCTACCTTTCTGTAGCTGGCCATAGATGGATCGTAATTTATCTATACTTTTATCTCTCTCTCTCTCTCTCTCTCTCTCTCGCTCTATCTATCCTTCTATCTATCCATCTTTTAAACCATCTATCTATCTATCTATCTATCTATCTATCTATCTATCTATCTATCTATCTATCTATCTATCTATCTATCTATCTATCTATCTATCTATCTATCCTTTAATTTATTTATGTATGTATGTATGTATATATCTACCTTTCTGTAGCTGGCCATAGATGGATCATAATTTAGCCAATTTAGCAGTAACCGTGTTTTGTTTTTTTTGCAAAAAAAAAAAGATACACTCAAGATACACACACATTCGCACGTATTAACTTAAACGTCAAAATGTCGATTGAGCTACACATGTTACATATTGTCGTGCACACCGGAGTGAGAGAGGAATAATTCTACTACCAGAGCTAAATCCATAGCACTAAATTGATGACCTATAGGGGGCTTTTGAAGAGTCACCTAAAGAAAGTATAGAGTACTGAAGTTTGTTGCCATTTCACAAGCGCACACAAATTTAAAGTTTGACATGTTGGTTATCTTTTTACTCAGTGCAACCTCATCTTTTATATTTTTCCAAACATTTGGGTAGTTTATTGCATTTGTTTGCCCTAAAATTCATTTTAGTATGTTTTTTACAGAAATGTTGTATTTTCTAGACCTTTGCGGAACTATCAAGTGACATAAAAAAAAGTGAAACTACCACTATTTCATTGAATCAAGTGGGACTTCTGCGCTACTAAATAGGTCTATCCAGAAATCAGTGACAATATGCAGCAAACACAAAAATGCATAAACAGCACCTAATAACGTAAATTCAATGTGGGTGATAGCGCAAATTGTAAAAAACAAATCATAACATACACAATGGGTGATATATAAAGTGCACAAAAGTGTACAGTGCCAAACACAAAATATATATATATATATCAGGGACAAAAATAAGTCCAAAGAAAGTGCAAAAAGTTGAATATGTGCACTAATGTTCCATATTGGTGAAAACAGTGTGAAAGGATGTCCACTGATCAGAGAGATGTGAGGAATACCACTATTTCATTCTATGGAGTGTCTGCTTTCAAAAACGCCAAACCACTGCACTACATCTGTGTGTTCTGACAGCACCGGAGTGCCTGTTGTTGTCAGAATACAATATCACAGCGGGGAGGATTCCTCCCTCCACCCTGCTTGTGTTTACCGGGAAAGCCATTTGTTTTTTTCTTCTATCAGCCTGTTGGCTGCTTGAAAAAATCCGATCCATCTATAGCCTGTCTGTGTTTCTCATTCTATGTTTCTATCCATCATCTCTCCATCTAGGTGACTCAATGAACAAGTTTGATCTTCCCTACTGATGGCCATCAATGAACACTCTGAATAGTGGGGAATTGGGATAAGGATTCCATACCCTAATGGGCACAGTGCAAATTGTTGTACTATGGTGTTTTACATATTAAAATACTTTATTCATACAATGGATTAAATTGTTCAATCATTTTGTAGATTCCACTTGGGTCTGAAATCACCAGCATGGTGATATAGGCTTGAGATATTCGCCACTATCAAGGACACAATTGATCATAATAAAACCTGTCCCTACTGCAATTTTAGCACCCAAAATAAACAGCACTGGCAGTGTGCACATGTGCAATTTAGAAAAAGAAAGAGGGGGTGGAGGCGCCAACTCAAAAAATAAAAAATGATCTTAAAAACAGCAGTCTACTTAAAATGTGAGTATAGGTGTGTACTCACAGGTTCGCTGAGTAGTAGTCCATCGGGGGGTTTTCGTTACTATGTGTGTGCCTTTCCTCCGGCTCTGGTGATGTCTGCACGGCTTCAGTGTGGATGGGCCCATGAAGCTCTTGCTGGCCAGCGTGGAACGCGGATCCGGAACAAGCGGTGACGTCACAGGGAGCAGACAGGCCAGTAGAAGGAGCTGTGAGCCCCGAGCGCGCAGCCAGCGCTCACAGCTCCTTCTACTGGCCTGTCTGCTCCCTGTGACGTCACCGCTTGTTCCGGATCCGCGTTCCACGCTGGCCAGCAAGAGCTTCATGGGCCCATCCACACTGAAGCCGTGCAGACATCACCAGAGCCGGAGGAAAGGCACACACCTAGTAACGAACCCCCCCCCCCCCCGATGGACTACTACTCAGCGAACCTGTGAGTACACACCTATACTCACATTTTAAGTAGACTGCTGTTTTTAAGATCATTTTTTATTTTTTGAGTTGGCGCCTCCACCCCCTCTTTCTTTTTCCAAATATTTACAGAGGTCATGGACACCCTCTACAGGAAGGCTGCCTCCTCATAATACATCCATCAGTGAGACCCTTTTTCATAGGTACAGTTCTAGTTACCAGTACTATTGTCGTTTCCCAGGCTCCCAGTCACTATGAGCGCCGGAACACCCCTCTTTTTTCTGTGAACATGTGCAATTTAGTTCTTCCTCTCTCTATTGACATCAAGTTGCTAGGTATAAGTGGTGATAAACCCAAAACCAAAAAAGTATTATATTGCAGCTTACCAATCATTAGATGTGGTGGTTGCATTTGTTTGTTTTTTGGGCTTTTTTCCTTCTGTTTTCACCTGGTGATCTGGCCACTAACACACCTCCTGTATTAGAGTGCCTACACTCTGGATGAAGGAGCACAGCAGACACCTTTGGACAGCAGCATTGTGGAACCCTGTTTTGGGTAGGAGGACAGCAGGAAAGATTGCTGCTGATATATGTGAGGAGGGGTTTTCTTGGAGCCCCTACCATGGAACCTCACTTGGGCCGATGGTGGCCCCCGCTCTCCGGTGGGGAGAGCCCGCCAAGGCCCCCAGTCCTCGGAGGCCGAGGGCCGCTTTGTCACCTCGACCCCCCCTCCCAACCACCGGGGAAGCCAGCCCTGGTAGGCTTAAGACTGAGAGTGAGGACACCTAGGGACAGCACAGCACCAACCACATCATAGGATCTGCACCGCTGCAGCAGTGAGACTGGCGCATCCACTCACTCTCTGCTTCCCATCGCTGATCATTGAAAGCATTCAGGGAGAGACCCCTTCTAGAGCAAGAACTCACTGCAGCATCCTGAGGACTGGTGAGAGGGCTATTTTCCCATAACTGATACTGCTAGCAGAGACTGACCTGCTGAGAGCAGGACACCAAGTATTCCCTATCCATACCGCATCTATCCTGCACTTATACCAAACCTAGATTTCACCTATACCACATTATACCAAAATCATTACCACATCTGAACCACATTTACCTTGCACCTGTGCCAGGACTATACCATACCTATACTGTATCTGAACTGCATGGGACTGTTGTTAAGTGCAAAGAAGCTCTTAAAGGGCCCCAAGGATAGCTGACAGAAGAACATCTCAAAGGACTGCCATGCCTTTTCTTTTGGATGGTGCTCACGCAAGGAAAGAAAGCAAAGAAGAAAACTGACCACATTGGGATGTGCTTCCATGCCTTGGTATGGTCAGTTTGAAAAAACAAAGCAGGGAGACTGTCAGGATCACAAAAAGGAAGCAATGCAAAAAGAAGAGGATACATTTTGAATACAAGTACATGATAACACAGACACATATCTGAAATATAAATTGTTTGACTAACATACACTTGAAGGTCAAGTGACACAAAGGAGTGTAACTGTGTGGGGAGATGTTTGATAAAGTAAAATTCAGTTGTTAGCTACAGGCAGGATAGGCTTGAAGGATAGACTTGCCTAAAAAGGTGAGTTTTCAGGGAATGCCTATACTGTAGGCATACAGAGTAGAATATGGTCATAAAGGTTGGGTAAGGGAGATCCAGAGAATGGGAGAGGCTCTGGAGAAGTTCTAGTGGCGAGCATGTGACGAAGGGATGAGTGAGCTAAAGAGCAGGAAGTTTTGGGAGGAGATAAAGGGGCATTTTGTTTGAGATAAAGTTGTTGATGTAGCTGGCCCATAGTTGTTTATGGCTTTGTAAGTTGTCCTTAAAGTTGATGTAAACCCTCTGCAATACCCAGTGAAGTGAATAGCCTCAAATGATACACAGAGATTAAACAAATTTCCCTACATATGTTTTACTTGTTTATCTGCTGTTTTCAGCTTTCTACATTCTTTAGAAAGTGCACATCACGTTACAAATGTTTCTTCCAGTTTCAGCAGTTGGGGTGGAGTCTCTGTTTACACTGTGATTGGAGGAAAGGCACCCCCCCCACACACACTCCACATAGGCAGAGGAAAGAAGGAACTTGCAGAGCTGTGCTGTGAATAGACCAGCTCTCTGTTCATCTGTCTCTAAGTTCCATCCCAACACAAATTTACAGCTGCCTTTATATCATGTGCCAGAGAGTTTGTCAGAGGTGACTCTGCTAATAACAGAGGAACAGAGCACCAGAGAGAAACGTCACTTAGAGCTTTGGAGAGAGATAAGTAAACACTACAGGTATATGTGCTTAGGTCTGATTTCATGACTGGAGTTTGCATCCACTATAATGTTTTTAATTTTGTTTGTTGGGAAAACAGAAGGTTAACTTACAGAAGACTAACTTATATTTTTCTATAGTGGCAAATCAAATTCTTTTGTTTTGTATTTTCATTAAAATAAAGAATAAAATCAGTTAAACTTATAAACCATACAAGCTATACAAAAATTGTAATATAGCCAAAACCATTATAGTTTCCATTTAAGATTACTGGACTTATTGCAAAGAATTGTTCAAAAGAGTAGCTTTATACCTTCTTATGGTAACTACTCAAACTCTCCTGGTTATATTTCCAGTGATGCACGGGAGAAGGTACTAGTTTTTACTTGTAAGTAACCATGGTACCATTCCTAGGTCCGCAATATCCACGTCAGACACGGGTGCACACTGCCTCCAGGATTCCTCACTTCCCAAACAAACTTGTGTAGTACAAATTTGAGGCCACAGCTTTAAATAGCTTAGAAACAACTTTATTGATCCTGCCAGGCGTAGGTGAAGTGTCTTTATTATTGCTGAATCAATAAAGTTATTTTGAAGCTAATCAAAACAGTAAAGTGCAGCTTCACATTTCTACTATGCAATGTTTACCTTTAATTGTAAAGCAGATAAAAGCAATTTAAAGTGGATCTCCCCCCACTCAGTGAACTTCCCGCCAATCCATCCCTTCTCCCCTCCACTACATAAATAGTGCTGTTTTTTTCTTTGTTTTGTTTATTTAGCTTTTTTTATGAAAAGGCATTCCCCCGCCTAGGCAAATGATGTGCACAGTGCTCATTGTAAATCCTGGTGTATGCACATCACATACCCCAAGAGGGATAGTCCTTCATTCAGAAAGAAGGAGGTGTGCCTAGCAGAAGAATCTGAGGGACTCTCAATGATGTCACAAGCAACATGGCGGCACGAGACTAAGCGGTGGTAGTAGACAGGAGCGTCTCAGCAGGACAACGCTGGATCCTCTGAGTGGGTGTCCTATCTGAAATGTGCGGCCACCCATTAAATGGTATAAACAAAGAGGGGGGGGGGGGGGAGGCAGAGGAACATCCACTTTAAAAACATATCAACCATAAAAAGGGTATAAAAAAATAAAACTTGACCCCAAATCATTGTAGTTACAATTTAGGATTACTAGATGTTTTCCATAGAAATACCTGAGAGAATAATAACTTTCTTATAGTAGCATATTGTATTCTCCTGTACATGTTCCCAGTGATGTATCAATAAACAGATGAGTGGATTTGTTTGGATGCCAAAGGTGAAATTAATTTTCACTACTTCCAGATCATTTACGCACAAGATCCATTATAAATACAAATGTCTTGTCTTGTTATTGTGTCCTAGGTTGACATCACCAAGGTCCAAATATATGTAATTATAATTCTACTCAACAAATATAAGGAATATTTTACAAGGTATTTTTTGTGTGCAAAATTGCCATTTGTGTTATAGATTTACTATCTACAATACTTTGGTCCCACTGGGCTACTGTGAGAAAAGTCCAGTACAGTAAATATTCAGAACGAGAAGACTATTGCATCACTAGCATGCACAGCATGAAATTAGTATATACACTTAGCAGCACGTGCATAGGCACATATGCCCACTTGCTACTGCTGTTACAGCAAAAGTTTTATATAAACTTAGTTGGCACCTGAACAGATTGCTGAGTGGTCGTCAGCTAGTTTCTGCTTTACCTGTGTAACCCACACAACCCAGCTTGCCTCTGACCATCTTTGGATTCCTGCCTACCTGTTGGGACCTCGGATTGTACCTTGACCCTTGGTACTTGATTTCTCTTGGGCTCTTGACTTCTGCCTTACGTTAATGTACCTCACTTGCTTAGTGTGAAATGACCCTGGCTTGTATCCTGACTGTATTGGCCTCACTCCTGTCTGTTGATTAAGTGACACCATGTTCTGGCCTTTTGTCCTTGCACTGTGGTCAACAGTCATCTGTATTCTGCAACCAACCGCTGGCACAGCCCGCTACATCGGCACTCATGCAAAAGAAGCCCCCTCTTCAGCTCGATCTCCAATAGCTACTTGACAGCTACATTTTTTTCTTTGTGACTTTATTCTTGATGTAAGTGTCAATTTTTATTTTTTTGTATATGATTGTGGATTATTACATAAGACATACATGGATTATTCTTATATTTCCTATATTTTATGACCTGGATTGCCTCAATCTCCCGAGGAAGCAGATAGCAAAATGCATTGAGAATAGAGTCACTGCTTATGTTTAACTCACACAAAGCGGACTCTGTTAGTGACCCTTGTATATTTTGTGATGTAGAGCACATAGGTAGCGTTGGTAGGTTTATCAACATTTAGAAGTAGTGGCTGAAAGGCAAGGTGAGATATACAGTAGTCCTGCATGGTAAGGCCATTGACAAATTAAAGTTGTGGCATGTTATTTGCAGGAAATTGCCTTTTTACAATAATTACATACGATTATATAATTTCATTATATGCTCAATGACTCATATTTGGAAACTTAAAGTTGAACTCTAGAATACAACTATCTAATCTTAAAGGGTTTGCAAATGTTTAGCTTATTTTTAAATAACATGTAATAGTTTTGTACAGTGCAGCCCTGATCCTCTTCTCGGGTCCTCCCCTAGTGCTTCTGGCCTCTCCCCCCTACTGAGAGCCCCCATAGCAATCTGCTTGCTCTAGGGGCACTTGTGCACATCACTTGATTGGGCTCAGGGGAGTATGGGGGGGGATAACCGTCAGCTTTTATAACCACTTTAAAACTGCTCCCAGTCCCCTTATAACACCTATACTAACAATCCTGTAGAAGAAGGATGCATGTACTTATCTATTCTCAGGCTTCTTATGTCCAATCACATGATCTCTCCTGCGCCAGCTATAGGGAAGAGTAGAAATGGCTTTGACAACGGCTGGAATGCTTGAGTGGTGATGTCACTCGCATGCTTACTATGGGTCATTCATAGTTGGTGCTGGAAAGCCTGAGTGGGGACATCACCCATATGCTTACTATGGGTCATCCGTTTTTGGGGCTCCCCTCCACGCCACTGCTAGCTGACAGAGGAGAGCTGATCACGCAACTGGACCAGAGTGGCCTTAAAATAGGAAAGTATATGCATCTTTCTTATAGAGCAGTGGTTCTCAACCTGGGGTCGGGACCCCCTTGGGGGTCAAATCAGGATTTCCCAGGGGTCCCCAAAACCTGGGCTAATCCTGAAGCCGGAGGCTGCCCAATCAGCCTCTTCACAGCTGCCCATTCAGTTCACAGCATAGCTGGGAGGCAGGGACTAGAGGTCAGCTGACTGGTGAGGAATGTGAACTCCCCACCAACACTTCCACTGATCCTCCCCGCCAGCACAGCCACTGATTCCATACTCCCCACCAGGGAGTAAGAGAAGGAATAAAAATAGAGAATACATGGAAAGAAAGGAGAACAAAGAGAAAGAGTGGTACATCCTAAAATGTACTATAAGGGGTTTTAATATTGTACAAGTGGAAGGAACTCAGGGAGAGCTAAATGTCCGTGGGTTAGGGGCGCAAATTACTTGTCTTACCTTGGGTGCCAACAACCCACTATAGGAAAATCATTTTACTGTTAGGGCGCATACACACGAGGAGACATGTCAGATGAAAACGGTCCGCGGTCCGTTTTCATCGGACATGTCTCAGGGAATCTCTTGGTCTGTACACAGGATCAAACCAAAATCCCCGTGGACAGACAGCGCGGTAACGTTGCAGTGACATTGACGCCGCGATGTCCGCAAACCAGGAAGTAAAATGCTTCCATGCATGCGCCGATTCAAATCGACGCAGACGCAGGATTTCGGTCCGCTGGTTAGGCGTACTAACCAGCGGACATGTCCGACGGACATGTTTCCAGCGGACAAATTTTAAAACTTTTGTCCGCTGGAAACCTGTCCGCTAGGCCGTACACACGATCGGATATGTCTGCTGAAACTGGTCTGCGGACCAGTTTCAGCGGACATGTTCGATCGTGTGTACGCGGCCTTAGGGGTCCCCACAACTTGGGAAATTTTATTAAGGGGTCACGGCCCTAGACAGGTTGAGAACCACTGTTCTAGAGGGTAGTTAAGTTAAAAGAGGTTTGGAAACAGGTTTAAGATTAGGTAATTCATTGGTTAATTGGTTAGCATTTCCTCCTATCAGCACTAGAGTAGGTGGTTCAAATCCCAACCACAACACTACCTTCCTGGAATTTGCTTGTTCTCCCAGTACCTGTGTGAGTTTCCTCCCATGCTCTAAAGGCATGCTGGTAGGCTAATTAGCTCCTGTCTAAATTGGCCCTAGTATGTATGTATGTAAGTTAACCCCGGTACACACTTAAAATAAAATAAAAAACTGTCAGCTCCGGTCAAAACCTCTGTACTAACCATGCAAAGTTAATTTAGAGATTTCTCCCGCTGAGCTGTTGTGTTCTGACAGGGGGCCCCTCCCCCCAACAGAACACTTCAATCAGCACTCTCTGCCATTGGCTGAGAGCGCTGATCGGGAGTTGGACAGATGGTGGTTTTCCAGCATGCCTTTTTTTTAACCGGCCGTTGTGTCCTGACATTTGGCTTGTGTGTACCCAGCTTTAGGGACCTTAGAATGTAAGCTCCTTGAGGGCAAGGACTGATGTGAATGTACATTATATATCTAAGCGACGTGTAAATTGACGCTATGTAAGTACCCGTAATAAATGGTTTATAAGCCACTTTGTAAAAAATATTCACATTTCTACTTGAATTCACATGATTTTTTGCTGCTTCCAGTCACCCCTTACGCCATAACGTTTTTTTTGCTATATATTGAGTTTTAAAGTGAGATAAATATGCAAGGAACGAGAATATAACTTAAAAGTAGAAGTCCAGCCTGAGCTAGGAGAAATTAAAGATTGATTCCTTGATTAATCGTTAATTTTTTGATCGATCAAAATTCTTTTGATCGGTACTAGTGGTGGAACGGATCATAAAATGATCCGTGATCCGAACGGGTCAGCATATGCGGATTGGCACACTATGTGATCCACGGAGCTTCGCTGCTGCCTCAGCCATAGGAAAGGCCACGGCTTCGGCCTAGCTCCCAGAGCAGCGGCCATCTTGTTCCACCCGGAGGTGGCCTAGATGAGGTCATTACCTGGCCTCAACTGCTCGTGTTCGGCCGGCTTTTCTGGTAAGACTAAGGAAGCATTCATCTTTCTATACGGGGGTATAGATGTAGACCGTATTACAGGGGGAGATGTATGTGGATTACAGTGGGGAGACGTCTGTGGATTACAGTGGGGGAGATGTCTGTGGATATTACAGTGGGGAGATGTCTGTGGATTACAGTGGGGAGACGTCTGTGGATTACAGTGGGGGAGATGTCTGTGGATTACAGTGGGGGAGATGTCTGTGGATATTACAGTGGGGAGATGTCTGTGGATTACAGTGGGGAGACGTCTGTGGATTACAGTGGGGGAGATGTCTGTGGATATTACAGTGGGGAGATGTCTGTGGATTACAGTGGGGAGATGTCTGTGGATTACAGTGGGGGAGATGTCTGTGGATTACAGTGGGGGAGATGTCTGTGGATATTAGACATGTGCAATTTTTTTAGTTACGAATACGTTTTCCGTCATTATTCGTTATTTTCGTTGATTCGCTAACCTACAAATGAACGAACGGTTAAGCGCAATTAATAATGAATAACGATATTTCCAAAATTAACGAATATGGAAAACTACGAAGATACAAAACTACTAAATGTAAAAGAACAACACAACGAAAGAAAAAAGAAACGAAAACATAGAAATAACGAAAATACCGAACACAAAAAAAAATCAAAGAACGAAAAGAAAACAACCGAAATGCCGAACAAAGAATAAAAAACGAAAAGCAAAACTAACGAAAAATTAATTACGAATCTTCGGAAAACTGAAATTAAAACAACGAATATACGAAATAACGTAAATTCACTTTCATTAGTACTGTGACCAATAGCCACTCAGCGCTGTCCCTTCCCCTGAAGAGGTTTGTTCCTTCCCCCAATGAGCTTCTTTCTTATTACCTAGTGGCTCCTTGACCTTGTGTCTTTATCTGTGTTAGACTGCAGTGCATTCCATCCAGAGTCCAGATAGGGTGTGTTTGGGTAGGTTTCACCGGTTTTGTGGATCTGTTAAGTCAATCGCAGTAAATTACGATGTTTTATAAAATTACGACGAGTAGTGTGTCGAATAAACGTAAAATGTATTTTAACAGAATTACGAATGCAATAAAATCTACAAAAGAACGTTGTTACAATCAAATGAAATTAGACACGAAAATACGAATGATCATAAAGCAACGAAGATTTATTTCTTACGAAAATACAAACGCGGCATGATGAAAAATATAATGTAAATACGAATATCAAAACAACGAAAAATAAACCAACGTAAGAACGAATGAACGAATAAATTCATTGTAAAAATACGAACGAGGCAGAATACAACATTTAACGAAAATACTAATCTCGAATCAATGAAAAATAAACAAACAGAAAAAAACAGAAACAGAAAAAAAAGTGTTACGAAAATACTAAAGAGTACGAATACGATAACTAACGTCTTACGAAATTACAACTCGTTACGAATCACGATCGAAACAAACAGAAACGAAACAGAAATAAACGAAAAATTTTGTTGTGCACATGTCTAGTGGATATTACAGTGGAGAGATGTCTGTGTATATTAACGGTCTGCCAGACCGTCCCAGCAGACAGATTCGATCGTGTGTACGGGCGAGCAGAAGGATTTGGCCAGCCGACAGATTTTAAAGCATGCTTTAAAATCTGTCGGCTGGGAACCCGTCCGCCCAACATGTCTGCTGGTTAGTACGCTAACCAGCAGACATATCTTCTCGCACATGCGTCGAATGGATTTGACGCATGCGCGGAAGTGATTTACTTCCTGGTGTGGTGACGTAGCAGCGTCAATGTCACTGCCACGTCACTGCGCTGTCTGCTGGCAGGGATTTTGGTTTGATCGTGTGTACAGCGATCAAACCAAAACAGCCAGCAGACAAATCTGTTCAAATCGGTCGGTCCGACCGATTTAAACAGATTGATCTGCTCGTGTGTACGGGGCCTTACAGTGGGGGAGATGTCTGTGGATATTACAGTGGGGAGATGTCTGTGGATTACAGTGGGGGGAGATGTCTGTGGATATTACAGTGGGGAGATGTCTGTGGATTACAGTGGGGAGATGTCTGTGGATATTACAGTGGGGGAGATGTCTGTGGATTACAGTGGGGGAGATGTTTGTGGATATTACAGTGGGGGAGATGTCTGCGGATATTACAGTGGGGGAGATGTCTGTGGATTACAGTGGGGGAGATGTCTGTGGATATTACAGTGGGGGAGATGTCTGCGGATATTACAGTGGGGGAGATGTCTGTGGATATTACAGTGGGGGAGATGTCTGTGGATATTACAGTGGGGGAGATGTCTGTGGATATTACAGTGAGGGAGATGTCTGTGGATATTACAGTGAGGAGATGTCTGTGGATATTGCAGTGGGGGAGATGTCTGTGGATATTATAGTGGGGGAGATGTCTGTGGATATTACAGTGGGGGAGATGTCTGTGGATATTACAGTGGGGAGATGTCTGTGGATATTACAGTGGGGGAGATGTCTGTGGATATTACAGTGGGGAGATGTCTGTGGATATTACAGTGGGGGAGATGTCTGTGGATATTACAGTGGGGGAGATGTTTGTGGATTTTACAGTGGGGAAGATGTCTGTGGATGTTACAGTGGGGACTATATATGGTGGTGATGCGAAAAATGTATGTGCATCGATTTAAAAAAAACGTTAATCGAACACGAAAATTTTAACCAGTAACAGCTCTAATATATATATATATATATATATATATATATATATATATATATATATATATATATATTTTATATATATATATATATATATATATATATATATATATATATATATATATATATATATATATATATATATATTATTACTATATAAATAGACAGAGAGATATAAAAAACAAAAGAGATAAAGACAAAAAGCAAAAGCATAAAAGAAAGCATATACATACACAGGAGCGTACACTCCTCACTCTTTGACTGCCAGAAAAGGAGGCAGTATGTTGCCAACATCACACGACATGAAATCTTTGCCAGTCGAGACCTACTGCGTCTGTCCTCTTAATGACATTCAGGTGTTCTTCCTCAATGGCTACACGCAGGCAATCTGCTTTAAATAACTTGTGCCCTTGCCTACTTGTTAAGTGCGCCCACCATACATTTGATGTTAAGCAAGTCAACAAATTACCATTCAAGATAACCAATTCAGGTCATGCAAACACAGAACTCAAATAGACCATGATGTCCTTACTGCAGGAAGTCTGGAACATTTTGGCACGGGCATCTTTGTACATGTTTACTGAACAGTGTTACATTTCCTAAAAGGGAACTTTTTATTATAAGGAACGTGCACCATGGTCCCTTTTGGCACAGAAGAGTATCTTATTATTTGTCACACCAAAACAGCATGTTGTGATCGCTCACATGTTAATTGGCGTGCAGTCTGTTTTGATTAATATGCAGTCGTCAATACGTTACTCGAGAACCAGTTACTCTCTGTAGGAACGAAGAGGTTAAGGTTTATTGAAGATTTGTAATGAAACCGCAAAGAAACAGCCCCTAGAATTAATCTCCCAGGAAATTTCTAAAAAAAATCCAAAGGCCCATATTTCAGCTCAGCATTTAATAATTGCCTTGAGTTTTAAAAGTAAGGTAGTGTTTTCTATGTAGTTATTTACTCAGCAGTAGAAAATATTCCCCTGAGAAGTAGGAAGGATAATGTAACTGATTATTCACACCTGCCCAAAGAAAGCAAGCAAACTGTTTTCGTTTTTTGGTCAAAGCCTATGGGTAAAATTTAACCTTTCTTATCTATAGGCAGAAATTGCAGTATACTTATTTTATCAGTGGGGAACATTGTTGGTTTTCTTTTCTATATAGATCAGTTGAATTTAGAATTTGAAACTCACTGATGTCATTACAGCTGCCGGAGGACACATTGGATGCCTTCTAATGAACATTGGTTCAGGATGAAGGCATAATACTTGGACTTTTTTGATTCATGGGCTTCAATGTGCTAAATGTTTGATGGGGGAATAGGCAAGTGACTAGGACAGTGATAGAGAACCTTGGCACCCCAGATGTTTTAGAACTACATTTCCAATGATGCTCACCTACACTCCAAACATCTGGGGTGCCAAGGTTCACCATCACTGGACTAGGGGGTTATGTCCCCCAACCCACTGGGTCACCCTACAGTACAGAAAGTAGTTTATATTCTTTGTGTTCTGCTGTCAAATGACTAATATCTATTTTTCACACGTCCAAAATTTCCTAAACTACTTAACAGCCCACCCCAAGAATGAAACAAAACACTGTAGAGCAGTGGTTCTCAACCCGTCATCAGGGCCCACTAACAGGCCAGGTTTTAGGTATTACCTTGGGGAGATGCAGACTACAATACTGCAATCACTGAGCAGCAAATTATATCATCTGTGATCTATTTCAGTTATTTTGCAAACCTGGCCTGTTAGTGGGTCCTGAGGATAGGAATTGAAAACTACTGCTGTAGAGTAAGGTGACCAGATTTTCAAAATGAAATCCGGGGATATATATATTTTTTTACTAGTAATGGCGGCAATCAGCGGCCCATCGCCGCCGCCGCCCACCTTACAGCCTCTCAAGTCTTAAGCCCTGTACACACGGGCGAGAATCCCGTCGAAAAAAAACCATTGGTTTTCACAACGAGATTCCTGGTAAGATTTTCTTGCCAGGCCCTGTGTATGCGCTCACAGGCATGCGCTCGTCACATTCAATGCCATTGCCACCATCTTGCTTCACCCTGCCTATGCCTTGGAAGCTACCGCGCATGTGTTGAAGTCTCATCGAGCATGTTCGGGTTTCCATGGAGGCAAGTAAATATACACACCCTCGGGTTTCTCGGCAGGAAAACACCGCCAAGAATCCCGACAAGAAAATTGAGAATCCCAACGAGAAAATAGAGAGCAGGTTCTCTATTTTCCTTGTTGAGATTCCCGGCAGTTTTCTTGACGAAAAACCATACACACACGAACAGTTTTCTCTGCCAGCAGTTTTCTTGCTGTTTCTTGCTGAGAAAACCGTCTGTGTGTACGAGGCCTTACTCTTCGGGCCCCCGGCTAGGTTGGGAGCAAATAAAGATCACTCCGCCATGGAAGGCAAGGAGATAAGCAGGCAGGTGGCTGAGCCAAGGCAGAAGAACATGCGAGCGGAGCTGGATGGGCATGCACCCGAAACTGAAGAAATATTCCCTCTGCTCCAACCAGCACATGATCATTAGAAGGGGGCACAGATAATGGAAATAAATAGACCCCCCTATGATAGTAGGAGTGGCGGAGCAGGGGTGTGTAATTCAGATTTTTTTTTTTAATTCGGCACTGACTGTCTTTGAAATTGCCCCAGCCCCTGTTCAAATCCAATTCGAGGACAAAACCAGGGACAGACTTGGTCCAGGGACAGTGTCTTCAATCTGGGGGCTGTCCCCAGAAACCAAGGATTGTCTGGTCACCTTACTGTAGAGGTGATGCCAATGGCTCTTGCTGGTCATTCATATACTAACTGAGTGTCATTATTATAAAGTAACAGGCTGAAAATCAACACAATAGCCAGGCCTATCTAGTAGTTTACATAATTCTTTGGTATGAGAGTAGAAAGTCTGTTCTGCAGTATAAAGGAAGGAAAGAACCCCAAGTGGCGCACACCATCAGGACCTGACAATCACTATAGTAGAAACTAGACATGTGCATTTCGTTTCGTTACGAATTCAAATTTGGACACATTTTTCATTATTTGGAGATTCGGATGCTTTCGAAATTCCGAATTACAAAATTAACTAAATTTAAACAAATTCGAAAAAACGCGAACGAAATTCGAATTAGAAATGTATTTTTGTGCGTGAACTCGAGAGAGGAGCCGGACTGCAGGAGTTGGGAGTAGGCAGACCCTCCCCCCGGAGGCAATCTGCCATCCTTCTCCATGCCCCCGGTGCAATCAATCAAAATCTAAAAAATATAAATCGATTTCTAAAAAAGAATACAATAAAATAGAATATAAAATAATAAAACAATAGAATGAAAATCAAAGAATAGTAAAGAACAGAATATAATTTAATAGAATGTAATCAAATACAATAATACAAATACAAATACATACAATCAAATTTGGTAGAAATAATTTCCAATACGGCAGAAATAATTTCAAATCCGGTTGAAATCATTTCAAATCCGGTTAAAACAATTTCAAATTCGGTTGAAATAATTTCAAATTCGGTTGAATAAAATTTCCAATCCGGTGGAAATAATTTCAAATTTGGTTGAAATAATTTCCAATCCGGTTGAAATAATTTCAAATTCGGTTGAAATAATTTCCAATCCAGTTGAAATAATTTCCAATCCAGTTGAAATATCATCGAATTTGGTTGAAATATTAACGATAGCGGATGAAATATTATTGAATTCTGTTGAAATATTTTCGAATCCGATCAAAATATGATCGAATTCGAATCCGGTAGAAATATTATCGAATCCGGTAGAAATGTTTTTGAATTCGACCGGGTTTTTCAAATTCGGTCGAAAACGATCGAATTCCGAAAACAAATTTAACAAATTTAATGAATCTAACTTAACTAAATGAATTAAATAACAAATTAAAACAAAACAAAAAACGAAACAAAACAATTTTTTTCCTTTTGCACATGTCTAGTAGAAACAGCCTTAGCCCATCTCTGCCCAGGCCTTGCTCTGGGGCGAAACGCAGGGGCATGGCTTGGAAGGAGCCTGGCTAAGGCTGCTTCTACTATAGTGACTGTCGGGTCTTGATGGTGTACACCACTTGGTGTTGTTCCCTTCCTTTATACTGCATGTGTTGATCCAAGATGAACTCTTCCCAGCCTGCACCCTCAACGTGAGTCACCCGACTGGAGAACACAGGAACCTCGAGTGGCACCCCTAGTTCTTTCAGTGTGGGTTTGCATAAAGTCTGTTACAATAGAGAATGCCGTGCTAAAATAGAGACTGCCATGTTTTGAGAGATTATCTAGTTATACAAACTGATGTAACTGAGTGACTGGTTTAGATAACAACTTCTGCGCTCTCTATTACACATATTTTTCATGCATTTTTGGTTTTTAACCACTTCAGCCCCGGAGGATTTGGCAGCCAAATGACCATGCCACCTTTTGCGATTCAGCACTGCGTCGCTTTAACTGACAATTGTGCAGTCCTGTGACGTGGCTCCCAAACAAAATTGACGTCCTTTTTTTCCCACAAATAGAGCTTTCTTTTGGCGGTATTTGATCACCTCTGCGGTTTTAATTTTTTGACAATTTGGAAACAAAAAGCAATATTTTTTACTTTTTGCTATAATAAATATCCTCAAAAAATATATAAAAAAACGCATCGCCGGCCGCCTGTCTCCATCGGAGAGAGGCGGCTTGAGCCAGTGACAGCTCTTATATAGGTGAGGCGGGGCTACCCATCATGTGACCCCGTCCCCCTCTGGCTACGTCACTGGGGAAGCTCAGGCTCTCCCTTGCATCAAAGGGGGGCTGTGTCACGTGATGGGTGGCCCCACCTCACCTATATAATGGTTGTCTCTGGCTCAAGCCGCGTCATTCTCCGGGCTGTCTCCGGTGGAGACAGGCAGACGGCGATGTGTGAACTCTGGATCCTTCACCTGGATGATAAGATCTTCTCATTGCTGGACCCTGATGGAGAGAAGGAAATCACCCATTGCAGGATACCGACAACGTTGGAGCGGGAACCGAGAGTGGATTACCACCGCTGGATTATTATTATTTTTTTTTTTTTTAATAAAGGACTTTTTCCACGGTGTGTGTGTTTTATTTTTACAATTCGTTACACTTTCTTAGTGAAATGGTAGAGGTACAATGTACCCCATTACCAATTCACATGGGGGGGCAGGATCTGGGGGTCCCCTTTGTTAAAGGGGTCTTCCAGATTCCGATAAGCCCCCCGCCCGCAGACCCCCACAACCACAGGGCAAGGGTTGTGGGGGTAACGCCCTTGTCCCCATCAACATGGGGACATGGTGCTTTGAGAGATCACAAACCCCCAAAGCATCCTCCCAATGTTGAGGGCATGTGGCCTGGTACAGTTCAGGAGGGGGGGGCGCTCTCTCTCATCCCCCCTCTTTTCTGCGGCCGGCCAGGTTGCATGCTCGGATAAGGGTTCTGGTGTGGATTTTTTGGGGAACTCCACGCCATTTTTTTTTTTAAATCCACACCAGACCTGAAGGATATCGAATGGATACTATACACCCCCCAGGTACGAAATTTAAAGAAATATTTACCTTTTATTGTTTAACTTTAAGCATTATTAAATTCGCTGCTCCCGAAAAACGACTGTTTTTAAAACTTTTTTTTTGCATTGATACATGTCCCCTGGGGCAGGACCCGTGTCCCCAAACACTTTTTAGGACAATACCTTGTATATAAGCCTTTAGAATTAGCACTTTAGCTTTCAAACGTTCGAGTCCCATAGACTTTAACATGGTTCTAAAGTTCACACAAACTTTTGGTCTGTTCGCAGGTTCTGGTGTGAACCGAACGGGGGGTGTTCGGCTCATCCCTACTCATTACATTATTGGTGTTCCTCAGCATGGAATATATTAACTCACACGCAAGAGTGGCAGTTTTGTAATTCCTGGCCCTTCAATCAAGACAGCCAAAAACCTGGCAACTGGAAGAAATGGGGGAGAAGAGCAGAAAACATTGTGAGAAGATGCTAGCATGGGATTGGGACCATGCGACAGCCATGGAGCTGCTGTGTGGGGACTTGAATGGAGTGTACAAATGCTTTCTGTGTGCCTTTGCAGTAAATGGTGTTGATCAGGTGGTTAGTGTGAAAGGGTCCCTTGTGAGCTGCAGAAAAAAAATAAGACCAGACAGGGCTGTTTTGTGATAACATTACAGCTCTGGATGAACAGTAATGTCATCATAGACATCACTGTGCCAAGGGTGAAGTAAAATGTTGAGTTTGTCACCCGATTTGGGAGCAATGGAATTTCTGGTAATAGACCAGCCACTTGATTCGGTATGGTCAGCCCCCCTCCCCCAGCCTTCATAATAGACTATATAAACACACTTGCAGGCTTATTTAATGGTATATCTGCCTACAAACTCTCCATGGAATAAGCAACAAAAGAACGCACAATCTTAATATGAATCCCTGGGGTGTGTGAGGAAATCATTGAACTGTGAAAATTAAAATACCTGTGAAATTTAACAACAGACAATTTCTCTAAAATTTCTCAACTGTAGCCCTCTTGAGGCTTAGAAATGCTCCACTAAAAACTCAATTTTCATTTATGTCTTCCTGTCCAAGCTCAATGCTTTGTTCTTAGCAGTGTACAACGGGCAATTATTCTATGGAGGCTTATTAGAAGTTTCCTTAGGGTGAGCTTGAGCTCTATGAAGTTTCAGCTACCTTTAAAAAAAAGTCGAATTCTCACACAGTACAAGCAGATCTGTCCTTGTAAGATGATCCGATTGTGTTTAAGAAAACAATCACAGCAGATGAGAAGTGAATGTAAAGCAGGGGGGTCCAAACTGCAGCCCGAGCAGGGCTAGTGTAAGGATTTTTGACACCCTAGGCAAAACCTAATTTGAATGCCCCCCCTTGGCCTCACCGCTGACTCCACCTTCTTTGCCCTGCCCATGTATATGGTGGGCTAGGGTAGTATAGGGATAGGTTGGGGTACTATACGGACAGGCTAGGGTAGTATATGGACAGGCTAGGGTAGTATACAAACAGGCTAGGGTAGTATACGGACAGGCTAGGGTACTATACAGACAGGCTAGGGTACTATACGGACAGGCTAGGGTACTATATGTATCGGCTAGGGTACTATACGGACAGGCTAAGGTACTATACGGACAGGCTAGGGTAGTATAGGGACAGGCTAGGGTAGTAGACAGACAGGCTAGGGTATTATACGGACAGGCTAGGGTACTATACAGTATGAACAGGCTAGGGTAGTATACGGCCAGGTTAGGGTAGTATACGGACAGGCTAGGGTACTATACGGACAGGCTAGGGTACTATATGTATTGGCTAGGGTACTATACGGACAGGCTAAGGTACTATACGGAGAGGCTAGGGTAGTATAGGGACATGCTAGTGTAGTAGACAGACAGGCTAGGGTATTATATGGACAGGCTAGGGTACTATACAGTATGAACAGGCTAGGGTAGTATACGGACAGGTTAGGGTACTGTACGGACAGGCTAAGGTAGTATAGGGACAGGCTAGGGTACTATACATTACGGACAGGCTTGATTAGTATACAGACAGGCTAGGGTACTATATGGATTGGCTAGGGTAGTATACGGACAGGCTAGAGTACTATATGGACATGCTAGGGTACTATACGGACAGGCTAAGGTAGAATAGGGAAAGGCTCGGGTACTATATAGTACGCACAGGCTAGGATCCCAACCATATGGTCACAATCTTTCCCCAGCTTTGTGGCGTCAGCCAACAACAGTCCTTAGCCCACTGTCGGCTGTAATGGTGGCCCGTGCTCAAATTTTGGTGGTGGACGCAAACAAACGGAAAAAAAAAATAAAATCAAGCGCAGCCACTGTGCCCATCACATGCAGCCACTGTGCCCATCAAACGCAGCCACTGTACCCATAAATTGCCGCTACTGTAAACATTAATTGCTGCCAGTGTGCCCATCAATTGCCGCCACTGTGCCCATCAATTGCTGCCACTGTGCCCATCAATTGCTGCCACTGTGCTCTATCAATTGCTGCCACTGTGCTCCATCAATTGCTGCCACTGTGCTCCATCAATTTCTGCCAGTGTGTCCCATCAATTGCCTTTAGTGTGCCCCATCAATTCCTGCCAGTGTGCCCATCAATTGCCGCTACTGTGCCCATCAATTGCTGCCAGTGTGCATCCCCTGCCCGCTCGGCACTTACCTGTCTCGGTGGAGCAGCGGGTCACGGTGGCGGTGTCCTCCACACTCCTCAATGTCTTCTCCCGTCCTCTCTTCCCATCCTCTGCTATGATTGGACGTTTAATCACAATGCCTGTCGTTTCAGCCATTTAGGTGACAGGTAACAGACCCGAGCACCGATTGGCTAAGGGGCAGTTCAGTGTTAGGAAAGCGAATATTCATTTGCTTTCCTAACACAACGCTGAGTGAACTGCGAGCTCCCAGCATGGTGCCCGCCGTTCATCTTTTTTGGGTGCCTATTAGAGCCTATGGCTCTAATCAGGTGCTTCCGAAAAATACCCAGTGGCTGTAATTCAGGCCCCCGGCGCCCGAAAAGGGGTCGGCGCCTAAATAGGGGGTGGCAGCGACGACCATAGATAATTCATGCAATGCATGAATCTATCTATGGTGATAGAGGGGTGGCAAGAGAGAGGGGGCGGCACCCGTGTGCCCTTATGGACGCACTGCCACTGCTACACACTTCGGGGTTTTCAATCCACCCTTGTCTGTCTCTGTGCACCAATCACAGGCGGCCATTGCTGCTATATAGAGTGTGCTTGTCTCAGTTATAAGCACTTACCGACATTTCTGTCTGCAGCTTCATTCCTCTGCAATCAGCAAGAGTCACTTTTGAAAAAAATTCCTGACACCAAAAAAAAAAAAGTGACGGGAGGGATCTTCAGCACACAGCATGTGAGTGACAGCCTCTTCTCTGTCCCTGTGTGCTGTGTGAAAGGGAGGTGGGGGTGTCCCTTCTCTCCAATCAGCTCTCAGAGCTCTCCTCACTGAGCTCTGCAGAGTGTAACTTCATCTCTCCGCCCCCTTCTTTCTGGAGGCTCAGACAAGCTGTGTACATTTTGGACTTTGAATTGATATGGAGGAGAGAGGAATGCCAATCACTTTACCGGATATATGTAAGGGTTTACAGCCACTTTAAGCAATACTTAACTGCAGTAGAGCTAAAACAGGTCTCTTGCCTTGACAGAACTTTACTGTGTGGCCGATCGGTGTAAATCTCAGGAGTAGATAGGCAGAAATGCTAATCCTTTGAAAAGTAAAACACATCCCTGCTATATACTTTGTCTGCGTATCTAGCTCTTTTGCAGGATTTCAACTTTAAGCAAAGAGAAGCCATTGTCAAGGGTAAATTTCTATGGGGAGGTCAACCAACATTCTCTGTCCAGTGGATGTGCATGCTAGATGTAAAAACAACCTTCCAAGAGTCTAATTGCTTCTGATGGAATGGTCAGATCCTTTCACAATGGCTGGTTTTAATCTTCAGGCTACATAAGCTTCTCTTAAAGATTGCAAAGGACATGTTTGGAAGTAGAGTGTTGATATTTACATGCAGATGCTCATCTAATGCTGAGAGGGTACTAATGGCGGCTGATAGTGCTAAAAGCTGGAGTGTTAGTGCACTTGAGGATGTTCTGTACAGTAGGGGGTCTAATTTAGCTGTTAGCTGCTCAGCATTGCCTGGGAGAAATCATTGAGTGGAAAAAAAATGGGCTTTATGTTTATTTACATATATATTTGTGACTACCACAATGCAATGTGATGTGCTCCTTTTAGCATTCTAATATACTCTGAAAGGTAACTTCAAGTTCTACTATCCAAGTTCCTATTCATGATTTGCATCCATTATCCCTGAAACTTGTTATATTTGGGTGTGCACATTTTTATTATATAATGGCAGATTTTGCTGGGGGGCGTAGTTCTACACCAGTAGGGATGAGCCGAACACCCCCCCCCCCCCCCAGTTCAGTTCGCACCAGAACCTGCAAACTGACCGAAATTTTGCGCAAACTTTAGAACCACGTTAAAGTCTATGGGACTCAAACGTTCAAAATCAAAAGTGCTAATTTTAAAGGCTAATATGCAAGTTATTGTCCTAAAAAGGGTCTGAGGACCCAGGTGACATGTGTCAATGATTTTTTTTTTATTATTAAATTTTTTTTTGGGGAGCAGTGATTTTAATGATGCTTAAAGTGAAATAAAGTGAAATATTCCTTTAAATATCGTACCTGCTGGGTGTCTATAGTATGCCTGTGGAGTGGCACATGTTTTCCATGTTTAGAACTGTCCCTGCACAAATTACATTTCTATAGGAAAAAAAGTAATTTAAAACTGCTTGCGGCTTTAATGTAACGTCTGGTCCTGTGCAAAGGACACTAAAACAAAATACTGGAGGTCCCTGTCTGCATTTGTATGAGAACACCAGCAATTGTATTCAGGTAGCTTTAGGTGCACACTGTGCAAAGGACACAGTACACTAAGTGAAAATAGTGCAGCTAGCACAATCACCTGCCTGCATGTCAGTATATTATGAAGAGAATAACAAGAACAGATCTAGCTAAACTGAATACAGTGTATAAATATATATACAACACCTGGGATGCATATATATCCTCTACAGTCTACACACTGTAACTGAAGCTAACTGACTCGCCTGCCTGCTGTAACTCAAAATAAATAACACTGTCTCTCTCTCTCTCTCTCTCTGTCTGTCTGTCTTTAACCACTGCTGCAACACACTACACTAGGCCACCACGCAGACGGCCTTATATAGTGTGGGGCGTGTACTAAACCCCCTGTGACATAATTGGCTAAAGCCAATTTTTGGCTTAGAGAAACAAAATTTCAATAAGGGCTCCTTTAATATAGTATGTCTGTTATTTTACCTTTACCATCTATCCTCTGCAATATTTTACCTTTACCATCTACCGTCTGCCATATTTTACCTTTACCATCTACACTCTGCAATATTTTACCTTTACCATCTATCCTCTGTAATATTTTACCTTTACCATCTACCGTCTGCCATATTTTACCTTTACCATCTATCCTCTGTAATATTTTACCTTTACCATCTACCGTCTGCCATATTTTACCTTTACCATCTATCCTCTGCCATATTTTACCTTTACCATCTACACTCTGCAATATTTTACCTTTACCATCTATCCTCTGTAATATTTTACCTTTACCATCTACCGTCTGCCATATTTTACCTTTACCATCTATCCTCTGCAATATTTTACCTTTACCATCTACCATATGCAATATTTTACCTTTACCATCTACCCTCTGCAATATTTTACCTTTACTATCTATCCTCTGTAATATTTTACCTTTACCATCTACACTCTGCAATATTTTACCTTTACCATCTACACTTTGCAATATTTTACCTTTACCATCTACACTTTGCAATATTTTACCTTTACCATCTACCGTCTGCCATATTTTACCTTTACCATCTATCCTCTGCAATATTTTACCTTTACCATCTACCATATGCAATATTTTACCTTTACCATCTACCCTCTGCAATATTTTACCTTTACTATCTATCCTCTGTAATATTTTACCTTTACCATCTACACTCTGCAATATTTTACCTTTACCATCTACCATCTGCCGTATTTTACCTTTACCATCTATCCTCTGCAATATTTTACCTTTACCATCTACCCTCTGCAATATTTTACCTTTACTATCTATCCTCTGTAATATTTTACCTTTACCATCTACCCTCTGCAATATTTTACCTTTACTATCTATCCTCTGTAATATTTTACCTTTACCATCTACACTCTGCAATATTTTATCTTTACCATCTACCATCTGCCATATTTTACCTTTACCATCTACCCTCCGCCATATTTTACCTTTACCATCTATCCTCTGCAATATTTTACCTTTACCATCTACACTCTGCAAACTTTTACCTTTACCATCTACCCTCTGCAATATGTTACCTTTACCATCTACCAGAGCCAGTAAGAGGGAGATCTTTCCCATGTTCCTGCTGCTACACAGAGTGATAACACTAATGTGCATGGGGGGATTAGGGTGTGCCTGGACACATCCGGCCAGAGGCGACTCTAGGGGGGGGCCAGAGGGGGCCCTGACCCCCCCAACATTATGCTGTGCCCCACCATGTGCCCCCCCCCCAATTTTTTTTATTTTTTTTGTATTTTTCTCGGGCCGCCGCTGGAGTAACAGTCTCTCCTGAGAGGAAGAGTGTCCCCAGTCAGCTCTGCGGGGCATTCCTTCCCCCTCCCTCTGCTCGCTGACACTGCATAATGCAAGCGTTCACACAACCACAGCCGCCCGATCTGCTCCTTCCCCTGCATCCTCATTAGCACGGAGAAAAGTGAGTTGCAGAAAGGACTCCATGAGCACTGTGGGGGAGAGGGGGCCCAAGCCTTCATCTCAGTTACTGAAAAAACAGACTGATTTCTCCCATCCTTAGGACAGGAGAACCAACCTGTAAATTCCGAGAGTGGTGACTGCAAGCTGAGCCGAGTGTCAGTCTATGACACTCTTTTACAGCCCAGCGAGTCCATCCCCCCCCCCACTCTCCTCACATACGAGCAGGGAGGAATACAGCTCCTCCTCCTCCTCCTTTCAGTCCTGCCCACACTATCTCGGTGTGCTGTATCTGAAGTGAGGGGATGTGTGTTCAGGAAATATGAAAATCAGCAGCATGTATTCTGTATCGGCTGCAAAGGCTATGAATGTGGTTTTCAGTAGCACATGGCGCTCATTGCCCTGATGAGATTATTCATACCAAATGACCTTTCCAGATAGTTTACTCAGCCACAACTCACATGAAAGAAGATCTGGCGATGTTTATTCGTCGTATGATCCGTAGAATGCAAGTTACAACAGGTAAAAGAACGATTCTTCCATGCAGGTATAAGAGGAACATACAGGTCACATGAATGTACAGCATAAAATGACAGATACAGAAGAGAAGGGGGAGGAGAAACTAAGCAGCATGGTAACTACGGAATCCCACTAGGGACAAACTAGGCAGGCATTAAAGAGACAGTACATAATAATAAAAACAATATCATGTAACATGACACTCCCCGCCTGAAATCTTTAGATTTCAAAGTCTATTACATATGTAAAGATAAGTCCCAATGTCAAGAAGTCCAACTTGAACCTGTAGGGGAAGAAACGTTAAAGTAAAACTGGTGTGTAAACCATAGATACGAGATACCCGCAAAACAAGAAGGTATGCAGTAAATGAACAACTAAACATGAAGTCCAAAAGACATATGGCTTAAATCCTGTAGTCTATCGCTATAATCGTGGGACTTCAACAGCAGCACAGTCAATAGTGATAGTGATATTCTCCCCGCCATAGCGGGTATAGCCGGTACTCGTGCATAAGTCACTTACTTGGGAGAAGAAGCACCAATTCAGTGATTGGTCGTGAGAAAGTCCGAGCGGAACCTCCTTTGGTTATCTTAATCTCAACCTTTCGAACCTTTCCGTCATCGCTGGGTGTTACGCTTGTTACAAGACCCATAGGCCACTCATTGCGACAGACTTCTCTATCTTTTAGAAGAACAAGGTCGCCAACTTTGAGGTTAGGCTTGGGTGTTTGCCATTTGGAACGGCTTTGAAGGGTATGTAGGTACTCTTTTCTCCAGCGATGCCAAAACTCGTTGGCTAGGTGTTGCACCCGTTTCCATTGACGCCTATAGATATCCTTCGGGTCAATCTCGGCAGAAGATATCACGGTAGTTCCAACCTTCTGAGTAAGGAGTGTGGCTGGGGTAAGGACCATTGGAGCATCAGGATCGGAAGATACAGGTACTAGAGGCCTTGCATTAATGATGGCGGATACTTCTGAAAGAAAGGTACTCAAAGTCTCATGAGTAAATAGTGAAGACTTGTGGTCCTGCAACATGGAATCAATTTTAATGTCCATTTCACTCTTTGTGACTTCGGCTTTTTCCTCTGCTAGCACAGCTGCACAAAGTTCAAGTCTGGGTATGGTATGTGCAGGTTTTGGTGTTAGCTTTGTCTTGCCTATAACAAAGTTGCAGTGTACGTCTCCATTAACTCCTGAGGTCTTCAAATAGGCCACTGCAGCTATAGCTTCAACTGATGCATCTGAGAAAATATGGATTTTCCTCTGGACAGCGGCTGAGATGGAGACTGAGGCATAGCAACGTGGAATTTGGAGGTGTTCTAGTGTCTTCAGAGAACCTCTCCATTTCTCCCATCTTTGTTGTTTCTCAATAGGTAACGGAGAGTCCCAATCTATGTTATCAGTAGTAAGCTGTCTTAATAGCATCTTACCTTGGATGGTGACTGGGGCTATAAATCCCAGTGGGTCGTAGATGCTGTTCACTATGGACAAGACTCCTCTCTTGGTGAAGGGTTTGTCACAGGTTGACACTTGAAAGGTGAATGTGTCTTCTTTGATGTTCCACAGCAGACCTAGACTTCTCTGCATAGGGGGCGTGTCTGACCCAAGGTCAAGGTCTTTCACACTGGCAGCATAGTCCTCAGGGTGAAATGCATTCATTAGCTCTTGGCTGTTAGATATAATTTTGTGAAGTCTCAAGTTTGCTACAGATAGCATCTCCTTTGTTCTGGTAAGAAGATCAATTGCTTCTTTAGCAGTAGGAAAGGACTTGAGTCCGTCGTCTACGTAAAAGTTCCTTTCAACAAATTGACGAGCGTCTGATCCATACTCAGCTTCTCCAAGCTGAGCTGTCTTTTTTAGTTCATAGATTGCTACAGCTGGAGAAGGGCTGTTCCCAAAGACATGCACTCTCATTCGGTAATCAATTACCTCTTTGTTGATGTCATTGTCCTTGTGCCACAGAAACCTGAGGTAATTCCTGTTATCTTCCTTGACGATGAAGCAGTGGAACATTTGTTGAATGTCGGCCATCACCGCTACAGGTT
Source organism: Rana kukunoris (assembly GCA_029574335.1). NCBI lineage: Eukaryota > Metazoa > Chordata > Amphibia > Anura > Ranidae > Rana > Rana kukunoris. Next base: position 122,102,676 of record CM056058.1, read on the forward strand.
CTTGACGAAAGCGAATTAGGACTCCAATGAGGCTGTTGTTCAAGTTGGGCCCTGTGAGGAGCACGTTGTTAAGTGAGAAGCCTTCGTGTTGGGCACTGGAGTCAAAGACAACTCTGATTTGGTCTGGCTTTCGTGGGTGATACACACCGAAGGAAGGGAGGTACCAGCATTCTTCTCCTTCTTTCAATGGGGGTGCGGGTTCGGCATGGCCCCTATCAAAGATATTCTGTATGAAGTCCACAAAATGTCTTTCCATCTCTGGCTTCCTGCTTAAGGTACGCTTTAAGGCGGAGAATCTTTTAACTGCTTGATGTAGATTGTTAGGTAGCTTCTCTCTCGGGAGGCGAAAGGGTAGGGGTGCTACCCAGCTATTGGAATCTTCCTGAAAGAACTCATTGTCCATTACTTTAAGGAATTTTTTGTCTTCTACCGAAGGAGCTAACATGTCATCTTCACTGCTTACATTGAAAACTGTAGAACCAAAGCTGTCATCGTAGGTGCAGGAAAGGTTTGTGTTGCAATGTTGCAACTTGCAGCTAGTTACCTTCTCCTTTACCCAGTAGTGATGTGGGCATGGCTCAAAGTGAGTATTACGACCATTTGGCAATACATTTGTCTTGAATGAAGAAATGTTAGTAGGCATTTTCATTTTGCCTATACAGACGTTGCCTATGATGACCCAGCCTAAGTCTAGGTACTGGGCGAATGGGGCCTCTGGAGGTCCGCTGACCTGTCTGTGTACCTTGTGGATCCTTAGAATATCTCTTCCCAGCAGAAGAAGGATATTAGCATCTTTGTCAAGTGGTGGGATTTCACTTGCTATTGACCTTAGGTGGGGGTGGTAGAAGGCAACTTCTGGTGTAGGTATTTCTCCTTTGTTTATACACATAGTAAAATAATGATAAAAATCATCAAAAGTCTTTATCAATAAAATACAGCAGCGCTAGTGATCGGGGCACAGTTCAAATCCGATCACTCATTCACATTCAAAGAGATAAATGAAAGTAAGAAAGTTCTCCAGAGCTCAGAGGGTGCACAAATATTCCGTGACAAAAAAGGGGGTGCTCTTCAAGACAATTTCAACTGTCCATGATTAGTGACATCACTCGTGAGCCGAACAAAGCATGCGAAGATCCTGTGACAATGTCCCCTCAAGGATGTCTACTCACCAGATTGATGTTATAACAGGCTTTGAACAGTAATGTCATCGGATTCCCTCTTCCTCATGGAGATGATATTCCAGCAGCATGCAGTACTCCTAATGACCATCCGGTGTCAGGGCACATAAAAAAAGCTCGATATGGTGTGATACCATTTAAAAAACTTTTATTTTAACATGCTGTTAAAAATCATGCATACAAACAGCAACAAAAAAACTACTCCACAGAGCAGTAACTGATACAAGGTGTAATGCCTTTCAGCCAGTCATCAGCTCACAGAGGGTGATAGATAGTTTGTGGATGCGAGCGTTTGCCGCTAGCACACTAAATCACTCTCCTAACTGGAGCACAGCTGAACCACAGTGTCAGGCGTACATGTATAAAAATATCGCGAGATCAGGCCCTGACGTTTCGTCCTTCTGACTTCTTCTGAGGGCATAATCTCGCAGGTCACAAGTCAGTGTTAAATAGTGTTCATGTTGTGTCAGCCACGCCTACTGCAATATTAACACCTCGTATTCCTGCTACCACCACCGAACACATCTGCAGTGTTTCACAGTAATAAACTCACGGGGGCCACATTGCTGTATATATATAGAGATATTTTATATCTTGTATGCAGATTGAACCTCCCGGAGAGATGAAAATATATATGTATGTAATTATACTGAGTATATTAAGTTTGAGAGAACACTAATGCCTTATTTTAAAGTTCCACTATTCATACATTTTAAGTGATCTGAGTGCAGCATATATGCGCAGCAATGTGGCCCCCGTGAGTTTATTACTGTGAAACACTGCAGATGTGTTCGGTGGTGGTAGCAGGAATACGAGGTGTTAATATTGCAGTAGGCGTGGCTGACACAACATGAACACTATTTAACACTGACTTGTGACCTGCGAGATTATGCCCTCAGAAGAAGTCAGAAGGACGAAACGTCAGGGCCTGATCTCGCGATATTTTTATACATGTACGCCTGACGCTGTGGTTCAGCTGTGCTCCAGTTAGGAGAGTGATTTAGTGTGCTAGCGGCAAACGCTCGCATACACAAACTATCTATCACCCTCTGTGAGCTGATGACTGGCTGAAAGGCATTACACCTTGTATCAGTTACTGCTCTGTGGAGTAGTTTTTTTGTTGCTGTTTGTATGCATGATTTTTAACAGCATGTTAAAATAAAAGTTTTTTAAATGGTATCACACCATATCGAGCTTTTTTTATGTGCCCTGACACCGGATGGTCATTAGGAGTACTGCATGCTGCTGGAATATCATCTACATGAGGAAGAGGGAATCCGATGACATTACTGTTCAAAGCCTGTTATAACATCAATCTGGTGAGTAGACATCCTTGAGGGGACATTGTCACAGGATCTTCGCATGCTTTGTTCGGCTCACGAGTGATGTCACTAATCATGGACAGTTGAAATTGTCTTGAAGAGCACCCCCTTTTTTGTCACGGAATATTTGTGCACCCTCTGAGCTCTGGAGAACTTTCTTACTTTCATTTATCTCTTTGAATGTGAATGAGTGATCGGATTTGAACTGTGCCCCGATCACTAGCGCTGCTGTATTTTATTGATAAAGACTTTTGATGATTTTTATCATTATTTTACTATGTGTATATGTTTTGTTTTATTTTGAGCAGCTGCTTTATTCATGTCCTAGATATAGGACATAGATAATTTTATTTGCACAACTGTAAATACCTATACCCCATTAGCGCCGAGAGTGTGAAATTAGGCCTATTTTTCCCACATTTTGATTTCTCCTTTGTTGGCTGGTATCTGGTTACACTCTACGGGCCAGATTCTCAGAGGCGTTACGACGGAGTATCTCAGATACCCCGTCGTATCGCCTTTTTTTTTGGCTCGTATCTATGCGTGTGATGCTGAGCATCACTTTTGCATAGATACGCTTCTACATCCGACAAGCGTAATACAATTACACTTTCGGATCGTAGATGTAATGACAACTCCGGCCACTAGGTGGCCTTTACGTTGTTTTTTCATTTGCATATGCAAATGAAGTAGTACGCCGATTCTCTATCGCTTTTACGCCGCCCGTCGTCGCCTACGTCGTTTTCGTCCGCGTAAGGTTACCCCAGCTTCTATGTGGAGTAACCTTACGAGGTCCCGTCGGATGCCGTCGTGTCCCGTCGGATGCCATGTTAAGTATGGCCTCGGGACCGCGTCGTGTTGTGCGTCGTTTACGTCGTTTGCGTACGTCGATTCTCAATGGGGCTGGCGTACGCTGCGATTACGTCGTTTACATTGAGAAAATGTGACGTCCTTTGGAGCATGCGCACTGGGCTTTTCCCCCGGCCGGCGCATGCGCAGTTCGTTCGACGCGGGGGCGCGCTTAATTTAAATACAAGCCGCCCCATTTGAATTGCGCGGGTTTACGCTGCGCGATTTACGCGACGTAAGCGAAACCTCGGGAGCAAGTGCATAGAGAATCAAGCACTTGCTCCAGCAAGCAGCGGCGGCGTAGTGTAACTGGCTTACGCTACGCCGCCGGAATTCTATGAGAATCTGGCCCTACAAGTGTAGGTAAGGGTAATTGTAGGTTGTTTTCTAGGGAGGACACAATAAATCCATGGGCCCTTCTTCCAAAAACCTCTGTAGTTCCACTACAAGTGCCTAAGGTGTAAGGGTGAACCCCTCCTTTTATGCAAAATAGATCGAACAGTTCTGATCGGGCAAGTGATCGATTGCTTTGATCATCTAAGTGTAACGCCATCGGCGTTATATTTCATAGAACGAGCGCAGCTCTATCTTCTTTAGACAGCTGCGCTCCGTCCAGTACCTCGTCAGCGTCACTTCCGGTGCGCCCTGGGTCCCTGCGTTCCACGTTGGAACGCGGAAGCGCGCCCGGCACGTATCCCATGCTGGGCGGGCTATTTAAACCTTCTCTGATGGCGGCTGGGTGTTTCGGTTATTGAAGTTGACACCCGCCGCCATCTGAGATCCGAGCACCTCCACCACAGACCCTCTCACCAGCTGCCTGCAAGGAGACACTGGGTTGCAACGCCAGGACTCTGTCTAGCCTGATCCCAACGCCTTGACCACAGAGCTGACACTCTACAGCTCCTTAGGATCATCCTACTTCCCTGCTATCTCTCACCAGGAAGAACTATAAGCTCACCGCTTCTAAAACCGCAAGTACCCATAGAGATCAGTCATTTCAAGCTTGAACACGGGTTAACTGTTTATGCTGTGTATGCTACTACTATAGGATCTTGTTCCCTGTATCTTATGCTTATAGTGGCTGTACTGAGAATTTCCAGATATCACCTCTCACCTATAGTACATGCACCACACCACTGATGCGAGATAGTCTGCAGGAGAATGTGATGAATTAACCCCTTACCCTTTGTACAAATATAGAGTCAATTGGTGGTTTGATACTGAGAATTCTCCATTGCAACTGACTAATTGTCAATTCCTGTCATAGTGACGGCGTAGGCGTCACAGAATAACCGAACCCCAAAAAAAAAAATATATATATATAAATATAAAAAGTTATGGATCCCGCCGATCTAACAAATCATTTACTGGGACTCACACAAAGGGTGGATACCCTCACTAACTCTTTAAATGAGATACGTTTAGAGAATGAAGCTCTCCGCCAACAGAACTTTGCCCAGGCCAGGGAGAGACCAGAACCAAAAGTTTGTACGCCAGAACCTTTCTCTGGAGATAGGAAACTCTTTCGCCAATTTATCAGCTCATGTCGTTTGATGTTCAAACTACGACCCCGTACCTACTATTCTGATAGGGTGAGAATTCTCACCCTTATCTCATATACACCCTTATCTCATAGACGCCTATCTAGAAGAGCATGGTGATCTCCTGGGGGCTTTCGACACCTTCCTCACAGAGATGTCCCTCCTGTACGAGGATCCCAATAAACAGCTGACTGCTGAGAATTCCATCAGAAGTCTCAAACAAGGGAAAAGACCAGTGGAGGACTACATTTCAGAATTCAAATGTTGGTGCAGAGAGACCCAGTGGTCAGATATTGCACTCAGGAACCAATTTCGGCTTGGCTTGACAGAAGCTTTGAAAGACGAGATTGCACGTGTAGAACTTCCAACATCTCTAGAGGACCTAATGCAACTCTCCATTACTATCGATCGGCGTCTCCGTGAGAGAAGAGCTGAACGTGCTAATGCATATCCTCCCACACCTTTTAGGAGAGCCAGATCTCCCCCCAAGGAACTTCCTATGGAACTCGGTGCGATTAAAGGGCCATTAAGCGCAGCTGAGAAACAACGCCGCAGAGACCAAAACCTCTGTCTGTACTGCTCAGCCCCAGACCACGTTGTCTCCACCTGTCCCCTCCTCAAGAGGAATTCGGAAGGTAAAAATCACCACTTTAACAAACTTAAATTTACTGGTACTATTTCAAACCGATACATTATCATTCTTCTTACTTTACAGTGGGGTCAAGAAAGGATTTCCATTGATGCAATGGTCGACAGCGGAGCCTGCGGCAACTTTATTGATTCAAAGATTGTAGAATCTAATAAAATACCCTGTGTGTGCAAGCAAACCCCTGTGTCACTCACTTTTATTGATGGTTCTAGTTCCTCCACAGGTCCTATATCATTTCAAACTTCCCCCCTTCTGGTCACTTGTGGTTCAGGTCATACTGAGACCCTTGTTTTTGATGTTATCTCATCACCCTTATTCCCAATAATTCTCGGAATACCATGGCTACGTCTTCATCAGCCAACCTTCCAATGGTCTACTAGTTCTTTAGCTTTACAGTCCATTCACTGTAAAGAGAGCTGTTATCCTATATGTTCCATCTCGATCACAGATAACTACCCTTCTAATCTCCCAGCTTATTTACATGATTTTGCAGATGTTTTCAGCAAGACCATGGCAAACAAACTTCCCCCACATAGGATCTATGATTGCCCCATAGACCTCATAGCTGACAGTCCGATTCCTACCGCACGGATCTATCCGTTATCCCAACCAGAACTCGTACACCTCAAGGATTATATCGATGAGAACCTTAAAAAGGGGTTCATCAGACCTTCGACCTCTCCAGCAAGCGCAGCAATGTTCTTCGTAAAAAATAAAGATGGTCTTCTTACATCCATTCCAATTCCGGAAAGACCCTGGGATGTTGTCTCTATGGATTTTATAGTCGACCTCCCCAAGTCTCAAGGTGCCAACACGATCATGGTTACAGTCGACTTATTAACAAAGATGGCTCACTTCATCCCATTAAAAAAAATACCAACCTCTCTTGAGACTGCACAAGCCTTCCTACAGAATGTTCTTAAGTTACATGGCTTGCCCTCCCAGATTATCTCAGACCGGGGCACCCAATTCATTTCCAGATTCTGGAGAGCCCTTTGTCAAGCCTTACAAATTGATCATCGTATGTCCACTGCCTATCATCCCCAGACTAACGGTCAGACGGAACGGGTTAACCAAACACTCGAACAGTACTTACGCTGTTATTGCACCCATCTACAGGACGACTGGCTTCAATTTCTTCCTCACGCTGAATTCGCGTATAATAACGCCTGCAGTTCTTCCTCCGGATTTTCTCCTTTCTACGCAAACTATGGGTTCCACCCCAAATCTGCACCAACCTCTGTTCTCCCTAACAGTGTTCCTGCTGTAGAGCATTACCTTTCAACTTTAAAGAGGACTTCAGAGATACTCCATTCTAATCTTCATGCTGCTCAACAAAGACAGAAGAGATACTACGATTCCCATAGAACTGCTCCTCCAAAATACAAAGTTGGTGATTTAGTTTGGCTCTCTACTCGAAACTTACGTCTTAATATCCCCTCAAGAAAACTAGGTCGCCAATTCACTGGTCCTTTCTCCATTTCACATCTCATCAACAACAACACCGTAAAACTACTTCTACCTTCAGATTGGAAGATACATCCTTCTTTCCATGTGTCACTTATTAAACCTTTCACACCTAATCCCTTCCCTAACAGAGTTCCTCAACCCCCTTCTCCTGTTGAGGTTCTCAGTGAGACTGAATACGAGATAGAAAAAAATCTAGATTCCAAGAGACAAGGTTCTTCCTTCCAATATTTAATTCGTTGGAAAGGCTACAGCCATCTCGATGACTCTTGGGAAGATTCCTCTCACATTCATGCTCCTCGACTCATCAAGCATTTTCACCGCAGATACCCTGATCGGCCGTCACCTTCTGGCTGTATTTTTGGGACCCCCTTGAGGAGGGGAGTATGTAACGCCATCTGCGTTATATTTCATAGAACGAGCGCAGCTCTATCTTCTTTAGACAGCTGCGCTCCGTCCAGTACCTCGTCAGCGTCACTTCCGGTGCGCCCTGGGTCCCTGCGTTCCACGCTGGAACGCGGAAGCGCGCCTGGCACGTATCCCATGCTGGGCGGGCTATTTAAACCTTCTCTGATGGCGGCTGGGTGTTCGGTTATTGAAGTTGACACCCGCCGCCATCTGAGATCCGAGCACCTCCACCACAGACCCTCTCACCAGCTGCCTGCAAGGAGACACTGGGTTGCAACGCCAGGACTCTGTCTAGCCTGATCCCAACGCCTTGACCACAGAGCTGACACTCTACAGCTCCTTAGGATCATCCTACTTCCCTGCTATCTCTCACAAGGAAGAACTATAAGCTCACTGCTTCTAAAACCGCAAGTACCCATAGAGATCAGTCATTTCAAGCTTGAACACGGGTTAACTGTTTATGCTGTGTATGCTATTACTATAGGATACTGAGAATTCTCCATTGCAACTGACTAATTGTCAATTCCTGTCATAGTGACGGCGTAGGCGTCACACTAAGATAGCATACACCCTTAAAGTCTTTTCTGGCTGATCCTTGTGATGAATATTCACTAGGCATATTTTAGCGCAAGACTTGTCACAGTGGTCTTCCCCACAGACTTCAGTGCATGAAGAAAATACCATGGTGGAATTAGGTACCTGATCTGTACTCTTCCTGCTGTGATTCTGCCCAGGAGAAAGGTTTGCAGGTTGTGAAGGATTGGACTCAAGGGGATGGAGTGCTTGCACATGGTCCTCGGAACCGCACTCTGTGCACTTGATAGGGATTTTACATTCCTTGGCAAAGTGGTCGGTGGAAGCACAGCATCTATAACATACCCCAAAAGTCTTTAGCAGTTCTTTTCGTTCTTGTAGGGGCTTCTTCCTAAAACCGATACATTTTTTGAGAGGATGAGGCTTCTTGTGGATGGGACATAATCGGTTTGGGTTTTCGATCTTGCCGCTCTTGTTTGAGGCGGGAGCTAAGGCGGGAGTGGGGATAATGTCTGTCTTCCTAACAGATACGGGACCTCTGCGGTTCCTGTAGCTAGTATGTAGGTCGTCCCCCTTAGGTGAGGGAGTATTGAACTCACCGAATGCAAAACTAGGATCGTTCTTGGTGTCAGCAATGTTCCTGACGAAATCGCAGAAGTAGGAGAACGGGGGAAAGGAAACCTTGTTTTCCCGTTTGTATGATCACCCAACTTGGATCCACCTTTCTTGTAGGCCATGCGGAAGCTTGCAAATGATAGGGTTAACTCCTCGAGCAGTGTCCAGGTAACTGAGGCCAGGTAGCTTAGGGTCGGTTTTGGCGAGCTGGACTTCGAGAAGAAGGTCACTGAGTCTCTGGAACTCTTTATTGTCCTTACCAGATATCCTTGGGAAATTTTCCAATCGTTTGAGCAATGCACTCTCTATGGCTTCAAGACTACCATAAGTCTGTTCTAGACGCTCCCATGCTGCGGCGAGACCTGCAGTCGGATTGTCGATGTAGACTGACCTGAGGCTCTTGACACGCTCTGTAGACTGTGGGCCAAGCAACCCGATCAGCATATCCAGCTCACGGTCGGCAGTAATACCGATACCGCCTATTATAGCTTTGAAAGCGGCTTTCCAGCTTCTGTAGTTTTCAGGATGGTCGTCAAAGTTTACTAGGCCTGACTTGGTGAGCTCACGTCGAAGTAAGTGCTTTACGAACTCTGTTGTATCGGTTGCCTCTGACTTTACATAGGAGGTTGTTGGTTGAATGTTGTGGATTGCGTTGTTTATGGTATTGTTGTAAAGAGACGTGGGAAGATATGGTGCAGCAAGGGCATTCAGCTGAATTGTTGGGTTAAGGTCTGGAACAGTACTGTTAGCAGGAGGTTGGTGACTAGCTTGCAGATCAGTGTGCCGTTCTGCGACATATGTAGGATCAGCATGACAGTCGGGAGATGCACTGTGGTGATTTTGCATGTAGGAAGTGGCTGGAACAGCTTTTACCTGATGGTGAGATGAAGTCCTTGCGTTGCCGTGAAACGTGGAGGTAATTGAGTGTTCACTGCCGTGGTTTAGAACATAGTTCTTAGTGCGTTCGAAAGGATCTTCTACATCTGCCTTGATGCTGACCCTTTCGCTAGCGTTTTCATCTGCACCGATAGCTTGTTCCAAAACCTTTAGTTTTGCTGCGGCTGCCTCGTAGTTGCTCTGTTCCTTTAAAGCTTCAATCGCTGCCCTTTGACGTGCCGTTTGAGCTTCTACTGCTGCAACCTCAGCTTCCATGTCTGCTTTCTTTTTTGCATATGCGGCCTTTACTTTGATAGCCTCTGCTTCGGCGCGGGCATTTATTAGCTGTTCACTAAGCGTTGAGTGCCTTGAACTTCGGGATCTAGAGGAACCTTTAGAACGTCTGGTGGATACAGATTTGTGAGATACAGTGTCCTGTGGCAGCATTAATTTTGCTTCTGCCTTTACTTTAGTTCGCTGGATAAAGCTTTCTCTTTCCTCATTAACCCCTTCCCTACCGCCGTATAGGGGAATCACGTCATGGTGATCCCCTTGCCGATGAGACAGGACGTTGCACAACGTCCTGTCTTCACGGCGTTCTAGCGCGCGCCCGCGCGCCGCCGGCGGCGCGCGCGCGCGCGCCGCGGCACCACCCGCGATCCCGCGCGCGTGCCCGACGGCCGTGATTGCCGCCGGGCACCCGCGATTTCCGCAAATCACTGCAGGAGTGTGGATCTGTGTGTGTAAACACACAGATCCACCTCCTGTCAGCGGTGAGGAGACTGATGTGTGTTCCCAGTACAGAGGAACACACATCGATCTCCTCCCCCTGTGAGTCCCCCTCCCCCTACAGTTAGAACATACTTTTAGGACACATTTTAACCCCTTCAGCGCCCCCTAGTGTTAACCCCTTCCCTGCCAGTCACATTTACACAGTAATTAGTGCAGTTTTATAGCAATAATCGCTGTGTAAATGTGAACGGTCCCAAAAACGTGTCAAAAGTGTCCGATATGTCCGCCGCAACGTCACGGTCACAAAAAAAAAAACGCAGATCGCCGCCATTACTAGTAAAAAAAATTAAATAAAAATGCCATAAATCTATCACCTATTTTGTAGACGCTATAACTTTTGCGCAAACCAATCAATATACGATTATTGCGTTTTTTTTTTTACCAAAAATACGTAAAATACGTATCGGTCTAAACTGAGGGGAAAAAAAGTTTTTTTTTAAAAAAATATTGTGAGATGTATTAAATAAAAAGGAAAAAATATTGTGTTTTTTTTAAAATTGTCGCTCTTCTTTTGTTTATAGCGCAAAAAATAAAAACCGCAGAGATGATCAAATACCACCAAACGAAAGCTCTATTTGTGTGGGGAAAAAAACATAATGATTTAATTTGGGTACAGTATTGCCTGACCGCGCAATTGTCATTCAAAGTGCAACAGCGCTGAAAACTAAAAATTGGTCTGGGCAGGAAGGGGGTGAAAATGCCCTGTATGGAAGGGGTTAAGAAGCTGGGCATTGTGAAGTTGCTCTAAGGACTCCTCAGTGTTGATGCTTTGCAGAATAGTTTTATATTTATTGCTTGTAGTCTGGTACAGTTCATATGAGCCCTCTGGGACATGAAATCACATCAATGTGGGTGAGGATTTTATCCCAAATCTGCTTCAAACTGGTTGCTAGTTCAGTTCTCATGGATTCAAAGTTCTCTTTAACCTTCCAAGTGGGTTTCACAGAGCGTTTGGTCAATGCAGTGGACTCTGGGTCCTCATCCTGGCTTTCTCTGTGTGAAGCATGCTGTGGTGTTTCATCACACACTGAGCCCTTTCCACTCATGATGGCCTGCAGCACACAGGCTTGGCTGTAGCAGTGAAGAGTGTCTGTATACTGTGAGGAGCTGTAACAAGCTGTGCTGGGGTTGTATGCAGAGTTCTCATGCAATACACACAGTTTACACTTCACTATGATCTGTCCTGTGACACAGTTATCTCTGTGCAGGCTGCTGGATACGTTCTTTTACTATTCTGTATCGGCTGCAAAGGCTATGAATGTGGTTTTCAGTAGCACATGGCGCTCATTGCCCTGATGAGATTATTCATACCAAATGACCTTTCCAGATAGTTTACTCAGCCACAACTCACATGAAAGAAGATCTGGCGATGTTTATTCGTCGTATGATCCGTAGAATGCAAGTTACAACAGGTAAAAGAACGATTCTTCCATGCAGGTATAAGAGGAACATACAGGTCACATGAATGTACAGCATAAAATGACAGATACAGAAGAGAAGGGGGAGGAGAAACTAAGCAGCATGGTAACTACGGAATCCCACTAGGGACAAACTAGGCAGGCATTAAAGAGACAGTACATAATAATAAAAACAATATCATGTAACATGACAGCATGTGTGTGAATGATGCCTGAGATTCTAGCCTGGACTGTGTGTAAGTGTGTGCACTGCAGACTGCAGTACACTGTAATCACTGAACTGCATTATCTCCATCCCTTCTCTCCCCCATCTGTCTCCCTCCCCTCTCATGTTCTTTCAAGACATTCACAATTTACTTTCTGTAACGGTCACCACCGTTTACGATATTCCATTCCATCGCCCCACGACAGCTTATCCGACAGTCCGACAGACATCAGACACGACCCATTTCATTTCCCAGAATAACCGAGACAACACAAGCTCTGGTACTGGTTCCAAAATGAATGAATGAATCCTTTAATGGTAACTTAGCTTTCTTATATACATTACAAACATGTTACAGTTAATCACAGGGACAAAGACACACTCCACCCACACATCTCACAATGGGGGGCTTCATACACATTCTTTTAGATAATGACATTCCGATGAGTTAATTACTACTCATTACCCAGACGGTCTGGCTCCACATTTAGAGGGGTTAATTACTACAGCTTGACAAGTCACATTCCACATCTTAACAGTGTCATTAGCATACACAATGAACAGGTCTTAGGAGCAGACCTAATTAGCACAATGGACACAAAACAGTATTAGCATCACACAATAGAATGTCTAGGAGCAGACTCAATTAACACCTCAAAAGCATGTGTCCCCACATTGAATGAAAACACTCTATTGACCTGTCGGAGTCAGACTTTAACAACTTGTAATATTTAAAGATATCCTGCAAAACATGAATTATCAGTAATGTCCCATCCCATGTAATTTATCATTATCATTTCTCAGTCACCCTATGCCCAAAAGGGGCACAAGATGACCCTAGACCCAAGAGTTATTAGTGATGCTGGCACAGGAGTACCCCCCATCCTTCAAAAGTCTCTGGGTGTCACGGGCCATTCTGTTACACTTTCACTTTCAGTTAGGCAGGTAATATACAGTGCAAATTTCTTTCCTACGTCCACAGATTGCAGGAAAGAAACTTGCATGATTCCCCCATCAACACAGACAGTGCTGACAGGGGAATATCCCTCCTGCCCAGCAATTGTATTCTCCCGACAAACAGTGATTCTCAGTAGTGGCTATACAGCAACCACTAGTGATAATCATAAGAGAATCTGCTCATTAATGGTTCAAATCTCAGCCAGTTCCTGCTGAACCAGCTGAGATTTAAACTGTCTATGGCTGGTCTTAGCTCTTAGACAGCCTATACATTGATCACTTTTTTTCATTCAACTATTAGGTTGAACGAAAAAAAAAAAAAAAAAAAAATGATCCAATTCCCCCATCTACACATTATAGGTGGATGGGGGAATCCTCCCAGTGTGGACCAGTGCTGGAATAACCAGAGTTGCTGTCCTGTCCCGGCTATTCACAGTGCTGGTCTCTGTCTCCTTGGCAGCGGCTGGTTACTTTATGGGGCTGATGTACAGGAGGGCCAGCACAATTTGTTGTTAGAGATGGGCTGGGCATGTTCAAAAATCCACATGCCAGAGCCTGCCAGGAAGCCCACACTGCACAGCGCTAATCACAGGCAGTGAGAGATTTCCTGGTCCGCAGCTCTACACAGATCAGGAAATGTCTCACTGCCTGTGATTAGCACTGTGGAGTGTTGGCTTCCTGGCGGGATTGGGCATGTGGGATTTCAAACACACCCGAGCCCATCTCTATTGGTTGTAGACAGTTGAGCTCCGTGCAGGTTGCTTAGCAGCAGTGGAGCCTTCTCTGACATGCTGATCGTGATGCAATCCAGGTGATGCTCCCAGTCAAATCCTAGTGTTAAATATCAGAGATTTTATTGATCAAAGCCCACACTTTACAGGCATAGAGCCCACACTTTACAGGCATAGAGCCCACACTTTACAGGCATAGAGCCCACACGGCTGCGGAACATACGTTTGATTATATATATATATATATATATATATATATATATATATATATATATATATGTGTAGTTGTACTCTTGATGCTAATAAATACTGTATTTATTAGATCTGACTGGGAGCATCACCTGGATCACATCCGAATCAGCATGTCAACAGAGAAGGTTATACAGCATTACTGCTGCTAGGTGACCAGCTGGGGGCTCAGCTCTCTATAACCAATAGTGCCAGCCTTCCCCTGCATGCACCCATAATGTCACCAGCACTAGATCCTAATGGACTGCCGCCGCTGCCAAGGAGACAGATGCCAGACCAGCGCTGTCAATAGCAGGGACAGGACAGCTGGGGAACCCCACAGTGGCAGAACACCAGGGCTCGGTGGCAAGACAACCTTTGCAACCCTCAAAGTTCTCCCACTGCTTTGGACCCTTATATTTTCTTGGTGTGCTGGTGACATATTTCTCTTGTTTTCTGCCACCCTGGGGGGCCCCAGTATAGTAGGAAGGAAGCTCACTGCAGAACATGTGAAAGGGCCCGTTGTGGGATCGTAGTTAAGGGCCCCAGGAGATATATATATATATATATATATATATATATAATTGCATTTTATAGTTGGCCCCCCTACTTTTGTCCCTGTCCCCCCATGTGCCCCCCCTAAATATGAAAGCTGGAGACGCCACTGCATCCGGCACACCTTGTGCGCACGCCTATGACCTTTACCATCTACCCTCTGCAATATTTTACCTTTACCATATACCCTCTGCAATATTTTACCTTTACCATATACCCTCTGCAATATTTTCCCTTTACCATCTACCTTCGGCAAAATTTTACCTTTACCATCTACCGTCTGCCATATTTTACCTTTACCATCTACCGTCTGCCATATTTTACCTCTACCATCTACCCTGAGAAGGAGTTTTCTCCTTTATAACAGCAGCCTTTGTTAAATATTTTTTTTAGCACTGTATTGATTATTAATAATGTTTTTATATTAGCTTCATGTAATCCTCTACACAGCAGCATTCATGCTAACAGCACTGAGAGCCAATCAGGATTGTATTGCTTTGAACAGTGCTCCCACCATGCTATTTCTTCATTATCCAATCAGCAGCTAGGGGAAGGTCCTTGACCAAGATGTATTGCCTTAATTGCAGCAGAGAAACTAAGGTCAGCTGGGCTGTCTGGCAGGGAAGGCTAGATCAGAAGTTCTTGGCAGATAAAACAATTCACATTATCATATTTCAACCATGTATTAAGCTGTTAGCCTTCCGTTCAGATGTACCAAGGTTAAGACACTATGGGCCAGATTCAGGAACACTTGCGCTGGAGTATTTCGATATGCGCCGCGTAACTGTGATGATGCGCCGTCGTTTCTATGTGCCCGTACCCACCAAACTAGATGCGCCCAATAACGGGTCATTTGCGACCGGCGGAACGTTCCGACGCCAGAGTATCGTCAGCGCTTATTTACGCTGGGCGCATCAGTCGCGCCCATTGATTTCCCATGCAAATATGCAAATGAGGTATTTTTCCCAATTCACAATCGGATTAGCACCATACGCTGGCTACATGCGCCGCGCGTATCTGGTCCGTCCGGCGCAAAGTTATTTCTACAAAAGGCTGCTTTATCTTTACTCCAGACGGTCACAGGTCAGCAGGAGAGCAGCTACAGCAGCGTTACCGACGAAACTAGCAAGCTGAACAACAACACTTGCAAGGACAACACCTCTGTGTGCCAACATGCCAGGGGCACTCGTGGTCCTAAGACTAGTACTGGGTCCCTCGCTACGGAGGAGGCGGGCACGTGAGAGGATATACCGTACTCGTATGAACCTCTTTGGCATGGGGGATGAGGAGGTGTATCGCCTCTTCAGATTCAGCCCTGATGTAATACTTGAACTAACCACAACCCTGCAGGATGACATCACCAGCCCAACACACCGCTCACAAGCAGTGCAGCCACTGGTGAAGGTCCTGGCAACACTTCATTTCCTTGCCAGTGGATCATTCCAGCGTACAAGTGGAGTGGTGGCTGGGATGTCACAATCCTCCATGAGCAGATGTGTGCACCAGGTTGTCCCTGCAATCCTCAGACGCATGTCCCACCAGTTCATCAGACCCACCACTGAGGAGCTGCGGCTGAAGGCAATGACAGATTTCTACAACATTGCCAGATTCCCACGCACCATCGGGGCCATTGATTGCACACATGTGGCACTACAGCCCCCCAGTGCCACAGAGCACATATACCGCAATCGGAAGCATTGGCATTCCATCAACGTACAGGTGATAGCTGATGCCCAGCGCCTCATATGGCACGTCCGTGCCAAACACCCCGGGTCCAGCCATGACAGCTTCATATACCGTCAGAGCCCCATCCCAGCAGAATTCGAACAGAACATGTATGGGGACAGCTGGCTGGTTGGTGAGTGACATGGGTGGCAGGCATGACTATCCCCTCCCGTGATGCACAACAGAAGTCGCACATGCATGACTAACATTATCCTGTCTTTTACCTTACAGGTGACTCTGCATATGCACTGGGACCCCATCTAATGACTCCTTTCCGGAACCCCCAAACCAGAGGAGAGAGAAAATACAATGAAGCACACATCAAAACCCGTGCAGTGGTGGAGCAAACATTTGGGCTCTTGAAGTCCCGTTTCCGCTGCCTGGATAAGTCTGGGGGGACCCTATTGTATTCCCCTACCTTTGTGTGTCAGATCATCGGTGCATGTTGCATTCTGCACAACTTTGCTATGAGAAAAGGCCTGCAGATTGACATACGTGATGACCTGACCCCCGACCCACACAGTCCCCACCTGCCAGAGGACACCCAGTCTGCTGATGGAAGAGCAGTCAGGAGGGTCCTCGCCGTAGGCATCTTTGGACACTAAACCAAAACATTAATAACACAGACAATGCACGCGTGTACACCACTGGATCACACACACCACATGCACATCGCATTGGATTAGCCCAAGTCCAGCATGTAGGAGTTGGGAGCAGTAACGCCAGCGTCAAGGCCCCAATGATGTCACTGTCCATTCACACACCTTTCACACGTCATTCATTCAGCCGTGGGGTTAACTTCACCACCACGGCCGAGGGTGACACCCCTTACTGTCAGGAGTGCCACCCTCTCACATTCACACACCATTCACACTGTCCCCTGCACTCCTGACCGTGTGCAGTTCAAAAGAAATAAAAAATCTCATCACCTGAGCATGAAAATAAAATATAAACTCATAACCTGAGTATAAAAAAATGCACAAATATAAACAAAATCAAAAATAACCCTCATCTAGGATGACGGGGGCTCCTCCTTGGGGGCACTCTCGGGCTCCTCATCTGCCTGGAGGGAGTGGGTGGTGGTGGGGGTGTGGGGGCATCTTGAGGAGGCTGTTCCCCGGATGGGCCACTCCGGCCAGCTGTTGGCTGCCTGCCCTCCAAGGCCACTGCAATCCTGCTCAGATAAAGGTTCGTCTGGGCCTGCATCCTCAACTGGCGGGTGATATTGTGCCGCTGGTCACGCTGCCGTTGCCTCCCCTCTTCCCGAATGGCAGCAGTGTTGGCATGTACAGCTGCTGTCAGGTGCCGTACATCAGCCTGCACCTCCCCCAGGCTGGTAACAATGTTCTGAACACCACTGGGCATGGAGCCCAGGCTGTCAGCGACCCGGTCCAGGTGGCCAGCAATCTCCCCCATCTGCTGGGTCTGCTTGGCGTGGTCCAACAGCACCTGGTCCTCGACCAAATCACACACCCCCCTGGTCTTCCGGGTGGCCTTCCGTGGGGATGGAGTCGCCCTTGAGGGGCTACCTAGGATGGGGGAGGGGATCACAGAGGGCCCTGCAGAGGAGGAGGACTCCTCCAACATTAAAATAAACTCCTGTTCAGGGACAGGCTCCTCCACAACCACCTCTGCTGAAGTGGTGTGGGCACTCTCCTCCTCCACCTCGGTGTCTCCAGCACCCAGGGCCTCGTCAGCAGCATCCCGTTGGGGGGTTGGGGTGGACTGGCCGGCACGAGATGATGGCCCAGCACCGTCATCTGTGGATGACACAAAGCAGACACATGTTGGTGGTCCCACACACTTGGCACATGTACCCACCCCCCCCCCCCCACATGCAACACACCAAAAAGGGGGTAAAAATGACTTACCTGTCCTGGAGCCTTCCTCTACGGAGTCATAGCCAGGGACCCCCTCCAACTGCTCCCTGTCCAGGCAGCGGGCAACCACCTCCTCCTCCGCGGTCAGGGTGACAGGACATGGGGGACCACCACCTGTGCCCCTCTCATGGCTCCTAATGGTGGACACCTTGCCCCTCACCTTGCGCCGCAGGTCATTGATTTTTTTTTGAATGTCTGAAGCACTCCGGGTGGAGTACCCCAGCACATTGACCCTGGCAGCAATGGTGGCCAGGATACCCTGCTTCCTTTCCCGGCTGGTCTTCCTGCTTTTTTTCCCATGGAGAAAATCATTAAATGCCTCCATAGCCGAGATTATCACAGTGACCTCCTGGGCATTATAGTTTAGGTTCCTCCTCTCTTTGGGGGTAGCGGGAGCAGCCATTACAGGGCAAAAGTATCTTCCCTGGGGTGGGGGGAAATGGAACTACTTTTGCGCCGGAATGGCGTTTCCGCCAGCGCTTTTAAGCGCCCAGCGGAACGCATTGCGCTGACGTTTCCCAGGAAGTGGTGCCGACGGAAGTTGTGAGCATGCGCACAAGGGGGGCGAGTGGAGCCGCACTCACTGCGCATGCTCCGTGGATGATGCGCTGAACGTAAGCCTCTGCGCTGGGCTCCGCCCATCATTTACATATGATCACACCCAGTTCCACTTGCGTCGGGTTACGCCAGCGCATTATCGTTACTCTGGCGCAAGTTTACGCGCAACTGCTATGTGAATTACAGGACTTGCGCTGAAAGGGTCTTCAGAGTAACGTAAATGAGAAGCGTTACTCCAGAGGAAAGATACTCTCATCTACCTGAATCTGGCCCATAGGCTAATATAGGCTGCGTTGCTTTATATGTCAGTGATGGTTTTTATTCCCAGGCTGGCACTATCCAGGCAGATATTTATCAGGCATGAAGCAGATTGTGTAGTACACACAGATTATGAATTAAACAATAAGGAAAATATGACCATATCTTTTGGATTGACACTTGATATGTACAGGTGTAAAAGATAGGTACATTTGAAAATGTTTCCGTTCAGCCCAAATGCACACACAGTACATAATGCAGATCATGCCAGCATCCCGGAGGTCGGGAGAAAGCCTATGCTTGTCTCTTCACTTACACTGAAAAATAAATGAGAAGAAATAGAACATTTGGTCATACACTGGCAAAGAGCCCTATGGATGTATCCAGTCTTTTCCAACACTACACATGAACAAACCCATCTATGCAAATCCACAACAATCCCCAAATGGCCCTGAAACAAAACCCTTGTTTTTCTAAGCGTATATAATATGTATAGTCTGCTTCCGTTAAAATGTGTCTTTCTTTTTTTCCCATCCAGCCCCCAAACTGCTGTTCTCACCTACCTGTTTACAGGTGTCTCCCTTAAAGGAGTTGTAAAGGAAAAAAAAAATTGCCTAAAATTAATGTCTGCAAGGTAGACAGACAGAATAGTGTAATGATTCTGTTAAAAAAAAAAACTAGTAAAAATACGTATTAAATTCCTTCATCTATATCACCTCTAGCGTTTTAGTTTCTGTTCTCTCATTCACTTCCTGGTTTGCGGCGCTCGTTCATGTAAGAACTACATTTCCCAGTATGCATTGCGACACGCCCAGTAATTCACACCTCCTTGAAGTTTCTCACACGTAGAGAGCGTCCTACCGCACAGATGTAGTTCCCAGGAGGGGGCGAGCACATCACTGACCACCACAGTAAAGTCTCCCTTCACGGTGGTGAGTAACAATCAGACAAGCAGGAAGTGAACAGAACAGAGAAAAAATAGAGCAACTTCTGAGCAAAAACGAACAGTGAGGAAGTGAAAAGAGGAATGTCTGCAGGTAAAGGATGCTTATTATATATAAAAAAAAACGTTTTCCTTTACAACCCCTTTAACTAAAGAAGAGGGGATGAATCTGCACTATGGACAATTTAAATTGGTGATATATGAACAAATTAAAATTGAGGTATATATAGCAAAAAGGAAATTATTTATATTAATAAAAATATATTAATAAAAATATTAAAGTGCCAGCCCCTGCATAAAAGATCTCCACCTGGGTGGAGGAAGATATTAAGTGTAGATAGCAAGTGGTGGCGCCTACTTGTAGGGCCAGATTCAGGAACACTTGCGCTGGAGTATTTGGATATGCGCCGCGTAACTGTGCTGATGCGCCGACGTTTCTATGTGCCCGTACCCACCAAACTAGATGCGCCCAATAACGGGTCATTTGCGACCGGCGGAACGTTCCGACGCCAGAGTATCGTCAGCGTTTATTTTCGCTGGGCGCATCAGTCGCGCCCATTGATTTCCCCTGCAAATATGCAAATGAGGGATTTTTCACAATTCACGAACGGATTAGCACCATACGCTGGCTACATGCGCCGCGCGTATCTGATCCGTCCGGCGCAAAGTTATTTCTACAAAAGGCTGCTTTATCTTTACTCCAGACGGTCACAGGTCAGCAGGAGAGCAGCTACAGCAGCGTTACCGACGATAGGAGCTAGCTGAGCACCCCCACTTGCAAGGACAACACCTCTGTGTGCCAACATGCCAGGGGCACTCGTGGTCCTAGAACTACTGATGGGTCCCCTGGAACCAAGAAGGCGGGCACGTGAGAGGATATACCGCACTCGTATGAACCTCTTTGGCATGGGGGATGAGGAGGTGTATCGCCTATTCAGATTCAGCCCAGATGCAATACTTGAACTAACCACAACCCTGCAGGATGACATCACCAGCAAGACACACCGATCACAAGCAGTGCAGCCACTGGTGAAGGTCCTGGCAACACTCCATTTCCTTGCAAGTGGATCATTCCAGCGTACAAGTGGAGTGGTGGCTGGGATGTCACAATCCTCCGTGAGCAGATGTGTGCACCAGGTTGTCCCTGCAATCCTCAGACGCATGTCCAACCAGTTCATCAGACCCACCACTGAGGAGCTGCGGCTGAAGGCAATGACAGATTTCTACAACATTGCCAGATTCCCACGCACTGTGGGGGCCATTGATTGCACACATGTGGCCCTACAGCCCCCCAGTGCCACAGAGCACATATACCGCAATCGGAAGCATTGGCATTCCATCAACGTACAGGTGATAGCCGATGCCCAACGCCTCATATGGCACGTCCGTGCCAAACACCCCGGGTCCAGCCATGACAGTTTCATATACCGTCAGAGCCCCATCCCAGCAGAATTTAACCAGAACATGTATGGGGACAGTTGGCTGGTTGGTGAGTGACATGGGAGTCAGACATGACTATCCCCTCCCGTCATGCACAACAGAAATCGCACATGCATGACTAACATTCTCCTGTCTTTTACCTTACAGGTGACTCTGCATATGCATTGGGACCCCATCTAATGACTCCTTTCCGGAACCCCCAAACCAGAGGAGAGAGAAAATACAATGAAGCACACATCAAAACCCGTGCAGTGGTGGAGCAAACATTTGGGCTCCTGAAGTCCCGTTTCCGATGCCTGGATAAGTCTGGGGGGGCCCTATTGTATTCCCCTACCTTTGTGTGTCAGATCATCGGTGCATGTTGTATTCTGCACAACTTTGCTATGAAAAAAGGCCTGCATATTGACATACGTGATGACCTGACCCCCGACCCACACAGTCCCCCCCTGCCAGAGGACACCCAGTCTGCTGATGGAAGAGCAGTCAGGAGGGTCCTCGCCGTAGGCATCTTTGGACACTAAACCAAAACATTAATAACACAGACAATGCACGCGTGTACACCACTGGATCACACACACCACATGCACATCGCATTGGATTAGCCCAAGTCCAGCATGTAGGAGTTGGGAGCAGTAACGCCAGCGTCAAGGCCCCAATGATGTCACTGTCCATTCATACACCTTTCACACGTGATTCATTCAGCCGTGGGGTTAACTTCACCACCACGGCCGAGGGTGACACCCCTTACTTTCAGGAGTGCCACCCTCTCACATTCACACACCATTCACACTGTCCCCTGCACTCCTGACCGTGTGCAGTTCTAAAATAAATTAGAAAGATCATATCCTGATCAATAAAAGAAAAATAATCTCATACCCTGAGAAAAATTAAAAAAAAACTCATGACCTGAGTATGTGAAAAACAATAATATAAAACAAGAAAAAAAAAAGGCCTCATCGGGGATGCCGGGGGCTTCTTCTGGGGGCCCCTCTCTGGCTCCGCAGCTGCCTGGATGGAGTGGGTGGGGGTGGGGGGGCATCTGGAGGTGGCTGATCCCCAGGTGGGCCACTCCTGGCAGGTGTGGCCTGCGTGCCCTCCAAGGCCCTGGCTATCCGTCCAAGGTAATTGTTCGTCTGGGCCTGCATCCGGAGCTGACGGGTCACCTGGTAATGCTGGGCCCGCCGACTCAGCCTCCCCTGCTCCCGGATGGCAGCACTGTTGGCCTGGACGGCTGCAGTGAGGTGCTGGATATCCCCCTGCACCTCCCCCAAAGTGGTGACCACTGCAGCGCAATTAGAGCTGACATCCTGCACTGCGTTGCTGAGGTTGGCAACGGAGCCCAGGCTGTCAGACACTTTCTGCAAGTGCACCGCTATGGCCCCCATCTGTTCTGTCTGCCTGGCGTGATCCCTTGCCAACTGGTCCTGGACACCATCAGACACCCCCCTGGTCTTCTGGGTCGCCTTCCTGGGGCCAGAAGATGGATGTCCTCGGGTGGAAGGAGTCGCCCTTGAGGGGCTTCCAAGGATGGGGGAGGGGACGACAGACGGGCCAGGAGAAGGGGAGGAGACAGACAACACCAAAGAAAAGTCCTGCTCTGCCACAGCAGGATCCTCCACAACCACCTCGGCAGGTGTGGTGTGGCCACTCTCCTCCTCCACAACCTCTTCACCACCCAGTGGCTCGGGCACATGATGGCGTGGGGGGGATGGGGTGGAATGCAGGCTGACAGATGATGGCCCAGCTCCGTCATCTGTGGATGACACAAAGCAGACACATGTTGGTGGTCCCACACACTTGGCACATGTACCCCCCCCCCCCAAATGCAAAACATCAAATAGGGGATTAAAAAACACTTACCTGTCCTTGTGCCTTCCTCCACGGAGTCATAGCCTGCGACCCCCTCCACCTGCTCCCTCTCCAGGCACCGAGCAACCACCTCCTCCTCTGCGGTCAGGGTGACAGGACATGGGGGACCACCACCTGTGCCCCTCTCATACCTCCTGATGGAGGCCACCTTGTCCCTCACCTTGCGCCGCAGGTCATTGATTTTCTTTTGTATGTCCCCAGCAGTCCGGGTGGAGTAGCCCAGGACATTGACCCTGGCAGCAATCGACTCCAGGATGCCCTGCTTCCTCTCCCGGCTGGTCTTCCGGCTTTTTTTCCCATGGAGAAATTCATTCTCCGTCTCCATAGCCGAGATAATGACAGAGACCTCCTGGGTATTAAAGTTGAGGTTCCTCCTCTCTCTGGGGGTAGCGGGAGCAGCCATTACAGAGCAAAAGTATCTTCCCTGGGGTGGGGGGAAACGGAACTACTTTTGCGCCGGAATGGCGTTTCCGCCAGCGCTTTTAAGCGCCCAGCGGAACGCATTGCGCTGACGTTTCCCAGGAAGTGGTGCCGACGGAAGTTGTGAGCATGCGCACAAGGGGGCGAGTGGAGCCGCACTCACTGCGCATGCTCCGTGGATGATGCGCTGAACGTAAGCCTCTGCGCTGGGCTCCGCCCATCATTTACATATGATCACACCCACTTCCACTTGCGTCGGGTTACGCCAGCGCATTATCGTTACTCTGGCGCAAGTTTACGCGCAACTGCTATGTGAATTACAGGACTTGCGCTGAAAGGGTCTTCAGAGTAACGTAAATGAGAAGCGTTACTCCAGAGGAAAGATACTCTCATCTACCTGAATCTGGCCCGTAGTGTTTAAATAATGTGCTAAGGGTGTTGTCACAAATAAATAAAGTGCAAAAAATAACATTAGATATAAAGTGCTGTATAATGCTGATCCTTGAGAGTAAATACTGATAAATACAATATTAGTGATACACGAATATAGCAAAACAATGTGTATTCAAACCAAAAATATTCCAAAAAAAGTCCAATTTCCAATCCTGCTTCATGCAGAAAAATTAAAACTATTTTCAATCTTGATTCATGCAAAGTAAGGTGCTAGGTGCTTTATGCAGGTACAACCGTCAGTGGATCACTCAGTGCTCTCCCCCAATGGTCCCGCACTCACCGGATCCAATCACCCCTACAGGGGTAACAGGCTCTCACAATAAGTGTCCACACTGCTGTGTCTGTCAGGTTTTTTTCATATGTAGTCTTTCCAACCTCTCAACCGCTCATAGAGGAGACAAATGAAAGCGCCCAATAGCGTGATACCGTTTCACAAAAAGATATACTTTATTCTTACAAGAATGGGTACTCACATTTAGCATATAGTACAAAAGCCTTCAAAACGAGTGCTGTAGCTCAGAGGAACGATCGCTCTACCGGTTTCGTCGTACTGACGTCAGTACGACAAAACCAGTAGATCGATCGTTCCTCTGAGCTACAGCACTCGTTTTTAAGGCTTTTGTACTATATGCTAAATGTGAGTACCGTGCCCTTTGAGAACGATCGAAACTAGTCAGGGCGGAGCCACGCACTGACGTCACCGCGTCCAGAAGTGACCCCATAAGCACGGGCGCACGTTCGTTTTGTTTGTTATATTTTGTTTTACTTTGACTGGATGTAATGCCTTTATATTTTGGACTTATGAAGTGCATCTAGTGTATACTCTTACAATTTTAATAAAACCCGGAATATTACGGTACTTCACTATTTGAGTCCCCTTTTTTTCTGGGTCTCCAACTGGATACTTTGGAGCTGTGCAACCAGCTTAGGACCTGGAAAGGAGTTCGGGATCCACACCTATCAAAACGAGGACCAGCTGAATGCAGAGGAGTGCTGCAGTCTTCCCCCCCTCCCTTCTGGGATCGAGTGGATCTATATGCTTTACTAGCTGGGAATCTGGTAAGAGTTTATTACCTACCCCTCTCCTGGTGGATCTTTTCTATTCTATCCAAACCTGACTGGTGGCGGAATCCCTTTCATCTTGGCTTTTTCCCCCTTCATCATACATCCATGGAGTTGATACTTTGATGGGGACATTATGTTTAAGAAGTCACAGATCTTTTTGGACTGAATGGATTTTATTTATTTACAGTATTATTATTATTAATATTTTTTTCACACAATCATAAATTCAATTTATTTTGGTTGTCTCACTAGAAGGTTTTCCTTACCTTCTTTCCCTAGAGATCAATATATTTCTTATATTCAATATTATTTGTTTATTTATTTAATTATTTCTTAACACTTTGTTCACCACATGATGTGACTAGCGCAATTTTTTCTCCAATGTTTCCTAACCACTTCAATATCGAGCACTTTTACCCCCATCCTGACAAGGCCAATTAGCACACCTTGAATGATAATTGCGCAGTACTCAAATACATCGTATTAAATCATTTTTTGCTAAATGAAGAAAGACTAAGATTTTTTTTTTTTTTAAAACTTGTTTTTCTTGGTTTTTGTTAAAAAAAATTGAAATACATAATTGTTCTTCATAGATTTAGGCCAAAGCATATTCTGCTACATTTCTTTGGTGAAAATAACCCAAATCAATGTATATTATTTAGTCTGTATGGATCACCCGATCCTTTACACTCTATCATGGATCAGCAGCCATGATTAGGATGGGGATAGCCAGAGTTTTTACACTAACCCTAGACAACCTCATGTTTCAGACACTAGAGATGGCATGGGTGTTTTTTACGCAGCACCCAGAGTTTAGTCATATGTCAGGAGGTAACCACAGATGATGCCAAAAAATGGTGGCTCAGAAATTCTCACTAATACAATTTAGATTTGAGTGCACTGTAGGGTTCAATATTGAGTTGGCCCACCAGCTATAACAGCTTCAACTCTTCTGGAAAGGCTGTCCACAAGGTTTAGGAATGTGTCTATGGGAATGTTCAACCAGGAGCGGATTGGTGAGGTCAGGCACTGATTGGGACAAGAAGGCCTGGCTTGCATGAAAAGGTAACCCATATGTATCCTGGCCCCACTGTACCCTCTTACAACTACCCCTCTTATATCCTCCCACTATAACTTAACAAAAATAGACTGACACCAAAGTTTGGGAATAAACAGGCTATTGTACGGCCCCTTTATTAAAGTAAAAATAATTTAACAATATAACCAGGGCTCAAGTCCTGCGAGAACGCGTGGGAATGGAGTTCCTGCACTTTTTTCACAGCAGGAACTCAGTTCCATTTGCAGGACTAGAGCAGCCGAGAGCAGCCGAGCCGCCCAAGCCAATCCTTCACTAAGTGGCGATGACCAGCTCGAGTCACTTTTAGGGGCAGGCGAAACCTTAGTAATCCTTTATGTTACTGGCCGCTTCCTATATATGGATTCATCGCGGGATTTAGAAAGAACTTGCTTCTTTCTAAATCCTGCGATAACTCACGGCAGACCTCCACAATGTCTCCTGGGAACAATGACAAAAGCTCCCAGAAGACATTGCGGCATCAAGGAAGTGACGGAATGCCCATACACTACCTGACGAATCCATATACAGGAAGCGACCAGTAACATAAAGGAGTACTAAGGTACAGTGGATCGAAAAAAAAATCATGCGGTTTAGTAATTATCCATATGAGCGTATCATTTTATTAATTTTTTTGGTGGGGGAGTGGATGTTGGGTGGGAGTTCCCACACTTTTTTCCCCAGGACTTGACCCCTAAATATAACCAAAAACAAAGCATACTCTTTTTTTGGCTGCCGATCCTTGGAGACACTGCCTAGAAAATCTTTTTTAACCTTATATCTGCTTAAACACTACCTGGTCTCTGCCATATTGCATCAACTCGGGGACGACCACCTTCATCAGATATACCATTCCCTTCCCAGTTAATCCACCATAACTGGTATTCACCCATACCTCAGATGTGTCCCCATCCATCAAATTTCAAAGGTCTGTTTAACAATGCCTCCAAAGACCCAACCGCATCCCTTGTAAAACAAAAACATATAAAAATAATGAACAACCCACACACATTACCAAACTTCAAAACTGTAGGCGGGCAGGCAACGTTTCTCCTCCTCGTGTGCTGACCGGAAGCTGCTGCGTGCCCTATGACCCCCACACTGACCAGCCTCGCTGTACTCACCAGCCAATCACCTGATTTCCCTTTCTTCTCCACTGAACTATGTTAACCCCCACTAGCCCAGTCTGACTGGGCACCTTCTCCTGCCTCCATGCGCCTATTGTATTTCATTTTTTTTGCTTCGGGCTTACTGTCTCTGCTCTAATCCATCCCAAAGGTGTTCTATAGGGTTGAGGTCAGGACTCCACCTCAAACTCACTTATCCATGTCATAAACCTTGATGTGTGCACTGGTCCAACTCATTTGGTGGAGGGGTGGGGGGAATTATGGTATAGAGTTGTTTTTCAGGGGTTGGGCTTGGCCCCTTAGTTACTTTTTTGAATGGAGCTCCTGAATAGCAGGAAAGATTTATCATGTGGAAAAAAATGTATTTATTTCCTTTTTTTTTTTATTACGTGTATTTATATAGCGCAGACAATTCACTAAGCACTTTATGTATTTTTATATGTATTGGACATTCATTACATATATTGGACATTCACATCAGCCCCTGCCCTCAAGTTTGTTTAAAATCTAAGGCCCCTAACTAGCATTCATACATACACATAATAGAGCCAATATAGACAGGAGCCAATTAACCTACCAACATGTCTTTGGAGTGTGACAGGAAACTGGAGTACCCAGAGGAAACCCGCACAGGCGCAAGGAGAACATGCAAACTTCAGGCAGGTAGTGCCATGTTTAGAATTTGAATCGAAAACCCTAAAGCTGCTAGGTAGAAGTGCTAACCACTTGGAGAGCAAATGGAAAGAGTTGCTGCAAAATACATTAACCTACATCAGCCAGTCAACAGAACTGATTGCAGGAATGTGCAATAAAATTGGTCTGTACAAGTCAGTGCCTCGAAACACGCTACCAAATTCATAATAAGATATAAAGTTATATAAATATATACAGGCCCGGATTCACATACATCGGCGCATCTTAATGCCGCCGTAGCGTATCTTCTTTACGATACGCCGGCGCAACGCAGAGAGGGAAGCATAGAATTAACAAAGCAAATGCTCCCAACATTGCGCCGGCATAGCGTATAGTCGTAGGCGTAAGGCAGCGTAAGTGTAAGTGGGCTGGAAGTGGGCTTGATACATTTTAATGAAGCGTGACCCCATGCAAATAATGGGCTGAGCTTCAGACAAGTACTTAAAATGAACTGCGCATGCGTCGTACCTTGGACGTATCCCAGTGCGCATGCTCACAATCACGTCGAAACAACTGGCTAAGATACGTCGAATCACTGCCTACGACGTGAACGTAACCTACGCCCAGCCCTATTCACGTACTACGTAAACGACGTAAAATTTGACGGCGTTCGTTCCCTGGTCCATACCTTAGCATGAGTTGCGCCTCCAATATGGGGAATAACTTTACGCCGGACGTAAACCTTACGCAAATCACTTAAAACATGCGCCAGGCGCAAGTACGTTGTCGAATCGGCCTATCTCCCCTCATTTGCATATTTGCATGGGAGTGCCAAATGCGTCCAGTGTAACTATGCGCCCACTATACGCCAGCGTAGGCAAGTTACGTTGGTCGGATGAAGTCAGTTTTTAGGCGTATCCTAGTTCTGTGGGCACGGCGCACAGATACGACGGCGCATATTTACACTTCTGCGGCGTATCTCGAGATACATCGGCGTAAGTGCTTTGTGAATCCGGCTATATGTATATATATCTATATATGTAACAAGGCCAGTATGCTGGCCTGAATTTATGGGAGGAGCCCGGGGGGTACGTAACCAGCCCACTCACCTGTGGTCTTTGTTGGTTTCCTGTGAGCGATACCCACCCTCCCATCCCCTTTTTAGGGCATTTCTCAAATTTATTTCTCTCCATAAAACATTTATCTCTAATCTTGGGTATGCCCCCTTATTTTGGCATACCGTCCATCAGATCAGGGCACAGTTCAGGTCCATTTCATGTGGAAAGTCCTGTTGTTAAGTCTATCTATCTTGTTTATATCCGTATCGGACATAGGGCTTCAACCATAAATATAGATAGATATATATCTATATCTATATAGATATATATATATATATATATATATATATATATATATATATATATATATATATATATATATAGCATATATTTCGTACTAAAATAATATATATAACAAGAAGAGACAATTGAAAAGTTGGTTAATGTTAGACGATCGCCTGTTTAGTGTGTCACTCCGTTCATACAAAAGAACACCCCTTTCAGGCTGCCTGTCTTTATGTGCCTTTAGTTCAAACACAATTTGCAGTATGGATACCGGTGCCAAAAGCCATTCTGCCGAGGCACCCAGTCACCTCGTCGTAAGGCTGCAATCTTTCCCTTAAAAAATATTTACTGGAATAGCTATTATAGTCACAGTGGGGAATCATCCATCTTGGTAAGGTACTTTTTCATGAGTAAAACGCTCATTAAGGAATCAGACGACACATAGGGAGCAGGTTTATGGCTCTTGAATGGTTGTTTCCATAGGAAAGGAACACACAGTGCCAGCTGCCTGTTTTGGCACGGGCAGGACTGCCTCTTGGAAACGGCATGGCATTAGCAGTGCAAATGAGGCTGGCTATCTACAGCCATTGTTAAGTGGCATTGGTGCCCTAGGGCAATGATGTGAATGACTTGCTGAGCGGGCATGGGGCCATAGAAACAGATGGACAAGAGCTCAGCCAGACGAGAGAATATGGATGTGCTGGAAATGAGTTTGTGGAGGCAATGATTTCCCTATGGGACTGCCCAAATGGTTGGTTATCACAAACGCAATGTGGGCACCTATAATTATATCCACTCACCGTGTACCAGCCTGGAAGTGAAGTGAGCCTTGCAGTGATACCAGGCATATCTGGATAATTGTCCTTCTCAGGAGAGGAAAGGGATCTTAACCCTGTTCCTGCCAAATGGACATTGGAATAGTGCTCACATACACTCTTATCATAGTAGAAGGCTATCAAAGCATTTCAAGTTTTCAAAACCTATTTTTTTAATCTTGCTAATGCGTTAAGGCCAAAACATACTTTTTTTGAATCACTCTAAATAGGTTTGCAAGGACATAATAACTTACTAGATTAAAGGTTCTGCTGTTACCTAGCTGCCAGCCGAAGTAAACAAAACACAACGTATGATGAAAAACTGCCGTTTTATTGAGAAAAAAAACAAAGAAGGTGATCTCTATACTTTTCATTGAGATTTTAGAATATGTTATTGTGACATCCTAACCTGCCTCTGTTTTGTAGATAGTGACACAGGGCATTCTAGTGCATTGGCTGAAATTCTCTAAACTCATACCTCCCAACTTTTTTAGATGGGAACAAGGGACCCCTATTAGCAAAAGTAGCCACACCCCTTTAAAGGAGAATTAAACAAAAAAAATATTATTTAAACCCACAAGTGTTATTTTTTTTTACCACTACTTTTCTTTTATATTGGCTTTTGAAATGTACAAATGCAGCAATTTAGAAATTGGATGAAAGGTTTAGCACTGGGAAACATGTTTTTTACAAAGAAATGATGCATTTTATATATGTAGCGCACACCCCAAATTTAGGGGGCGCTATTCCAAATTTAAGGGATGTCTGGGCCAGTACTTGGGCCCAGACCTGTTTTGATTTATACAAATGAAGCGCCCCCTTACTTTCAGTATGGGCACTACGCTAAAGTTAGTGGGGAATAAGGGAGTTATTTTGCTCCCATTCACAATTGTGTTAAAGTTTGGGCTGCTGTCGATTTGGAGCTGTCCTGTGGGTCAGTCTGCGTCTGGGGGTGTTGGTCTCACCCCCCGATGACAGGTGGCACCAGAGGGGTTCTAACAGAGCCTCTCTTTCCCAGCAGCCAATTGGAGGAGGGGTATATCTGTGGCAGATTCCATTTTTCTTGGTTCTTCGCGGGTTCCAGGTTCCAAGTGCGGCACCCACCTTCAGGGCCCCGGCGATATGGCCTACCAGGCCGGGGCCACATGCTACGCCAAGTTCCATGCGGATGCTGAAAGGGGCTCCAGTGTCTTACTGGGTCATCTTATTCACTAAAGATCCCAGGCTGGGTGCCGTTCTGTGGGGGATCGGCTTGAGGAGAACCCAGAGACAGGTGATCCAAAAGAGCTTGAACGAACCATCGGGGATCTGGTGACCGGAACATTGACAGGTACACTTTAACTGTCAACCGGTGACCCTGACTGAATTTACTGGGAGGATTTGCTCAATCCATTTAGCTCATCTAAGTACTGGGCCTGTGGCAGAGGTCCCTGAGTCAGGCCTGTGGCAGAGGTCTGTTCCTCCCAGCAATCTACAAAAGTGACACTTCAGCTGTCAGGCTTGTGGCAGGAGTCTGTCCGAAGGCACTTCACCCACTCTGGCTAGAGTGGCCACGAACTGCACTACTACTGAAAGCAGGCTAGGGGCGTGGCTTGGCGTGCGAAGTGGATGGCTGCTGAGTAGAGGAGCTCCGACTTCCAGGGAGACGCTAGCCGATTTACAACTTGCCAGATCACCGAATATGTCCAACCTGACAAAGAAAGGACATCACAGCCGCACCCTGCGCTCGACGGGCACCCCTAAGAGCATGATTTCACCGTCTAACCTGGGGAAATTCCGATACAACGCGGGAAGCAAGAGCTCTAAGATGGCGCCGACACGGAGCCCTGAGCGGGGAGAGGACAGAGAGGATGACGAGATCTCGCTCCCAGCTTCGGAAGACTCGTCAAGAGGTACTATCCCCAACGATCATCCCTTGAATTATGCCATAATGACTGACATTGCAGCAGATATAAAGAGCTCTTTTGTAGCTGCCATTACCGACATCAAGTCGGAACTGCTGCGGCTCTCAGAGCGCATGGCGGTACATGACAGAGCAGGCAAGAGAAGAGACAGAGCCCTAGTCAGATTGGACGACATTGCTTCAGACCACACTAATCACCTTATAACCATGAATAGGCAATTGGAGGATTTAGATAACAGGGGGAGGAGAAACAACATTAGGGTGAGGGGGGTCCCCGAATCCATCACCCCAGAGCAGATACAACCAACCCTATCCTCCATCTTCAGCGGCCTCATAGATAGGCCTGAAGCCTCCCCTATCGAATTCGACAGAGCCCATAGAGCTTTACGACCCAAGGCACCGGATGATAACCCCCCGAGGGACATTATATGCTGCCTCCAAAACTACACCCTTAAGGAAGATATCTTACAGAAGGCAAGGCAGAGGGACCAGATCTCCTTTGACGACAATGCCATACAGCTCTTCCAAGATCTATCTCCGATTACACTGAATAATAGGAGAGCTTTGCGCCCACTACTAGAAGCACTCAGAAGGAAGGGGATCACCTACAGATGGAAGTTTCCATTTGCCCTGCAGGCCTCACATAACGGCAGACAACACCTGCTCAGAACCCCAGATGATATCCAAAAATTCTGTGATGGGATGCAAATTGACAGGGTTGATCTCCCAGAGTGGTATGCTGAGTTCCGCCTTCCGCCCGAAATTAATAATTACTCGCCCAAACGAAGCCCTTCACCCACTAAGTCTCCTCACAGCCAGAGCAACCCCAGGAAAAACGCACGTCGAGATGACTACAACTCCCCTGTTGCCAGGAGCCCCAGAGTATCTGAATAAAACAGGGAGCCCTTCGATGTGATCAGCCTGTTTAATCCTTCTCTGTTGGCCTAAGGGGACCCTCGCAGTTGCGATTTGTACCGTTTTTTGTTTGGGATCCTTATATCCTTCAATAACTGGTCCGGGATTACACTTTCAGACTGCAACATATTTTTATTTTTATTTTATTTTCTTTATTTATTTTTATGCTTTTCCCCCACTAGATGGCAGCCGCGTGCTGCTGACGGAGCCCCATAGCATAACCTCATCGAACGTACTACATACTACCTTCAACAGACAGCCGACGGACCCCCACCACCCCCATTGCTAGAAGTTTTTGTCCTTTTATTTTTATTCTGCAGCGCATCAGCATTGTACCTTCCAAATATGTGCCTGCCCGGTTTTCTTTGTTGGCCACCTCCAGCTTTTTCCTTTTCCCTCTATGGGCCGGCATAGCTATGACGCACAGTGGTAATGTATCTCCACCGGGTTTGGCCCTGTTGACCACCTCCGGTGACTACGGTGGTATAAGGGTATAACGGCATATGCACTATTACCCACAACCCTCCTTTAACCTAGAGCCTGACCTGGGGGGGCTGGGTATCCTCTGTAGCCTTCCCCATTGGATGGCAGCCGTGTGCTGATGACGTAGCTCCGCAGCATATCCTCACCGAAAGTGCTACATACTGCCTGCAACAGACTGTT
Organism: Rana kukunoris; assembly: GCA_029574335.1. Taxonomy (NCBI): domain Eukaryota; kingdom Metazoa; phylum Chordata; class Amphibia; order Anura; family Ranidae; genus Rana; species Rana kukunoris. The sequence continues at coordinate 122,136,086 of CM056058.1, forward strand.
GACAGGCCCGCCCTACTCCCATTGTTATCTGTTTTTGACCTTTTAATTTTTTTTTTTTATTACTCTGCGGTGCTTCATCATTATACCTTATGAACATTTGACTGTCTGGTTTTCTTTGTTGGCCGTCTCCAGCCTTTTCCTTTTTCCAGGTCTTCAGCTGCCTGTTTAAGATCCACATGGAATCGATGGGATCTACAAAGACGACCCTAGCCACCTGCACCTCCAGAAGATGGCCTCTCCCAGATGGGTTCCGGTACAGTACCACTGAACACATATTTCCATGTTGCTCAATTGAAACTTGCCCCTCCCATGGGCCTGGAAGCACACAAACTATGACTCACATCATTTGTTTGCGAACTACTGGTCTCCAAGACCGGGTGATTTAGATGGCCAGCAAGGCCATACCGCACAGCAGTCTTGTAACACCACTAGGTCTGACCTCGTTGACTGCCTCCGGTGACTATATTGGTACAATGGTAAGACGGCGTAGGTACTATTACCCACAGCCCTCCTTCAGCCCGGTCCCTGACCTAGGGGAAGCTGGTTGTCACTGTTTGCCTCCCCTAGCTGAGTCAACTAGGCTGACCTTGCCTTAGATGAACTAGGACATCCCGGGCCACCCTTGCGGGTCTCAAACCTTTTGAACTTTTGATGTGTAGCTTCGGTACCCCTTAGGCCTTGTTATAAGGATTTTAGATGTTCCATATGCCTTGAACTTAGTCAATATTTGTAATTCTGAATGAATAGCAGGTTGTAAAATATATGTACTTAAAACACACTTGTTATACAGTCTCCCTGGTTCCTCTGCTCCTAGTCTTATAGATCTACAGAACCTACAATACTCCCCATTACCACTTTGGCCTCTCCCACCTACCCCCGAGAGACGCATTAGGTGTTCACTTTGTGACACCTTATAACTCTGCGCTTCTGCGAGCGAAATCCAGAGGTTAGTCTCACTTTTGGTACCTTGATATCAACACATACCTCCCCACACACCCATTTGACCACCCTCATACCCCTCCACATACCCCCCTCCCCCCCGCCTTACCCTCCTATTATCCAAGTAGCTCCTGCACCTCACCCGCCCCACCCCACTTCTCCAACATGCCTTACTCTCACCTGGGCCAATCACCCACAGTTATATCCCACAATGTTAACGGCCTCAACGTCCCTGAAAAAAGAACTAAAATTCTGAGAGAGCTGAAGAAGGTGAATCCCTCAGTGGTCTTCATACAGGAGACACACTTTAAAGGCCAAAATATACCCAAGCTCACCGACAACCTTTTTACTAAAGTGTACCACGCTACAAACCCCTTGGCAAAAACCAAAGGAGTCTCTATCCTTCTAAACAAACGCACCCCATTTGAATTATCTGGTCAACTAATCGACCCAGAAGGCCGATACATCTTTCTCAAGGGCTCTTGGGGAGGACTGCCGGTCACACTAGCAAATGTGTATTTCCCAAATTCGGCCCATATCACCTTCTGCACCAAAATTGTCTCTGAACTGAAAGGGTTCGCTGAGGGCTGCATTGTACTGGGAGGGGACTTCAACATCCCTCTGTCCCCCTCACAGGACACCTCCAATGGTCATTCCTCCGTCCCCTACAAGACCTTAGCGCGCATCAAGTCCTTGCTCCACTCGCTCATGCTAGTTGATACATGGAGGCTCCTGCACCCCGCGGATAGGGATTTCTCCTTCTTCTCTTCTCCTCATAAAAAATACGCGAGGCTAGACCTGATCTTCCTCTCCCAAAGAAATCTACCCGCCCTCTCAAAAGCTGAAATAGGCATTATTTCGATCTCAGATCACGCACCAGTGGCCGTGACTCTGTCCTTGAATCCCATGCAGAGACCTCCTTTCAATTGGAGACTCAATGCATCCCTGTTAACTGATCCCAAAATACACGATGATATCCGCGAATCTATAGAAACATTCTTTACACTGAACAAAGAATCAGATACAAACCCACTGACCAACTGGGAAGCCCACAAGAGCGTAATTCGGGGTGAGTTTATGAAATGGGGAGCACGGAAAAAGAGGGAAAGGATGAATGAGATCTCTTCCCTGTCCAACACCATAGCCAAACTTGAATCACTACACAAAAAGTCTCTATCCGATGAGACCATGGACGAACTGGTTAGACACAGGACATCCCTTAAACAACTGCTCACCTTCCAGACACAAAAATCCCTATTCTTTAAAAAGAGTATCTTCTATGAGAGAGGTGATAAAAGTGGGAATCTTCTCGCCAGAGCCCTGAAGGACGCCACATTGGCAAACCAAATATACTCCTTAAGAAATAGCTCAGGCTCCTTGGAGCACTCCACGGATAAAATAGCGGGAATCTTCCACGACTTTTACACAGGCCTATATGACCTCCCACCACAGCATAAACCCCATCACGTACACTCCTCTAGAGAAGAACAGATTCACAAATTTTTGACGGACAGTGGACTCCCCTCATTCCAAGAGGATGACATTGCCATCTTAAATGAACCCATCACGGAACTAGAACTCCAAGCCACAATTAAAGATCTAAAATCGGGGAAGAGCCCAGGTCCGGATGGATACACTTCCCAATATTACAAATGTTTTTCTCCCATCCTCCTCAAACCTTTACTTACAGCTCTGAACCACCTAGCGCAAAACACCCACGATTCCCACTCCTTACTCTCTGCCCATATTGCAGTTGTCCCCAAACCAGATAAAGACCACACAAATTGTGCGAACTTCAGGCCCATCTCATTATTAAATTTAGATATAAAAATCCTAGCAAAAATTCTAGCCAATAGAATCAAACCCATACTTTCACAAATCATCGGTCCTGAACAGGTGGGCTTTATGCCCGGAAGAGAAGCCAGGGACAACATCACCAAAGCCCTAAACCTTATTCACCATGCAGGCAGCTCAAAACTCGAGGGCCTTCTCCTATCTACGGATGCGGAGAAGGCCTTCGATAGAGTATCATGGGAGTATATGTTTGCAACGTGCTCCCATATTGGCTTAAAGGGCAACGTATTAAATTGGATCAAAGCTCTATATCAAAACCCGACGGCCCAGGTTAAAGTTAACACTACCCTCTCTAAACCCATTAACATCAGAAACGGTACCCGCCAAGGTTGTCCCCTTTCCCCCCTGCTTTTCATCATGTCACTAGAACCACTCATTAGGACCATAAACCTATCTCCAGACATTAAAGGCTTTGAGGTCAGAGGACGAGAATATAAAGTGGCTGCTTATGCCGATGACCTCCTATTCTTTATCACTAAACCCCATATCTCCATGCCGAACCTGACCAAGGTATTTAAGACATTTAGCTTCATTTCGAATTTTAAAATTAACCCGACCAAGTCAGAAGCCCTGAACCTCACCCTACCCCATGACACATATAATGCGCTCAAACAAAACTTTAAATTTAAATGGGAAACAGAATCATTCACATACTTAGGGATTAAACTCACCCCGAACATAGACTCACTGTACAGGACTAACTTCATACCCCTACTAAATTCAATATCAGGAGACTTGAAGAGGTGGAACTCTAAGGCCGCGTACACACGAGGGGATATGTCCGCTGAAAACGGTCCGATGGACCGTTTCAGCAGACATCTCCGCTCGTGTGTATGGGCTAGCGGACAGATTTGTCCACCCGACAGATTTCAAAGCAAGCTTTGAAATCTATCCGGTGGGGATCTGTCCGCCCGACATGTCTGCTGGTTAGTACACTTACCAGCAGACATGTCGTCCCCCACCGCCGCCGCGCCGCTGCCGAATGGATTCGGCGCATGCGCGGAAGTGTTTTACTTCCTGGTGCGGTGACGTGGCGGTGACGCGGCGGCGTCAACGTCACCGCCGCGTCACCGCCACGTCACCGCGCCGTCCGGCGGCGGGGAATTTGATCCGATGGTGTGTACACGCCATCGGATCAAACTCCCGATCGGACATATCCGATGGAAATGGTCCGCGGACCGTTTTCATCGGATATGTCCGATCGTGTGTATGGGGCCTAAGGCATTTTCGTGGTTTGGCAGAGCCGCCATTCTGAAAATGGTAATACTTCCGAGATTGCTTTACTTCTTTAATGCCCTCCCAATCCACATACCTAACTCCTTCTTCACCAAACTTCAATCGGCTCAGAGGGAGTTTCTTTGGACACACAAGAAATCCAGGATCTCCATGAAAACCCTTAATCTTCCTAAGAATAGAGGTGGCATCAGTCTGCCTAACTACAAAAAATACTATCTCGCCTCTCACATTACCAGAGTGATCGACTGGCACTGCCACGACTCCAATAAGGATTGGGTCCACCTAGAGACGAATTATTCCTCCCAATCTCTCCTTTACTACCCCTGGACACTTCACTCTAAAACTTCCCTTAACTCCTCTAACCCGCTCATAGCCAACACACTAAAAGTTTGGCATAGATTGACACGACAACATAACTTAGCAACGATTCCAGGCCCTTTGACACCTATAGGAGATAACCCTGACTTCCCTCCTGGCAAAAATCAGAGGTCTCTCCCGAATCCTGCCCCCCCCCACAAATTCCTTGCCACACATTGTATGGCGGGTAACTCAGTCAAGCCCCTTGCAGCCCTCAAAAACGAGTTAGGAGAATCATCCCCAAGCCCCTGGTTTTACATGCAGCTCCGGAGCTTCCTGGCGAACAGCAAACACAAATCGACATACTTTCAGAAGATGACACCCTTAGAGGACATTTGTTACAAAAGAACCCCAATAACCAAGACAACCTCCCTAGCATACTCCTGGCTAAATTCACATGACCCCAGTGAGGCCTCCACACATAAACTGAAATGGGAAGGTGACCTACAGCAGCAATTCACTGACCGCCAATGGGAAAAAGCATGTATATTCACACATAAATGTTCATTAAGCACGAAACACCAAGAAACCTCGTATAAGATAATGACGCAGTGGTACATCACGCCACTGAAAGCTAATAAATGGTCGCCGTCAATCTCTGACACCTGCTGGAGATGCAACTCAGAAGTGGGAACCTTCCTCCACATGTGGTGGAGTTGTCCTGGAATTTGCAAATTCTGGGAAGACGTCTCCACCTGGATTAAGCACATCACCGATACCAGTATCACTCTGGATGCGGCTGCTTGTCTGCTACACATTAATTCCTTCTCGATAAGGAAATACAAAAAGTCTTTAACAAGACACTTGCTCACGGCAGCAAAATTATTAATTCCACTGCACTGGAAAACTATGCGCTCCCCATCTGTCAGAGATTGGCTAGACAAAGTAAAATACATTCATAAAATGGAAGAATTGATCGCTATGAAAACCGAAGATAGCACTTCTTTTATCGAGAGTTGGCAACCCTGGGTCTCCTTTCTTTACTCAAAAGAATACGAATTACTTATGGCTACTTAGATCACCCTACCCCTTCCCTTTTACCCTGTCTACCCTATTTGCTTCCCCTCTCCCTACCCCTTCCTCCTAAATCCCTCCATCCTGTGAACCCCCCTACTAGTATTTTCAATTGTACTCTGACCATACCTACTCTGTTAATCTCTTTTATCATCACTTCTTGTTATCTGCGTTATACATTTACAATGTTTCCTGTATTTTCCATGTTGCTTCAATAAACCTTGGATTGTGAAAAAAAAAAAAAAGAAAGCAGGCTTGCTTTCTTCTCTATCCAAGGCCTGATACTGCAAATGTTCTTCTGCTTCATCAACCTTTCCTATCCTTCTTTATGTTGATGTTGGTCATTTTTGGGGCTTGAAATAAACCATTCAGAAAACCTACTCGCTGATTGGACATTCCCTCACTACTTTTACTCACTACCATCACCCCTGGAAAATTCTACAAGGTAACTTAATACGCCGATCCCAAATCAACCAGCGGCTCCTGAGGGAGTATCGCTACACAAATTTGCCTCTGTTCTGGTCTCTTCTCAGCAGCAGTACAGTGGGAGGGGTGACCCCGCTATGCATGCTGGGTGGGGATACTTAAGGGGAAGATGATATTGATCAGGGTCGGTCTGTCTGTCCTCCTGGCGCGAGGTGCGTGTGTGTATCTGACCTTGGGGCCATGTTGGCCCAGGGTTGCTTCGCTGTTGAGTGGGCCTAGCTATGCTTGCTGGGGCTTACAATCCTGAAAGGGGATCCCAAGCTGTCTGTCCATAAGGGAGAAAGCTGTCTTAATGAAGGACCTGCCCTGGAGGAGGCCGGCAAAGTGCTAGTGTCTCAGGTGAGGCCTGGTGACCCGATTAAGGAGGGATCCACTACATTGAAAGCCTTGCAGTTCGCCGGTTCGGCTTAAAGGCTCTTCTACTGCTTGGCTGGAGGTTCAGGACTTTGAAATCCTGTGGCAGAGGTTTCCAGGACGCGTCCAAGTTCATCCCACGACATTCTGTGGCAGAGATTGTCTGGACATTGGCTCATGCATCATCCCGGCTGCTAGGCCATGTGAGAGAGGACTATCCGGGTGAGCAATACCCACTCAATAGCTGCAAGGAGACTGATTGACTATTTTTGAGCATTCTGTACCGTGTGCCTGAACCATTCCCTACTCTTCTCCTTCCTTCTATTTTCTCATCTTCAAGTTACCCTGCAGTGAAAAATAAAACCGAGTTGTTGAAGGTTTTACATCTGTCTGGACATTGCAGTTATTATGGACTTCCCTACCCTGACAACGGAGCTTTAAAAGGTAACATGCAAAACCCAATTTATAACCAGCAGCTCCTTCAGGGGTAGTGCTACACATACGACTATATAGATCAGACCAAAATGAGGGACAAATGAGGAGGAAAGAGGGACAGAGGGAATTTGTTCCAAATCAAGGACAGTCCCTCAAAATCAGGGACAGTTGGGAGCGATGTCTAAACTGAGTGGTAGGCATTTCCTTTATTACAATTAGAGCTGAAGTTCATCACCACCATGGGTTTGTTGTGGCATGTCTCCAGGCTTCACACTGATGGGTAGGGTGACCACATTTCCACACTGCCATTCAGGGACACCCCTCTCTCACCTTCCCCCAAAAAAGATGACGGGTCGGGGAATAATGTAGTCTTGGGGTTGATGGGGAATTTGGCTATTTGTCAGGTGAATGTGCCACTTGCCACCAGATGCAGTACTGCTGTCAGTCTCTCTGCATGAGCCGCGTGCATAGAAGGAAAGGAGTGCCGTCACTATCTGGAGAGTGAAGATCACACCAGTCCCTGCTGCTTGCTGCTCGGTGCCAGAGAGGGAGGTGCCGAGGTGGGTGGGGACAGCAGTGTTGCACTAGGCACAGGCCTCACTCCCGGTCTCACTGTCTGAAGCCCCGTACACACGACCGAGTTTCTCGGCAGAAACCAGCGAGAACCTCGCTGGGATCCTCATTCTGCCGAGAACCTCGGCCGTGTGTACGGATTCGTCGAGCCCAGCCCGTCGGGAAACCCGTCGAGCAAATAGAGAGCAGGTTCTCTATTTGCTCGACGGCCCGTCGGGATGAATGGCTGGTCGCCTTTCCTGACGGGCTGGTCGCAGAATCTGACGGCCGGCCGAGAACCTCGACTGGCGGAACGATGTGTTCCGCCCGTCAAGGTTCTCGGCCGTGTGTACGGGGCCTAAGAGTAAATTGGCATTGGTTGCAAGATGCCAGATCCCGGAATGAAGGTGCCCAGGACCCGGGACAGACACGTCAATTGCAGGACAGTTCCAGGCAATCCGGGACACATGGGCACCCTACTGATGGGTCACAGACCCCCAGATAGGTCACAAGAACCAATCATCTTAGGATGTGGCTAACCCAGGCAGACCCCTTCTATGAAAGGATTGGCTCATTGCAACCATATTGTCAGTGTAGTGCATGTTAGTGAAAGGGGGAGCAGATCTGAAAATTTGATGTAGAGACACAGTTTTTTTTGTGTTTTTTAGGTCCATGTCACACATGGTAGTCCATAGCATCCCATGGCTACTGTTTGGCAATAGCTTGCTTATTAGCAATAAAAATGGCAGAATTAAATAACAAGAATGCAATAGAGTTCACTGTAAAGTTCACAAGACTTGAGGAACTGTGGTGAATTGAAACAAAGATGAGTTGTTGATTTCTAACTATAATGAAAACATGCTCACTGACTGTATTAAGATACAAATGCATCCATGCCGCCCCCCCCCAACAACCCCCCATACCCCCCCCCCCACAAAAAAAAACTGTTATTGTGTTTTTATAGTGATGAACTCTATTCACACGTTACAAGTGATGACAGTACTAAAAAACTTTTTAGCCCAAGTTCACAATGACGGCGGGATTGAAATCATGCGAGTTCAGCTAAACTTGCACAATTTCATTCCTGCATGTCAGTCCCGAGTTCTGGGACAATTTCAGAGACATCTGTGCATGTTGTTGCACAGGTGTCTATACAAATCGCACCCTGAAGTCTCCAAAAGTAGTACAGAATCTCCTTTTGGGAATTGGTGTTGCGCTGCAAAGTCGGCGTTGCACCGATTCGGACGGTGCAATTGCCGATAATAACCACCCATTTGGAATGCAATTTGACATGCATGCCAAATCGCTGCAACGTGACCCTGGGCTTAGTTTTTTTCCTAGGTTTTCGTGTTTGAAGGAGTAAGTGCTAAGGGCCAAGTTAAAGTGTATCTAAAGCCCAACTTTTTTGTTTAGTTTGGCAAATACTAGGGAATAGACCAATTATCAGAATAAAAAGTTGTTAAAAATGTTAGAGTTGTCACCAAAATACAAATTCAGTGAAATCTTCAAAAGGGGATGTTATCAAAAAAGGAGATTTCTCCTCACTTTAGCTTGCTATAAAAGGACATATCCACAGCAAGACACAGCAAAAAAATACTAACAACATTAGAAGTAGAGTGGAAAGGGGTGTATGTGGTGTTAAAGCAACTACCGTATTTATCGGCTTATAACACACACCTTCAATTTAAGTGGGAAGTTTTAGGAAAAATACTTTTTTTTAAAATAAACTACTTTAAAGCAAAATAATGGTCAGTGCCCATCAATGCAGCCTGATAAGTGCCCATCTGCAGCCTCAATGCAGTCTGATTAGTGTCCATCTGCAGCCTCAATGCAGCCTGATTAGTGTCCATCCGCAGCCTGATTAGTGTCCATCTGCAGCCTCAATGCAGCCTGGTTAGTGTCCATCTGCAGCCTCAATGCAGCCTGATTAGTGTTCATCTGCAGCCTCAATGCAGCCTGATTAGTGTCCATCTGCAGCCTCAATGCAGCCTGATATGCGCCTATTTGCAACCCATCTCCCATCAATACAGCCTGATGCCCATCCGCAACCTCACCATCTCTTATGCAGAGCAGGAAATAAACTGATCCGTCATCTCCTGTTTACTCGGCTCTCAGTCGGCAGTCACATACACAGTCCCGCCTCCGCCATTGGCAGTGATTGATATAACTCTGGTCCAATACTGGTGGTGGAGGCAGGACTGTGTGTGTGACGTCAGAGCCAAGTAAGAGGAGATGGCAGATCGATGAATTCCAGCGGCACTCGTCCCCCTTCTTCCCCTCCGAGGTACACTATGGGAGTATAACACGCACCCGTGATTTTCCTTCTATTTTCAGGGGGAAAAGTGCATGTTATACCCCGATAAATACGGTACATTATATTTCCAAAAGTATTGGGACGGCTGCTTTTACACACACATGAATTTTTTGAAAACTGACATTTTTTATAAAATTTTCACATTTCCCCCCCAAAAAAAAGACAGGCAGAAAAAGGAAGGGACATGCATTGTGGCAAGTGGCAAATATCAGGTGAACTAGCATCATATATTGTCACCCGTAGTGAAATAAGGTTGAGGCACGTAAAACAGTAAAACAGTGCATGTCAGCAACCAGATAATGAAGTGTGATTCAGTACTTCTGTTTTCAACTAAAATCAGTATCGTTCAGGTGTGTGTCAATAGCGCACATGAATTTTAATGGCATCCCAGTCTTAGTCCATTGGGTTCAATATTGAGTTGGCCCACCCTTGGCAGCTATAACAGCTTTAACTTTTCTGGGAAGGCTGTCCACAAGGTTTAGGAGTGTCTATGGGAATGTTTGACCATTCTTCCAGAAGCGCAGTTGTGAGGCCAGGCACTGATGTTGGACGAAAAGGCCTGGCTTGCAGTCTCCACTCTAATTCATCTCAATGGTATTCTATCAGGTTAAGGTCAGGAATCTGTGCAGGCCAGTCAAGTTCCTCCACCTCAAACTCGCTCATCCACACCATATTTCCAAAAGTATTGGGCCACCCCTCTAAATCATTTGGTGGAGGGGGGATTATGATGTAGGGATGTCTTTCAGGGATTGTGCTTGGCTCTTTAGTTCCAGCGAAAGCGTCAGCATATCAAGACATTTTTGACAATTTCATTCTCCCAACTTTGTGGGAACAGTTTGGGGATGGCTCCTTCCTTTTCTAACATGACTGTGCACCAGTGCACAAACAAGTTTAAATAAGACATGGATGAGCGAGCTTGCGGTGGCCTTCACAGAGTCCTGACCCCAACTTTAGAACACTTTGGGATGAATTAGAGTGAAGACTGCAAACCAAGCCTTTTCATTTAACATCAGTGCCTAAAAACACAAATTAGCTTCTGGAAGAATGATCAAACATTCCCATAGACACTCCTAAACCTGGTGGAAGCCTTTCCATAAGTGTTGAAGCTGTTATACCTGCAAAGGGGGGGCCAACTAAATACTAAACCCTGCGGACTAAAATTGAGAAAATTGACAAAATTATTAAAAAGAGGAAAAGATCCACCTGTTTTATATCTTGAGTTCAGGCTCATAAAATTCCATAAATTATTACTGCTTCAGGATGCAGCTCCACCTGAGACAGGACCCAATCTCTGGAAACATAAGGAGGCGCCAACTAAGTGCAATATTAGTAGGTATTTAAGATAAAATAAACAGCCAAATACAAACTCACAAGGAGCTTATCTCCAACCATAATGGATGTATTGTAGTCGGTCAACATGGATGTTTATTTTAGCCCATTAAAGTGGTTGTATACCCGCTGTCATTTATTTTTATTTTTTTTAACCTCAAAAGCAAAAGCCATTATCAGCTAGTAGGCACCGGTACTAGCTGATTATGAAACACTTACCTTGGAACGAGGTGAGAGGAACTTACCTGATCCACGCCGAGGGGAGATGTCATCTTTCCTCAACGTGTCTTCCGGGTATCGCCGCCCAGCGCTGTGATTGGCTGGAGAGGCGATAACGTCTCTCCCGCGTATGCACGTGGGGGACTTCTCGCCACCCTTTAGCATTTAGCCGAGGATGTCCACTTCGCATGTGCCGCTGCAGTCAGCGGCGCATTGCAGGGGGAATATCGCCTAAACCTTACAGGTTTAGGAGATATTCTTTATACCTCCAGGTATGCCTTATTATAGGCTTACCTGTAGGTAAAAGTAAAAAAAAAAAATATACAACCACCTACTAATATTGCACTTGTTGGTGCCCCCTTTTTTTTTGGGGGGGGGGGGTACATTAGTGTATGTTATACCTTATTTTGTGAAACACTATGAAGCTACCATATTACTATATTTGGGAAAGTGAAAGGCCTCGTACACACGATCAAATCTGTCTGCTGGTAACGGTCTGCTAGACCGTCCCAGCAGACAGATTCGATCGTGTGTACGGGCAAACAGACAGATTTGGCCACCCGACAGATTTCCAAGCATGCTTTGAAATCTCTCGGCTGGGAACCCGTCCGCCCGACATGTCTGCTGGTTAGTATGCTAACCAGCAGACATGTCTTCTCGCACACGCGCCGAATGATTTCGTCAGCGCGCTGTCTGCTGGCGGGGATTTTGGTTTGCTCGTGTGTACACGCGAGCAAACCAAAATGCCAGCAGACAGATCTGTTCAAATCGGTCGGTCCGACCGATTTGAACAGATAGATTTGATAGTGTGTACGGGGCCAAAGACAATTCGCGCAGTCAAAAAATACCTTAAACTGTCTGTGACATGTAAATCTAATGCACAAAAATCACAAACAAATCAATGTGCTCACAAATCTATTAGGTCCTACTGAAGAAGCCTGTGGAGTTGTAATGTTTATAGGAATGGAGTCAAGTCAGCACATTTGATGCCACCACCGGGCAGTGTAGAGACCATGCGGTGAGGAGGTGGTGTACCTTAATACTATATGCAGCACATGGCACCGAGAGTGCATTTGTTTGTGAGTATCCCATTTTTGATTTTAATAAATTGTTTTAAAATGTATGGAGAGCACTATTGGTCTTATTCCTTTTCCATGAGCACATGTCACACAGAGAGGAAGAGGTTGAACAGAAGCACCAGCCCAGAGAATAGCCCTAGAGGGGCAAAAGTGCATTTAACCTTGACTAGTGTTTAAGATCCAGCCCAGGAGGTGAGTGCATATGGTTTACTGGGTGTTTGGGTGTTATATATGTGACATGTGGGTGATCTGTTGAAGAAAAGTCTGGCATATCTAAAAGTCACTGGTGGTTGGCCATACATAGATATTTAAGGACTTTTTTATTTAAAGCGTTTGTAACACAAAAAAAAATGTATCCTGTTATTTTAAAGCATATTATGCAGCACAGTGCTTGTGCAGTGTAATTTGGCTGCCTGTATCACCTGAAATACCTGGCTGATCCTGCCTGGTTCTGTCCTCCCCCTGTAAACTGACCACAGATTATCATGGCTGCTGAGCCCTGACACCGTGGTCAGTTTACATGCCTCAGTCATCTGCAGCTCTGCTCTGTCTTCCTCCACCCCCTGCTTGTCTGCTCTGTGTCAGGGCCTCCCCTCTCCTCCTGCTGCTGAAAAAACATAGTAATTATCAGGCAATCCCCTGTCTTCCATAATGCTAAGTGGCCTGTATATGTGCCTTATTAAAAAATGTTGTTCTATACCTTATTTCATAGTGCCGCTCGGCGCTCACATGTAGGGCCACCTCTCTCCTCCTCTCCTCCGCCTCCTCTCCCCCGACTGACATCAGCAGGGGGATTCTCTGCCCCTCCCGCTGTAGCTGTCAGATCGGGAGAGGGATCAGCGAGGAGTCATGTAAGTGCTGAGTGGCACTCTGAGATCAGGTAGAAAGGGGCATATTTTTTATTAAGAACATACCCCGGGGCATAGGACGTTTTCTAACAGAGGGGATTGCATGTACTTTACAAAGTAGCTTTACAACCACTTTAATCGTTTGGAACTCATTTATTTAGGAGACACTGTTTAAGTTGCGTTGCATCATTATTTTTTTCATATCTTACTATATTCGCTACCAGCTGTGGACTCCAGGCACAAAAAACACAGACATTCTCAATTAACAATGATCACTATCAACATTTTCACATTAGCTAAAGAGGTTAATTATCACCTAATGAAGTGTAAAACATTAACAAGACATTCATACTAGTGTGGTAAGAAACTATTTTTAAAGGCAAATGTCTTGTTTTAGCATTTAGAAAGCCCAAGACCTATACAAACCTACTACACCCTGGAGTTTAGACTGGGATGCTTTTTACAAATTTACTTGCCAGGAGTAGTCAACCTGGTCGAGTGCTAGAGATCCATTGATTTCTCCCTAAGTTTGTTTCTAATTGCCGACTCCATTGCTGGCTAATTGGTATGGTTCAAGAGGAGGTTAGGGGCACTCGCTTGTTCCCCCTCTCTTTTCTGGCAGGCTAGGCTGCATGCTGAGATAAGAGTCTGGTATGGATTCTGTGGGAGACCTACGAGTATTTTTTTTTTATTATCTTGGCGTGGGGCTCCCCTTAAAATCCATACCAGACCAAAGGGGCCTGATCAGGGCAGCCATCAGAAATTTTGGGGCCCCTTACATAGATTTAGAATGGGGCTTGGCCACCAACATTCCCTAGCGCCCTCCCACTGGCCGTCCCACTGAATATGCCCACTGCCTGTCCCACTGAGTCCCCATCCACGCCCACGGGGGGTAAGGGCTGTTGATGTGAAAGGCGCCTAAGGCTCAGGCTTGTATAAAGACAGAAGTTTTTTTTATCTTAATGCATTCTGTGTGTAGCAGCCCCCCAGCACACTCCTCCTGATTGGCTGGGACAGAGTAGCTGTCAGTCAGCCAATCAGGGGAGAGAGGGGGTGGGGCCAGGTCAAGGCTCCATGTCTGAATGGATACACGGAGCTCTGACTCAGCTTGGGTGCCCCCTGTAGCAAGCTGCTGGCTGAGGGGGACTCAAAGGAGGGAGGGACTAGGAGCAGAAAATAGGGACCCGAGAAGAGGTGAATTCAGGCTGTTCTATGCAAAACCAACTACATAGAGGAGGTAAGTAAAACATGTTTGTTATTTTTTTAATTTATTTTTAAACAAGCCTTTACAATCACTTTTATACATATATATATAGATGATTCTGAATTTCTGCCTGCAGAGGGCTGCTTCGGCTATAATTCTTCACAGCAGAAGCCAATCATCGGGTACCGGGCACTGGATGTCTTCCGGCACCCACTGATCGTTGGTAAACAACACAGAATTAGACACGTGCATTCGTTTTCATCCAAATGCATTTTCGTCCAAATTTCCGGGGATCTTTGCATTTGTTTTAACAAACGATAACGAATGTGCAGATTCCGGAATCCAAAAGATCCGGCATAAAAAAAATCTTTATTTTCGTTTAGTTGCAACAACAGTTTGATATAGATAGGAGATTCGACATGACAGTGACAATAGCGATCTGTGTCTATCGAACCTGCGGTTGAATGTGCCTAACCTTAACCCTATTAGTCCAAGATTATTCTACATAGAGAGGAAAGACATTATAGAGACATGAAGATTCAACGAAGCAGCTAAAAACATACGATCGCCATGAGCGGACATTTCTGGTCAGATGCTCCTCCCATAGGCTATAGAAGAATTCTAATGTTGGTTGACTAGTAATAATAATTAATAAATATATATATTACTAGTCATACAATTATTAGAATTCTACTATAGCTTGTGGGCAGAGCATTCGACCGGAAATATACGAATGCAGCGTCGTGCAGTTTAGCTGCTCCGTCGAATCTTCTTAGAACAATCGACAGACACCATAAGTCTTCAATTGACATATTTGACCTTAAAGGGGTTGTAAAGCATTTTTTCACCTTAAAGGGGTTGTAAAGGTAAAATAATTATTTTTCCTGAATAGCTTCCTTTACCTTAGTGCAGTCCTCCTTCACTTACCTCATGCTTCCATTTTGCTTTTAAATGTCCTTATTTCTTGTTCTTCTGTCTGTAACTCCACACAGTAATGTGAGGCTTTCTCCCTGGTGTGGAGTGTCATGCTCGCCCCCTCCCTTGGACTACAGGAGTGTCAGAACGCCCACTAACACACAGCTTCTTTCTCTATCTGCAACTTAGAGAGCATCCTGACTCCTGAAAAAATGGCACGGCTGGGCACATGGGCATACAGGAATGTCCCCTCGCGACCCAGTCCTGTCCTCCGTGACCGTGCCCGCAGGACCCTCGAACCTGATCGCCACCGGTGTCCCACGATAGGGTCACAAGAGTTGAAAAACTGGGAGAAGTGAGTGTAAACACACCTTCCCCGTTCTTCTCTGTGGCTTTTCACTGATCGTCTGTTCCCTGTCATAGGGAACGACGATCAGTGAGGTCACACCTCCAGCCACGCCCCCTACAGTAAGAATCACTCCCTTAGGGCACACTTAACCCCTTACCACCCCCTAGTGGTTAACCCCTTGACTGCAATAGTCATTTTCACAGTAAACAATGCATTTTTATAGCACTTTTCGCTGTGAAAATGACAATGGTCCCAAAAATGTTTTAAAAGTGTCCAATGTGTCCGCCATAATGTCGCAGTCATGAAAAAAAAAATCGCCATTAGTAGTAAAAAAACGTTTTCTTAGAAAAATGGCTTAGGCCCCTTTCACACGGAGCGGTCCGTTTTTCGGTCCGCTCCGTGTGTGTCCGTCGGCTCAGCGGGGGGTCCCGCTGAGCTGTCGGCGGACAGGGCAGTCACCGCACAGGACCGCCCTGTCTCTCCTCCGCTATCCCCTATGGGGATCGGATGAAAACGGACCGTCTGTCCATCTTCATCCGATCCGATCCTTCAGACGGAAGAAAAATAGGGTTTTCTTCCGTCCAAAAAACCGGACCTTAACGGACTTAATTCTGCGCAAACCAATCAATAAACGCTTATTGCGATTTTTTTACCAAAAATATGTAAAAGAATACGTATCAGCCTAAACTGGGGAAAAAAATGTTTTTATATATATACAGAGCTTTTTTTCTCAGAAAATAGGTGCAGGAACTCAACCACGACCCGTTCAGATTTCACAAAAGGTAGAAGGGTCTTAAAGGGGCATTAAATACCAGAATTGCATTACATACAGAGTACAGAGTTCAGGGGGTTACAAAGCTGTCACTTGTAAACACAGAAACCAGACTTCTGTGATTTTGGTGAGCAGGTACCAAAGGTTCTGAGCCAAAGGTGGTGGAACTGAGTTCCGCCAAGTTCCCCCTGAAAAAAAGCCCTGTATATATATATATATATATATATATATTTTGGTGATATTTATTATAGCAAAAAGTAAAAAAATATTGCATTGTTTTTAAAATTGTCGCTCTATTTTTGTTTATAGCACAAAAAAAAAAAAAAAACATAGAGGTGTTTACATACCACCAAAAGAAAGCTCTATTTGTGGGAAAAAAAGGACAGCAATTTTGTTTGGGAGCCACTTCACACGACCGCACAATTGTCAGTTAAAGCGACGCAGTGCCGAACCGCAAAAAGGGGCAAAGTCCTTTACCTGCATAATGGTCCAGGTCTTAAAGTGGAGGTTCACGCTAAAACAATTATATACCATTAAATCCAGCATACTTTGGATATGTACAGTATGCTGGTATTTTTTTTTTTCTCCGCTGTACATACCATCTGAAAGTTCTTTTTCACCCGGCTTCCGGGTTCTCTCTCCCGTGGGGAGTAGGCGTTCCTATGAAGAGGCGTAGATGATTGATGTGTGGATAAGGCGCGCCACGCATTCGGAAAATAGCCGAACTGGGACTCGGCTCTATACGGCGCCTGCGCAGTCAGCTCTACACGGCTCCTAGTCTGTGCGCAGTCGCCGTATAGCGTCGTCGTATAGAGCCGAGTCCCAGTTTGGCTATTTTCGGAACACGTGATGCGCCTTAACCGCACGTCAATAATCAACGCCTCTTCATAGAAACACCAACTCCCCGTGGGTGTGAGAACCCAGAAGCCGGGTGAAAAAGAACTTTCAGACGGTATGTACAGCGAAAAAATAAATAAAAATACCAGCATACTGTACATATCCGAAGTATGCTGGATTCAATGGTATATAAATGTTTTTAGGGTGAACCTCCGCTTTAAGTGGTTAAAGTGCAACAAAAAAAAAAAAACAAGCAGAGGTGATCAAATAACACCAAAAGAAAGCTCTATTTGTGGGAAAAGATTACACAAATTTTTGGGGTACACCGTTGCAAGACACAATTGTCAGTTAAAGTGACACAGTGCCGTATCGCAAAAAGTGTCCTGGTCATAAAAGGGAGTAAATCTTCCGGAGGTCAAGTGGTTAACCAAGACTAAAATGAAAGCTTACAATACTGGTGCAGAAGTGAGATATAAAAGAGAAAAGAAGACATGTAAAGCTCCTCTGACAGCTGAGTGCTCAGCTGTTACAGACAAAAGAGTACATTTAAATTCATCCACATACAATTGCTTAGGCAAAAACGTTTTCTTTCCAGGATGAGAGGTTAGGAAGCCGATCGAATCATTAAAGATTGCTCGCTTTCCTCCCCTATACTGTACCTTTAACACCACCCAGACATATATGTCTGCAGTCTTACTAGCCTCATTTAATTAGAAATGGTCCAAACTGCCCAATATAAATAATACAGTGCCACTATTGCTAATCTTATTATAAACTCCATCTGCTGCCACAATCAGGGTGGCAAATTAAGAAAAAAACATTGTTGGCAATAAACCAAACCAGACTATTGTTAAGCAGCTTTTTGCACTCTGCGCATGACTTGATTACATGCCGGCTTTCTATTGGATGATTAATAGCACTGAATGTTCCTATGCAAATCGACTTGGACTTTGAGATACCATTTGCTAGCTTGGCATACAGCATACAACACACATGTGCCAGTCTATGTTTATCTATGTCTTAATATTTTTTACACCAAGTATTTCCTAGGTATTTGTTTTGCAATGCCTCTATGGATGGTTTGGCTATATATACAGTATCTCACAAAAGTAAGTACACCCCTCACATTTTTGTAAACATTTTATTATATCTTTTCATGTGACAACACTGAAGAAATGACACTTTGCTACAATGTAAAGTAGTGAGTGTACAGCTTGTATAACAGTGTAAATTTGCTGTCCCCTCAAAATAACTCAACACGCAGCCATTAATGTCTAAATCGCTGGCAACAAAAGTGAGTACACCCCTAAGTGAAAATCTCCAAATTGGGCCCAATTAGCCATTTTCCCTCCCCGGTGTCGTGTGACTCATTAGTGTTACAATGTCTCAGGTGTGAATGGGGAGCAGGTGTGATAAATGTGGTATTATTGCTCTCACTCTGTCATACAAGTGTCATTTCTTCAGTGTTGTCACATGAAAAGATATAATACAATGTTTTCAAAAATGTGACGGGTGTACTCACTTTTGTGAGATACTGTACATGATTGTATTCATTATATAGCTTCATAGCCAACAAAGGGCACACATACCTATATGTCTGACAGCAAACATCTGATAAGAACAAGCAGTCAAGCAGGTCTACTGATTTATGCTGATACAGAACCAGGTTTTAATGCAGAAAATGTAATAATATGTTACCCCAGCATTTCATATTCCTGATATTTGTGCCTGCTGTAGCATGTACTTGGATGGAAAAGTGTCCTGTTCTCTTTGCCTTTGCTTCCTGTGTGTAATACTTGATGAGTCTGCAAGTCATCCTGCTTTCCTATTTCAAACTGACCACAATAGACATGAAAGCATATCCATCCAAGCGCGGTCAGTTTTCTGGCTGCCTGAAACACAGTTTTTCTGTCCTCCAATGGCCAAGATTTGTACTGACTACTGACACGCTCCCTTGCTCAGCCACTTCCTGTAAAAATCAGTGTACTGCTGTCAGAGGCGTATCTAGGGTATGGCAGCCATGGCAAGTGCCATGGGCGCCATGGGGAGGGGGTGGCAAAAAGCCACCACCTGCACTAATGTAGCTCCCGGCGCCGTGCCCGCCCTGCTGAAGTGAGGCGCCGGCACAGCAATTGCTAATATTTCTCCTTCTGCCTGGGGAGGGGAGTGACAGGTGCACCCAAGAGAGCCGATGACTGGCCAGACCAGATCCACATAGGGTAGTGGCTGCGTTTGATGGGCACAGTGGCTGCGCTTGATGGGCACAATGGCTGCGTTTGATGGGCACAGTGGCTGCGCTTGATGGGCACAGTGGCTGCAATTGATGGGGTTTTTTTTCAGTTTGTTTACAGCCCCCCCCCTAAAAAAAATTCAGCACCAGCCTCCTGTGGTCCCCAGTGTCCCTCTCTGTCCCCGCCGTGTCCCTGGTTATCTGAAAGATGGGTTTCAAATGTTTTGACAAGGGCGTAGTTTCAGTGCTTGCCATAGGCGCCATTTTCACTAGATACGCCTCTGACTGCTGTTTCTCTAACCCCACATCTCTAAGCCCCTTATTTAGCTTAGGACAGAGATCATGTGATCACTTATAAACCAAAGGAAAAAATAGTAGTTATCATTTATTTTTTATATATACACAAATGTTTTTGCTTTTTATTTCTATTTTTTTTTAATGGATTCTTTTACAAGATAAGAGTTCACATATACATTTTATGCTTCCTTACAACAAAAAAAAATCAGACAAACTTAGAAAGGAGATATAAAAAGCACTGGAAAAGCAAAAACCTAGACAAACCAATAAAAACTACACAACTTGAGGAGCACTGAATGGAAATTTTGGTGCAGAAACCGAAACTGAGAATTCAGGATGCACTTGGCCAAAACCAGTTGTTTAAAAATACCATTTATTTAAAAGCATATATATATATATATATATATATATATATATATATATATATATATATATATATATATATATATATATATATATATATATTATATATATATATATATATATATATATATATATATATATATATATATATTTCATATATAATTGTATTATATTTGACTTTTTAATTAATATCATAAATTTAAATGAATATAAATTTGTCGCCATTTGGTCCACAGGCTGCCATTTATTGATGCCTGCTCTAGACCTTGGAGTGTGGTTAACTCTTTATGTTTCTTCAATATTGAGTTGGCCCACCCTTTGCAGCTATACCAGCTTCATTTCTTCTGGGGAGAATTTCCACAAGGCTTAGGAGTGTGTCTATGGGAATGTTTGACCATTCTTCCAGAAGAGCATTTGTGAGGTCAGGCACTGATGTTGGAGAAAAGGCCTGGTTTGCTGTCTCCACTCTAATTAATCCCAAGGGTGTTCTATCAGGTTGAGGTCAGGAATCTGCGCAGGTCAGTCAAGTTCCTCCACCCCAAACTCCCTCATCCATGCCTTTACAATAATGGAAAAACACCCAATACACCCTGGCTTGACTGCTGCCATCCTTGGCCTGGGGTGGTACAGGCACCCCAGACTGCAATAGTGGTCACTCACAGTACAGCCATGGCTGGAACAGAGGCCCAAATTTGGTGAAAATAACACGGTCAGAGTTAACTAAATCTCTGACCACCCTCTAAATTTAGGGCAGCGCCAGCTATAAAAGTAGCAGGGCGCTACACATAAAACTACCCAAAGGTATTAGATGACTATCTTCTCAAGCCATTTTTAGATGGATCATGCATTAGCCTTCAAGCGGGTCAAGTTCCTACAAACAATAATGTTCATTAGTCATCAGGGGAAATAATGATTGGACCGGGTGGAAAATTTTCATTGGATGTTTGCTGTTTTCACCCTGATAATTGGTGCCAGGAGCAGGGGCGGACTGACAACTCATGGGGCCCACGGGCAATAGGAGATTATGGGGCCCCAGGCAATAGATTATGGGGCAAAACAGTACAGTATTTATACACAGTATACACACAATATACACACACTGTATACACACAGTATACATACACACAAAATACACATACACACACTGAAAATGTACTGAAGAGGCGGGGCAGCTATAATCCCGGGAAAAAAAAAAAAAAAACACACATTTTTACATACTGTCCCTGGTTTTGCTGAGGCTGGCAACCCTGATGGGCCCCCTAGTGGCATGGGGCCCTCGGGCAGTGCCCTAATGCCTGAATGGTCAGTCCGCCCCTGGCCAGGAGGTATACGTGCACGCCTCTCTTTGACCTCTCTGCCACATAGATAAACATAAATGCAAATTTAAATATGGGTGCTTGTGGTGGGCAAATGCTGCCTATACATCTGCCCACCCTTTAGCGTCTATGGGCCCTATTATTTTTTATTCCTTTGCTCTTATTTACTAATTTACCAGTCACTAATAAAGAGTAAAAACTACACAAAGCATAACAGTAAAAAGTATGTATACTTAAAATAAATGCCATTAGCTTTGTTTCTCGGGTTAAATCTGGTGCTGTTTATTTGCAGTTTGATAAATAACTGCGTAATAGTTTCTGAAACATTATCTGGGCTGTAACCAGCACAGCTCAATAAAAAATATTGGCAGCACAGCAAGTGTTAATAGTGTGTATAAAATTGATTGAGATTTTAGTAATTCCGTATAATCACAGTCTACCAGCAGGTTGCTGCTCCAGCAGGAGGGTTGAGAATTATTTTCTCTAGTTTGCAATATAGAACTTAAATTAAGCCTCAGAAGTCAGAGGAGTTCTGTCGCATGTTTAATGCGGTGCTAAATTCTCAGCAGCACATCCCCAGTATTAAAGCCATTGCCAGCAATTAGGTTCATTAACTATCACAATACTTTATTTATTACTTGCTCTGCCATATGGTTCTGCAGCTAAAGAACGACACCCATTCTAACACAGACCATTTGGCATCATAAAAAATGTTAACAAATAATATTAAAGTCTCAAGGGCAAAAGGTTTCACAGCTCTTCTCGAGTCGTCAGAAATGGAGAATTAAAAGAGGGGGAAAAAAATCAGCAATTTATTGAGGTTGGTGTGATTTTCCGTTCGGCAGAGTCTGTGAATGTGTACTAATTTATCATGGTTTCGGGGAATTTGTGTTAATATAGCTTTAAATACATCTGTCGTACTTTCCCACCTGCTTTCCACTAAGTTGTTTTTTTCCTTTGTTAAGTTAGTGTGAAACATACATTCTTTCAGAAATAAACATGTTCATTATCTTGTAAATGTATATGAATGTGACCTGTATAAAGCTGTGCCTTTGTAATGATGACTAACTAATTAACTCATTTTAAAGTCTTTAATGTCCTATTCTAACGTTTCTCGTAAAAGCTCCACAGGATACTTATTTGCTCTTTTTACCTCTTCTTATTCTTATAATTTTTTTTTTATATACATGACTTTCTTATCCATTAGTACAATGAAGAAGAAGGCCTTTTTGACTCAAAGTTAAGATAAGGTAATAATATGTAGCACTACCCCCAAAGAAGCTACTGGTTTAGTTTGGGTGGCACGTTACCTCTGTTTCTCCGCCGTCTAGGGTACTGGATGAGAGCTGAAACAATGTCAATGTCCACACGTTGCGTTCCTTTTTCTCTGCTTTATTTACCGAACATGGTAAAAGAACGAACAATAGGTTGAAGAGGTGAGGTAGGGTATAGGTAGTAGGTTCAGGCGTAGAACTTGATAGGAAGCACTCCTGTTCCCAAACATAAACTCTCGTCGCCACTCTAGCCAGAGTGGGCAATGTGCCCCTGGATAGGTCTCTCTCACTAGTCCTAGCAGCCAGGGCGTAAGGAAAAGTTCCATCCGCTGGTAATATTTATTAATATTTGGCGTGCAGTACTGTGGTCCACCAGCAGGTGTCTCCTGGAACTGTCAGGAGAAATTCTCCCTGCTGGTGTTATATCATCTTTGGGACGCAGTACTGGTCCCAAAGCGGATGGATCCTGGCAGTATGGAGCATACTGCTCTTTCTGCGCTCAGGTGTGACTTGAAGCCAATCATTGGCATCCCTATTTATACCCGGCGTGTACAAGCACACCTCGCCTTGGTATCTATCTCCCTGACCTTAAGCCTGCTATCCTGACTTTGAGCCTGCATCTTACCTAAACTGATCCGACCCATTTTCTTGTGAAAAAAAAAAACTGATCCGACCCGATCCCTATCCCGAGCCCATCCTGTACCTGTCCCCTGATTACTACAGATACCTGTCCTCCTGTTACCTGATTACTTTGGATCCCTACTCTGCAGCTTTTTCATCTGTCCCCTCCCTGTTCCTGTTGGTTTTCCATCTTAACCCACCTGCTGATATCCCCTTGTGTAGGACCTTGGCCTGGCTGTTACTACGATTCTGGTATCTCCCATTTTTGTACATATTGTCTATAGTTACTTTTGGGTCACTGTTTATTGGTTTTAGTGTTGTTTACTTATCTTAATAAATTATTATATTTTCACCTACATGCGTTTTTGGTCTCCTCTGTGCAGTCACACAGTCTGGTCTCATAGCTTCTCTGACACAGGGCGTCACACGGAACCTTGGTACAGTCTCTGCCACTGACCTTCCCAAAGGTGGAGATACAATCGGTCCAGAATTCTTTCAGTTTAGGATTAAGCACCTCTTCTCAAAGAAATAACTTGTATGATCAGGTAACTGACGGGCAATCACTGCTCAGCCTTTCAGTAGTGAAAGGTCCTCCAATGAAGTTCAGGCCTCCCCTGAGTGTACCAGCCTCGTTCTGGGTGCTCTCCAGACAGGTACTCCATTCGATGGCTTATCCCTCTAGGATGGATAGCGTAGAACCTCTTTAGCAATGCAGACCCAGACTGACTACCGGGCCTGCTAAGCAGGGTATGACTCCAGACCAACGTGGTCCTGGGGCCAGGAAACTCTGAACACTCACCCCCGGCCAGGAGAGCCACATAGGGGTGGTGGGATGACTGCCCAGGGTGGACGACAATGACCCAGAACCCGTGGCATCTGTCCCTTAAATACCCTTCCTCAGCATGCACAGCGAGGTGATCAACCCCCACCGATTGGCCGCTGACAAAGAATACCCAACACACCTGGACCTGACTGCTGCCACCCTTGGCCTGGGGTGGAACTGACACCCCAGACAACAATAGTGGTCACCTGCAGTCAGGGCCGGCCCTATAATGGGACCGGGTGGTACCATGGGTACCAGGCGGCACATTTAGGGGAGCGGCTTTCTGCTGCCCCTACCAGCCCGTTCCGCTCGCTCTGCTGCCTGCGAGGAGCATGGCGCCAGGCTGCCGTGAGGACACTCGCAGCGGAAGCAGTCAGCGTGTGAGAAGGGCAGGCAGTCACTGCTGCCTCTCAGGAGCCCGGCGCCGCTGCTGTAGTGGTGACATGACAGGACACAGGAGCGGGCGGGCCATCCGTAGGGCTTGTCCGGATTAAACACGTGACATGTGCGTGAGTGACTGTGGGTGATCGTGATTCGCAGCCATCCGGAGTCCCGCCCCCTTGTCTGGCGCGCTGTTCCTTCTGACTGCCTGGGATGAGGTCTGTGACTGTCATCATCCGCTCTTCCACCCGCCCGTCTGTAAGCCTCCCCTGGCTGTCAGGCTCAGCAACCCCCGTCAGCAACACCACCCTGTCAGCAACCCCCCCTGTTTGCCCCCTCAATTTCAGCAAGCCCTCCCCTCTGTCAGCAAGCCCCCCTCTCTGTCAGCAACCCCCCATCATCCCCCCTCCCTGTCAACCCCCCTCTGTCAGCCCCCTCCCTGTCATCAACCCCCTTGTCAGTGCCCCCCTTCTGTCTGCCTGCCACTCTTTGTAAGCCATTCCACTGTCAGCCCGCCGCTCTCTTTAAGCCGCCCCCTGTCAGCCCACCCTTTTCTGTAAGCCACCCCCCTCTGTCAGCAACTCCGTCTGTCAGCCCCCTCTCTGTCAGCAACCCCCCTCTCTGTCAACAACCCCCGTTAGCCACCCTCTCTGTCAGCAACCCCCCTCCATCAGCCCCTTTCTCTGTCAGCAACCCCCCTCTATCAGCCCCTTTCTCTGTCAGCAACCCACCCGTCTGCCCGCCCCTCTCTGTCAGCCCACCTTTCTCTATAAGCCACCCCTCTGTAAGCCCGCCCTTCTCTGTAAGCCACTCCCCTCTGTCAGTAACCCCCCTCTCTGTCAGCCCCCCTCTCTGCCTCTTTGTCAGCAACCCCCCTGTTAAACCCCCTCCCTGTCAGCCCCCCTCCCTGTCAGCAACCCCTCTGTTAGCCCCCCTCCTTGTCAGCCCCCCTCCCTGTCAGCAACCCGCCTGACAGCCCCCAACTCTGTCAGCAAACCACCCTGTCAGCCCCCCTCTCTGTCAGCAACCCCCCCTGTCAGCCCCCTCCCTGTCATCAACCCCCCTTGTCAGTGCCCCCCTTCTGTCAGCCTGCCTCTCTCTGTAAGCCATTCCACTCTGTCAGCCCGCCACCCCCTGTCAGCCCACCCTTCTCTGTAAGCCACCCCCCTTTGTCAGCAACCCCCTCTCTATCAGCCTCCCTCTCTGTCAGCAACCCCATCTGTCATCCCCCTCTCTGTCAGCAACCCCCGTCAGCCCCCTCTTTGTCAGCAACCCCCCGTCAGCCCCCCTTTCTGTCGGCAACCCCCCTGTCAGCCCCCTCTCTGTCAGCAACCCCCCTCCATCAGCCCCCTTCTCTGTCAGCAACCCACCCCTGTCAGCCCGCCCCTCTCTGTCAGCCCACCCTTCTCTGTAAGCCACTCCCCTCTGTCAACAACCCCCCTCTCTGCCTCTTTGTCAGCAACCCCCCTGTCAGCCCTGCTCTCTGTCAGCAGACCCTCTCTGTCAGCCCCCCCTCTCTGTCAACCCGCCCCTCTCTGTCAACCCACCCCTCCCCTCTGTCGCCTACCCCTTCCTCTGTCAGCTACCCCCTTCTATCAGCTACCCCCAAACAGCATGCAAACCCATCCTTTCTTCCCCCGCTCCAGCTGGCCTAATGTCCTGCAGCCAGGTCACACTGCACTGTCTGTGCACTCCCGAGACAGTGAATGGAGGGCCACATCTTTGCAGTGGCTCCTGGAAGGTAATGTTTTTTTTGTCTTGAAGTAATGGAGGTCTCTATTTGGGGGGTGGGGCAGGCACTGTCTGATATTTAATCTGTTATTTTCTTCTCTATTTGTGGGGTGCCTGTGGATTGCTTTGAATTTTTTGGGCTTTTTTGTAATTAAAAGGTGCTGAAAGGGTTGTAGAATGCACAGTGGCACTTTGTGAACAGTTTGTATGGGGTTGGGTTCAGTAGAGCTGATTCAGGTTTTTGCCCTACTGACACCGTCCACTGCCCTACTGACACCGTCCACTGCCCTACTGACACCGTCCACTGCTCTACTGACACCGTCCACTGCTCTACTGACACCGTCCACTGCTCTACTGACACCGTCCACTGCTCTACTGACACCGTCCACTGCCCTACTGACACTGTCCACTGCTCTACTGACACCATCCACTGCTCTACTGACACCGTCCACTGCTCTACTGACACCATCCACTGCTCTACTGACACCGTCAACTGCTCTACTGACACCATCCACAGCTCTACTGACACCGTCCACTGCTCTACTGACACCCTCCACTGCTCTACTGACACCCTCCACTGCTCTACTGACACCGTCCACTGCTCTACTGACACCGTCCACTGCTCTACTGACACCGTCCACTGCCCTACTAACACCGTCCACTGCCCTACTGACACCGTCCTCTGCTCTACTGACACCGTCCACTTCTCTACTGACACTGTCCACTGCTCTACTGACACCGTCCACTGCCCTACTGACAGTTTTTATTTATTGTGCTATAAACAACAAAAAAACGACAATTTAAAAAAAAAATATATATATATTTTACTTTTTGCTATAAGAAAAAACAAATTTCTTCATCAGTTTAGGCCAATATGTATTCTTCTACATATTTTTGGTACCAAAAAAAAACACAATTAGCGTACATGGTTAGTTTGCGCACAAGACATTGTGGCTGCCAGCAATGCACAGGTCCCTTTATACTCCTGGATACATGTATAGAACCATGACAGGTCCTCTTTATACTCCTATATACATGTATAGAGCCATATCAGGTTCTCTTTATACGCCTTTATACATGTATAGAGCTATGACGTGCCCCCTTTAGCTATCATGATATAAAATAATGAATGTGGGGGCCTTTTGGTGGGCGTGATTTATTTGGGGGGGGGGGGGGGCAGCATTTCATTCTTGGTCCCAGGCAGCACAATGTCTTGGGCCGGCACTGCCTGCAGTACAGCCACGGCTTGAACAGAGGTCTTAATTTGAAGACAAAAAAGGTTACTAATGCTCTGACAAACCCCTTAAATTTAAATGATGTACAAAAATGGTGATCACTTTGCAAAAATGTATTGATGCACTAAGAATTAGTGTCAGCCCATCTTTGACACCCATTATTGTTCCTCTTACCTTGTCCTCTTCAAATTAATTGCTAGGTTATATATTGTTTTCCATTATTGGAATGCCATGGATTCTTACCTAAGTCTGTTGTCACATGACAGTCTAGGTGCAGGGTTGTCTTTCATTTGGACAGCAGTGTGGGAGGGTCCACCTTTGAGTGCCTAATTTTTCCCTAATGATAGAGGTGCTTGCCATTGATTGGGCCCTCACAGAGTCTTGAAGTTTGAAAGGGTTTTCACAGGGTCCATCAGAGGGACTCCACAGAGCCCTGAAGACTTCAAGCAGTGGCATCATGACATCTTGATATAATGGCAAATGACCAGTCGGTGGAAATAGACTTCAGTGACTGATCACAGCCATGTAGGGTAATCTGATGGCAGACTCAGGAACTTAGCAGTGTTTAATTCTAAATTGTAAATGGGTTGGGCAGGTTTATTTCTTCCGTGGAGATGGGCTTCAATGAAAACCTGCAGTTACTGACTTCCTCTGCAGACATTTATTTCTGAAAATGTTGGCCCTCTGG
Source organism: Rana kukunoris (assembly GCA_029574335.1). Classification (NCBI taxonomy): domain Eukaryota; kingdom Metazoa; phylum Chordata; class Amphibia; order Anura; family Ranidae; genus Rana; species Rana kukunoris. The sequence goes on from CM056058.1 coordinate 122,164,138, forward strand.
CTGTCATAGTGATTCAGTAGCTTTTTTTTTATCCAGAAAAAAGTTTATTAAAGGACACGTAAAAGACATACATCGAAGCTACATAAACAATCAGTTACATTTTCCAAAGAAAATGAACCATAAGAATGCACATTCTGCACATACAGCACATACCATTCTTGACTTTCCGGGCTCGTCTCCCCCGCCTCCAACTGTGTTGGGCTGCCAGTGCCCTCAGAGAAACCCCACACATCAAACATATAACCTGATCAGCTACCTAGACCTAACAATCTGCCCGTGACCAGATCCATCGGGGCCAATCCCGGTACATCCAGCCACGGTCCCCACAACCTCTCGAACTTCTGGGTGCTGCCCCTATGCTGATATATTATTCTCTCCTTCCGGAGCATATCTCCCATTGTATTAATCCATTCTTTAAGAGCAGGAGGGTCCTCCGATATCCAATGAGTCATTATAAGCTTGCGGGCCAAAAACAAAGATCTAATAACAGCGTGATTCAGTAGCTTTAGTTCTAAGCAGATCAGATGCTATGCCTTGCTTCAGACTTTCCTGATCAACATGGTTGTTCCAAGTCAGTTTCTGAAGGCAGAGGCAGCCAGGAAACTTATATTTTCAAAAGGAGGTCAGCAATGGCAGCTTCTGTTACTTTTTCCATCACTTAGTTTGGTTCTTCAAATAATACCCTTAGGCCCCTTTCACACTGGGGTGGGGGGTGCGGTGGCAGTAAAGCGCCGCTACTTTAGCGGCGCTTTAAGCGTTATTAAGCGTTATTAAGCGTTATTGGCGTTTTGCGTTTTTTAGCATTTTATTCCCACCGAAAAACGCCTCTTTGAACACAAATTTCAGGCGTTCAGGAAAAAGCCAATAAACTCCAAAGCTTGTTAACACTAAAAAAATACCCATGTGTGCATGGACACATAGGCTAACATAGAGTTCAGTTTATGGGCTTTTTAAAAAAAAGTCCAAAACGCCAAAAAAATGCAGTTTATCAGCTTCAGTGTGCATGGAGCCTAAGAATTGCATAAATACCATGTAAGACCAGTGTGTGTGTGTGTGTGTGTGTGTGTGTGTTTTTATTGTTTTTTTTTTTTTTTTGCTGTTTTTTTGCTTTGTCTTTGTTTGTTTACTGTTTTTGTAATTGTACATTTTGTGTCTGTGTTTTGAAAAAATCAATAAAAACGTATATTTAAAAAATAAAAAATAAATAAATAAAAATATATTTTTTCATCTCATTCTCACGGTGGCCATTTTCATGAAGAACAGATTAATCCATCTTTACTTCTTGGAACCCTGTCTAGAACTTTACCTTCTGGAACATGTGACAGGAACTACCCTAGGTGTGTGAGGCCAGGGTTGAATCAGGGTTACATCACCAGTGCCTCACTCCCAAAAGTGTGAATGGGTACCTGTCAAAAACAGATACCCGCTCTCCACCGGAAGGTGCCAAATGTGGCACTGGAGGTGGGGAGGAGGCAGAGAAAGCATAGCTTTCACTTTTGGCTGGAACTCCACTTTAACCAAAATGTTGTTGCATAGATTGTGATTTGATTGTGATCCCACAACAAGGTGACAAGAGTACTTATCAAATGTTTAAAGCAATATGCAAAATGTATTAAAATTAGTGTTATACCTAAATCCTTTGAAGATCTAAGTGGAGAGTTTTCTCTACAATCTAATTGGTTCTATCAATTCCTTCAAGTAAGACATTATTTACATGCTCAATTCTCTTCTGCTAGGATATCCCCCCCCCCCCCCATTCTTGTTCTTGATAAGATAGTACAGGCAGGGTCAACAAAGGGTCTCACCTCTGCTACATATAGGGTATTGTCAGATAAGTTCCTACTCTAGGGCTGGTTGGGAAAGAGATATCGGTTTCTATCCCCGAGGAGGCCTGGGATGATATTCTTCGGTCCTCGCCCCGAGTGTCTCTTTCTCCATCACACAGACTGACGCAGATTTTTATTCTCCACAGAGTCTATAGAACTCCCCGATTTCTGTATGCAATCGAGGCCAGCCTGTGCTAGATGTGGTAATACAGGCACGTTAATACATCTTTTGTGGCGGTGTCCGAAACTCCAGAGATACTGGGAGGAGGTGATTGATAGCTTAAACGGGCTATGGGATATTAATAATATAGTTGAACCACTTATATGTCTATTGGGCTACTGCGATACGTCTATTTATACCTCCTCTATTGGTAATACTATAAGATGCGCACTCTTTGTAGCCCGTAGACAGATCGCTCTTAAGTGGACTTCTCCCTACCCGCTGACTGTATCTGAGTGGATTTTAGATCCTAATAGAATTATTCTTTTTGAAAAACATACATACTTCCTAAAGAATTCCATGAGTAAATTTGATGCTACCTGGTCAATAGGGATGAGCCGAACACCCCCGGTTCGGTTCGCAGCAGAACATGCGAACATGCGAACAGGCAAACATTTATTTGAAAACACGAACACTGTTAAAGTCTATAGGACACAAACGTGAAATATCAAAAGTGCTAATTTTAAAGGTTAATATGCAAGTTATTGTCATAAAAAGTGTTTGGGGACATTTGTCCTGCACCAGGGAACACGTATCAAAGTTTTTAAAAATAGCAGTTTTTTCAGGAGCAGTGATTTTAACAACTTAAGCCCCGAGCCTGTTTTTCAGATTCGGTGTTTACGAGACTAAAACATTTTTTTTTGCTATAAAATTACTTAAAACCCCCAAACATTATATATTTTTTTCTAACACCCTAGAGAATAAAATGGCAGTCATTGTAATACTTTTTGTCACACCGTATTTGCGCAGTGGTCTTACAAGCGCACTTTTTTTGGAAAAAATTCACTTTTTTAAATAAAAAAGAAGACAGCAATAAATTTGGCCCAATTATTTTACATATTGTGAAAGATAATGTTACGCCGAGTAAAATGATACGCCTAAAAATTGCGCCCGCTCGTGGCATAGCGTCAAACTTTTACCCTTAAAAATCTCGATAGGCGACGTTTAAAAAATCCTATAGGTTGCATTTTTTGAGTTACAGAGGAGGTCTAGGGCTAGAATTATTGCTCTCGCTCTAACGATCGCGGCGATACCTCACTTGTGTGGTTTGAACGCCGTTTTCATATGCGGGCACTACTCGCGTATGCGTTCGCTTCTGCACGCGAGCTCGTCGGGATGGGGCGCTTTAAAAAAAAAAAAATTGGGGTTTCAGATTTATTTTCATTTATTTTATAATTTTTAACACTGAAATAATAAAAAAATAATAATTATGTCTTTTATTCCTATTACAGGCAATGTAAACATCCCTTTTAATAGAAAAAAGCATGGCAGGTCCTCTTAAATATGAGATCTGGGGTCAAAAAGACCTCAGATCTTATATTTAGGCTTAAATGAAAAAGAAAAGAAAAAAAGAAAAAGAAAAAAAGGTAAACAAAAAAATTGTCTCTTTAAGACGCTGGGCGGGACTGATGTTTTGATGTCACTTCCGCCCAGCAGAGCTATGGGGACGGGTGAGAGACATTTTTCCCTCACTCGCATCCCCGGACAGCAGACGAGCAGACCTGATCGCTTCCGCCGCTGCCGACCGGCTACGGTAAGCGGCGGGAGGGCGCGGGAGAGCGGCGGGAGGGGGGCCCTCTCCCGCCACCGATAACGGCGATCTCGCGGTGAATCCACCGCGGAGACCGTGTTATCGTGTGCAGACCCGCCCACTGTAAAGATGGATATCTCCGTTGTGGCAGCAGCTGCTGCCGTTACCGAGATATCCATCTTTAAAAATAGGACGTATATATACAGTGGGCAGGCGTTAAGTGGTAAAGACGCTGGGCGGGACTGACATTTTTCCCTCACTCGCATCCCCATACAGCAGCCGAGCGGACCCGATCGCCTCCGCCGCTACCGGCGGCTACCGTAAGCGGTGGAGGGCGCGGGAGATCGGCGGGAGGGGGGGCCCCCTCCCCCGCCACCGATAACGCCGATCTCGCGCCAAATCCGCCGCGGAGACCGCCGTTATCGTTAACAGGACCGTCCACTGAAGAGATGGATGTCTCGGTTGTGGCAGCAGCTGCTGCCGTTACCGAGATATCCATCTTTAAAGTGCCGGCGTATAACGATGGTGGGCGGTCGGTAACTAGCTAATAATGCTTAAAGTGAAACAATAAAAGTGAAATATTCCTTTAAATTTCATACCTGGGGGGTGTCTATAGTATGCCTTTAAAGTGGTGCATTTTTCCCATGTTTAGAACAGTCCCTGCACAAAATGAAATTTCTAAAGGAAAAAATCATTTGGTCAAGATGGCTTCAGTCAATGACCTAGGTATCATGTAAACTAATAGGTACTATGTACTTTGTACTTTTTAATATTGGATACAGCTTTTTTGTCCCTTTTTCTCTTTTTTCATATATACTACAAGAGTAGGGTGGTGGTTGGTGGACACGGGGGGTTTTGTTGAGGCGGGGTGGTTTGGGGTCCTTTTTTTCCTTTTCTTGGGTTGTGTTTTGGTTAATGTGATTTTGTTTGTACAATTTGAATGTAGTGTCTTAATGTTGTTTGCATATATAAAAAAAAGGTCTGATTTAAAAAAAAAAAATAATGTTTTGCTGGTTTTTTTTGTAAGGTATTGTTAGGTATGACCTTCATTCTTTACTCATGTTATTGTTGTACTTGTATGACATCACTGATCGCTGCCCCTTTTAGTTCACATTTAGTAGTAAATCAGCTGTAAACCTCAAAAAAAAAAATCCTATTTTTTTAGACCTAAATGTAATTTAGTAAATAAAAAACACAAACAAATATACTATGTATTAACTTTTCAACAAATGTTGTACTATTATAAATGGTAACATAATTTAAAATCGCAACTGGAGATCCACAAGTAAAAATAGAATTTGAGTGTGTCACTGATTACATCAAAACATTGCTTACCCACTTGCAAGCGGCACATTTTAGCCAGACAAATCGTGTATTTATCAAATCCCAGATGCACAATTGTTGTACCATCTATTCAAGGCATAAATATATTTCATTCGGTTCAGTCTCGTATTTTTCTAAACTTATATTTTACAGTAAAGTAACAACATTATTATAACAATAACACCCCATTGTGTTGTAATGCTTGGCTTATGTGAACAGTATCAGAACAGAACATAAAGAAGGTGTTTTTATGTTTCATATTCTACACTTGTTTGTTTTCACTGCTGTAAAGAGCTGTAGTGCTAGACATATTTCTATTGACAACCATTACAACAGTGCCATCCCCAGGTTAGAAAAGGTGCTGCATGACACGAAAGGTACATTTAATTTCATCAAAATGCATTAGGATTTAAAATATTTTAAAAAGTTTGTTGTTTATATCGTTATTGTTACTTTGGTCAAATGCATTGTAGTCAATAGTGAATGCAAAGTTCACATTTTTTCTTTAAAAATGTAATGGATTTTAAATGGTTCCTGGGAGATACAGAAACGCCTTTCAACTACCCTGGGTGAGTTTTTTTTTTTGCCAAAAATAGCCTCTTACTAGTCCCATTATTTCATATTTTTTTCACAGACTTAAAAAAAAGCAGCAATTGTTTTTTTTAAATGACACTATACAAATAATATTTAATTACACTTTTTTTTTTTTTTTAAAGTGTATTTTTGTGCGTGAACTTGAGAGAGGAGCCGGACTGCAGGAGTTGGGAGTAGGCAGACCCTCTCCCCAGAGGCAATCTGCCATCCTTCTCCATGCCCCTGGTGGCAATGGCGGGTGTGAGGGAGGACCTCCCCCTCACCCCGCCCTACCTGCTCCGCTTGGGAGCCCAACAGGGCCCAACGGGACCCCGACGGGGCAGAGGGACTCCCCCTATGAGGAAGTGAGGGGGCCCAGCCCGCTCAGCCAGTCCTGTAGGTCCTTTGCCTCTCTTTTTTAGGAGACCGCATGGCCAAAGTACGTGCGTGTTAAACCAATTTTGTGTGCGTGCAAGTGTGGTGGTTTTTGTGGGAGGGGGGTAGGCGTACTAAGCACAGGCTTACCTTGCATAGCACACCCACCGGGAGCCGGGCTGAGACCACCAAACTCAATTCACATGTAGCCAAGACCGGTATCCGAACCCTTGGCTGCAGAGGTGAACGGCTTATCAGCGCAGTGCCAATCACGTTGAGCCACCACAGCTCCCTCTTTAATTACACATTTAAATAGACAACAATAAAAAATACAAGTAACAAGTAAAATAAACTAAACTACCTTAAACCCACTTTCTAAAAAAGGAGGAAAAAAAACATTTCAGCAAAGTGTCACAAAGAGCAAAATCATATTAAATCAGTTTTACACTAAAATCTGTCTGCTCATGCCAATAGGTGGTAACAATTTGAAGGTAAAGTAAGTGTGAATAAAATAAAATAAATAAAAAATACAGTGCCTTAGCATTTAATTATTTTTCCCAAATTTGTATCATTTTGATTACGTTTAGGTAGAAAAAGCATACACATTTTTTCTACAGTATATTTTGGATAAAAATAGCAAAATAATAGCCCAAACTATCTCAAGCTTCTATTTTCTCTCTGGGTAATATATTCAATGCATTTAAAGGTCAAATCCACTTTTGTAAAATCACAACAGTATCTGTAGCAAATAACATTCTGAATGTGCTCTGTTAATTGATGTCTGTAAAATAAAACTGGAATATATGTGTTATCATTTATCATTAACATTTTATTTGAAACCACAGAGAATAAATCAGGAGAAGGTATATGTACAGCATACTCACAATTACACAAAAGTATCTGAACGTCTTGGATTGCCCCAAGCTTAAAATAGTTATTCTTAAACGCATGATCAGTTTTAGGAGTCCATATACTGTACAGGAGATGAATATTGTATCTGTAGTTGGCTCCAAACAACTTAACTGGCTGTTTTCAGGGATCTTGTTGATTATTGAACTTGGAATAACGATTCAAAACTGTGCTATCTTAGCTTCAGTCGTGTGACTGATTTAGGGACTGGATTTCTGTGCAGGCCATATAGTCTGTGGTCTAGGGAGACACAGTGGCACTAAACCACATATGGTTGATAAAATAGTATGCAAACATCCTCCCCATCCAGTGGGTACTAATTTGAATTACTTTTGTTGGTGCCTGGTACAATATTGATTGTAAATTAAACAAACAGTGCCCCAAAATATACCTAACTTTTGGGCTGGGTTCACACATGTCCAGTGCGAATTTCCCCTCCATTTTCACTGCAAAGTTCCAAAGCAGCTGTTTAGTGGTTCAGTTTCGATTTCCAGAAACGATTCAGATACAAATTTACAGAGTCGGTGGCCACCGGCATGTTTGAAAAGGTGCTTTTGGGGGGAACCCTACCCCAAAATACCATCCTATCAGAAACCATGAATCAGACCGAGACAAAAGTACAGTTAAATCACACTTGTTTTATAATAATAATAATAATAAAAAAGTAAACAGAGTAAGCGTAGTCATAACATGATCGGATAGTTAGCCAAGCCAAATGTCAGAGAGCCAGAGATATACATAGTAGAACAGCAAGCATGATCAGGAGCCAGACGGGATGTCAGCTGAGCAAAGTCTTCAACAGGAAAGCAGGAGAAAGTCTCTGTGATGTTGACCAAGGCGAAGGCAGAGATCATCTGAACTGGAAGGCTTAATTAGGCAGGACTGACGAGCAGGATCATCAGCAGGTGAGTCACTGTGGAGAGATAGGAGCTGGCAATTAGCTGACAGCTAAGCAGCCATCTCAGAGAAGGAAGGGCTGAGCCCAGTCCTGACACCTCCCCATTGTTTTTTTTTCAATTTGTAATTTAAACTGATGACATGTGCAATTCATATGCGTTTCCATAGAAGGCAATGAGCCCGGAACTGCAGTGATCCAAAAATGCACAGGACTCTTTTTAATTTTGCAATGAATTTTCACTGCTGCTGCACTGCAGATATGTAAACCAGCTCACTGTGCTGATCAAATGTACAATACAGAGGGTGTACTGTATATGTATATAGAAGGGGTGGATGGTATTGGTGTATAGAGGAAGGAAGGTGGGTATATACAGCTCTATATACAGGACAGATGATGTATATCTGCAGTCAGTGATGATGGAGGAATACAGGAAGGAAGATGGGTGTATATAGCTGTATACAGGACAGGACAGATGATATGATCTTTCCCATATCTGGCACCCCCCATTCACTGATCATTTCTGTATGCACTCAGCTGCCCCCCTCATCTGTATATATGTCAGACCCCCCCCCCCCCCTGTACACAAACAGCCTCCTCCCTTCACTTGTACTCACAGCCCCCACTTGTAAGGTCACAGTGTTCTTCCTTCTCCCAAGTCCTGTTTCCACATGTCCATTTGAAAATACATTACAGGCATTAAAGCAAACACGGGGGCGCACATACAGGAAGCGGGCAGAGGTGGCAGTAAAGAGCTCTGTAAGCTCTGTGACACTGATCTTGCAACAGCTGTGGAGCCGACTTGCACAAACACAGAGAGAGTCAGCACAGCCACAGATGTGAGCATGGCAGACCCTTGCCGATTCCGGGGGGGGGGGGGTCTTTTTCCCCCCTTAACCCTATGAGCGGACGCCAATGCACTCTGCAGCATGGGTGGTCCCTACTTCAATGGTTTGTGGAAATAAAACATGCACCTGTGTTAGTGATTAGTCAGAAATATAAAATGCTCCTGTCTTTAGTAAATGGGAGTAATAGGTTCCCTGGTATCAATGGTTGATGGGAGTAAAAAATGTCCTGTTATGTTTTGTCAGTGGGAGCTATGTTTCTCTGGTGTCAATGATCAGCGAGAAGGATGGTGCCCTGTGGTCAGTGGGAGAAGCCCCTGTGTCATGAGGCAGTGGGAAATGGTGCCCTATTATTGGTTTTCAGTGATTTAGGAATTATAACATGGGGTAGTTAGCTCTCGTGGTAGATGCGTTTATACAGTCCTTGTAAGATAGGTAATTCATTTAAGCCCTTTTTTTGAAATGGTAGAAAGCAAAACAATGGTCCAACATAAAGTTTCCCACGCAGGGAATCTTCTCTATCTTCAGCATAATAAAAACACTGGAAAATGCTGAGCCACCTGGCTCATAAGTACACTCAGATTCAACTGCAGTACCACACTGCACCTCTTACCAGTCTCTCTAACTGTTTTGTCCAGCTCTCCTGGATACCTGGCTCTCTAGCCTTTAGTCACAGCACCCTGCTGCACGGCCCACCTCTGGCCTATGGATGACACCCCGATAGTAGCTGACCTCACCCCTGGAACGAGACCTGCTGTCTCCTGGCTTGAGGCTGGGGCCCTCTGACCCCTTGGTGGGATGGGATCCTCTGTCTCTTCGCTTGTGGCTGGGCACCTCAGACCCCTTGATGAGACTCTCTGTCTCTTGGCTTTTGGCTGGGGCCCTCTGACCCCTTGGTAAAACCCTCTGTCTCTTGGCTTTTGGCTGAGCACCTCTGACCCCTCAATGAGACCCTCTGTCTCTTAGCTCTCAGTGGCACCTCTGATGCCATGATGACACCAGCTGTCTCTTGGCTTCTGGCTAGGCACCTCGGACCCTTCGATGAGACCCTATGTCTCTTGGCTTCTGACTGGGGCCCTCTGACCCCTTGGTAAGACCCTCTGTCTCTTGGCTTCTGGCTGGGGCCCCCTGACCCCTGGTATTTTTTGCTAGAAATTACTAAGAACCCCCAAACATTATATATTTTGGTAAACAGAGGCCCTAGAGAATAAAATGGTGGGTGTTTCAGCGGTTTTATAAAAACAAAATACACTTTTTAAAATATGACTGCACAAAAAACAATTGTTTGGTAAAATATAAAAGAGGATGTTAGTCCAAGGAAATAAATACCAAACACGTCAAGCTTTAAAATTGCACATGCCCATGCAATGGCAACAAACTATGTACATTTTATTATCAATAGGCGACGCTTAAAAAGTCTTTATAGGTTACCACTTTAAATTTACACTGGCGTACTGGTGCGAGAATTAGGCCCCTTTCACACTGGCAGTTTCCACCAGTGGACCTACCCATTCAGCAGGGCATCTGTCTGATGATCCCCGCTGAGCAGGTGAAAAACAGGGCCGTGTCCACTCCGCTGATGCAGAGCGGATTCAAGTACAGCCTGCTGTCCTCTATGGGCTGTCAGTTTGAAACAGACAGATCCATTGGATGGATGAGGAATGGATCCCCATCCATCTGTTTTTAGTGGATAGTATAGGATCAGATATTGGCGGGTGTCAGCAGACACATGTCCGCTAACATCTGCCGAAAGCAAGGGATGATCCAATTAAGTCCACCTGAAAAACTGACCTGATGAGTGCATCGGTGGGAATGGGGCCTTATTGTCCTCAATCTGATGTTCGAGGTGATACCTCACATGTGTGGGGCAATCGCTGTTTTTTTATTTTTTTATTTAATAGGGTATGCATCAAAATAATATAACAGTGCAAGATATGATAATTGGGTACATAGAAACCATGAAAAAGCATTAATAGTAGTAGTAGAGAGAATTGCGTTGCTGAGGAAATTAGTCCTCAACACCACACTGATATATTTCACAATTTAAACTTGTATGCCGCGTACACACGATCATTTTTTGTGATGAAAAAAAACGACGTTTTCTGTGAAGTAAAAAACAACGTTTTTGAAACGTCACTTTTCAAAGACGATGTTGCCTACACACCATCGTTTTTTTCACAAAAAGCGAGGTTACGTTCACCACTCTTTTCCATTGAAGCTCGCTTCATAACTAGCTTCTGGGCATGCGCGTGTTGAAAAACGTCGTTTTAAACAACGTTTTTGCTACACACGGTACTTTTTCTGAAGCAAAAAACAACGTTTTGAAAAACGACACAAAAAATTCAAGCATGTTGGAATTTTTTTTTGGTCGTATTTTTTAAGACAAAAAACGACGTTTTGCCCACACACGACCAGTTTAAATGACGTTTTAAAAAACAAAGTTTTTTTTTCATCGCAAAAAACGACCGTGTGTACGCGGCATTAGGCCGTGTACACACGATCAGACATGTCCGATGAAACTTGTCTGACGGACCGTTTTCATCGGACCAGGCTGAAGTGGTCTGTTGGTCTGATGTGTGTACACACCATCGGACCAAAATCCCCTCGGACCAGAACGCGGTGACGTAGAACACAACGACGTGATGAAAAAACGAAGTTCAATGCTTCCAAGCATGCGTCGACTTGATTCTGAGCATGCGCGGGTTTTTGGTCCGATGATTTTGTGTACTAACCATCGAACCTGTCCGACGGACAGGTTTCCATCGGACATGTTTTCAAGCATGTTTCGGAACTTTGGTCCGCTGGAAAACGGTCCGATAGGCCGTACACACGATTGAACATGTCCGCTGAAACTGGTCTGCGGACCAGTTTCAGCGGACATGTTCGATCGTGTATACGCGGCCTTAGATAGAAAAGTATGGAATCCCATTATCCTCCAAGTATATAAAATAAAGCAGTGACTAATGAAAGAACAAAACACGATCTGGTACACAGGAATTAGAGTCTGTGCTTATGGCCTCCTAACGTTCATACCCATAATCTCAATGCACACCCAAAACTTTTTCACGATTTTTTATTTTTGTAAAATTGTTTTTTGAGAAAGGGAAAAGAAGCCCCGTAGGGTTGTCTGGTGGGAGAGAGAAAATAAAGAAAGAAAAGTAAGCAATAAAGTAAAAAGCATTGGGGGAGGGGGTGAGAGTCCACGATGGGATCAATGGGTCTCCAAAACAAGCTCAATGTAGTAGTTATTGGCAAGTTGGGATAATTATAACAATTCATCTGAGTAGTAAAACATGTTCCAGTGAAGCCATCGTGTGCTGTGTTCCCCACTTTTATTTCTGAGAGTGGTTGTCAAAAGCTCCATTTGTTGGATATCCTCTACCCTGGTAAGCCAATGAGAGATGGTAAGTGGAGATTGTTTCTTTCACATATTGGGGACGCAGGCCCTAGTGTCATTCAGTAATAGTGATGAGCGGAATACGCCATATTCGATTTCGCGAATATTTCGAAGAATATTCGCGAATATTTCGAAGAATATTCGCGAATATTCGTTAATATCGAATATTCGTGATATTTTATAAAAAAAAAAATAATAATTTTTTTTATAAAATATCACGAATATTCGATATTTACGAATATTCGCTATATTTTATAAAAATAAAAAAATAGCGAAATTTCGCATATGTGAAAGCGAAAATGATTGCGAAATTTCGCTATTTTTTTTTTGGATAAAATATCACGAATATTCGATATTTACGAATATTCGCTATATTTTATAAAAAAAAAAATTGCGAAATTTCGCGAATGCGAAATTTCGCGAATGCGAAATTTATTGCGAAATTTATTGCGAAATTTGAAAAATACGAATATTCGAAATAGCGAATATTCGCCGCGATATTCGAGGTATTTGCGAATACTCGAATATGCAATATTCGTAGCGAATATTCGCAATGCGAATATTCGTGAGCAACACTATTCAGTAAGTGCTTTAAGACTAATGGTATTTCTTTCTTTTACAAAGATCTTATTGTCATATAAACTACTGTAACAGTACAGGTTCACAACAGCATTTTAACATACAGAGTATAAAGTAGATCCAGGCCCGAGAGCCCACATCAGCATACTGGAAACAAGGTCTTATGCTATACTCTATTGAAAAGAAAAATTAAAAAGTCAATAGAACAAGATGGTCTAAAGTCCGGGCTTCGCCCGGCTGACTTATGGTATTTCTTTCTGGACATAGGTGTTAAGTTTAGAAGCACTGCCGCCGGCTTGTCAAATAGGGAGACATCCGTTAATTTGTGAACAATCTTTAAGGCCGCGTACACACGAGCAGACAGATTGGTTCAAATCGGTCGGGCCGACCGATTTGAACAAATCTGTCTGCTGGGGACGTACTGGTTTGATCGTGTACACACGATCAAACCAAAATCCCCGCCGCCAGACGGCGCGGTGACGTGGCGGTGACATTGACACCGCCACGTCACCGCACCAGGAAGTAAAACACTTCCGCGCATGCGTCGAAACCATTCGGCGCGTGTGCGAGAAGACATGTCTGCTGGTTAGCGTACTAACCAGCAGACATGTCGAGCGGACGGGTTCCCAGCCGACAGATTTGAAAGCATGCTTTCAAATCTGTCGGCTGGCCAAATCCGTCGGCTAGCCCGTACACACGATCAAATCTGTCTGCTGGGACGGTCGGGCCGACCGTTTCCAGCAGATAGATTTGATCGTGTGTACGTGGCCTAAGACTTGTTCAAAAAAAGGTTGGATATTTGTGCAGTCCTAAAAGATATAAAATATTATACCAACCTGGTTTCTGCATCTCCAACAAGAGGAGCTGTGTCCCGGGAAGATAGGCGCTAAGACAGAGGGAGTCCGGCACCACCGTGACCAGGGATTACCAGATTAGGGAAATGGTACAGAGTCTTGTTCTAAGGAGACCCAAAGTTTAAGGGAGGAGTGCCTGTGTCTCGTCACATAGGGCTACCCATCACAGTTTGCTCCCTGAATTGACAAAACAGCACACTAAACCGCCATGGGAGGCCGAATGTGACGAAACACCGCCAAGTTGCTACACTCCGCATTCCTCCACACTAAGGATACAGTGAGAAGGGGATAACTGGACCTGTTTGTACTCCTCCCAGAGTTTTACATTTTACACTTATTTATAACAGTAAACTGAGGTTATATAGTGAAATACAGTACTTAGAACTCCGTCTGACCGTTTAGATGTTGAATTTTAAAAGCAGTGGCAAGCCTGCTGATCTCACAGGTTTGCTAATCTGACAGAAGTCCACTGCTTTTAAAATTCAACATGTAAACAGTCAGACAGAGTTCTAAGTACTGTATTTCACTATATAACCTCAGTTTACTGTAATATATAAGTGTAAAATGTAAAACTCTGGGGGTTGTACAAAGATGTCCGCTTTCTCCCTTCTCACTGTATCCTTAGGCCCCATACACACGAGCAGACAGATTTGTTCAAATCGGTCGCACAGACCGATTTGAACAAATCTGTCTGCTGGGGACGTATTGGTTTGATCGTGTACACACGATCAAACCAAAATCCCCGCCGGCAGATGGCGTACCAGGAAGTAAAACACCAGGAAGTAAACCATTCGACGCGTGTGCGAGAAGACATGTCTGCTGGTTAGCGTACTAACCAGCAGACATGTCGGGCGGACGGGTTCCCAGCCGACAGATTTAAAAGCATGCTTTCAAATCTGTCGGCTGGCCAAATCCGTCAGCTCGCCCGTACACATGATCTAATCTGTCTGCTGGGACGGTCTGGCAGACCGTTTCCAGCAGACAGATTTGATCGTGCGTACGTGGCCTTAGGGTGGAAGACTGTGGAGTGTAGCAAGATGGCAGTGTTTCATCACATTCGGCTACCCAGCGCGGTTTCAGTGTGCTGTTTTTTCGTAAAAGTGTTGGAACGCATATGGCGGCGTCGCACATGCGCAGTGCGAAATTTTTCAGCGGAACGTCACTTCCGGAAAATATTTATTGTTTTTATGAGTAATGGCAGCGATCAGAGATTTTTAGCGGGATTGCAACATTGAAGCAGACAAATATGGGCACTAAGTTACACTTTTTGGGGACCAGTGACACCAATACAGTGATCCGTGCTAAAAAAAAAAAAATGCACTGATTATGGTATTATTGACAATGGCAGGGAGGTGGGAGGTGCTTTGCCTGTGCTTTCTAACAGTGGAGGGAGTGGATAAACTGGAGGAAAACAGATACAAGATCTCTCCTTTGTTTCCTGACAGATCAGCGGTTTACCTTGTTTACATAGGCACACCTCTGATCTGTCTCTCCCAGTGGCGGCTGGTGCTCAAATTTTTTTGGGGGGCGCAAACAAATGAAAAAAAAAAAAAACACAATTGCAGCCTCACTGTGCCCATCAAAGGCAGCCACTGTGCCATGCCATCAATTGTCACCACTGTGCCATGCCAAACGCAGCCACTGTGCCATGCCATCAATTGTTACAACTATGCCCACATCAATTGTTGCCACTGTGCCCACATCAATTTCCACTGTGCCCACATCAATTGCCACTGTGCCCACATCAATTGCCACTGTGCCCACATCAATTGTTGCCACTGTGCCCACATCAATTGTTGCCACTGTGCCCACATCAATTGCCACTGTGCCCACATCCATTGACCCCACTGTGCCCACATTAATTGTCCCCCACTGGTGCCCACATCAATTGTCCCCATATCAATTGTCCCCGCATCAATTGTCCCCACTGTTCCCTGTAACATGCTGCCAGTCAGATTGCTCCCCCCCCCCTGGCACTTACCTTTCTGGGGTTCGCCATCTTCCTTCCACTGTCCCTCAATGTCTTCTGCCGCCCTCGATGACGCTCCAGCCAATCAGGTTACGGATAAACAGAATCACTGAAACCTGATTGGCTGAGATGGCGTCAGTCTTATTCAAGGGACGTAGCCCACTACGTTCCGAGATAAGACATCCGGGAGCTGAAGGACTGCACTTCCCCACAGCCAACCAGCTTTCCTTAGTCAGATAATCGGTGCCCTATGTCCGGTTATCTGACTAGGCTGGCCACAATAACACACACTCAGGCAATGAGTGTATGTTATTTGCGTGGCGCTGCAAAACACATTTTTAAATGCCTTTTTTTTATTTATTTTTTTAAGACTACAGGAGGGGGGGCGGCGCCCGGGCGCCCCCTATGGACGGGCCGCCACTGGTCTCTCCACAGAATGAGCGGCGGGTCACGGCGGGCATCGCAGATGCTACACCGTGTGCACAAAATCACGTACGGCTACGTGATTTTGCACAGCCGGGCCGCCCTGCCGCAGTGTATGTACGGTAGGCAGTCCGGAAACGGTTAATCAGTACAGTTGTTGTTTAAAAATACAATACAAATACACCTCAAGACATTACATCACTTATGAATTTTTATTCTGTCATATGGGGATAAACTTTAGTAAACATTTTCAATATGAGACTAGCATGCAAAAAAATATATATATAAAATAGACGATCATTTGTCCAATAATCTTATTGTGTGTACCAGGCATTAGAAAGCTACAGCGTTGGGTTGGACCACTGAGCGCAGCAGTGATAATCTCAAATCCAAGTCTATATTTTAAGTTCTTTCAAGTTGTTAGTGATTTTCTTGGAAAATGTGTGCTTGCATTGTACAGAATTGTGGCTTTTTAATTCCTTAATCATTAGTGCTTTTGGTATAATCTTTAAAAATAATGAAGAAGGCCCCCCACATCTCTCTGACAAAATTGTTACTGCTCATACCTGGACATCCATTTCACTTGTCAATTTTCACCACAGGAACGTTGACCATTGACATTTACCTCCAATAGATGTAATCAAAATAGCATTGAGATGTTCTAATTTAAATGAAAAACCAAATTGCTTTGTTTGTCTGTGCTGGTCGGATCTACGTTTCTATTGGACACAGAGACTGTTAAATAATCATAATGCTTGTTACTAGGAAACAGACTCAGTCTGGTACTGCTAATGAACAAAAATGGCAAAGTAATTTTTTAAAGCGCACCAAGGGCTCATACTTATGGCTTTTGAAAAGCACTTATGTTCAACCTCCTGTCAAATGTGAAATACATTTGACAATCATTAATAACATTTTAGGGTATTTGTCAAGCTTCATGAAGGCTTCGGGGGAAACTTTCCTGGCATTTGTGAGCATACGACAAAAGAAGTCAAAGAAAATAAGTGTTTTAGGTTTTTGTTTGGTGGGCTTAGAGCTTTTGGTGGTATTTGCTGGATTGTGTGAAGTCGGATGTGTCCGCCATATTGTTGCAGTCCCAATAATAATAATAATCGCAGATCGCCGCCATTACTAGTAAAAAAAAAAATCTGTCCCCTTTTTGTAGGCGCTATAAATTTTGCGCAAACCAGTCACTTATTGTCTTCTTGCTTTGAGTAACAGGTTATTTACATATCTAGTTTGAACATGTTTATCAAATGTTATGTTATGTTTTTATCATAATATGAGGTGATCCAAAGTATAAAAAGTGAGAAATCCACCCCTCCCCCACATAACACATCCTGGTAATATACAATGAATTATGGATCACCTCATATTATGATAAACATAACATAACATATGATAAACATGTCCAAGCTAGATATGTAAATAACCTGTCACTCAAACCAAGAAGAGAGAAACAGACTTTTTATTTAGACAGGTTTTTATCTGGAAGTCTGTTACTTTTCACTGAACAATAAAAGAGGATTGATCAGAGCTGGATTAACTCTGTGTGGCAAGACTGGGCACAGATGATAGGAAATATTATACTCTACATTGTGACATCAAAAAAAAAGTTGGGTTTACATCCACTTTAAGTTCTAGGAACAATTCCCATGCAAACTGCAACTTCCTATGCAAAGTGAACAGCCTATTTGGAGTTAGTAAATTAACCACAAATTCACAATGCTAAATTCTAACAGCTTTAAATCAACTCATCTTGATGGTCAGATAATTACAGACAGCATGGCTTTATCGCCACCTAATTGAACTAAATTGACATGTCCAGAAAGCAGCAGTACACCGTTTTGGCACTTCCAGCACTGAATGTTCTGGCAAGGGCTGCTGGGGTATGCTACAGGGTCTATTGATCCTGGCTGTTGGGGGATCTATTGTTTCTGGGATAAGGGAGGTATTGCACCTGGTGGGGAAACTACTGTTTGGGTGATCTATTTTGCTGGGGGTATCTACTGTTGCAGGGAGTGGGGAGAAGTTTATTGTTGTTGGCTGCTGGGGGGTCTATTATTGATGGTGGGGAATTTATTGTTGCCGGCGGATCTACTGTTGAGGTGGGGTTTATTGTTACTGGGTGCTCGTTGGAAATCTTTTGGTGCTGGGTGTATTTTTTATCTGGGGGTCAACTGCTGTTTGGGGGGATCTATTGCCATATTTTGTTGTGGTTATTGTGTTACTTACTACTGACCTCTGAACTCTGCGCCATTCATAGAGTTCAGCAGGCTGCTAATAGCGGGGCTGGACAGTGCAGCTGTGCCCTACATCCACAGCTAAATGCCAGAGACTCATGCCGCCGGCCTAAATGCTCAGTGTGCATGAAACCATACCTATTTACAGCATACCCATGCATACAACATCAAATACTAACCTCGCTGGTGATTTTGCTAGCCTTACTTAGTACTGACTCTTGAATTCTCCATCAGCTACTACTAACTTCCTAATTCTGCTTCACTTACTTCTGACTCCTGAACTCTGAATCACTTACTACTGACTCCTTAACTCTGTGTCACTTACTACTGACTCCTGAACTCTGAATTACCTACTACTGACCTCCTAATTCTGCATCACTTACTACTGACCCCTAAACTCAGTATCACCTACTACTGACCTCTGAACTCTGCATCACTTACTCCTGACCCCTAAACTCTGCATCACTCACTACTTACTCCTGAACTCTGCATCACCTACTACCGACCTCCAAATTCTGCATCACTTACTACTGAACCCTGAACTCTGCCTCACATACAACTGACCCCTGAACTCTGTGTCACTTACTACTGACCCTTCAACGCTGTCATATAATACTGACCTCTGAACTCTGCCTTACTTACTCCTGACTATCGATGGGCCAAGCAACCCCCAGTTCATTTAGCACCAGAACTTTTGAAAATCGCAAAAATTCAGAACCGAATAACGAACCCCATTGGGACCCAAGCATGAAAAATCAAAAGTGCCCATTTTGAAGGCTTACAGTAGATATAAAAAAGTCTACACACCCCAGTTAAAATGTCAGGTCATACTTTTTTTTATATAAAGGGATGGTCAAAAACGATTGTGATATTTACTTTTTGACACTTTTTGTTGGTGAATGGGTAGGGGTACAACGTACCAGATACCTATTCATATAGGGGGCTGGGATCTGGGGGCCCCCTTGTTAAAGGGGACTTACAGATTCCAATAAGCCCCCACCCTAAGATCTCAACAACCAATGGCCAGGGTTGTCGGGAAGAGGTCCTTGTACCCATCAACATAGGGACATAGTTATTTTGGAGGGACCCCAAAGCACCCTCACCATGTTGAGAGCAAGCGGCCTGGTATGGTTTAGGAGGCGGAGCGCTCACTCTCCCCCCTTTCCTGGCCTGCCAGGCTGCTTGCTCGGATAAGGGTCTGGTATGGATTTTAGGGGGGACCCCACAGGAATTTTTCTTTACATTTTGGCGTAGCGTTTCCCTTAAAATTTATGCCAGACCCAAAGGGTCGGATATGGATTTTGGGGGGACCCCACGCAGTTTTTTTCAGCAACGCACTGAACTGTACTGCAGTAAATGGAAGAGAACACACTAAAATATACAGTGTTAAACTTGCAGTAACACACTGAACTGTACGGCGTTAAACAGAACATAATGCACTAAAATATTTGGCGTTGCAGTAATGTACTAAACTGTGCAGAGTTAATCTTGCATTGAAAAATACTGCATTAAAGAGCCAAATGGAACTTCCACTTTTCGGAACACCCCCCCCCCCCCCCTCCGATGTCACATTTTGTCTGTGCATAGGTCGCTGCGGTGACCTGCACCACGTCTGACGCCTACTTCGTCCCCCCCGCTGTCTTGTGGAAGACACACAGGTCCCAGAAGACAGCAAGGACCAGTAAGATCGTGCAGCGTGACTCAGTAGAGAATGCGCAGTAGAGAACCAGGAAGTGAAGCCTTGTGGCTTCACTTCCTGATTCCCTTACCAAAGATGGCGGCGCCTCCACCCCAGAGCCGAGGGACAGATCGGCTTCAGTTACCGACATCGTGGGTGCCCAGGACAGGTAAGTGTCCTAATATTACAAGTCAGCAGTTGCACTATTTGTAGCTGCTGACTTTTAATAAAAAAAAATTTTGGCGGAACTCTGCTTTAAGCGCGCAGTAACGCACAAAACTGTACTGCGTTCAATGGCACAATACGCACTAAAAAAAATGGTGTTAAACTTGCAGTAACACACTGAAATAAACTGTGTTAAACAGCATGTAACACACTGAAATAGATGGTGTTAAGCTTGCACTTGAACTAATGCAATAAAATACTCCCTACATTCACACTAATGTAAAGATAAATGATGGTCACATTACACTCTCACTGACTGAACTACCCCTACATTCACACTAATGTAAAGATGAATGGTCGCACTACACTAACATTGACTGAACTATCAATAGATTCACACTAAACTGATATTCTACATTATCAATAGGATCAGAATAGCACACTAACTAAAACTCACAAAAAAGGGGAATTTTGTGCTGTCCTTTAGAATAGATACGTGCATCAAGTGGAAGGACCCTGCTATGTGTGAAAAATTGATAATGTGCTATATGTAAACACCAATATTGAACTATAGTTAAATATAGGGTGACATGTGCTGGCAAAAATGTATGTAAAAAGCACCAGCTGTAACCATATACCCTGTTTCCCTGGAAATAAGCCCTACCTAAAAAATAAGACCTAGCATGATTTTCGGGGATGGCTGCAATATAGGCCCTACACTGAAAATAAGCCGTAGTTTAAGTCCTTGTAAAAACATGTACTTCATTTTGTAAAAAGATTATTATAATGTGCCCCGATAATTTGGTTGTTTGGCCAACGTGTGAACAGCCAATGTTTGGCCCCCCTATACTCGGGCTGAACCGTTCGCACCATCCCTGCTCCTGACTCCTGAATTCTGCATCACTTACTCCTGACCCTTGAACTCTGTGTCACTTACTACTGACCCCTTGAACTCTGTCATGTACTATTGACCTCTTAACTCCGCCTCACTTACTACTGAACTCTGCATCACTTTCTACTGACCCAGGAACTCTGTCATGTACTATTGACCTCTGGACTTTGCCTTACTGACTACTGGCCCTTGAACTATGTGTCACTTACTACTGACCCCTGAATCTGTGTCACTTAATACTGACCCTTGAACTCTGTGTCACTTACTACTGACCCCTGAACTCTGTAATTTACTACTGACCTCTGAACCCTGCCTCACTTAATCCTGACCCCTGAACTCTGCATTACTTTTTGCTGACCCCTGAACTCTGCATTACTTACAGCTGACCCCTGAACTCTGCATCACTTACTGCTGACTCCTGAACTTTGCATCACTGTCTGCTGACCCCTGAACTCTGCATTACTTACTGCTGACCCCTGAACTCTGCATCACTTACTGCTGACTCCTGAACTTTGCATCACTGTCTGCTGACCCCTGAACTCTGCATCATGTACTACTGACCCTTGAACTCTGCATCACGTACTACTGACCCCTGAACTCTGCATCACTTACTGCTGACCCCTGAACTCTGCATCACTTACTGCTGACCCCTGAACTCTGCATCACTTACTGCTGACCCCTGAACTCTGCATCACTTACTGCTGACCTCTGAACTTTACATCACATTGTGTAAATATTCATTTTAATAATCCAATTATGTGCAGGTGAAATAAGTAAACAGAGATTTTCTTTTTATGGTTGCGTGATTGTAACTTCAATGTCTCTGATCAGCGCAGCAGATGGCAAAAAAAATAAAGTTATTTATTAAGCTGCCAGCACTAATAATTCAGTAGCAAACAACACAACCCATTGCCTTTAACATACTGTTCTCTTTCATAAGTCGTAGCTCTTTAACTACCATATATAGCCCACAAGAGGGAACTAATCCTTCCTTATAAATAGTAACATGTCCTTGTGGAGTTCTGAGTGATGCATCTATAGACAAAACAAACGCACATGTACAAATAAATACTACCATCAGTACTTACTGACTCACAGCTGTATTTTTATCAGACTACCAAATTCTAAGTGGATTTCTAATCACATTTTCAGATACAAATCTAGTAGCAATTAAACATATTATTGTGTATCTTGAATACTTCTGACTTGCTGCTAAGTAAACTTAAAGTGGATGTAAACCCAAAAAAATGTATTTATTTTTTTGATGTCACAATGTAGAGTATAAGATTTCCTATCATCTGTGCCCAGTCTTGCCACACAGAGTTAATCCAGCGCTGAGTAATCCTCTTTTAAAGTTCAGTGCAAATTAACAGAATTCCAGATAAAAACGTGCAAATTATAAAGTCTGTTTCTCTGTTATTGCTTTCAATAACAGGTTATTTACATATCTAGCTTGGACATGTTTATCATAACAAGAGGTGATCCAAAGTTCATTGTATATTACTAGGATGTGTTATGATGTTATATCACCTAATGTTATGAAAAACAAAACATAACATATGATAAACATGTCCTAGCTAGATATGTAAATAACTTCTCACTCAAAGCAAGAAGAGAGAAAACTGATTTTTTATTTAGGCAGGGTTTTATCTGGAAGGCTGTTCATTTTCACTGAACATAAAAGAGGATTTCTTAGATCTGGATTAACTCTATGTGGCAAGACTGGCCACAGATGATAGGAAATATTATACTCTACATTGTGACATCAAAAAAATAAAACATTTTTTTGGGGTTTACATCCACTTTAAGAAAACATATGATATACCTCTTAACAGTTGTAAAGGATCACTTTACTTAAAGCGCACTCATACTAATGTTAAAGCAAGTAACCTGATGACTAGGGATGGGCTTCGAGTTCGAGTCAAACTCATGTTCGACTCGAACATTGCCTGTTCGCTGAACAATTTGGGTGTTCACGGCAAATTCAAAAACCCGCGGAACACCCTGTAAAAGTCTATGGGAGAAATCTAAAGTACCAATTTTAAAGGCTTATATGCAAGTTATTGTCATAAAAAGAGTTTGGGGACCTGGGTCCTGCCCCAGGGGACATGTATCAATGCCAAAAAAAGTTAAAAAAAATGAAATTTTTTCGGGAGCAGTGATTTTAATAATGCATAAAGTGAAACAATAAAAGTGAAACATTTAAAATTTCGTACCTGGGGAGGTGTATAGTATGCCTGTAAAGCAGCGCTTGTTTCCCGTGCTTAGAACTGTCCCTGCACAAAGTGTAATTTTTGAAGGAAAAAAAAGTAATTCAAAATGACTTGCGGCTATAATGAATTGTTGGCTTCCGGCAATAAAATCATTCATAAAAAGACCGGAGAACGAGAGTGGATTACCACCGCTGGAATCTTTTTTTTCATTTACATATTTTTTTTAAATAAAGGACTTTCCCAACGGTGTTGAATTTGGGGGGACCACCACACATTTTTTTTTTTTATTATTGATTTTTCTCTTTATTGCCGGGAGCCGACAATTCTTTATAGCCACGAGTGATTTAAAATGACTTTTTTTCCTTCAGAAATGACATTTTGTGCAGGGACAGTTCTAAGCACGGGCTTTACAGGCATACTATACACTCCCCCCAGGTACAACATTTAAAGGAATATTTCACTTTTATAGTTTCACTTTAAGCATTATTAAAATCACTGCTCCTGAAAAAACTGCCGTTTTTAAAACTTTTTTTTTTGCATTGATACATGTCCCCTGGGGCAGGACTCGGGTCCCCAAACACTTTTTAGGACAATAACTTGCATATTAGCCTTTAAAATTAGCACTTTAGATTTCAAACGTTCGAGTTCCATAGACTTTAACAGGGTTCTAAAGTGCACAGAAACTTTTGGTCTGTTCGCAGGATCTGGTGTGAACCGAACAGGGGGGGTGTTCGGCTCATCCCTATTGATGACTGACAAGTTAGTGGACATACATTACACAGACTGAATGCTCACATTTTCAGGTGTACTAAAGATACATGCATACACATTTAGGTGTCAGAATGTCATAAAAGACAAAAACATATTTTGTAATACTTTGGCGCTGTTCTGCCACCTTAATACTCATCTGCATGCAGATCAGATCCTCCCAGGGGCGGACTGACCACTAAAAATCTTTTTTTTAAATCCCAAGATTATAGCTGCCCCGCCTCTCCAGTACCTTTTCAGTGTGTATATGTGTATTCTGTGTGTATGTATACTGTGTGTGTATACTGTGTGTGTATACTGTGCCTGGGGACCCCATAATCTCCTATTGCCTGGGGGCCCCATGAGTTATCAGCCCACCCCTGGATCCTCCTCATATGAAATACAACTTTTGGTGGGTTGAATCTTCTACTAGCTTGGAGATTCCAGCTTTGAGAGTTCCTTGGTGATCCTATCCTATCCCACCATCTCCTGTAGCACTTTTTTAGGGATGAGGTTGGGGTTCATCGCTACCATTTGCCTAGAAGAATTTTGCCTAGAAGAATTTTCTTAAATCATAATGCACTGTGGGAACTTAGTGCTATGGCCAGCAGGCAGTGCCGGCCCAAGACATGGTGCTGCCTGGGACCAAGAATGAAATGCTGCCCCCCCCCCCCAAAAAAAAATATCATAAATACGCCCACCAAAAGGCCCCCCCACATTCATTGTTTTATATCATGATATAAAATCTAATTTATCAGAGAAGCAGATTTACCATATGCAAAGTTACAGTGAGTAAACCCATATTTGTTTATTTTAATGAGGCAGAAGGCCTGCAATAATTGTGCAAACTAAAGGGATGTAAAAATGTTGGGTCTATCCCAATGGGTCGAGAAAATAATTTTATTTTTAGGGATTTTATTAATGTAATAACAGGGCACAGCGGCGACAATTGGCACAGTGTAGACAATTAAAGGGCACAGTGGCAACAATTGGCACAGTGGCGACAATTGATGGCACAGTGGCTGCGTTTGATGGCATGGCACAGTGGTGACAATTGATGGTACCATGTCTGCGTTTAATGGCATGGCACAGTGGTGACAATTGATGGGCCCAGTGGTTGCATATGATGAGCACAGTCAGTGAGGCTGCAATCGTTTTTTTTTTTTCGTTTGCGCCGCCTCCCCCCAAAACATTTTGAGCACCAGTCGCCGGCCACTGGACAAACAAATGAATACTAGTTTGCAGATAGATAAGACAGGCAGTGCACAGCTGCCCAGGCCCGGCCCAGCACATGCCACAGCTACTGAACTGTAAGTTTAGTTACCTTTTCTTTAGGAGTCAGTCATGATGCACAGTACCATCCATGTCTGTGTGGCATGTGCTGGGGCCTAGGCAGGGCAGCTCTTATTTATTGCTCATGGATTCCATTTTAGTTTAGTTGCATTTTATTTAAGAGGAGTCACTCACTGTCTTAGAGGGGGAGGGCTCACACTGTCAGTCAGACAGGTGGTGGTCGGCGTCGTCTGGTCCACGTCCACAGGCAGCAAGCACAGACCCAGGACTCGATCAGGATGGATCATCCGAATCCGATCATGGAGGAGGTGCAGACAGTCGGTCGACTCGTGCGGAGCAATTTGGCGCGGAGGAGCGGCGCGCTGTGAATGCTGGGGCGGTCGCAACCTCCTCGGCTCCTCCTCCTCCTCCTGATGTAATCACAAATCACTCACTGGGTCTCTGTATTTCTGGTTGCTAGGCGCCGGCCGACGCTGTCAGCACGGCTCTCCGCGGCGCTCGTATGTAAGAGAGTGAGAGTGACTTTCTAATTCTGCCGGCCGGCTACCATTGGGTCCCATGGTAGGGCCGGCTCTGCCAGCAGGCCTAAAATGACCAATGGGGATGGGTTGGCGGAGACAGAGCTTTCCTAGCATCAGTGAATTGGAGGCTGTAGTAGAAGATTAAGGGAAGTTAGGAAATTGTACTTTCATTCTGATTGCTAGCCCTTTGGGCAATCAATCCTTTTGCTGAATTTTTTGTTGATCTATTATTGGGGGATTTTTTTTACTTTGTGGGTGATTTTGAGGTCAGTGGTCAATTTTAGCTGTTGTCCAGTCCATAGCAAAATCTATTTGTTTGTTGCAAGGCCTCCTTTTTTTTAAATTGGCTTCTGCTAAAGGGTGGTATTTTGGGGGTACAGTATATTGGTCTTTATTTTATGTTGATAGGGCCTTTTTTTTAAGTTTGGGGTGCTCAAAGTGCTGACATGACTTGTTATTGATCACCAGTTCTTGGAGCTGCCTTTTGGTCGAAGCACGCAGCTGCAATGTTTGAAAGAATAAAAATGGGAAACTGTGTGCACCTAAACCACCTTGCATTCACCACACCCCCCTATCTCCATAGTTAATGTAGCGCTAGCCCTGTAGAAGTGGCTGGATAGGATGGGTCTTTGCCTTGATCTTCTTAAGAACCTCAGCCCCTCTGAAACAACAGGTTGAGTGTACGAACATACAATATCACAGGAATTCACTGAAAATAATACATAGTAGTGCTATATCAAAGACTACAGGCACCACACCAGGTAATAAAAGCAAACTTAACCGCTTAAGGACCACCAGCACTCAGGCTTTCACACTGGGGAGGCATGAGAGACACTTTTCAGGCACTTTACAGGTGCTATTTTTAGCTCTAAAATGTCTGAAAAGTGACCCCAGTGTCAGGGACGTCAGGAGGGTGTGGCTAGGGGGGCTGGAGCCCCGAATGTGACCCTGAAAAGCCCCGAGTCTCAAAAAGGCACCATACAATATTTAGCCCCGAACACCGCCAAACAGGGAGCGATCTGATCCGCCGAGTGTGGCCGAGTCACAGGTCCCACCTTCTGGAGCCTGCAGAACATATGATGGACGTCTTACTTGTCCAATGCCAGGACCGTGGGATGTGTGACATCCATCATACGCGTCGCCGGCTCCAGAAGGCAGGGA
The DNA here is from genome assembly GCA_029574335.1 of Rana kukunoris. NCBI lineage: Eukaryota > Metazoa > Chordata > Amphibia > Anura > Ranidae > Rana > Rana kukunoris. The sequence goes on from CM056058.1 coordinate 122,190,770, forward strand.
TTACAGTCCCGCAGCCGCCACCACCACAGCCACAGCCACATTACAACACTGAGATCCCCGCTCGGCGCTGAAGCAGTTCTCAGAAGAGATCAGAGTGACTACACCGATGAAGAGGAGGGGGCCCGCTGCACTGGGGTGACTGTGTGTTGATTACCTGACCTGACCTGCTGAGCTGTGCTGGTGCTGCGGGCAGTCTTCTCCATACTGCCTTGTGCCTGCTGGCCGTGCAGGCGATGAAATCCAAGCAGTCTCCTCTCCTCCTCTGGTTGTCTGCTGTGACACATGCTGCACACCATACTACGGCTGAGGCTGAACTGAACTGCAGGACACCTGGACACAAAAAGTCTGTCTCCTGGTCAGGTAGGTGAGGTCAGTGTATGTACGTCAGGTAGGTGTATGTATGTCAGGTAGGTAGGTGAGGTCAGTGTATGTATGTCAGGTAGGTAGGTGAGGTCAGTGTATGTATGTCAGGTAGGTAGGTGAGGTCAGTGTATGTATGTCAGGTAGGTAGGTGAGGTCAGTGTATGTATGTCAGGTAGGTAGGTGAGGTCAGTGTATGCAGGTCAGTGTGCCAGGTAGGTGAGATTAGTGGTCAAAATTGATGGGCACTGCTAAGCAACCAGTAAGTGAACTTACCCCCACCACACAACCCCACCGCCTAGCCAAAAGACCCAGTGCCACCGGCCATCCTGGACAATTACCCCCAACCCCCCCCCCCCCCCCGGTGGCAGCTTCGGGCTGAAGCCCCTGGTCTTTTTGCCACCTAGCAACGCCCCTGCCCAGTGTAAAAGTGGTCTAAGGGTGGGGATTCTTCCCACTTGCCACATATGTAAAAAGCATTCGTCCTAGTGATTGTCAATTTAATGTACCAGGAGTTGTAGACACAATAAATATTAGCAGGGATTTCCCGAGGCCGAAAATGTATCTCAAGGGTTCCTCCATGTTAAAAAGGTTGAGAATGACTACTCTACTCTGATTAATGGGATGGTATTGCAGGATGTGTTCAAATTATATCAGGACAGTGTTCCCATAATGTACATGTTATACTGTACATTTACATCATTTCTCATGTATAGGGTAATAGTGTGCTTTATTGTCTCACTAGATTTGACAACCAAAATATTCATGCAGAGTAAAAATCTGATTTTTTTTTTTTAGAGTGAAAGGTTTAGAAACACAAACTTGTTATGGTAACATCTTCAAGTTCGCACTATAGCCAAATGATGGCTACATCACGGACCTAGATGGCCGGGAGGCCGCCAATAGACGTCCTCCCCTTTGCACGGGTCGCGCGTGGCGCGCTCTTGATCACTGAGTCAAGAAGACTCCTGGCCCCTTTCCACGTGATATAAACAGAAGCTTGATCATCGCTTTCTGTTGAAGGGATATCACTCTGAAGAGGAAGAGGCTACCGCCTGCCAGTGCGATCAATCAGTGCCCACCAGTGATTATCAATACCACCTATCAATACCCAGGAGTGCCATCTATCAATGCCTACCAGTGGTGACAATCAGTCCCTAATCAGTGTCACCTACCACTGCCCATTACTGCCACCCATCAGTGCCACCCATCAGTGCCAGCTATCAGTGCCACCCATTAGTGCCACATATCAATGCCCTTCAGTGACACCCAGGGTCGATCTGCCCTATAGGCTCACAATGCAAGCCACTTAGGGCCCCGCAAAGCTGCAGAGGGCCCCTCAAATTACTAGAGTCCCCCTGCCTGGGAGTCAGCACCCCCCACTTCTCACTTTAATGTAAGATGTCATTTCCGACAGCAAAACACCCCCTCCCCCCTGCTTCTCAACTTTTTAATCTTTAACCACTTAAGACCCGGACCAAAATGCAGGTAAAGGACCTTGCCCCTTTTTGCGATTCGGCACTGCGTCGTTTTAACTGACAATTGCGCGGTCGTGCGACGTGGCTCCCAAACAAAATTGGCGTCCTTTTTTCCCCATAAATAGAGCTTTCTTTTGGTGGTATTTGATCACCTCTGCGGTTTTTATTTTTTGCGCTATAAACAAAAATAGAGCGACAATTTAAAAAAAAATGCAATATTTTTTACTTTTTGCTATAATAAATATCCCCCAAAAATATATAAAAAAACATTTTTTTCCTCAGTTTAGGCCGATACGTATTCTTCTACCTATTTTTGGTAAAAAAAATCGCAATAAGCGTTTATCGGTTAGTTTTCGCAAAATTTATAGCGTTTACAAAATAAGGGATAGTTTTATTGCATTTTTATTCGTTTTTTTTTTTTTACTACCAATAGTGGCGATCAGCGATTTTTTTTCGTGACTGCGACATTATGACGGACACTTCGGACAATTTTGACACATTTTTGGGACAATTGTCATTTTCACAGCAAAAAATGCATTTAAATTGCATTGTTTACTGTGAAAATGACAGTTGCAGTTTGGGAGTTAACCACAAGGGGGCGCTGTGTTTTTGAGTGTTCCCTGTGTGTGTTTACAACTGTAGGGGGGTGTGGCTGTAGGTGTGACGTCATCGATCGCGTCCCCCTATAACAGGGATGACGCGATCGATGCTGCGGCCACAGTGAAGCACAGGGAAGCCGTGTTTACACACGGCTCTCCCCGTTCTTCAGCTCCAGGGACGGATCGCCGCACTGCAGCGGCGATCGGGTCCGCTAGTCCCGTGGTCCCGGTCCTGGAGCTTCGGACCGGGTCACGGGAGCGCGCCGCGGGTGCGCGCCCGTGACCCACGGCTGGGTACTAAAACCAACGTATATATACGTTGATGTGCCCAGCCGTGCCATTCTGCCGACGTATATGTGCAGGAGGCGGTCCTTAAGTGGTTAATAGTGTTGAGCGGAATACGCCATATTCGATTTCGCGATATTGCGCGAATATATAGAAGAATATTCGCGAATATTCGCTAATATCGAATATTCGTGATATTTAATCCAAAAAAAATGTTGTGAATTTTCGATAAAGCGAAATTACGCTAATGCGAAAATGATTGCGAAATTCTCATAAACGGAGATCATTTCCTGTATTACTAAACTAATATGCACTAAACACTAACTCTACACTTAGGCCTCGTACACACGATCGGACATATCCGATGAAAACGGTCCGCGGACCATTTCCATCGGATATGTCCGATCGGGAGTTTAATCCGATGGCGTGTACACACCATCGGATCAAATTCCCCGCCGCCGGACGGCGCGGTGACGCGGCGGTGACGTTGACGCCGCCACGTCACCGCACCAGGAAGTTAAACACTTCCGCGCATGCGCCGAATCCATTCAGCGGCGGCGCGGCGGCGGTGGGGGGCGACATGTCTGCTGGTAAGTGTACTAACCAGCAGACATGTCGGGCGGACAGATTCCACCGGATGGATTTCAAAGCATGCTTTGAAATCTGTCGGGTGGAGAAATCTGTCCGCTAGCCCATACACACGAGCGGAGATGTCTGCTGAAACGGTCCATCGAACCGTTTTCAGCGGACATATCCCCTCGTGTGTACGAGGCCTAACTCTACTTAAAAGAAAGGAGAATAAGGGGGCAAAAGAAGGGCGGAGAACATAATCGCGCAATATTCCTATTGCGCGATTATCTTCTCCGCCCTTCTTTTGCATCAGAGCCAATCAGAATAACTCGAATATTCGGCAAAAGGAATATCGCGCAATATTCCTTTTGCCGAATATTCGAGTTATTCTGATTGGCTCTGATGCAAAAGAAGGGCGAAGAAGATAATCGCGCAATATTCCTTTTGCCGAATATTCGAGTTATTCTGATTGGCTCTGATGCAAAAGAAGGGCCGAGTAGCTGATGCGATTCTTTTATGTTGCCGAAAATTCGCAATGCGAATTTTCGGCAACATAAAAGAATCGCATCAGCTACTCGGCCCAGGGTCTCTCTCTAATCATACCAGCAATGCTTTTAGACGTCAATGGAGATCACTAGGATGTGATCTGTTTTAAAAATAAATTTGAAGAAATACGAATATTCGCCATAGCGAATATTCGCCGCAATATTCGAGTTATTCGCGAATACTCGAATATGCAATATTCGTAGCGAATATTCGCAATGCGAATATTCGTGAGCAACACTAGTGGTTAATGTGACATGTCACTGGTAACTGTCGACGGTATCCCCCCCCCCCTGTTCTCAACTTTAATGTGACATGTCATTTTGCTTAGGGCCCCAGGGAGGTCAGGATCGGCACTGATGACACCCATCAGAGCCACCCATCAGTGCCACACCTCCATGCCACCTCTCTGTGCCCACCAATGCTGCCTCATTAGTGGCCACCAGTGCCGCCTATTAGTGCCAGTCTATTAGTGCCTATCAGTGCTGCCTTATCAGTACCCATCAGTGCCACATATTAGTGCCCATCAGTGCAGCCTCATCAGCAGACATCAATGAAGGAGAACATTTACCTCTTTGTAAAATGTTAAAACAAAATATAAAACCGTTTTTTTTTTTTTTCAGTATTTTTTTTTATTAATTAATTTATTTATTAAAAAAAAAAAAAACCTAGAGGTGATCAAATACCACCAAAAGAAAGCTATATTTGTGGGGGGGGGGGGGGGGAATTAAACCAAATTTATTTGAGAACAGTGTTACCATGACCGTGCAATTGTCGTTCAAAGAGTGAGAACGCTGAAAGCTGAAAATTGGTCTGGGCAGGAAGGAGGTTTAAGTGCCCAGTAAGCAAGTGGTTAAAATAAAGGTGTGTAGCAACTTGCAGTGAGCAAAAACAATTGAGGACTGAAGAGTAATAATGATCTTAGTCAAAAATTGTGGAAAAACTGAACGAGAACAGCAAAAATTATTATTTTTAATGAACTTTACTCTGGCAAACATAAAAGTTTTTGCAATCATTTATTTTCATGATATAAATCAAATCAGAGAATACTACTGCCAAATATTTCCTAAATGAAAATCACAAAGGTTTCTACCAACTGTTTGCAAAATTTATGGAAAGTATTCAACTTTTATTTTATTTTAGCAAATGACTGTAAAGTTGACCTCAATATAATAAATAATAGTTCACAAATTGTTATCTGCCACCTTGTGGCCAAACTAGGCAGCGGCTGAAGGTGATTCTTATCTAAAAATGAAGCTATACTGCCATCTAGTGTCTAAGTGTTAAAATAGATATTAGCCCTAACTGGATGATATTTACCATAGTTTGCTCTGTGCACTAATAAAGAGTTGCAAAGGCATTTTGGGGTTGATTTATTAAAACGAACAAGTGCAAAATCTGGTGCAGCTCTGCATAGAAACCAATCATCTTCCATTTTTTTTTTTTATGTCAAAGCTTAATTGAACAAACCGATACATAGTATTATAGCTTATTCAAATTCCAATTGAAATAATTATTAATTCTTATTTAAATATTCCTTACATTCAGTTACCTTGTATATCCCCACATCCTGACTGATGTGCATTTTTTGTGGCTGTTGCCTTGTACCGGTTTCCCCAGCAGTCATCTCCTTTTTTGGAGGAGGTTTTCTTTTGGTCACGATCTTCCTGGCGTAGATGAGCATAGAAACTCTTTGTTTAAGCCTATATTATTGGTTAGTTCATGTATAGTTTTGGGGGGAAAAAAAGGTTTCATGAATAAACAAATAAGAAAACAGTAAAGTTAGCCCAATGTTTTTCGATAATGTGAAAGATGATGTTACGCCGAGTACATAGATACCTAACTTGCCACGCTTTAAAATTGCGCAGACTCGTGGAATGGCGCCAAACTTCTGTACTTAAAAATCTCCATAGGCAAAGTTAATTTTTTTTTACAGGTTACCAGTTTAGAGTTACAGAGGAGGTCTAGTGCTAGACGCTCCAACGCACGCGGTGATACCTCACATGTATGGTTTGAACGACATTTACATATGTGGGCGGGACTTACGTGTGTGTTCGCTTCTGAGCGTGAGCTACCGGGGACATTTTATTTTCATTTTATTTTTCTTCATTTTTTTTATTTTTACATTAACCACTTACCTACTGTGCACCTACACCCCCTTCCTGCCCAGACAAAATATAAGCTTCCCGCACTGCGTCGCTTTAACTGACAATTGCGCGGTCGTGTGACGTGGCTCCCAAACAAAATTGGCGTCCTTTTTTTCCCACAAATAGAGCTTTCTTTTGGTGGTATTTGATCACCTCTGCGGTTTTTATTTTTTGCGCTATAAACAAAAATAGAGCGTCAATTTTTAAAAAAATGCAATATTTTTTCCTTTTTGCTATAATAAATAACCCCAAAAAATATATAAAAAAAACATTTTTCCCTCAGTTTAGGCCGATACGTATTCTTCTACATATTTTTGGTAAAAAAAAAATGCAATAAGCGTTTATCGGTTGGTTTGCGCAAAATTTATAGCGTTTACAAAATAGGGGATAGTTTATGGCATTTTTTTTTTTTTTTTTTTTTACTATTAATGGCGGCGATCTGCGATTTTTTTATTGGGACTGCGACGTTATGGCGGACATTTCGGACACTTTTCTGACATTTTTGGGACCATTTACATTTATACAGTGAAAAATGCTATAAATATGCATTGATTACTGTATAAATGTGACTGGCAGTGAAGGGGTTAACCACTAGGGGGCGGGGAAGGGGTTAAATGTGTGTCCTATGAGTGTTCTAACTGTAGGGGGAGGGGGGGGGTGACTGGGGGAGGTGACCGATTGTGTCCCTATGTACAAGGAACACAATCTGTCACCTCTCTCCCTGACAGGGACGTGCAGCTCTGTGTTTACATACAGAGCTGCACGTCCCAGCTCACTTACAGAGCAATCGCGTGTGCCCGGCGGCGATCGTTGCCGCCGGGCACTCGCACGGGATCCCCGCGGAGCGGCGGGTGCGCGCGCGCGCGCCGCCGGCGACGCGCGCGCGCCCGCCCGCGGCTTTAAAGGGACATCACGTCATATGACGTGATGTCAGAACAATGGAGTCGTCTGCCCGCCGTCATTTGACGGCGGGGCAGATGACAAGTGGTTAAAAAAAAATTTGATCACTTTTAGTCCTATTACAAGGAATGTAAACGTCCCTTGTAATAGGAATAGTGTGTGACCGGTCATCTTTATGGAGAGATGTGGGGTCAATAAGACCCCACATTTCTACTCCAGGCTGGAAAGCATGAGATCAGTGTTTTTTTTTTACCCGATCTCATGCGGTGGTCCGATGAAAACGGTCCGTCGGACCAGTCTCATCGGTTTGGTCTGATCGTGTGTACGTGGCCTAAGAATGATCAAGTGGCGGAACTGCCGCTATAATCATTCTTAAGGTACACAGAACCGCCGGCTGGAAAGAAGGAAATCTGAATGATGCCTGTAGCTGCAGGCATCATTCAGATATCCCCGCACAAAGTCAAGGACGTCATTTGACGTCCAGCGTTATGGATGTGGTTAATACTAACAATTTGTAATATATTCTAATTAAAGTATGCTTTTCTAACTAGAAATATTGAAGCTCCTGAAGAAGCGACAGTTCAGGTCACGAAACATGTACAGCGAGTATTTCTTTTAATCTATGAGGACTATGGGAACAACCAAGATGAATACATACATCTCAGAGCGGGCATTTTCTTAGTATTGCTCCACAGTATTTGACTAAAGTATGCCCTCTAGGACAAACCACTGTGTCCCATACCTTTTTATAATCAATGTGTCGTATATGTATGAATTTTATATGAACTATTAAAATTTGTTATTATATATTTTTTTTATATGTGCCTACAAACTCAGAGACTCCAAAATGTCAGCATTTATAGATTCTGTTGGATATGGCACAATTATATAAAAGTGTTTGATTCCCACCTGAGGGCAATGCAATCAATTTCATTTTTTAGCCATGTTATAGTCAATCCATTACAGTATTCATAATCTTTAAAGCAGTAGAAAACTGCAGGTGGTAAAACAAGTTACCTGCAAGGCAACGTTATAATGTGCTAGTATGTATCACATACTAGCACATTATGATAGACTTACCTTAGAATGAAACAATGGTAAGAAGAGCCGGCAAGACTGTAATCCTTGAAGTGTCATTTATTGGTACATAAGAGTAGGGATGAGCCGAACACCCCCCCCCCGGTTCGGTTCGCAGGAGAACATGCAAACAGGAAAAAAAATTGTACAAACACGCGAACACCGTTAAAGTCTATGGGACACAAACATGAAAAATCAAAAGTGCTAATTTTAAAGGCTAATATGCAAGTTATTGTCATAAAAAGTGTTTGGGGACCCGGGTCCTGCCCCAGGGGACATGTATCAATGCAAAAAAAGTTTTAAAAAGGGAAGTTTTTTTGGGAGCAGTGATTTGAATAATGCTTAAAGTGAAATATTCCTTTAAATTTCGTACCTGGGGGTTGTCTATAGTATTCCTGTAAAGTAGCGCATGTTTCCCTGCTTAGAAAAGTCCCTGCACAAAATGACATTTCTAAAGGAAAAATGGAAAATCGCGGCTATAATGAATTGTTGGGTCTCGGCAATACAGATAAAAGTCAGATTGAAAAAAACTGCATGGGTTCCCCCCTTAGTCCCTTACCAGGCCCTTTGTGTCTGGTATGAATATTAAGGGATACCCCGAACCAAAATTAAAAAAGAAAGCGTGGGGGTCCCCCCCAAATTCCATATCAGGCCCTTCAGGTCTGGTATGGATATTAAGGGAAACCCTGCGCCATTTAAAAAAAATGGCATGGGGCTCCCCCCAAAAATGCATACCAGACCCTTCAGGTCTGGTTTGAATTTTAAGGGGAACCCCGGAAGAAAATTTAAAAACAAAAAGGGCTGGGGTTCCCTCCAAAAATCTGGACTGCTTAGAAACAGAAATGGTACCAAAGGTAACTTGGTACCAATTGTAATCGGTGCCTGGTGCCTTAATGTGTTCCACACTGGAGCGCAACACGGCAGCCGCACGATGACGTGATCGCCGGCGCCGCGTGCGTTCCAATCCGGAACGTGGAAGTGCCGAGCACCATCAGCGCTCTATACGGCACACATGCCTCTCACCCTTAAATAGAGCAGTGTGTTATACACACGCTGTTCTATTATTGTCAGCCGTAGCCGGTCACACTACACTACAGGCACCATCGATCCCCAAATTACAAAACTGCCTTGCTGCACTCAATGGCCATCTAACTAGTGTCTTACCTGCATCCATGCTGCCATTGCTGGGGACACCCTAAGAGATCTTCCTTGCTGACACCCTGCTCTACGGAATACCTGGCTGCTAACATACAACAAGACTCATGCCCTGTAAACGGATAAGTAGCAATTGTTTCACTTGTAGTGCTTCAGAATTAACTGCTACATATATTGTTTCTAAACAATTTAACTCTGGTTTGCTAAGTACTAACATACTGCTTGGGACTGTCTGTTGTGTCTTTGGCTGTTTGCTGTGGAACATCTAAAAGGGACATGAACTCTCAAATGAGCTGAGCTATATTTGCCTCTCTTACGCAACTATTCCTAATTACTACGTGCTTGGCATAAGTTGTTACTTGTTTATGGGCCCATGCCCTAAGTTATTTCATACCTACTCCCTTAGTGGCCTAATGCATTTCTTTATGTTAAAGTGATATGATGTAGAGAACCCCCAAACTCATGTTCTCTGATTGGAGTGACGCCTTGGGTCCAATCAATTGCATACAGAAGTGCATTGGAATCTTCACGTGCATCATAATCTTTTAACGCTAGGGCTCGGACGCATGTTGTAATATGTCCACCCTTATGCCGCGTACACACAATCACTATTTGTGATGAAAAAAAACGATGTTTCATGTGATGAAACAAAACAACGTTTTTCAAACTTCATTTTCCAAAACGACGTTGCATACACACCATCGTTTTTCCAAAATGCTCTAGAAAAGCGTGGTGACGTACACCACGTTCGACGGCACTCTGTTCCATTGAAGCTCCGTCTCATAACTTGCCTCTGAGCATGCACGGCTTTAAAAACGTTGTTTTGAACATCGTTTTGCCCACACACCATCACTTTTTATGACACAAAAAACTACGTTTTGAAAAACGACACAAAAAATTCAAGCATGTTCGAATTTTTTTTTGGTCGTTTTTTTGAAGACATAAAACGACGTTTTGCCCACACACAGTGATTTTAAATGACGTTTTTGAAAACGTCGTTTTTTTTTCATCACAAAAAGTGATCGTGTGTACGCGGCATGAGTAGCTCAACGCATACCTATATGTGAGAGAGAGATGATGTAGAGAACCCCCAAACTCTTTTTCTCTGATTGGAGTGACGCCTGGGGTCCAATAGTGAAATCTCACATAGAGAGGTGCATTGAAATCCCTGCCAAACGCAGTTGTCGTTCACTCCCGTTCACCATAGTTTGTGACACCAATATTCAAAAAAGGGCTGACATATATACATAGAAACTACAGACCAGTCATCCTAACATCTATAGTATGTAAACTATCGGGGGGGATGATCGGGGTGGTTTCACAACTCGCATCCGGTGCCCTATAAGTATTTATTCCAATCCAAACCAATGATAAGGGACCATATCCAAGAATTTTCTGATAAAAGGATATTTTAGTAGTAATCAGCATGGATTCATGAACGATCATTCTTAACATGCTATGAGGAAGTAAGCTGTAATCTGAATAGAGAAATGTCTGTAGATGTGGTGTATCTAAATTTTGCCAAAACATTTAATACAGTTCCACATAAATGCTTAATTTACAAATCGAGGTCCTATGACATTGACAGTAGTGGTTAGAGGAGAGCGTCCATAGGATGGCGATTAATACCATTTCTTTTGAATGGTCTGGAGTTGCAAGCAGGTGCCCCTAGGCTCTGTCCTGGGACCAATTCTGATATAGAGGTTGGTATAAGTAGTTCAATATCAGTGTTTTCTGAGGATATGACACTATGCAGGTTAATAACCTCACAGAAGGATATAGAAACTTTGAAAGACCTCAATAAAGTAAAGTTTAGCAAAAGACACAGGGCAGGGCTGACATCGCTCAATTCACAAAAAACAATCGACAGATTCAAATTCTGTGTGAAAAATAGCTGGTTGTTAAGCAGCAGGCTGGGATCTCGGCCGCACACGTCCTAAAGAACCATGACTCATCATCTGTCAGCGGGCTTACCCACTGACAGATGAATGTAAAGAAAAGGATGCTGGCAATATTAAAATGTTAAAAAAATGGCGTGGGGTCCCCCCAAAATCCATAACAGATCCTTATTCCAGCATGCAGCCTGGAAGGTCAGGAAACCACCCTCCCTCCTGAACCATACCAGGCCATATGCCCTTAACATGGGGGGTGGCTGGGATATGTGAGGATATGGTTATCAAAATCTGGAATTCTACTTTAACCAGGGCCCCCCCCCAGATCCCGCCCCCCCATGTGAAAGAGTATGTGGTACATAGTGCATGGTACGTTCACCAAAAAAGTGTCAAAAAGTAAGAAAAACACAGAGTTTTTGGCAATTCCTTTATTAAAAAATAAAATTGTGTCCCCAGTGACCATCGTCAATCACTCTGCCCGCGGAGCCTGAAAAAGAAAAGAAATGCTCCCGCCAACATGAAGGCCGTATGCCTACTGTAGGCTCCTCCATTTGACAGTTAATTTATAGGAAAGGGCAGGGCCACCTGCAAGCTGGGTTGGCGACGTCACAAGGGGGAGTTGCCACCATTGACATTGCCAGATGGCCCTGCCCTTCCTTATAAAAGAACTGTCAAACAGAGGAGCCTGCAGTAGGCAGATGGCCTTCATGTCCCCTTACCAGAGTTGTACAGTTTCACTATGGTAACACTGTACTGTTCTGGTGATAGTATGTAAAACATTTTTTTTTTAAAGTAAACCAAATTATACTTTTTTTTGTTTTGTTTTACATACTGTCACCAGCCAGTGTGCCTGATCACCACCAGAAAATATATATATATTTTTCAATGTCTTCATTTTCCCAAAAACTGTGACAAAAAAATTACAACTTCCAAAAAATCACAATGCCTCTTGTTGACTACCCTGGACTGTCTACTTTCCAAAAAGAGGTCATGTGGGGGGTATTTGAACTGTTCTGGTATGTTTCAGGTCTCAAAAAATGAGATCCGTCAGTACATTCGGGTTTATCAATTTTCAAATATACTGTACCGTATTTTCCGGCGTATAAGACAACCTTTTACACCGGAATTACACAGCCAAAAACCGGGGGTCGTCCTATACGCCGGGTGAAGCAGTTGCTCGATCGATATCAGCTGCCGGTTGGTCTGTACGGCTGCATGTACAGTATTCTGTATATGCGCCGCTCAGCCAATTCCGATGCACTCTGTTGATGACAGAGCATGATAAGCCTGCTCGGATTGGAGTATCTGATCCGAGCAGGCTTAGCATGCTCTGTCATAAACACAGTGCATCGGGATTGGCTGAGCGGCGCATATAAAAACTACATACAGCCATACAGAGCACCCGGCGGGCTGAGGCTTCTTCATTTAATTAAAATCCATCACTTCCACACAAGGGGGTCGACTAATACGGTAAATAGACCACAAAACCACCGTTTTTAGCAGCATATTAGGAGGTCGTCTTATATGCTGAGTCGTCTTATACGCCGGCAAATATGGTATATACCATAGGTTGTGGACTCTATAACTTTCATAAAGACTAAGTAATAAAGACTGATTTGGGTAATGTTTATCAAATTATTGTAGAAGAATACATTTGGTCGAAGAAAGATCATTTATTAGCAAGATTTTATAACAGCAATACACAATAAAAATGTTTTTCAAAATTTAAAAATTACAATTTTAAAAATATGTCTGTGTATTTCTCTGCCTGTGTTCTGTGGAAGAGATGACCCATAAGCTAAAAATAATTCAAAGTAATGCAAACCTGAGGCAATGTTTGTGAACAAGTTTTCAGATTATTGAGTCTCTACTTGCAAAGGAATTCTCTGGTTGTAGTGGTGTATTTGTTAGCACAGAACTTTTTTAACATGATGAACAAATAGATACAAGTATAAAGATGATCAAACAGCATAAATAATTCAGAATTTTAAAGGCTAAGTTCCCCTTTACAATTTTTTTTTTAATAATAAATGCACATATTTTGGCAGTAAAAACTATGGGCCAGATTCACAGAGCCCTTACGCCTGTCTAACTGGTGTTAGACTGGAGTAATTTCAAATTACGCGCGTTTTCTAGCTAGTCGGAAACCTCAAACAATGAATAGACGGCTGCGGGCTTCAATTTCGACTGGATTACGTGTTCGTACGCCTTCGGATCTACGCTGCAATAAAATTGCGGCCACTGGGTGGACTACCCGTCGTTTTCCGCGTCGGGGTATGCTAATGAGCTTTTGCCGGCGATCCCCGAAATTACGATTGTAACGGAATGGCCCGTGACAGACTGAGATATTCCTATGTCTAGGGTCACCTTATGTCCACTAGGGCCATAGGGTGACAAAGAATCATAATTCATATATTACAGAAGACATTAATAAGGGACATTAATAATAATTCATGTTTGCAGGATGTCTTCAAATATCAAAAGCTGTTAGCTATTCAATCTGGGCACACATGCTTTTGAAAGGTGTTAATTCAGGTCTACAAGACCAGAGTGAGTCATACCTTTGTATAATATGCTATTGAAATATCTTAAGGTGTTGGCTATTCACTGTAAAGACATTCCGTTGAAGGTGTTGATTGCACCCACTCTCACAAGACTCTGCCATTGTGTGATAAAGCTGTCTAGATAACTTATTCAACTAGATGTCTGTGTTACTATTCAAGGTTAATTGAACACTATTGAAGATACGGTGCCAACAAGTCTACATGGTTAGCTTACCTGAATGCCTTTTAGAGTGTGATTGAAGCCCCCCATGGTGTGAAGGGGGGTGGAGACTACATTGTCCTGTGACTAACTGCATTATGCTTGAGACTGTATAAGAACCTGAGAAAATACCAATAAATTGTCATATCTTTGAAGCAAGTGCAGAGCTTGAGTCTCGTCTTGTTTATGGGAATGGATATGGATCGTGTATGCAGTATGGTCGCAGTGTGTCAGATAAGCTTGTCGTGGATGGATGGATGGATGGTCGTAAGCGGTGGTGACCGTTACAACGATCTTCATTCGCAATCTCTTACGGCACCTTTAGTCATCTTTTTTCTGCGTAAAGTTATACCAGCTTTTTGCTGGTCTAATATTAGACAGCCCATGTTAAGTATGGCCGTCGTTCCCGTGTCGAATTTCTACGTTTTCCGACGTCTTTTATTATTTTTTACGTAAGTCGTCCGGGAATAGGAATGTTCGTAATTAACGCTACTCAAACAACGAATGACGTAACGACGTGATTTCACGCAATGCACGGTGGGAAATTTCTGAACGGAGCATGCGCAGTTCGATCGCCGCGGGGACGCGCTTAATTTAAATGCTTCATGCCCCCCAATCGCGTATTTCGATTACACGGCGAGAAATAGACTACGCCGCCGTAGCATACGGGCAAAAATCTACCAGGATTCGGTGTAGAGCCTGGTAAAATACGGCAGCGTAGAGTATTTCGATTACGCAGCGCAATATTAAGTGTATCTGAATCTGGCCCTATATATTTTCCCCAGGTTCCTGCAAAACTCTGCATCGTGCATGCAATGTCAGGCTCCTGCAGACACTTACTCCAGCTATCGTTTCCCTACCTCCATACAAGCTTTCTGTTAGAATGCTGGAGGAAGAGTGTGTAGCAGCCTCCTAGGTAGGTGCTAGGATTGGTATACCGTAATTAGTGTAATATACAGTGCCTTAACCACTTAAGCCCCGGACCAATATGCTGCTAAATGCCCAGAGGCGTTTTTACAATTCGGCACTGCGTCTCTTTAACAGACAATTGAGCGGTCGTGCGACGTGGCTCCCAAACAAAATTTGCATATTTTTCTTCCCACAAATAGAGCTTTCTTTTGATGGTATTTGATTGCCTCTGCGATTTTTATTGTTTGCGCTATAAACAAAAATAGAGCGACATTTTTGAAAAAAAATCAATATTTTTTACTTTTTGTTATTAGAAAAATCAAATAAACTACATTTTAGTCAAACATTTAGGCCAAAATGTATTCAGCCACATGTCTTTAGTAAAAAAAAAATCGCAATAAAAAAAATTAGCTACCTAGCGGCAACAGCGACACTAATACAGCGATCAGAAAAACGATCGCTCAGTGATGCTGGCAATAGGGGGTGAAAGGGTTAACTAGGGTGGTGATCAAGAGGTTAAAACTTTATTGGGGGGGTACGGGGCTACCCTGGACCTAACACTAACTGCCTGTCACATTAACTGTCACACTGACACTAAATGCAGTGATCAGTAAATATATGATCACTGCAATCAGTGAGAGTGTGACAGGGGGCTGGGGGGGTAACCGGAAGGGGTTAAATGTGCCTATGTGTGTGGTGTCAGTGTAGTGTTGGTGCGACTTACTGTGAGTCTTCTCTCCTCTCGGCGGATTGAAAATACCGCCGAGAGGAGAGCTCACATCACTTCCTCTGCCAGTGTTTACATTACACAGGCAGAGGAAGTGACACGGCGGAGGCTCAGGGGATTGGCTGGGAGCGATCACGAGGGGGCGGACAGAAACCAACAGCCGCCCTCTCGTCCCGGATCGCTCCCGAAGGTAAGCTGCCCGCCGCACGCAGCGGAGGGGGTCCCGATCGGACCCCCGACACGCTAGAAGGCAGGGACGTATATGTACGCCCATCTGCCTGTACGTGCCATTCTGTGGACGTACATAGTTGTGCGGCGGGCGTTAAGTGGTTAAAAAAGTATTCATACTCCTTAAAATTGTCCTCATTTTGTCATGTTACAGCCAAAAATTTAAATCTTTAAGTCTTTTATTGGAATTTTATGTGATAATTTAAAGGGACACTAAAGTCAGGACTTTTTTGTTTTTAAAATAACAAACATGTTATACTTACCTCCACTGTGCAGTTTGTTTTTGCACAGAGTGGCCCGGAAAGCTGTCTTCTGGGGTCCCTTGGCGGATGTCTGGGCTCCTCCTCGCTAAAGCTTTCTACCTTCATGCGAGGGCGCTCGCACGGTGGAAAGCTTTTGCGAGCGCGCTCCCGTGATACAGCGGCGGCCATAGCCGCCAACTGTATCACTCGGCTCCGCCCCCGGGCGCGCGGCGTCACCCGCTGTGATTGACAGCAGCGCCAGCCAATGGCTGCGCTGCTATCAATCCGCCCGGCCTAGCCAATCAACGGCCAGGCTGGGAACCGAAGAGGATGACGCGAACGCGCCAGGGAGTTTCGAACGGTAAGGTAAGTAAAACGGGGACTGGGGGGGGGGGCGGTGCTGTGAGATGTTTTTTTTACCTTAATGCATAGGATGCATTAAGGTAAAAAAACTTTTACCTTTACAACACCTTTAACACAAAGTGGCACATAATTGTGAAGTGGATGAAAAATCATAAATGGTTTTCATTTTTTTTACAAATAAATATCTGAAAAGTGTGGCGTGCATTTGTATTCAGCACCCTTTACTCAGATACCCCCCCCCCCCAACTAAAATCTAGTGGAACCAATTGCCTTTGGAAGTCACCTAATTAGTAAATAGAGTCCACCTGTGTGTAATTTAATCTCAGTATAAATATGGCTGTTCTGTGAAGCCCTCAGAGACTTATTAGAGAACCTTAGTGAACAAACAATGCTTGTGTGTATGGGGCATTTCGTTTGCACAGTAGATTTGGTCTTTCATGTACTGTAAATAGGCAGCCTACTAGCCCAATGGACATCGTGAACATCATTTGTCCAAGGGACCACATGTACAATGTTTTGTTCCACACAGTACTTGCTGTGTCATATGTATCGGCTATAGCCATAACATCCTCATGGGCCAAAAGGGAATAAGCGGGACCCATTCGGGAGGCTGCTGAGGCATTTGAAAATCTGTGTCTATGTAAAGAAAACACCAATCCAGTAGCGTATCAATAATGGCTGTGGAGGTTGCGGTAAGTATTTACCTCATACTTCCTGTGATGTTTCTAGTCAAGAAGAGTGGAGGTCAGAGAACAGGATTGTTTTGAAGTTATTTATTTGAAATTATATTAAACAAATTACATGGGAATTTTATGAAACAAACAGACAGATTAATTGAATAAAAGGGTAAGTTAAAAACAATTTGGACTGTGTGTGAGTGATCGAGGTTTACATGGGGAACCATTGCTGTGAATCCAATGGGAAGAGTGTTTATCCAGAGCTGTGGAGTTTCCATTAATGTCATATAAAATGCATATTGACATTCCTGGGCTCAGGGGTCGAAATCTTCTGGCGAGTGAGCACTGCACAGTTCAAGTTGTGGCATCAGTGGAGGGTTTTGAGTGAAAAGCTGTCACAAGAATTTTTTTTATCAAGGTGTTGAGGAACCAATTAGAGGCCAATTCACTAAGATTTACTGCAAGCGATAACGCAGTCACGTGACTCATTTGCATAAATTATCGCATTCGGTAAAATAAGTCCAATTCCTTTTTTTTTTTTGTATTGATTTTTCTGTATTTGTAAAAAAAATAAACTGTGCCGTGAATCTTGTTCAAAAAGCTCTTAAAGTGGTGGTAAACCCTTACAGACCACTTTTTGGATGTATGGATATCTCCTAAACCTGCACGGTTTAGGAGATATCCCCCTGTATCTGCATGTGCCAAAGTCATCGGCACATGCGTAATGAAGCAATGGCATGTTGTGCCGTTGCTTCAGTTAGACTGTGGCGGTATATATGCGGCTCAGGCCAATCACAGAGCCGGAGACTGCGGCCCAGAAAGAAGAGGGGTGAGAAGATTGACGCAGCCTGCACAGGGGACAGCGCTGGATTTGTTTGCAGGTAAGTGTCACATAATGGGCTAGTATGCAATGCATACTAACTCATTATGCTTTTAATTTGCAGGGTTTGCAGTGAGCAAAAGAGGAAGTAAAACCCATCAGGATTTACTTCCTCTTTAAGTCCAATTCCCAAAGGACCAGAGAGTAAAAAAGCATGCAATATTTACCACCATGGTTTTGCTGGTATCATATGTGGTATTTGTCAAAAAACAGCGTGGGGGTCAGGGGACTCCCACGCTGTTTTTTGATAAATAGCTGGTTGCTAAGGTGTGGACCGGGAAGCCAGCTGTACTGTGTTCTTAACAACAGAGTATTCCTGCTGACAGCTGAATGTAAAAAAAATTCCATCAGTTAAAAATTATGAAAAAAAACAGCATGGAAGATATAAGCACAATTTTTTTAAGGCAATTAGAGCCTCAGGCTCTAATCATGTGCTTTGAAGAAGAAAAAAACCCCACTAAAATCCATGCTTCATGGATTAGGGGGGAGGCGCCCCTGTGCCCCATATGAACTGGTCGCCACTGCTGGGAGGGCTTAACTTAGTGTGGCTTTGCTGTGACCAGCTAAGCAGCAGTTTACTTGTTAGGTCTGCCCAGGTTTATCCCTAAATCTGATGGCTGATTGCCACTGTCTGTTGCTGGAAGAATGTTCCAGCAATAGAGTGGGGGATCAATCACTGAGGCCATGAATATTTTTTGGACCTTAGCTAATACCTGGAGGTGTGACTGGGTAGAAGATACATGTTTGAAAGGATTGATCCCCCTGGGCTTCTCCCCTGGGAAGGGCCATGTATATGTGCGTTCCAAAGAACTACTTTTACTAGGTCTCAGCATGTGCTATGGGCTAAGGGCCTAAAGAAAACTTGCCCGAAGGAAGCTTGTCTGTGGAACTTTGGACGGAGAGTTGGGGCCCTTTTGTCTGTAGCTCCAGGTGTGGGTGAGATGCCAGAAGTTGCTGCTTAAAGACTGTGACTGCTCTCATAAGGTCATAGATTTACTGGCTGTCTCTCTACTTTAGCATTACTTTGGAGGCTTCTACTGTAGGGCCTAAAACTGCTGGGACAAGGTATTTCATGAAGCTGTTCTCCAAGATGTGTGCCTAGGGTATGCTTAACCCTAAACTTTCCAACTCCATTTTATTTAAGACCTGTAATAAACTTTAAAATACACCTAGGTTGGAGACTGAATTTGTCGGTGTGCTACCAGGACTGCAAACAGGGAAACTAGCCTTTGAACAGGTGTGACAGACCTATCCGGGACAGAGGCTTTTGGAGAGGACTGAATACTAGCCTCTACCCTTCGGATTATGGGCCTTGGATTTTAAGGGAATAATACTCTTTGCGAGGTGTATGCTTGGGACCTTGAAGTAATGTTACTTTGTATTCAAGTCCATGTTTCCCCAAAACACACAGACTGTGGGAACCCTGTATATGCCATATTAGAAAGACTGACTGATTCATACTGTTGGGACATATACTGTAAGAAGATGCTAATTGTAACGGAACATCCCACACTCCGCTTGAGTGCTTCCGTCATATACCACTTCCTATCAGAGAAAGAAAAGAAAGGCGCACCAGCCTGGTGTATTACCACTTGACAATTTATTGAATAATAAAAAATATTAAAAACTACTCACAAAAGACGTAACAAAACAGGCTTGTCAACAGGCAATGAGGTATGTTCCCCTCAGACCGCACTCCACAATGGGGGGACTGTGGCTGCTGAGCTCTGATGAAGAGGCCCCAGATGCCTCGAAACGCGTTAGCCAGCAGTAACATACTTCCAGTCCCCCCATTGTGGAGTGCGGTCTGAGGGGAACATACCTCATTGCCTGTTGACAAGCCTGTTTTGTTACATCTTTTGTGAGTAGTTTTTAATATTTTTATTATTCAATAAATTGTCAAGTGGTAATACACCAGGCTGGTGTGCCTTTCTTTTCTTTCTCTATTTTCTGCCAGGACTTCCCCATCCACGAAGGGCAGCAAGGCCTCTGCTATTACCATTTTTGAAAATTGCATGACTTTTTATGAAGAGCTTCGAATAAATGTTGGACAATCCACCCGTGCGCAGGAGTTTGCTTGTTTCTTCACCGCTTCCTATCAGTCTGGATATAGATTTTAAATATTCCAGCTGCCCTCAACACACAACGAGACGAGACTGGTTTGTGTGCTAAACATGGAGCGTTTAATAGAACCAAGAATGCAACCTTATATACAGTTTAAAGAGGAGGTAACCAGAACATAAATTAACATGAGCTAATTAACTAATCATTTACCCAGACAAGGTGACTCTGAGATATGACCTTTCAGAGTAGACATCCCGTCTCCGCATTCACCTGCTATACAATACACATTATCATAAGTGTAAACACAGGACATCTTCACACAATAGCAAGGTCAATTAGCACAGAGAACAGACAGATGGCTGGAGGCGATGGCATTACCATCTAACAGTATGAATGAGTCACTCTTACAATTAACCCGTTGAGTTCAGAATCAACAACCAGTAAATAGTTCTTTACAGATATCCTGGAATATATTGTGGATAATAATTACATAATAATCCCATCTCGGGTAGTCCAAGACATCATTTCTCAGTCATCCTATGCCCTCTAGTGGACATAGGATGATTTTAGGCATAAGAGGGTCCGAGTCTGTCACACTCATCAACTCCATCCACCTGTCTGTCTGTTATCTGTTATATTGTAAATGAGTTTAGTGTGGCTTCTCTTCCAGCCATTATTGTCTGGGCTAATTAACTCTACAATTGTATGAAGGAGTCCTGTTTTTAAACTTATAATAATGTACTGTATATAAGACTTGTATTCTTTTCAATAAAATCTGTTTCCTGTTTGACCCTCAACACAGAGCCTCATCTCGTACTTGGGGGGAGAATTATTTGTATGGGTTTCTTGTTCGGCTGGTTGGAGTGTTCGGTAGCTGCCTTTGTGTTCGGGTATGGAATGTCCTAAACGACGTTAACCCCTTTCATACTTGGGGTGTCTTTACAACAGGTAAGGCAACATATTTTACAGTGGCCCCTTCATGGGTCATCGCTACATCTACTAATGAAATTTATTTAGAAAATTTGAATTAAATATCACTATAGAAAGATCTGGATTGATTTGGCATTTAAGTGGTATTAAACCCAAAAACAAAAATGTAATAAATTGCATTTTACCAATCCTTAACTGTGTTGGCTGCATTTATTTATTAAATTTTTTAGGCTTTTTACTCTTTATTTCACCTGGTCATCCAGCCAGTAAAGCCCTGTACACACGATCGGTCCATCCAATGAGAACGGTCTGATGGACCAGTTTCATCAGTTAACCGATGAAGCTGACTCATGGTCAGTCGTGCCTACACACCATCGGTTAAAAAAACGATTGTGTCAGAGCGCGGTGACGTAAAACACAATGACGTGCAGAAAAAAATGAAGTTCAATGCTTCCAAGCATGCGTCGACTTGATTCTGAGCATGCGTTGATTTTTAACCGATGGTCGTGCCTACTAACGATAGGTTTTTTTGCTATCAGTTAGGTATCCATCGGTTAAATTTCAAACAAGTTTGCTTTTTTTTAACCAATGGATAAATAACTAATGGAGACTCCACACGATCGGTTCAGACCGATGAAAACGGTCCATCAGACCGTTCTCATCGGTTTAACCGATGGTGTGTACACGGCCTGACAAACTTCCTGTCTTAAGGTGTCTGCATTCTGAAAAAAATAGTAAAGCAGGCATCTTCGGGCAGCAGTTGGGGGAGATGGTAGCGTTACACTAGCAGATATAGAAGGACTTGACTAGCAAATTAAAGCTCATCCCCAGCTAACCACTTCATAAGCAGTTACAGCAAACTGTTTGTTTCCTTTTGGGATAAAGGTATTACAGAAATTAATAAAAGCTGACTATTGATCTGGTAAAGGATGTTGAAAAATAATTTACTGGCTATATCAGCAGGTGAAAACAAAGGAAAAAAGCCTAAAAAAAGTTGGTGAATTACATCTTTTTTTTTAAATGTTTGTATTGGGGTTTAAAACTGCTTTAAAGTTAAAAAGCCTAAAAAATATATATATATATTACAGTCAACAAATCTAAGAGTTGGTGAATTACATTTTTTTTTTAATGTTTGTATTGGGGTTTAATACTGCTTTAAAGTTAATTTTGCCTATTTTTTTTTATTTTCCTCTATGGCTTTAAAGTTTTCGGGCTAGAAGACAGAAAGAATTTTTACAATTAAACACTTCATCTGGAATAACAAAGTCAGTAAATGTTGTAAACTCCTGAATCTCACATCCACTCTCAGCCACCGCCTCTCGCACAATATTTTCATCAAGCGACAGAACTTGAAACTTTGCCTCGCCGACCAAGTAATAGGAGGCTCCTAAATAATCAGTGATAACTAGATGACCCCCGGGTCTGATCAGAGATACAACATTATTTAGGGCAGTTTTAAATTCTTCAGCATTCTTGGAAGCACAGATGAGACACGAGGAAACAATCACACAGTCTGTCAGGGGAAGGGAATTTGGCTCTAGGGGATTGGCTTTGGTGACATCACACTTCATGAGTGAGACTTTCCTGCGTATCTTCTCTGCCTTCTCTTCCTCTGTGGACCTAGAATTGAGAATATTGTACAAAAAAAAATATATTTTTAAATATATATTTTGCAGTATTTATATGTTTAATATTCTAAAGGTATTCTAAAAAAAATACCATGATAAAATTTGTATTTTATCAAAGTATCTAGATAATTGAAACTCAGTTCTTTAAAAGAGAGATTTGTGCACTAAATCCAACACTGATAATGAGAAAGCAATGTAAATTATTATTGTAAGATCATAGGTTTGTAAACGTTACTCTAGAAACACCCTGTGGTAGCCATTGCACCCATTGATGACTGTGAACTGAACCATCATCGGTCAGCTGAGTTCACAGAAACAGTGTACAGAGCCAATCTGAGCAGCTCTGTATCATGTGATCACTGTAATTGATAATTACAGAGATCACATGGTACAGAGATGTTTGGATCAGCACTGTACACTGTGTCTGTGAACAGAGGAGTAAATCACTCCATCTTCCTTATCATGTACATCTAAAGAATAATCCCTTTAAGTGGTCGTAAAGGCTCAAGTTTTCTTACCTTCATACATTATATGCATAAAGGTAAACAAATCTTCTGCATACAGCAACTCCCTAGCCCCCCCCCCTTATTTAAACAAAACATAAGATACACAGTACATATAAAGCATAAAAACTGCAGTTTAAAATTCAAAGTTTAA
The DNA here is from genome assembly GCA_029574335.1 of Rana kukunoris. Taxonomy (NCBI): domain Eukaryota; kingdom Metazoa; phylum Chordata; class Amphibia; order Anura; family Ranidae; genus Rana; species Rana kukunoris. The sequence continues at coordinate 122,213,844 of CM056058.1, forward strand.
AAGAACTTTCGGTTGCGTAGTGTCTAGTCGCCCAACCGGTTTCTTCACTACAAGGACTTTTTCTGGGGCAGAGCCAGTCAAGTTCCTCCACCCCAAAAATTCATACAGACCCTTGTCCCAACATTGTATGTGTTTTTTTTCCTTTTTTGTCACTTTTTTTGGGTGAAATGGTAGGGGTACAATGTACCCTGTTACCAATTCACATGGGGGGGGCTGGGAACTGGAGGTCCTCTTTGTTAAAGGGGGCCTCCCAATTCCAATAAGCCCCCCACGCGCAGACCCCCACAACCACCAGGCAAGGGATGTGGGGATGAGGCCCTTGTCCCCATCAACATAGGACGGTCCTAGCACTAGTACTGGGTCCCCCGGAACGAAGGAGGCGGGCACGTGAGAGGATATACCGCACGCGTATGAGCCTCTTTGGCATGGGGGATGAGGAGGTGTATTGCCTCTTCAGATTCAGCCCAGATGCAATACTTGAACTAACCACAACCCTGCAGGATGACATCACCAGCAAGACACACCGCTCACAAGCAGTGCAGCCACTGGTGAAGGTACTGGCAACACTCCATTTCCTTGCAAGTGGATCATTCCAGCGTACAAGTGGAGTGGTGGCTGGGATGTCACAGTCAGAGCCCCATCCCAGCAGAATTCGAACAGAACATGTATGGGGACAGCTGGCTGATTGGTGAGTGACATGGGAGTCAGGCATGACTATCCCCTCCCATGATGCACACATCACAAGTGGCACATGCATGACTAACATCCTCCTGTCTTTTCCCTTACAGGTGACTCTGCATATGCACTGGGACCCCATCTAATGACTCCTTTCCGGAACCCCCAAACCAGAGGAGAGAGAAAATACAATGAAGCACACATCAAAACCTGTGCAGTGGTGGAGCAAACATTTGGGCTCCTGAAGTCCCGTTTCTGATGCCTGGATAAGTCCGGGGGGACCCTATTGTATTCCCCTACTTTCGTGTGTCAGATCATCGGTGCATGTTGCATTCTGCACAACTTTGCTATGAGAAAAGGCCTGCAGATTGACATGCGTGATGACCTGACCCCCGACCCACACAGTCCCCACCTGCCAGAGGAGACCCAGTCTGCTGATGGAAGAGCAGTCAGGAGGGTCCTCGCCGTAGGCATCTTCGGACACTAAACCAAAACATTAATCACACAGACAATGCATGCATGCACACCACTGATGTCCCTAGATCACACACACCACATCCACATCGCATTGGATTAGTCCAACATGCAGGACTTGGGAACAGCAACGCCAGCGTCAAGGCCCCAATGATGTCGCTGTCCATTCATACACCATTCACACGTCATTCATACAGCCGTGGGGATAACTTCTCCACCACGGCCGAGGGTGACACCCCTTACTGGCAGGAGTGCCACCCCCTCACATTCACACACCATTCACACAGTCCCCTGCACCTCTGACCGTGTGCAGTTAAAAATAAAATAAATATCTCATAACATGAGTAATAAAATAAAATATAAACTCATAACCTGAGCAAGAAAAAAGAAAAGAAAAATGAACCCAAAAAAATAAACCCTCATCTGGGATGATGGGGGCTCTTCCTTGTGGGCACTCTCGGGCTCCTCAGCTGCCTGGAGGGATTGGGTGGGGGTGGCGGGGGCATCTGGAGGAGGCTGATCCCCGGGTGGGCCACTCCTGGCAGCTGTTGGCTGCATGCCCTCCAAGGCCACGGCAATCCGGCTCAGATAGAGGTTGGTCTGGGCCTGCATTCTCAGCTGGCGGGTGACATTATGCCGCTGGTCACGCTGCCGCTGCCTCCCCTCTTCCCGGATGGCAGCTGTGTTGGCGTGGACGGCTGCTGTGAGGTGCCGTACATCAGCCTGCACCTCCCCCAGGCTGGTTACAACGTCCTGCACACCACTGGGCAGCTGCGACATGGAGCCCAGGCTGTCAGCGAGCCGGTCCAAGTGGCCAGCAATCTCCCCCATCTGCTGGGTTTGCCTGGCGTGGTCCATCGCCACCTGGTCCTGGACCAGATCAGACACCCCCCTGGTCTTCCGGGTCGCCTTCCTGGGGCCAGGAGAAGGTTGTCCTCGTGGGGATGGAGTCGCCCTTGAGGGGCTACCGAGGATGGGTGAGGGGATGACAGAGGGCCCTGCAGAAGGGGAGGACTCTGACAAAACCAAAAAAAACTCCTGCTGAGGAACAGGCTCCTCCTCAACCATCTCTGCAGAAGTGGTGTGGGCACTCTCCTCCACCTCGGTGTCTTCAGCACCCAGGGGCTCATCCTCAGGATCCTGTTGGGGGGTTGGGGTGGAATGGCCGGCAACAGATGATGGCCCAGCTCCGTCATCTGTGGATGACACAAAGCAGACACATGTTGGTGGTCCCACACACTTGGCACATATACCCTCCCCCCCACATGCAACACACCAAATAGGGGATAAAAAACACTTACCTGTCCTGGAGCCTTCCTCCATGGAGTCATATCCAGGAACCCCCTCCAACTGCTCCCTGTCCAGGCAGCGGGCGACCACCTCCTCCTCTGTGGTCAGGCTGACCGCACATGGGGGTCCACCACCTGTGCCCCTCTCATGGGTCCGAATGGTGGCCACCTTGCCACGGACCTTGCGCCGCAGGTCGTTAATTTTCTTCTGGATATCACCAGCAGTCCGGGTGGAGTAACCCAACACATTCACCCTGCCAGCAATGGTGTCCAGGATGGCCTGCTTCCTCTCCCGGCTGGTCTTCCGACTTTTCTTTCCGTGGAGAAAGTCGTTATAAGTCTCCATAGCGGATATTACCACAGAGACCTCCTGGGCATTGAAATTCAAGTTTCTCCTCTCTTTGGGGGTAGCGGGAGCAGCCATCTCTGTGCAAAAGTAACTTCCCTGGGGTGGAGGGAAACGGAAATACTTTTGCGCCAGAATGGCGCTTCCGCTAACGCTTTTAAACGCACAATGGAACACATTGCGCTGACGTTTACCGTGAAGTGGTGCCGACGGAAATTGTGAGCATGCGCACAGGGGGCCCAGTGAAGCCTCACTCACTGCGCATGCTCCGTGGATGATGCGCTTATCGTAAGCCTCTGCGCTGGGCTCCGCCCATCATTTACATATGATCACACCCACTTCCACTTGCGTCGGGTTGCGCCAACGCATCTTCGTTACTCCGTCGCAAAGTAACGGCCATGCGCTTGGTGAATACTGTACTTCACTCGCTAGTTTGCGTCAGCGCAGCGTATATGCGTTGCGCTACGCTGGCGAAAAGATGCGTGCATCTACCTGAATCTGGCCCATAATCTCATTTTGCCAAGTTAAAGTGATTGTAAACTCTTGTTTTTAAAAAACAAAAACAAACATGTTGGGCCAGATTCTCAAAACAGATACGACGGTGTATCTCAGATACGACGGTGTATCTCAGATACGACGGTGTATCTCAGATACACCGTGGTATCGCAGTTTTTTTCAATGGGTATCTATGCGAGTGATTCTTAGAATCACTTACGCATAGATACACTAAAGATCTGACAGGTGTAAAGCAATTACACCGTCGGATCTTAGATGTAATGACAACGCCGGCCGCTAGGTGGCCTTTACGTTGTTTTCTCATTTGCCTATGCAAATGAGCCTAATACGCCGATTCCCGAACGTTTTTGCGACGCAACGTAGTTTACGTAGGTTGCGTACTCGTAAGGTTACCCCAGCTGTATGAGGGGTATGTTTCCGAAGTGCCGTCGTTGCCATGTTAAGTATGGCGTCGGGTCAGCGTCATCTTTTTCCATCGGTTACGTCATTTTACTAAGTCGTTCGCGAATAGGGAATTGCGTAAGTGACGATCACGTAGTTTTGACGTCGGTTTCAACGGCGCTTTCCGACGTGAGCTGGAGCATGCGCACTGGGCTTTTTTCCCGGCCGGCGCATGCGCACTTCGTTTGACGTGGGGGCGTGCTCAATTTAAATACAGCACGCCCCCTCCTTCACTATTTGAATTACGCGGCCTTACTACGCCGCCGAAAATTACGGAGCAAGTGCTTTGAGAATACGGCACTTGCTCCAGTAATTTGCGTAGACGTAGAGTAAATGCGATACGATACGCTACGCTGCCAGATACGACATTTTTTGAGAATCTGGCCCGTTATACTTACCTCCAATGTGCAGTCAGAGCTATGTGTGTCCATTCGGACATGGAGCCCCGGACTGGTCCCGCCCCCTTTCTCCCTTGATTGGCTGACTGACTTTTATTAACAGCCGCAGGACCCAATGGCACTGCCACAGAGAAGAACGGGGAAGGTGTGTTTACACTCACCTCTCCCCGTTCTTCAGCTCCTGTGACCGTTTGCAGGACACCGACGGTGATCAGGGTCCGCGGGTCCCGCGGGCACGGTCACGGAGCTTCGGATCAGGTCACGAGCGCGTCCCAGCTCTTAAAGGGGATGTACCTGTACATGCCTGTGCCGAGCCATGCCATTCTGCCAATGCCTATCGGCGTTAGACGGTCCTTAAGTGGTTAATAAGAACTGCAAATACAAAGATTTGAAATTTTGATTTGAGATATGAAAACTTTGTCCGCGTATGCCTAAAGACTTTTGCCCAAACTTCTAAAATGTATGATATTAGACCAGTGATTAATAATATTACATTGTGGGGGAGATTTATTAAAACCGATGCTCACAGAATCTGGTACAACTGTGCATAATAACCAATCAGTCTCCAGGTTTTATTGGCAACGCTTAAAGCGGTGTTCCGGGCAAAATGAAAAAATTAAAAACCAGAAGCTACAAATACTGCAGCTGCTGGCTTTTAATAAATAGACACTTAACTGTCCTGGAGTCCAGCGATGTCGGCACCCGCAGCTGATGTTTCCATGCCTGGCAGTGTAGCCTGGCAGTGTAGCCTTTTGGCTTCACGCTGGGAAGACCTGCTCCTCTCTCCTACTGACCCTGTGGCCGGGGTGGGAGGGAAGGAGGAGGAGGAGTTGCCTGGACTCCCGGAAGTGGGAAAGGATACCTGTCTTTGACAGATTTCCTGTCCCCCCTCCCCCCGAAAGGTGCCAATTGTGGCACCGGAAGGGGAGAGGAATCCGATGAGTGGAAGTTCCACTTTCGGGATGAAGTCCGCTTTAAGTTAGAAGCTGATTGGTAACTAGGGATGAGCCGAACACCCCCTGGTTCGGTGTGCACCAGAACGTTCGAACAGAACGCGGGTTCGCGCGAACATTTAGAACCCCATTGAAGTCTATTGGACCTGAACGTTCGAATTCAAAAACGATAATTTTAAAGACCAATATTCAATTTAATGTTGGAAAACGTCGTTCAGAACCCGGGTCTTGCCCCAGGGAACATGTCACAATGAAAATATTTTTTTTAAAACTGCATTTTTTTCCGGAGCAGCCATTTTTATGATGCTTAAAGTGAAAAAAAAATCCTTTAAATATCACACCTGCTGGGTGTCTATAGTAGTGGCACGTGTTTAGAAATGTCCCTGCACAACATGAGAGGACTATAAAAAAAAGTAATTAATACTGCTTGCGCACGTGCTGTGTGCCAACAATATGTCGAATATTTTAGCAGTGGTGGGGGGCCATTATTGTTTTGTGAAAGAAAAATTTTAGAAAAAAGGGCACTCCTCAAACATACTGTAATTGGAGCGCAACAAGGAGCCACGTGAAAAGTATTGCATCAAAAATTGTTATTAGGCACCCCTGTTCAACAGGGGCAGAAAAATTGTGCCTTGGGCACAACACAACATTGCAACCCCTCCCAATAACTCCAATTGGAGCGTAACAAGGAGCCACGTGCAAAGTATTGCATCAAAAATTGTTATTAGGCACCCCTGTTCAACAGGGGCAGAAAAATTGTGCCCCTGAGCCCAGAAACACAACATTTCTTACTAGCTATCAGCAAGAAAAGTGAGGAGGAGAAGGATATTCCATCAGCAGCATAAGAGGACAGTCATTCAGCATCAGCTTATGCAGTCTAAAAGGAATCCGACATTTCAACAAAAAAATATTATTCATTAACATCAGCATCAGGTGCTTGGTAGCTGGTGTTGAGCCAAGCCTGATTCATTTTGATGAAGGTCACTCGATCAACAGAGTCGGTGGAGAGGCGCACCCTGTGATCGGTAACAAAGCCTCCAGCAGCACTGAATGTGCGTTCTGAAAGAACACTGGATGCAGGGCAAGCCAGTAGCTCAATTGCATACTGTGCAAGCTCTGGCCAGTGATCCATCCTCAAGACCCAGTAAGCCAGAGGATTTTCGGTGGGGAAGGTGTCCGAGTCGGATCTTGCCCCTATGTATTCCCGGACCATGTAAACCAGACGCTGGCGATGGTTGCTGGAACGGGTCAGACCTTGGGGCTGCGGACTAAAAAACTGTCTGAAGGCATCGGTCAGACGTCCACCTTCTCCACCGCTCCTTCTGTGACTCACCGAAGCCTCAGTAAGACGTTGTCCAGAGCCAGGTTTTGGTAATCCCCCCCGGTTCTGGGAACGCATTGCACAGACCCTTCTGCAAGGCCTCCTGCAGAAGTTTCATCTTCTGCTCCCTCTGCGATGGCAACATAAGGTCTGCAACCTTACTCTTGTAACGTGGATCAAGGAGAGTTGCCAGCCAGTAATGATCCCTCTCCTTGATAGCACGTAAACGAGGATCCTTACGCAGGCTTTGCAGGATCAGGGAATGAATGAATGAATGAAAACTTATATAGCGCAGCACATGCGAACTTAATCGCTTCTGGGCGCTTGTTGTTCCTGTCTCCTTTGGTATCAAAAGAGATGAGTCTTGATCTTTCTTCTGAACGCTAAGTGGTTCTCCTCCAACCGAATGCTGGTTGGTAAAGCGTGCCATAGCCTGGGACCTTGGACCGCGAATCTCCTTTCTCCTTTGGACTTGTACTTGGCTTTCGGTATCTGGAGAAGATTTTGATTGGGATTATGAGCTTTTATTTTTTCGCATAGATAATGGGGTGCATTCCCATGGATACATCTATGCGTTAGACAGAGTGCTTTAAAAGTGATTCTGTCTTTTACTGGTAACCAGTGAATCGCCTTCTGAGACTCTGGCTACTTCAGCTAGCCAAGTCAATAAAAGCTTGTGGTCTACTGTGTCGAAGGCTGCGCTTAGGTCCAACAGAACCAGAAGACAAGATTCTCCTTCGTCTGCGGCCTCGAGAGTGTCGTCCCATATTTTAAGCAATGCGGTTTCCGTCCCGTGTCCAGGCCGGAATCCCGATTGAAATGAATCAAGTAGGTTGTGGGTATCTAGATGCTGTTGCAGCTGTTGTACCACTACTTTTTCCATTACCTTTGAGAGTACATTTAGGCCTGTTATTGGACGACGGTGGAGTGGATCCTTGGGGTCCAGATTGGGTTTCTTCAAAATGGGTCGAATTATACCCTCCTTCAATTGGGAGGGCACTATGCCTTCCCTGAAAGATTGGTTGATAAGCTGCGTGATAGAAGGTGCCAGGATGTCGGCGCATTCCTTCAGCAGTTTAGTGGGGATGATATCATTCGGCGCGGTGCTGTTACGTAAAGTAGCGATGATATTATTAGTGTCATTGATAGAGATAGGTTCCAGCGTGAACTTACCTGGTTGTGGTGAATTACTGCAGGTGTAAGAAAATGAAAAGTGTACTACAGCGCTAATTAAATAATTAATCCCAGGAACACCAAAATAAAATGCCAAATAACACAGCTGCTATCCATGTGATACCAAATCAAACAGTGAAAAAATTATTATATAATAGGATGCGCTAATATTAACTTATGGGTGTAAATCATACAAACAAACAAATAAATCAGGGAGAAACAGTCTCCATATGTGTTTGAATTCATGTGATTAGTCCTTAATCAAGTGCACAGTGAAAGGCAGCAGCACGGATTCCATATATGAAAAAACACATAAACGATGCCCTCCTTCACTAAGAGTGTGGATCCCAGTCCTTCAAACTGTGAATCAGGTGATCAGGCACTCGTATGCGGATGGATATGAAAAAAGAAAAAGAAAAACCTCATTGCACAAACATCGGATAACAGGCAGATAATACGATCCAAAACTATCAACAGATGCACTCACGAATCCCCGCTTAGTACAAGCATGAAACGCCACTCAGTGTGCTGTCTCCTCAACTCGATTCGATGGACTCGGATTCGATCGTAGGCTCCTCCCTACGCGTTACGTCACGGGCACGCGACTTATTCATGGGTTGCTACGGTGATTGAGGATAGCTTATGTTTAAATAGCCTCCTCGGTGTCAGCGTGTCATCGGAGTGAGCAACAGGGAAAAAGGCAAACATCATTGGGGCTACAAAATTTACACATAGTAGGTTTTATGTGAGCGCAAATGCAGATACACAAATATACAAAATTTTAATACATATATCTAATTAGAGATTAAAAGATTAAAACACTGATGATTTAAAGATTAAAAGATTAGGTATTTGAAATGGAAATCATCAGTGTTTTAATCTTTTAATCTCTAATTAGATATATGTATTAAAATTTTGTATATTTGTGTATCTGCATTTGCGCTCACATAAAACCTACTATGTGTAAGTTTTGTAGCCCCAATGATGTTTGCCTTTTTCCCTGTTGCTCACTCCAATGACACGCTGACACCGAGGAGGCTATTTAAACATAAGCTATCCTCAATCACCGTAGCAACCCATGAATAAGTCGCGTGCCCGTGACGTAACGCGTAGGGAGGAGCCTACGATCGAATCCGAGTCCATCGGATCGAGTTGAGGAGACAGCACACTGAGTGGCGTTTCATGCTTGTACTAAGCGGGGATTCGTGAGTGCATCTGTTGATAGTTTTGGATCGTATTATCCGCCTGTTATCCGATGTTTGTGCAATGAGGTTTTTCTTTTTCTTTTTTCATATCCATCCGCATACGAGTGCCTGATCACCTGATTCACAGTTTGAAGGACTGGGATCCACACTCTTAGTGAAGGAGGGCATCGTTTATGTGTTTTTTCATATATGGAATCCGTGCTGCTGCCTTTCACTGTGCACTTGATTAAGGACTAATCACATGAATTCAAACACATATGGAGACTGTCTCTCCCTGATTTATTTGTTTGTTTGTATGATTTACACCCATAAGTTAATATTAGCGCATCCTATTATATAAGAATTACTGCAGGTGTTGTGTAAATAATTACGGGGAGGGTTGAGGGGGGACTTATTTTGCCGAATGCTTTGCCGGATTCCCTCGATTTTATTAATGAAGTAATCCGACAATTCATTGCAAACTTCTTGTGAGTCCGAATTGGGGGCTTCAAGACATCCTGGATTCATGGTCTGAGTGACCAGCTTGAAGAGTTCACGTGGGCGATTAAGGGCGCTGTTGATAGCCTTAGAAAAATAGTTTTTCTTGGCTTTGAAGATTTCTTTGTGGTATTTTCTTGTTGTTTCTTTGTAGACGCTGAGGTTCTCATCTGAAGAGCTTCTTTTCCAGGCGGCTTCCGCCCTTCTGCGCTCTTGCTTCAGTGGAGGCCATGCAGCGTAGGTTTGCAGAGGCATTCGGGGCACAGTCCTCTGGGTCACAGAGGACGACAGGATCCACAGGCACCTCATCCCAGCCACGTAAATGTCCACGTGTTCCTTGGGACTGTAAATTATCCCTTGAAGACTGCTGCTGCTGATGAGTGCTAGGCTCCACCTCCATGCTGCTGATACAATCATCCTCCTCCTCCTCCTCCTCTTCCTGTGTGCTAGGTGGGCAAGCAGGCCCACTGTCTGGGTAAAGGGGGCCTTGAGAGGTAAGGAAGTCCTCCTCTTCCTCCCTCTGTTCTGCCTTAAGGGCCCTGTCCATTATTCCACGTAGCGTGTGCTCCAACATGTGAATAAGAGGGACAGTCTCACTGATGCATGCACTGTCACTGCTCACCATCCTCGTGGCCTCCTCAAATGGTGACAGGACAGTGCATGCATCCCTGATCAAGGCCCACTGGCGTGGGGAAAAAAACTAGCTCCCTGACCCAGTTCTGCTGCCATATTGGCATAGGTATTCATTGATGGCCCGCTGCTGCGTGTGCAGCCGCTGCAGCATGGTCAACGTAGAGTTCCATCTGGTGGGCATGTCACAAATTAGGTGGTTCTTGGGCAGGTTGTATTCCCTTTGGAGGTCAGTCAGCCGAGCAGTGGCATTATATGACCTCCGGAAATGCACACAGACTTACCTGGCCTGCTTCAGGACATCCTGTAAGCCCGGGTACCTGCCCAAGAACCGCTGCACCACCAAATTGTGGTGAGTTTTCCCTGTCGCAGGGCAGAGAGGAGGTTGGTGCCATTATCGCTGACCACCATTCCAGGCTTCAGCTGGCGTAGCGTCAACCACCTCTGAGCCTGACCCTGCAGAGCTGACAAAATCTCTTCTCCAGTGTGGCTCCTGTCTCCCAAGCACACCAGCTCTAGCACCGCATGGCATCTCTTGGCCTGCATTCCTGCGTAGCCTCTCGTATGCCTACGGAGCACAGCTGGTTCTGAGAAAACATCACCACAGGAAGAGGCCACAGAGGAAGAAGAAGAGGAGGGGGTGGAGGAGAGAGGTGTGTCACAAACAGTAGTAATGCTTTGGAGGCGTGGTGGCGGAACAACCTCCAAAACTACTGGACCTTGCCCTGCGTCCTTCCCAGCTGCCAGCAGAGTCACTCAATGCGCTGTAAAAGACAGGTAACGTCCCTGTCCATGCCTGCTGGACCATGAGTCAGCGGTAAGTTGCACCTTACCACTGACCGCCCTGTCCAGCGAGGCATGGACATTGTCTTCCACATGCCGGTAGAGAGCCGGAATCGCCTTCCGTGAGAAAAAGTGGCATTTTGGTACTTGCCACTGAGGTACTGCACATTGCACAAACTCACGGAAGGGGGCAGAATCTACCAACTGAAAAGGTAGCAGTTGAAGTGCTAGCAATTTCGCTAAGTTAGCATTCAACTGCTGGGCATGTGGATGGCTGGGATTGTACTTCTTTCGGCGCTGCAGCAGCTGGGGCAGGAAAATTTGCCTGGTACTATCAGTAGATTGCCCGCATGTACTACTACTACTAGCTTGTGACACACTTATTTCTACACCTTCACTGCAGGCTTCAGAGAGGACTGGGGGTCTAGTGGGGTTGGAGGTCCCAGAAGGGCAAGGGGGGGTACGCTTTTGTCTTTGGTGTGGGTCTTTCTGGTATGCTTGCCAACGAGCTGCCTTGTCTGGACAAGCATGTGGTACCCAGGCGGTTGATGTTTTGGCCACGCGAGATACGCTTGCAACATATATTGCAAAAAGGAAAGGTACGATCTTGTGGACAGGTTTCAAAAAAGGCCCACACCAAAGAACTTTTGCTGTACCGGTCAGACACAGCAGTGCCATGCACAAGCGCCATAGATGTGCACTGTAATGCAGTTGGTGTGCCCTTAAGCTGACCCCTGGAGGGCATCCTGCCTCTTTGGAGATGTGCCTGTGCCTCGTCCTCCTCTTCCTCCTCCTCCTTCTCTCTCCTATCAGGCACCCAGGTAGAGTCAGTGACCTCATCATCCCCTCCCTCCTCATCACTGTCAACAACCTGGCAGTATGCTCCAGCTGGGAGAACATCACTGCCAGATTGCTGTCCCTCTCGGCCACCCCCTCTTCCTGGACTCACATCAATGCCTTCCTTTATCGGTGTTCCATCATCGGAGCCTTCAAAACGCTGCGCATCTTCATTCAGCAGCATGTACCCAACACTGTGTTGAAACAGTTCGGGGGACTCCTCAGGAGGACACGGTGGGACTAGGGAAGGATTGTGTGATGCCATGGTACAGAGGGAAGAGGAAGCCTTGGCAGCTGCTTTGCCAGACAAACTACGATCAGTCTGTGTGAGAGAAGATGAGGAGGATGAGGACGGCTTGGTCATCCAATCTACTATTTTGTCTGCATGTTGAGGCTCAACACAGCCAGCTCCCGAAAATAAGGACGAGCGGCCACGTGCTGAAGAGGATACACCGCGTCCACCACCAGGGTCGCCTCTAGATGCAGAGCCTGCTTGCCCTCGTGACGCTCTGCCTTTCTTTGTTGTCCTTCCTGCACAGGGCAAAATCAGAAATAAACAGCAAACGTATATTTAGATCAACTGCGTTTATAGGCAAAAACACAGCAAACTTATAGTAAGATCGACTGAGCAAAAACTCCGCAAATGTGCAACGTGCAGTATGATCGCCTGTCTTTATGGGCAAAAAACACAGCAACGTGCAACGTGTAGTATGATCTACTGTGTTTATGGCCAAACACACCGCAAACGTGCAACGTGCAGTATGATCGCCTGTCTTTATGGGCAAAAAACACAGCAAACGTGCAACGTGCAGTATGATCGCCTGTGTTTATGGGCAAAAAAACACAGCAACGTGCAATATGATCTACTGTGTTTATGGCCAAAAACACTGCAAACGTGTAACGTGCAGTATGATCGTCTGTCTTTATGGGCAAAAAACACCGCAATTGTGCAACGTGCAGTATGATCGCCTGTCTTTATGGGCAAAAAAACACGGCACCGTGCAGTATGATCTACTGTGTTTATGGCCAAACACAACGCAAACGTGCAATGTGCAGTATGATCGCCTGTCTTTATGGGCAAAAAAACACGGCAACGTGCAGTACGATCTACTTTGTTTATGGCCAAACACACCGCAAACGTGAAACGTGCAGTATGATCGCCTGTCTTTATGAGCAAAAAACACAGCAAATGTGCAATGTGCAGTATGATCGCTTGTGTTTATGGGCAAAAAAACACAGCAACATGCAATGTGCAGTATGATCGCCTGTCTTTATGGGCAAAAAACACAGCAAACGTGCAACGTGCAGTATGATCGCCTGTCTTTATAGGCAAAAAACACAGCAAACGTGCAACATGCAGTATGATCGCCTGTCTTTATGGGCAAAAAACACAGCAAACGTGCAACGTGCAGTATGATCGCCTGTCTTTATGGGCAAAAAACACAGCAAACATGCAACGTGCAATATGATTGCCTGTGTTTATGGGCAAAAAAACACAGCAACGTGCAATGTGCAGTATGATCTACTGTGTTTATGACCAAAAAAAACGCAAACGTGCAACGTGCAGTATGATCGCCTGTCTTTATGGGCAAAAAACACAGCAAACGTGCAACGTGCAGTATGATCGCCTGTGTTTATGGGCAAAAAAACACGGCAACGTGCAGTATGATCTACTGTGTTTATGGCCAAACACACCGCAAACGTGAAACGTGCAGTACGATCACCTCTCTTTATGGGCAAAAAACACAGCAAACGTGCAGTATGATCGCCTGTGTTTATGGGCAAAAAACACAGCAAACGTGCAACGTGCAGTATGATCGCCTGTCTTTATGGGCAAAAAACACAGCAAACGTGCAATGTGCAGTATGATCGCCTGTCTTTATGGGCAAAAAACACAGCAAACGTGCAACGTGCAGTATGATCTAATGTGTTTATGGCCAAACACACCGCAAACGTGAAACGTGCAGTATGATCGCCTGTCTTTATGGGCAAAAAACACAGCAAACGTGCAGTATGATCGCCTGTCTTTATGGCCAAACACACCGCAAACGTGAAACGTGCAGTATGATCGCCTGTCTTTATGGGCAGAAAACACAGCAAACGTGCAACGTGCAGTATGATCGCCTGTGTTTATGGGCAAAAAAACACAGCAACGTGCAACATGCAGTATGATCGACTGTGTTTATGGCCAAAAACACCGCAAAACGTGCAACGTGCAGTATGATCGCCTGTCTTTAAGAGCAAATAACACAGCAACGTGCAGTATGATCTACTGTGTTTATGGCCAAACACACCGCAAACGTGCAACATGCAGTATGATCGCCTGTGTTTATGGGCAAAAAAACACGGCAACGTGCAGTATGATCGCCTGTGTTTATGGGCAAAAAAACACGGCAACGTGCAGTATGATCACCAGTCTTTAAGAGCAAATAACACAGCAACGTGCAGTATGATCTACTGTGTTTATGGCCAAACACACCGCAAACGTGAAACGTGCAGTATGATCGCTTGTCTTTATGGGCAAAAAACACTGCAAACGTGCAACATGCAGTATGATCGACTGTATTTATGGCCAAAGACACAGCAACTAATAGCAGATCTAGCTTAAGCTATACAGTGTATAAATATATGTACAACTCCTAAGGATGTATATATATTGTCTACACACTGTAAAACAAACTATACTGACTACTAGCCTTCCTACTATCTATCTATCTATCTATCTATCTATCTGAAAAGACACTGTGGGCCAGATTCAGAGAGCCGTAACTCCTGTCTAACTGGTGTTAGACTGGAGTAATTTCAAATTACGCGCGTTTTCTAGCTAGTCGGAAACCTCAAGCCATGAATAGACGGCTGCGGGCTTCAATTAGACTGGATTACGTGTTCGTACGCCTTCGGATCTACGCTGCAATACGATTGCGGCCACTGGGTGAACTTCCCGTCGTTTTCCGCGTCGGGGTATGCTAATGAGCTTTTGCCGGCGATCCCAGAAATTACGATCTTCATTCGCAATCTCTTACGCCACCTTTAGTCATCTTTTCGCTGCGTAAAACTATACCAGCTTTTTGCTGGTCTAATATTAGACAGCCCATGTTAAGTATGGCCGTCGTTCCCGCGTCGAATTTCTACGTTTTCCGACGTCTTTTATTATTTTTAACGTAAGTCGTCCGGGAATAGGAATGTTCGTAAACGACGCTACTCAAACAACGAATGACGTAACGACGTGATTTCGTGCAATGCACGGCGGGAAATTTTTGAACGGAGCATGCGCAGTTCGATCGCCGCGGGGACACGCTTAATTTAAATGCTCCACGCCCCCCAATCGCGTATTTCGATTACGCGGCGAGAAATAGACTACGCCGCCGTAGCGTACGGGCAAAAATCTACCAGGATTCGGTGTAGAGCCTGGTAAAATACAGCAGCGTAGAGAATTTCGATTACGCAGCGCAATATTAAGTGTATCTGAATCTGGCCCTGTGTCTCTATCTATCTATTTCTCTCTAACTCACTGTCTGTCTAACTTGTCTGTAAGGCAAGCCGGAACACACTACACGAGGCCGCCCGGGAGGAGCCCTTTAATAGTGTGGGGCATGTGCTAAAGCCCTGAGCCATAATTGGCCAAAGCACCCAGGCTTTGGCCAATTAGGGTTCTTCGTTTTTTGGGCGCTATGATTGGCCAAGCATGCGGGGTCATGTTTGGCCAATCATCAGCGTGCAATGCCGCAGTGAATTATGGGTCGTTGCGCGTCATTCGAATTTGGTGCGAACGACCCGTTTTGTTCATTTTCGACAAACGATCGAACGGGCAATGTTCGATGCGAACATGTGTTCGCATCGAACGCGAAGCTCATCCCTATTGGTAACTATGCACAGCTGCACCAGATTCTGGGTGCACCTGTTTTAGTAAATCTACTCCTGTATATAACTTATCAAATCAGCTGTCCATGTGACAAGGCAGGACAAAGAGGACACAGATTTTAAATCGAATTGACAGAAATAAACAACTCTTTTGGAGAGCCAGACTCATGTGAACTCATCGATATCTAGTATACATTAATAGATGTTTAGTACATACCTGTGGTTTTCAATGTCACAGACATATTTTAGGTATTTGGACCAATCATAGGCCTCCTTATCGCCTTTTATCCATTTCTCTATTTCCTTCAGGTTGCCTTCTACATAATCTGTAAGGTATATCTGCTTGAAGTTTTCACAAGCAGACAAAATAAAATATATGGTGGGACCAGCACCAAACTCTATAAGACTATTGCCTTCCACACGACCTAAAAAAGAAATCAAATATTTTTACAGTTTTAAATGACATGTAAATCCTAAACAAAGGAGTTAAACTATTTGGTTCCTTATGGTCTAATATACCATTAAATTATTTTATATCTGTTTGTTAAATGCAAAAAATGCCTGCTGATCTTTTAGGAAAACTTGACAGCTGATAACTGTGCTCTCTGCCTCAGCTGTATCTATTTACTTTATACAAAAAAAAAAATGGACTAACTTTACTGTTTTGTTATTTTTTAATTCATGAAACCGTTTTTTTCCCCCCCAAAAAAACTTTTCCTTGTGTGGCGCCCACCATTGGGGTAGCCATTCCACGCCACCCCCGCAAATTGCCTCCCTGGCCGGGGTGTGCGTGTGTCGCAGTGTTCCTGGTTTCGGGACCATGTTGGCCCGGAGGAATTGATCTGCTGTGCGGACCCAGTGATCGACTTGGTCCCCAATCTGAAGGTGGTCCTGGGCTGTCCATCCAATTGGATGAAGCTGACTGATGAGGAGTCTGTCCGAAGGCTGGTGTCCCAGGAGGGGCCTGTCCATTCATCAGAGGCCAACCTTGGTTCTAAATACCTGGATGTTGGTCGCCTGTCAGTTACTAATTTGACCAAAACTACCTGAAGGAGGATTCTGGACCATAAATTTCTCCAACCTTTAGGAGGGTCTGTGGCAGAGACTTAATGTCACGATCAAGCGTCAGGCTCAGAGGCCAATAGCTACAGCAGTTGAAGACAAGTATACAGGCAGTAGAGAAGTCCAGGAACAGGCCGAGGGTCAAACACGGGTGTTTACAGGTTGGGATCAGGCAATAGAGTAGTCCATGAACAGGCCGTGGTTCAAACACAGTTGGTTACAGGTTGGGAATCAGGCAAAAGAGTAGTTCAGGAACAGGCTGAGGGTCAAACACGGTAGTTGCAGATACAAATGGCAGCATAGCAGACAAATCGCAAGGCACTGGCTGGGAAGGCACAATAACCTGGCAAAGAGGAAGTGCTGAGATAAGGCTTACAGTATATAGGACGTTCATGGGAGGAGCAAGGGGTTCAAGGTAATCAAGACACAAGGCAGAGTATTCCAATGGATCAGGTAGGTTAGTCCAGCAGATCAGACAGATAATGAATTGTCGGGTCCTGGCAATACAGATAAAAGTCATTGAAAAAAAAGCATGAGTTCCCCCTTAGTCCATTACCAGGCTCTTTGGTATGAATATTAAGGGAAACCCTGAACCAAAAAAAAAAAGTGTGGGGTCCCCCCCAAGTTCCATATCAGGCCCTTCAGTTCTGGTATGGATATTAAGGGGAACCCTGCGCTTTTTTTTAAAATGGTGTGTGGTTCCCCCCAAAAATCCATACCAGACCCTTATCTGAGCATGCAACCTGGCAGGCTGCAGGAAAAGAGGAGGGATGAGAGAGTGCCCCCCCTCCTGAACCATACCTGCAACATGCCCTCAACATGGGTGGTCGTGGGGGTCTGTAGGCAGGGGGCTTATTGGAATCTGGAAGCCACCTTTAACAAAGGACAACTCCAGATCTCGCCCCCCATGTGAATTGCTAACGGGGTACATTGTACCCCTACGATTTCACAAAAAAAAGTGTCAACATTTTAAAAACCACAGGTGACAGTTTGGGACAAGTCCTTTATTAAAAATATAAAAAATAAAATAAAGGTTCCAATGATGTAATCCAGTCTCGAGCAGTATGAAACAAAAAAAAAACGCTCCTACGAATGATACAACTCCATAGGAGGCACCCAGCCGAATGATGCTCTCCCAGTGTGACAGCTTTTTTATAGTCGAGGGCGGGGCTATCCATCATGTGCATGGGTGACCCCACCCCTTCTCTGACGCAAGGAGAAAACCCGGGGTTACCCAATCATGTGTACGGGTGACCCTGCCCCCTCTGGTTTCCCATGATGCATCAGAGGGGGCGGGGTCACCCATACACATCAATGGGTAACCCCGGGCCTTTCTCCTTGTGTCAGAGGGGGCAGGGTCACCCGCGCATGTGGCGGTTGGCCCTGCCCTCAGCTATGAAAGAGCTGCCCCACCCGGAGAGCATCATTCGGCCGGGCGGTATCATTCGTAGCGGCAGGATTTTTTTTGCCGTATTGCTCTGGATAACATCGTTGGAACCTTTTATTTTATTTAATTTTTTTAGGACTTGTCCCAAACTGTCTCCTGTGGTTTTTAATTTTTACACTGTTTTTGGGTGAAATGGTAGGGGTACAAAGGGGGCTTCCAGATTCCGATAAGCCCCACGCCTGCAGACCCCCACAACCCCCAGGCAAGGGTTGTGGGGATGAGGCCCTTGTCCCCATCAACATGGGGGGGCGGTCTCTCATCTCAACCCTGTTTTCCTGCGGCCTGCCAGGTTGCATGCTCAGATAAGGGTCTGGTATGGATATTTTGGGGAAACTCCACGCCACTTTTTTTGGTGCGGGGTTCCCCTTAAAATACATACCAGATTTGAAGCGTCTGGTATGGATTTTTGGGGGGACCCCACGCCATTTAAAAAAAAATGGCGCAGGGTTCTCCGTAATATCCATTCCAAACCTGAAGGGCCTGATATGAAATTTAGGGGGACCCCGACGCATTTTTAATTTTGGTTTGGGGTTCCCCTTAATATCTTCATACTTCATACTGGGCTCTTGTGGTGGAAGATCTAGAAGTTTTACTTCAGAGCATTCCACTTTGGTGTTGGGATTTATTCACTTATGGACTTAATGCTTGCTTATTTTCATTATTGTGCACATTTACCGTATTTATCGGCATATACCGCGCACTTTGCGCCGATTCCCGCTTCCCGCGCTGTGTTTGAAGCCGCCGCTGACATATACCGAGCGCAGTACACTCGGGTACACTCGGCCAGGCTCGGCTCCCCTCGCGGCCACGCCCTGTGCCGCCTCCTAGCCTATATGCGAGAGAAGCCGAGCATGCCCGAGTGTACTGCGCTCGGTATATGTCGGCGGCAGCGTTCAAACACAGCGCAGGAAGTGGGGATCGCAGCGCGGGAGAAGCAGGGAGGACACCACGAAGGCCA
Organism: Rana kukunoris; assembly: GCA_029574335.1. Taxonomy (NCBI): domain Eukaryota; kingdom Metazoa; phylum Chordata; class Amphibia; order Anura; family Ranidae; genus Rana; species Rana kukunoris. The sequence goes on from CM056058.1 coordinate 122,232,690, forward strand.
CATATGGACGCCGGACCGGACAGGGCCACCGATGGACGCCAGGCAACTGTTAGTAACTAACTGTAAACTGCCAGTATTTATTTTTTTCCCCTTAGGATTCCCTTCTAGGTGGGGGTGCGCGCTATACGCCGGTGCGTGCTATAGGGCGATAAATAAGGTAAGTTTTATGTAGTGTTTTCTTTGTGCTAGTTTTTTACATAAACATGTATATCGCCGTATTCTTTATTTTTTTTGTTTTACACACTTTAGTGATTTGTTCATTTTAAAGGGGGCAGCTGTTTGTTTATGAGTTCTTATCACCAAAAGGTGCCATTTTTTTTGGTATACATTTTTTAGTATTACATACCTGATGAAAATACATTTTTCATAAATGTAAGCAGGAAAACTGACTCCTTGTCCATTTCCTGGGCTTTAGTGCCTACTGTGTAGAACATATCTAGGTATTTTTTGGGATCAAAATCCTTGTCATATACATGATTTTCTGATGTAGATGAAACCTCCATGCTGTTTGTCAACCACCCTGTGTGTACAAAATTGAGAATGGGTCAGTTTGTACCATGCGTGGTACTCTATTGTTGTTTGTAAGTCAGAATTTTGCAAGCCAATATCTTGCAGAGCCAAGAGTAGTGGTAGCCAATAGTATTCAGCTTGGGGTATCAGTGCCACCAAAAGTGGAAAAAAAAAAAATTGCCTACAAGGCCTGATTCTTAACTTTCCTGTTAAATTCAGGTTACTATAAAAACACAATTTAATGTAGTTAAGTTTTATACATTCTAAAATATATTTAAAATGCAGAACAAATCAATATAAAATCCTCAAAAACACAGGGACCCTGCTAGAGGGAGCACAGCCTCTCCTTCCTCTTTTGTGCATGGAGGGCACTGGGTATCCCCACTAAGGTAAGCCACTGACTACATGTGCTCAGCCCAGCTCACCTTCTCTTGTCCTGATAAGCTGAAGCCAGTCACACACTGCTGTGTCCAGTTATCTCTTTCTCCCACTTCACCTACCAGCATCCAGGGCTGGACTGGGACAGAAATTTGGTCCTGGACTTCATCCAGAACGGCCCACTTTAATTTTGAGTGTCCCCATCAGAGAGCCCACCTTGCATCAGAGTCCCCTTTGTATCAGGGTGTCCCCCATCAGAGTTCCCCTTGTATCCGAGTGTCTCCCTTGTATCAGAGTCCCCCTTGTATCAGAGTCCCCCTTGCATCAGAGTCCCCTTGGTATCAGAGTGTCCCCCATCAGTGTCCCCCTTATATCAGTGTGTCCCCAAAAAGAGTCCCCCTTGTATTAGTGTCCCCCATCAGAGTCCCCCTTGTATCAGAGTATCCCCCATCAGAATACCCCTTGTATCAAAGTGTCCCCCATCAGTGCCCCCCTTGCATCAGAGAGTCCTCCTTTGATCAGATTGTCCCCCCTTGCATCAGAGTGTCCCCCCTCTCACACCCCCCCCCCCCATATGTACTCACTCACACCTCTCCAGAATGAAGGCAGCTTCGTTCCTCTCTCCAGTCATGTGATAAGTGACAAGTGATAGGGGAGAGAGGAAGGAAAGTCTGCCGGCTGTCTATCTCCTCCTGCAGACTGGAGGGAGCAGTAAGGCTAATACTCACTCCAGCAAGTGATGGCAGCTGCTCTTCCTGACAGTAGTGAAATCGCTCCAGGACTGCACCTGACCGGCCCAATGAGCCATCAGCCCACTGGGAAACTCCCAGTAGTCCCGATGGCCAGTACATGCATGCCAGCATCTCCTGTTTTAAAGTCAAATTTGGTGGCCTAGGGAAGGGGATACAGTACCATTCCCAGGCAGCAGAGAGGTAGAGCAACTGTAGCCTTAGGATTTTATGGACATTGTATGTCCATAACAGACATTCACAGTTAGATGCAAGAATCATAGGTTTTTACAAACTTTTTCTGTGCTTTAGGGCCCTTTCACACCAGCAGACCGTATGTCCATCTGTTTTCAGATGAAAAAAGGACATACATGTATCCCTATGGGATAGCAGTTGTCAGCGGATGAACACAGTGTGCAGCGGCTGCCTTGTCATCTGCCGACTCAGCGGGAATCAATGGAGCGATCCCCGCTAAGCAAGCAGATGAGAAAGGTACGGATCCTCATGGGATCCGTACATTTGAAAGGGCCCTTACAGTGGGGAAAATAATTGTTTTATCCCCTGAAGATTTTGTAAGTTTGTCCACTTACAATGAAATGAAGGGTCTATAATTTTTAATCATAGGTGTATTTTAAATGATAGAGAAAGCATATCAACCAAAAATCCAGAAAAAAACACGATACAAATGTTATAAATTGAGTTGCGGTTCAGTGAGTAAAATAAGTATTTGACACCCAAGCAAAACATGACTTAGTACTTGGTGGAGAAACCCTTGTTGGTAAGTAGAGAGGCAGGCCTGGAGTGGCCAATCGGGAGAACCGGGAGAATTCCCGGTGGGCTGGTTGGGTTCGTGGGCCGCAGGGCTGTCTTACGGAGCGGGCACCCCTGGGGCCCCATCAGATGTCAAGCAGCGGCACCCCCCCCCCACCCGCGGCTTTCTTATGCAGTCATCACAGGCTGGGGCAGACAGGTCTCTGGTCAGCATCACCCCGGCGCTGCAGAGGGGGGCGCTGTCGTGCCCAAGTGTCAGACACGGTTCCCCTCTCTCCCTTCTCCTCCTCTCCTCCTTGTCTCACGTGTGCGTTGTGAAGCAGTCCTAACGGCGCCAGGAGCAGAGGGCACTGTGATGCTGATAATAAAGAGTAAGGTCGCTTCCCCCCCTTATCTAGCAGGCAGCAGCAGAGTTAAATCCATCAGTCATGGTCAGTGAAGCTGAGACACCAGGGCCGTCATCGGACGGAGGGAGGGAGAGAGGGGGGGGGGGGAGTACAGATGTATGGGACCCTGTGTGTGCTCGTGCCAGCATAATACAGTGTCCTGCAAAGTATAGTGTGTCCTCTCCACAGGTCCTCCTGCCCTTTACTGTCACTCTGCTGCCCCCCTCCTGTCACGCTGCCTGCCCCCCCTCTTCTCATCCCTCCTGTCATCCTGCCTTTACTGTCACTCTGCCTGCCCCCCCCTCCTGTATCTCTGCCTGCCCCCCTCCTGTCACTCTGCCTGCCCCCCTCCTGTCACTCTGTCTGCCCCCCCTCTTCTTAGCCCTCCTGTCATCCTGCCCTTACTGTCACTCTGCCTGCCCCCCCCCTCCTGTATCTCTGCCTGCCCCCCCTCCTGTCACTCTGCCTGCCCCCCCTCCTGTCACTCTGCCTGCCCCTCCTCCTGTCACGCTGCCTGCCCCCCTCTTCTCAGCCCTCTTGTCATCCTGCCCTTACTGTCACTCTGCCTGCCACCCCTCTTGTCACTCTGCCTGCCCCCTCTTGTCTCTCTGCCTGCCCCCCCTTGTCACTCTGCCTGCCCCCCCCCTTGTCACTCTGCCTGCCCCCTCCTGTCACACAGCCTGCCCCCCTCTTGTCACTCTGAATGGCCCCCCTCCTGTCAGCCTGCCCTTTACTGTCACTCTGCCTGCCCCCCCTCTTGTCACTCTGCCTGCCCCCCCTCTTGTCACTCTGCCTGCCCACCCTCTTGTCACTCTGCCTAACCCCCCTCTTGTCACTCTGCCTAACCCCCCTCCTGTCAGCCTGCCTGCCCCCCTTCTATCATCCTGCCCCCTTCCTGTCACTCTGCCTGCCCCCCTCCTGTCACTTTGCCTGCCCCCCTGTCATCATGCCCCCCTCTTGTCACTCTGCCCCCTTCTGTCACTCTGCCCTCCTGTCACCTTGCCTTCCCCCCCTTGTCACTCTGCCCGCCCCCCCTATCATCCTGCCTGCCCCCCCCGTCATCCTGCCTCCTTCTTGTCACTGTAGCCCCTCCTGTCACTCTGCCCCTCCTGTCACTCTGCCCCTCCTGTCACTCTGCCTGCCCAGGGGTTAAATAGTCCTGTTCCTTCCCCTGGCCCCCAGCTGATTCCACAGAATATCCACATTTGTATTGCTCTTTAGAGGGCATTTGACATGCTCCTGTTTAAACCCCACAGTATTGCCCTGCAATTTAATGCATTGCACATGGATGCGGAGAGCCCCTATTAACTTGAATGGGCCACATTCGCAGGCAATACTGCTCGCGGAACCCAACAGTGCAGACATGTTTTGCCGCACTGTGATGCAAAACATTTTGTCTGTGGCAAGTGTACATCCCCCTATGCTGCCTTTTCAGTTTGAGGGAAATCGTTGGGTAGCAGTAATAACACAGCTCAACCTCAAATTTTTACTGTCCCCCCAACCACAAGTGTAAATGGAGTTGCAGGGCACTTTTTAACCCCTAAAAACCCATGCACATGGCTACAGCACAGCCCCATTCAGGTGAATGGGTTGGGATAAGCCAGCGCAGTGCTGTGTACCACTAAAATGTTCGGGTTTGGCTTAAAGAAAAAGTGGCAACCCTAAGTGTCCCCTCTTTGTTTATGTTTAGGTTTAGGGCGAGGGGTGAAGGTGGGGGGGTTGACGCCACAGGATTAGCTCGCACAGGGTGCCTGAACACCTAAGGCCGGCCCTGCCTCCGCTCTCCGGTGTCCGCCTGACAGTCCAGCACCGAGTCCGCTCTCTGCTCTCCCTCTGCTCTATAGTGGCCATTTGCAGCAGCACAGCCCCCCCGCTCTTTTGGCCGTGTCACTGGAGCTGAGCACATGTATGCAACATGGAATATAGCATGGCGCCTGGCGGTGGCTCTCCGGGCTTGGGGGACAGGTGGAGCCTGGAAGAGGCACCGGACACAGAAGCAGCAGGCAGGTACAGCAGCAGAGTTGGTACGAGCAAGGAGCAGGCAGCAATCACAGGGTCCCCTTTCTTGTTGTCGGAAGTTTGCTGAGTCCAAGACCGTTACCTGGTGACACTGGTGTAGTAAGTAAAAACTGCGGCTTACTCTCTGAGTTAATGAGACTGTATATATGATGACAATGACATAGAATTTTTAAATGTGTGTCTGTATATTGACTGATCTGCCAAATGCCCCCCGAGGCGGCATTGATGGGTGCTGGTGAAATGGAATTTGATGGGTGCTGGTGAACCGGCATATATTTAATCGGTCGTGGTAAGGTTGCATTTGATCGGCGTTGGTAAGGTTGCATTTGATCGCCGTTGGTGAGGTTGCATTTAATAGGCGTTAACTTATATTTTGAGTTTTAATTACATTATTTTAATAGTCGTGAACTAAAGTGGGCTGGTCTAAGGCATGAAACTCCAGGGCTGAAAATGAGTCCCACTCCGGCCCTGTAGAGAGGTGAGATGTTTTTTTTTATAGTTGGTGACCAGGTTTACACACATCTCAGGAGGGTTTTTGATCCACCCATTTTTTACAGATCTTCTCTAAATATTAAAGAAAAAGTCCAGCCAAAGATCGTTTGGCTGGGCTTCTACTATGGATCACAGGAGTGCAAGTCCACTCTCTGTTGAGGTCACCGATATCAGTCCAGACACCACGTCATCGCGACAATAAAGTCTGCATCCGCCAGGTGCAGTAAGTTGCTGAGAGCCTGATCTGGCCGCTTCCCGCCTGCCACAGCCCAGCACTCCAGTGACGGAGGAGGGAGATGAGCAGACAGCTGTGACTGCCAGTCTACAGCTCTCTGCTCACAGAGCTCTGAAATCCGAGTTATCGTGATGTTCAATCGCTTGGTTTTCAGTGTAGATGCTCCGGGGACAGATGCAGCATCAGACCAATGGGTGAATCAATCAAGGTAAGTATGAATATGGAAAACTCCTTTGTTGCCTTGGCGGTATGTTTTGGGTCATTGTCATGGAAGACCAATCCAACGACCCCAACTTCAGTGTTCTGGCTTAGGGAAGAAGGGTCTTATCCAAGATTTTACATTACATGACCCCATCCATTGGCCCCTCAATGCGGCAAAGTTGGTTTGTACCTTTAGCAGAGAAACTTGTAGGGATGATGTTCTTAGGGTCATAGTCAGCATTTTTTCGTCCTCCAAACATGGCGAGTCAAGTCATTGCCAAAAAGCTCAATTTTGGTCTCATCTGACCACAGCACTTTCTCCCAATCCTTCCCTGAATAATATAGATGTTCATTAGCAAACTTCAGATGGGTCTGTACATGTGCCTTCTTGATGAGGGGGACCTTGCGGGCACTGCATGATTTCAACCTATGGCAGCGTATTGTGTTACCAATGGTTTGTTTGGTGACTGTGGTCCCAACTGCCCTGAGATTATTCACAAGCTCCTCCCGTGTAGTTCGGGGTTGATCCCTCACTTTTCTCATGATCATCTTTACTCCATGAGGCGAGTGATGGTTATTTTGTATTTCTTCCATTTGCGAATAACAGTTGTCTCCCTCTCACCAAGCTTGTTGCTGATGGTCTTGTAGCCCATTCCAGCCTTGTGAAAGTCTAAAATCCTTTCCCTGACATCCTTTGACAGCTCTTTGGTCTTGCCCATGATGGTGAGGTTTAACTACTTACCGACCAGCCGCCGCACTTATATGGCGGCAGGTCGGCGCGGCTGAGCGAGATCACATAGCTATACGTCATCTCGCTTTTCAGCCAATAGGGGTGCGCGCACCCCGCTCGTCCCTGATCCCGGCGGGCGCGATCGCCGCTGGGCACCCACGATCGCTCGTTACACGCTCGTCCCACGATCCTGTCGGGGGGGGGGGAATGACCTATCGCCTGTTCATACAATGTATGAACAGCGATTTATAATTTCCCCAAGTGAATCCCATCCCCCTTCAGTTAGAACACACCCAGGGAACATACTTAACCCCTTCCTCACCCCCTAGTGTTAACCCCTTCCCTGCCAGTGGCATTTTTATAGTAATCAATGCATTTTTATAGCACTGATCGCTATAAAAATTCCAATGGTCCCAAAAATGTGTCAAAAGTGTCCGAAGTGTCCGCCATAATGTCGCAGTACCGATAAAAATCGCTGATCGCCGCCATTACTAGTAAAAACAAAATATTAATAAAAATTTCATAAAACTATCCCCTATTTTGTAAACGCTATAACTTTTGCGTAAACCAATCAATAAACGCTTATTGCAATTTTTTTAACAAAAAATATATATAAAAAAGTAGAAGAATACCTATCGGCCTAAACTGATATTATAGCAAAAAGTAAAAAAATATTATTATTTTTTTTCAAAATTGTCACTCTGTTTTTGTTTATAGCACAAAAATAAAAGCCACAGAGGTGATCAAATACCACCAAAAGAAAGCTCTATTTGTGGGAGAAAAAGGACACCAATTTTGTTTGGGAGCCACGTCGCGTGACCGCGCAATTGTGAGTTAAAGCGACGCAGTGCCGAATCGCAAAAAGTGACCTGGTCATTGAGCAGCAATATGGTCCAGGGCTGAAGTGGTTAAATGGAAAAAAGAGGTTCTCTGGAGAGGTGTCTTTTATACACATAACGAGTTGTTGTTAAGAGCACCTTCTTAAATTGACAGGACTAATCTGTGTACCACATGAGCACATACTGTAGCCAATCTGTAGGAGCCAGAATAATTGTTGGTTGGTAGGGGATCAAACTCTTATTTTACTCACTGAACTGCAACTCAATTTATAACATTTGTATTCAGTGTTTTTTTTTTTCTGGAATTTTGATTGATATTCTGTCTCTATCATTTAAAATACAAATATGATACAAATTATAAACCCTTTAAATTTGGGCAAATTTACAAAATCTGCAGGGGATCAAATTATTAGTACAGGGCTTGACAAATTTGCTTTTAATCTAGAAACCAGCTTCAAAAGTTAGGTAGTTCCATTAGGCCTCATGCACACTGGACGTTTTTGGACGTTTTTACAGCAGCTGTTTTTGGCTTCAGACATTTTTTCTACAGCCAATAAACTCCCCATCATGTTATCCTATTGGTCCATGCACACATAGGCTGTTATCAGCAATTTTTGACTTGGGCATATTTTTGGCTGTACAAAAACTCCAAAAACTAGTGGAGTTTTTCAGCTGTAAAAACGATCTAAGGTCCAAAAACACTGATAAACGCCGATATAAACTCAAAAGCGCAGCTCTGCAGCGTTTTTCTTTTTTCTTTTGATCCATTGAAAAAAATATTTGACGCGTAAAAATAAAAATAAAAGCTAAAAAATGCTATTGCAAAAATGTTAAAAAACATTGAAAAATTCACTGCAAAGCCACTGGTGTTTTTAGAACATTATTTTATCGTCCAGTGTGCATGAGGCCTATATGTGACACAAAACATTTCAGTAAAAAATACACAATAAATGACTACACTTTGTTGTTAAAATATAAAAGCATCAAGTAAAAAGATACCCAATATGTCAAACCTTAAATTTAAATAAACAAGGTGAAATCTGCGCTAATGGCGACATGCAAACAGCAGCTGTACACTATGGGGTTGATTTACTAAAACTGGAGAGTCCAGTCTGGTGCAGCTGTGCATAGTAGCCATCTTCAGCTTGCTCAATTAAAGTGGATGTAAACCCAAAAAATTATTTATTTATTTTTGGTGTCACAATGTAGAGTATAAGATTTCCTATCATCTGTGCCCAGGCTTGCCACACAGAGTTATTCCAGCTCCGATCAATCCTCTTTTATTGTTCAGTGAAAATTAACAGACTCCCAGATAAAAACGTCTAAATAAAAAGTCTTCTTGCTTTCAGTGACAGGTTATTTACATATTTAGCTTGGACATGTTTACATATCTAGCTTGGACAAGTTCATTGTATATTACCATGATGTATTATGTGGGGGAGGGGTGGATTTCTCACTTTTTATACTTTGGATCACCTCATTTTATGATAAACATAACGTAACATATGATAAACATGTCCAAGCTAGATATGTAAATAACCTGTCACTCAAAGGAAGAAGAGAGAAACTGACTTTTTATTTAGACAGGTTTTTATCTGGAAGTCTGTTAATTTTCACTGAACAATAAAAGAGGATTGATCAGAGCTGGAATAACTCTGTGTGGCAAGACTGGGCACAGATGATAGGAAATCTTATACTCTACATTGTGACATAACATTTTTTTTGGGGGGTTTACATCCACTTTAACCTTTGACAAAAAAAACTGGAAGCTGATTGGCTACCATACACAGCTACACCAGATTTTGCACTCTCCAGTTTTAGTAAATTACCCCTATGTCTTGACATCTGACATTTAACATAAATACATATCCAAACAGTGCAGTGCTTAAATGAACGTTACTAAACATAAATAGTAATTGGCATAAATAATTATAAATAAGTGATCAGTATCACAGTGTTAGTGAACAAAAAAATAAATACATACATAGTAATTAACATAAAGAATTATAAATAAGTGATCAGTATCACAGCGTTAATCAGACCCAGACTGGCCATAGGGCATCCTGGGGCGCATTTCATGTCTCCCCCCAGTGTAACATGCAGGGCGTCCATAACTGTTAGGGGGGTGTCTGTGTAATGTAAAGTGATCCAGAGGTGCGGTTCTAGGTAATATAACAGGATCCAGAGGTGCAGGGTGCTGTGTAATGTAAAGAGGTGCAGGGTGCTGTGTAATGTAAAGAGGTACAGAGGTGCAGGGTGCTGTGTAATGTAAAGGGGCCCAGAGGTGCAGGGTGCTGTGTAATGTAAAGAGGTACAGAGGTGCAGGGTGCTGTGTAATGTAAAGGGGCCCAGAGGTGCAGGGTGCTGTGTAATGTAAAGGGGCCCAGAGGTGCAAGGTGCTGTGTAATGTAAAAGGGTCCAGAGGTGCGGTACTATGTAATGTAAAGGGGTCCAGAGGTGCAGTGCTGTGTAATGTAAAGGGGTCCAGAGGTACAAGGTGCTGGAACCCCACATCCCATCATTAACCGCCACCGCAAAGCGCTGCCACAAAGCGCCACCGCCACCCCCCCCCCTGGCTGCTCAGTCTAAAATGCCCGGGCCTATTTTTTGTCCCAGCCCGGGCCTGGGGTTAGTGAACAATAAAACGAATACATAAAGACTAATTAACATAATTATAAATAAGTGATCAGTATCACAGCATTAGTGAACAATAAAACAAATACATGACTTTAAATCTTAGAGTGCAAATTGGCTACGCCTAACAATAAATTACATCAGTTCATAAACTTCAATGATAAACATCCAATTGTGAACATTCAGTGACATAAGTGATAAATTATCAAAATAAACATAATATAGTGATCAAAATAAACAAATTATAATGTACATTTTTCTGTGAAAATAAAGTTCATATTTATATGATTTTCTTTTTTATACGTGTGTATTTCTTTATAGATGTGCTCCTTATATGACATTGTGCTCCTTATATGACACTGTTCTTCATCCTTGTGGGTCTTGTATAATAAAATGTGCAGTGACTCCCACCACCGTTCATTACTGTGCTCACCTCCAATATAGACCTCTTTCCAGATCTAAAATCACCTTCCCCTGCTTGGGTTCAAATCCCGACTGATCAGTCTCCTTCTATCTTCCTTCCCCCTCACTGGGCTATGCTGTGCTGGTGGGACTCGTATGTGCTTATGTGTAGATCCTCTTTCCTCCACCTTTCCTTCCTGAAGAAACTGCTGTTTGTTTCACCATGTCTGTCACATTGTGACATGTTTCACCATATCTGTCATATTGTGACATGTTTCACCATATCTGTCACATTGTGACATGTTTCACTATCCCTGTCAAACATAGCGAAACAAGCAGCAGTTTCTTCAGGAAGGAGAAAAGAAGATTTACACATAAGCACATACGAATGTTCACAATTAGATGTTTATCATTGAAGTTTATTAATTGATGTAATTAATTGTTAGGAGCAGCCAATTTTCACTCTTGATTCACTTTTCAGTTGTGGGAACACAATTTTTTGGTTTGCAGCCTATTGATTAGCACATAGAAACTTTAGGAACAGATTAGGGAGCGTGGGATAACCTACACCAGTTATGAGTTTAACCACTTAGGCAACATACACACGATCAGACCGGTCCGATGAGAATGGTCCGACGGACCGTTTTCATCGGACCACACTGAAGTGGTCTAATAGTCTGATGTACACACCATCAGACCAGAACGCGGTCAGGTAGAACACAACGACTTGCTGAAAAACGAAGTTCAATGCTTCCAAGCATGCGTCGACTTGATTCTGAGCATGCGCGGGTTTTCGGTCCGATGCTTTTGTGTACTAACCATCGTTTTGGTCCGACGGACAGGTGTCCGTCGGACAGATTTTAAAACAAGTTTTAAAACTTTGGTCCGACTGACAACCGTCCGATGGGCCGTACACACCATCAAATTGGTCCGATGAAACTGGTCTTTAGACCAGTTTCATCAGACCGGTCTGATCGTGTGTACGCGGCCTTAAAAACAAACTTTTACCCTTAAAAATCTCTATAGATGACATTTAAAAGATTCTACAGGTGACATGTTTTGTGCTAGAATTATTGCTCTCTCTCTACCGATAGCGGTGATACCTCACATGTGTGGTTTGAACACCGTTTTCATATGAGGGTGCTGCTTGGTGGGACAGGGGGACATTTAAAATAGTTTTTTGTTTCTTATTTTACCTTTTATTTTTATTTTTTACACTGTTCTTTTACAAAAAAAGCATGACAGGACCTCTTAAATATGAGATCTGGGGTAAAATTATTTTTTTTTTAAAGCCTATGGCGTGTAAACACACCCAAAAAACTCCACCCGGTGCAGAAAAAATGTGCACACACATAAAGAGTGTTCAGAAAAACGTGCAGACGGGTGCAACGTCAAGTGGTCCTCCTGTGAAAAAGGACCCAAACCCGGATCCCTGGGGCGTTAGGCTCCAGACCGGGACTAAGGTACTGTGGTCCGAGCAACCAAAGCCGTTACAGACCCAACTTCCTTGGAGGGACTGCCGAAACAGAACCTTCCCAGTACTAGGTGGGGCTCCCTCGAAGGGAGACACCATGAGAGCAGGTGAACTAAGCCAGAAGGCCATGTCTACCCACTCCCAAGACGTTCAGGGCTGGCCCGGGGACCGGCACCCTACTAATCACACAGTGAAGAAATAATGAAAGGAAAGGGATAGTGGAGAGGAGAGTGAAAGAAGTGGTCATTGTGTTCTACAATGACCAGGCCCTCCGGCCAGGAATAAAAAATTCCTCCGGTCCTAGCCAAAAGGCCGGGGCCAGGAGGCAGGTGCTAAAAAAAAGCGTGTTGCTGGTGCAGTGACCGTGGTATTTTTAAATCAAAGTGACCCTCACTCACAGTGATTCTCAGATACCCCTGGACTGCCACTCCAGGAGCACATGCATCATAGACTTTTCCATTCCAAATCCAACCCCCCTGACCGGCCAGTGCAGCCCTCCACCCCTGCCAGATAGAGAGCCCTTCAAGGTTTTCTTAGGGAGAACTGCCACTCCAGTTAGCAGCCTCCACCAATACTAGCCCTTCCAGACCCCCCGTCAACCCGGTGGATTTGCTTGGCCTTACCCCGTCTTTCCACCAGGGCAGTACCAGCTCCTCCTACCAGATCTCTGACAGGGACAGCACTTACACAAGCCAGCCAGAAGACTAGAACTCAGCAAAAAGACCAGACCAAGTGCAGCCACCCATCTTCACCAGGAGCACCCTTCCAGATGGCTCAGACTCAACCATGGGCCGGCCCCCAGTAAATGTCAGGCGGCACGGCGTAGTCACTGCTGAAACCGCCCTTCTAGGGCATCCACCCTCCCCATGTAGGGGGTGTTTCAGCGCTCCTCTGAAAACTGATAAGAACAGATACTACACTTGATCTTAGCCAAAAGGCTGAGACCTCAGATCTCATATTTACACAAAAGTTGAAATAAAAAAGATTGTCCCTTTAAGAGCTATAGGCCGAAGTGACAATTTGACGCCGCTTCCGCCCTGCTATGGTATGGAGATAGGTGGGGGCCATCTTCCACCTCACTCCATACCCAGCCAGCAGAAGGACCTCATCGCTTCCGCTGCTGCCGACGGCTCCAGTAAGTGGTAAGAGCATGGGAGAGCAATGGGGGGGCCCTCTCCCGCCGATAAAAGTGATCTTGTGGTGAATTCGCTGCAGAGACCACTATTATTGGAAACCAAACCACCCGCTGAAGAAGAGAAGACCTGGGTTATGGCAGCTAGCTTCTCCCATAACAAAGATATCCCTCTTCAAACAGCCGACGTATATCGGCATGCAGCGGTCTGGAAGTGGTTAAAAATAGGGAAAAAAATAACGGTCAAAAGTCCACAAAAAAAGGAAAATTTGTGTAAATTTAAAAAAAAATATGAAAAATTCAAGAAAAAAAAAGGAAGAATTGAACAGTGAGTCAAGATTTTTAGTCCCACATGCCGTAATGAAAGTTGGAAATCATAAGGTGACACCAACCACTCTCATGCTAGGCTTATCAGAATGTATGTGACCCCTAATAAGAGTGGTCCACATATAATTTGTTTACAACAATAAGGTTATGGAATAATACTCACAGGAGACCTCCAAGCATCAATGTCACAAGAATAATACCCACAGCAATGACACTGGTATACTTCAGACTCCCAAACAAACAGGTATGCAATAGGGAACATGTATTGAAACAATGCTCCACATAGTGTAATATTGTAAAAACCAATCTTATTTTAATACATAAAAATACACTCACATTGATAAGCTTGCACAAAAGCATGTAAAAACGCCAGGAAATATACTTCTTCCAGAAACCAAAATGGCCGAAGCTGCACATGTGTGGTAGTGTGTTTGTGCGTGTCTTCGCCCTACATGTTTCATCACATATGACATCATCAGGGGCACATACACATGTCTATTCATGCTCTTACGGTATCTCACAAAAGTGAGTACACCCCTCACATTTTTGTAAGTATTTTATTATATCTTTTCATGTGACAACACTGAAGAAATTACACATTTCTACAATGTAAAGTAGTGAGTATACAGCTTGTATAACAGTGTAAATTTGCTTTTCCCTCAAAATAACGCACTACACAGCCATTAATGTCTAAACTGCTGGCAACAAAGGTGAGTATACCCCTAAGGGAAAATGTCCAAATTGGGCCCAATTAGTAATTTCCCTCCCCGGTGTCATGTGACTCATTAGTGTTCCAAGTTCTCAAGTGTGAATGGAGAGCAGGTGTGTTAAATTTGATGTTATCGCTCTTACTTTCTCATACTGGTCACTGTAAGTTCAACATGTCCCCTTATGACAAAGAACTCTTTGAGAATCTGAAAAAAAGAATTGTTTCTCTACATAAAGATGGCCTAGGCCAGTGATGGCGAACCTTGGCACTCCAGATGTTTTTGAACTACATTTCCCATGATGCTCTTGCACTTTGCAGTGTAGTTAAGCATCATGGGAAATGTAGTTCCAAAACATCTGGAGTGCCAAGGTTCGCCATCACTGGCCTAGGCTATAATAAGATTGCCAAGACCCTGAAACTGAGCTGAAGCACGGTGGCCAAGACCATTTAGCGGTTTAACAGGACAGGTTCCATTCAGAACAGGCCTCGCCATGGTCGGCTAAAGAAGCTGAGTGCACGTGCTCAGTGTCATATCCAGAGGTTGTCTTTGGGAAATAGACGTATGACTATTGCTGCAGAGGTTGAAGGGGTGGGGGTCAGCCTTTCAGTGCTCAGACTATACGCTGCATACTGTATCAAATTGATGGCTGTCGTCCCAAAAGGAAGCCTGTTCTAAAGATAATGCACAAGAAAGCCCGCAAACAGTTTGCTGAAGACAAGCAGACTAAGGCCATGGATTACTGGAACCATGCCCTGTGGTCTGATGAGACTAAGATAAACTTATTTGGCTCAGATGTGTCAAACGTGTGGGGTGGCAACCAGGTGAGGAGTACAAAGACATGTGGGTCTTGCCTTCAGTCAAGCACAATGTGGGAGTGTGATGGCCTGGGCCTGCATGAGTGCTGCTGGCACTAGGGAGCTACAGTTTATTAACCTCCCTGGCGGTATGATCCTTTCTGATTTTAGGTGCTGAAAGCGGTACCATTATTTGCAAGGAAATTTGGCGTTTTATACTGCAGGCTTGTAATTCTTAGGAATAACTCACTTAAATCTGACCAAACAAGAGTCTAAGGCCGCGTACACATGGGGAGACATGTCCGCTCAAACATGTCCGACGTACCGTTTCCAGCGGACATGTCTCCTCGGATTTTGGTCCGATGGCGTGTACACACCATCAGACGAAAATCCCCTCGGACTGAGGACGCGGTGACGTGGCGGTGGCGTTGACGCAGCCACGTCACCACTCCAGGAAGTAAAATACTTCCACGCATGCGTCGAATCCATTCAGCGCATGCGGGGGATTTCTGTCCGCTGGTTAGGCGTACTAACCAGCGGACATGTCCGACGGACAGGTTTCCAGCGGACAAATTTCAAAGCATGCTTTGAAGTTTGTCCGCTGGAAAAACCTTTCCGCTGGGTCGTACATACGATCGGATATGTCCACTGAAACTGGTTGGCGGACCAGTTTCAGCAGATACATTTGGTCGTGTGTACGCGGCCTTATAGGGTCCCGGGTATGATTTTTTTTTAAAACAAAATTATAAATTATAATATAATAAATAATTATAACAAATAATAACATAATTATAATAAAAATTATTCAATAATGTAATCAACCCTAAAACACTGAAATTTGCTCAGTTGCAGAATTGTCGCTGTCATTATTTTAATTTTATTTTTTTATGACGAATTTCCCCACAAATCGCTCAATTCTGCAAGTGATTATAATTTATTATCGCTATTTTCTAGCTGATCTAAAACCATTTTTGACATAAAGGGACACTTTTGGTTGCTATGGACAATCTACATTTTACAGGCAGAAAGAACAGTTTTTATTATACAAAAGTACATTCAGTGCACTGGGCAGACCACTAGGGACAAGGGGGGTGTGTATTTTTTTACATACAGTACTGTAATCTATAAGATTACAGTATACTGTATGTAATGTGTTTGTTTACTTTTTTTAATTTGGCGCCGTTCTCCGCCCCCGTGCGTCGTAACGTCGCAGGGAACGGAGATCGACGGCACACTGGGACACTGTGTGAATCGAGCGAGCACCCGCTTGCTCACACAGCGGGGATGCATCGCTGGATCCAGGAACAAAGTAAGCCAGCGCGCGCTGCAGGCTCTGCATAGCTACCCCGAGCGTGACTCGGGGATACCGATCCTAGCATAAAAAAAAACACCCCGAGTCACGCTCGGGAATACCGATAAGAGGGTTAAGGGAACCATGAATGCCAACATGTACTGTGCAGAGCATGGTCCCCTCCCTTCAGAGACTGGGTCACAGGGCAATATTCTAACACAATAACGACCCCAAACACAGCTCCAAGATGACCACTGCCTTGCTAAAGAAGCTAAGGGTAAAGGTGATGCCAAGCATGTCTCTAGACCTATTTCCTATTGAGCATCTGTGGGGCATCCTCAAACAGAAGGTGGAGGAGTGCAAGGTCTCTAACATCCACCAGCTCTGTGATGTCGTCATTGTGGAAGAGGACTCCAGTGGCAACCTCACTTTTGTGAGAGAGAGAAAATACCGCTCAACAGCAACCATAAAACTCTCTCACTGGATCTAAACCTTGGGTGTCGCCAATGCAATGGAGATGCAAAAATACAAAAGGAACTTGGACAGCCGCACTCCAAAAAAACTTTCCTTTAATTAAAATGAATCACAAAAATAGACATGCCACAGCAAAACTGTAGCTTCAGTGCTTAGTCATAGCTAGTACTGGCTTATGGCCATGACTAAGCACTGAACAGGTGTAAAAAGCATTGGCTGTCCTTACGATATTTTGCTGTGATCGTGTGGTATATGCTTTTGTTTTATCGATAAAGACAACCTCAGTGTCTTTTGGAGTGCGGCTGTCCATCCCCTTTCTACTTTCCATATCTATCTTATGCCAAGCCAGTGGCGGCTAGTGCTCAATTTTTTTTTGAGGGGGCACAAACAAAACGAAAAAAAAACCCACAATTGCAGTCTCACTGTGCCCATCAAACGCAGCTTCTGTGCCTATCAATTGCAACCACTGTGCCCATCAAATTCAGCCACTGTGCCCATAAAATGCAGCCACTGTGCCCATAAAATGCAGCCACTGTGCCCATCAAACGCAGCCACTGTGCCATGCCATCAAACGCAGCCACTGTGCCATCATTTATCGCCACTGTGCCCATCAATTGTCACCACTGTGCCATGCCATCAAACGCAGCCACTGTGCCCATCAATTGTCACCACTGTGCCATCAATTGTTACCACTGTGCCATCAATTGTCACCACTGTGCCCAGCAACTGTCACCACTATGCCATGCCATCAAACGCAGCCACTGTGCCATCAATTGTCACCACTGTGGCCTCAATTGTCACCACTGTGCCATGCCAAGCGCAGCCACTGTGCCATTAATTGTTACCACTGTGCCTAGCAATTGTTACCACTGTGCCATCAATTGTTACCACTGTGCCCATGAATTGTTACCACTGTGCCATCAATTGTTACCACTGTGCCCAGCAATTGTTACCACCGTGCCCAGCAATTGTTACACACTGTGCCCAGCAATTGTCACCACTGTGCCCAGCAATTGTAGCCACTGTGCCCCGCAATTGCCGCTACTGTGCCCAGTAAAATTCTAGCTGCCCCTGTGACCTGTAAAATGCCCCCCCCCCCCCCCCTGCCTGGCACTTACCTTTCTGAGGTCAGCCGTGCTTCTACCGTCCCTCGATGTCTTCTCCCGCCCTCGGTGACGCTTCAGCCAATCAGGTTAACCTGATTGGCTGAGACGCCTGTCACTCTTATCCAAGGAACGCACCCCCCCCTTGTGTCCCAAGGATAAGCATCTGGAAGACGATTACAGCCTGAGTCGCTGGCTCTGATAGGCACTTACACAGCCGCCATTATTCAGATGGCCGGCGCTCACCATTACAATTAATGTAGTTATTCCACTTCCCCCCAGTAGTGTCATCTGCTCCCTCATAGCTGTGTCCTCTGCACCCCCCCCCCCCCACCAACAGTAGTGTCTCCTGCCTCCCCTGCTTAGCATTTTCCTCTGCATCCCTCCCACACACACACTTGTGTTCTCCTCCCCCCTCTGTACTGCCCTCTGATATCCATAGCAGTGCCCTCTGCCCCTCCCCCCCACAGTAGGCCCCCGCCACACACAGTAGTGTCCTTTGCCCCCTCTGTAGGGCCCTGTACCCCTCCAAAGCAGTTCCCTCTGCCTCCCAAAGCAGTGTCCTCTGCCTTCCCAGACTTCCCTAGCAGCGTCCTCTGAAACACACCCCAACCCCACATTAGTGTCCTCTGCCCCCCTCATAGCTATATCCTTTGCAACCCTCTACCCCCCACACTAGTGTCCTGCTTCTTCTGTGTTCACCGTACACGTCTGTGTGTAGGTAGCCCTCTCCTACCTTACAGCAGCTGTCCATCAGAGTGCAATGAGTGGCAGCACACAACACAGCGATGGATGGAGAACGGAAGTTGCCAGACTTAACTTTTCATGTTAACAAGCAGGTGATTGGTTTCTAGGACCGCCTAACAACCAATGTATCATATGTTACAAAAAGAGAAAGCTCAAAATACTTCAAACATTAACTAAATGAGTTTGCCATCTTTAACCACTTCATTACTGGGCCATAGTCATATGACGTCCACAGATGGGATCTCCCATCCTGGGTGGACGTCATATGACGTCCTATGCTTTGAGGGGGGATATTTAGTGCCGGCGATTCTGTGCTCCATAAGAACGATCATAGCGGCTTGATCATTTTTATAAGCGGCGGGAGGGGACATCCCCCCTCCCGCCGCCATTCGGTGCTTCTCCGGGCTCTCCTGTGCCATCGGGGGCCCGGCGAAAGAATCGTCCGGCGCAGGCAGGAAGCATAGAGATGACTGGTGACCAGATGGTCACCAGTCATCTCTTTGACAGTCGGATACCCGTAAGTAAACAAAGCCGCGATTGCGGCTAGTAAGCAACAGTAATCATGAGATTGTGAATTTTTTTTCACCGATCTCATGCTTTCCGGCCTGGAGGAGAGATGCGGGGTCTTATTGACCCCGCATCTCTCCATAAAGAGGTCCTGTCACACACATTTCCTATTACAAGGGATGTTTACATTCCTTGTAATAGGAATAAAAGTAGCTCAGCAGAAACGAAAGCACACGTAAGTCATATGTAAACGCAGTTTAAACCACATATGTGAGGTATCGCCGCGTGCGTTAGAGTGCCAGCAACAATTTTAGCACTAGATCTCCTCTGTAAGGCCTTGTACACACAATCAAATCTGTCTGCTGGAAACGGTCTGCTAGACCGTTTCAGCAGACAGAATCGATCGTGTGTACAGGCAAACAGACGGATTTGGCCACCCGACAGATTTCAAAGCATGCTTTGAAATCTGTCGGCTGGGAACCCGTCCGCCCGACATGTCTGCTGGTTAGTATGCTAACCAGCAGACATGTCTTCTCGCACATGCGCCAAATGATTTCGACGCATGCGCGGAAGTGTTTTACTTCCTGGTGTGGTGATGTGACGGCGTCAACGTCACCGCCATGTCACCGACACGTCAGCGCGCTGTCTGCTGGCGGGGATTTTGGTTTGCTCGTGTGTACAGGCGAGCAAACCAAAATGCCAGCAGACAGATCTGTTCAAATCGGTCGGTCCGACCGATTTGAACAGACAGATTTGATAGTGTGTACAAGGCCTTAATCTAAACTGGTAACCTGTAAAAAAATTCAAAGAGTTGCCTATGAAGATTTTTAAGTACCGAAGTTTGGCGCCATTCCATGAGTGTGCGCAATTTTAAAGCGTGGCATGTTAGGTATCTATTTACTCTGTGTAACATAATCTTTCATATTTTACAAAAAAATTGGGCTAAAATTACTGTTTTGTTATTTTTTTAATTCATGAAACAATTTTTTTCCAAAAAAAGGCGTTCGAAAAATTATTGCGCAAATACCGTGCAAGATAAAATGTTGCCATGACCGTCGTTTTATTCCCTAGGGTGTCTGCTAAAAAAATATATATAATGTTTGGGGGTTCTGTGTAATTTTCTAGCAAAAGAATGATGATTTGTACATGTAGGAGAAAAGTGATAGAATAGGCCCGGTATTTAGGTGTGTGTATAAAAGCCCGGTATTGAAGTGGTTAAAGGGTAAGTTCACCATTAGGAACATGTTACATGCTCCACCAGGAGCCTAGAATTTGTTGAGCCCTGCATTAGTACATCAGGTTCTATCAGTGTCCATATCAGTGGCGGTACGTCCATAGGGACGCCGGAGCGCCACCCCCGCTGGATCGATCACAGCCAGTAAAATATACAGATTTATACACTGTATGAATCTGTATATTTTCGCTGCTGCCGCCCACTATTCAGCTGACTTGACATTGATTGCCGGTCAGCTGAATAGCGGGAGCTGACTGGCTGTGGGCAAGTGCCCATCAGAGCCGCTGGCTCTGATAGGCTTTCCGAGTACAGCCCTGAGGCTGTGGTCAGCTTCCTGAAGCTTATCCTGGGGACGTATCGGCCGTGCACTCTGTGGATAAGACTGACAGGCGTCTCAGCCAATCAGGTAATCTGATTCTGTTAATCAGTAACCTGATTGGCTGAAGCGTCATCGAGGGCGGGACGAGGGACATTGAGGGATGGTAGAAGCCAGAAAGTGCCAGGGGGGTACTGGGCACGGTGGCTACAAGTGGGGGCACAGTGGCTACAAGTGGGGGCACAGTGGCGACAATTGGGGGCACAGTGGCAACAATTTGGCGGCACAGTGGCAACAAGTGGGGGCACAGTGGCGACAATTGGGGGCACATTGGCTACAATTGGAGGCACAGTGGCGACAATTGGGGGCACAGTGGCTACAATTGGGGGCACATTGGCTACAATTGGGGGCACAGTGGCTGTGTTTGATGGCATAGTGGTGACAATTGATGGCATGGCACAATGGCGACAATTGGGGGCACAGTGGTGACAATTGATGGCACAGTGGCTGCGTTTGATGGCATGGCACAGTGACTGCATTTGATGGCATGTCACAGTGGCTGTGTTTTGATGGCATGGCACAGTGGCTGTGTTTTGATGGCATGGCACAGTGGCTGCGTTTTGATGGCACGGTGGCTGCGTTTTGATGGCACGGTGGCTGCGTTTTGATGGCACGGTGGCTGCGTTTGATGGCATGGCACAGTGGTTGCGTTTGATGGCACAGTGACTGCATTTGATGGCATGGCACAGTGGTGACAATTGATGGCACAGTGGTTGTGTTTGATGGCATGGCACAGTGACTGTGTTTGATGGCATGGCACAGTGGTGACAATTGATGGCACAGTGGCTGTGTTTGATGGCATGACACAGTGGCTGCATTTGATAGGTACAGTGAGGCTGCAATTGTTTTTTTTTTCGTTTGCGCCCCCCCAAAAATTTTGAGCACCAGCCGCCACTAGTCCATATTCATATAAATTACAATGTAACAACAAGTTCACCCATGGTGCCACAATGTTAAAAAAAATATTTACAGTGATTAGAGAAAGAAGAGTGTCACATATTTTCTCTGTATCTCTCTGAAAAAGAGGTCAGAGAATTAAAGAGAAAGAGTTCAAAGAGATCATTTTACACTGCTAAATACTTGGGCTTGACACACGTCCGCTCTTGCATACTACAGCCACATAGGTGAGTATGTATGTTATTTTTTTTTAAATATCTCACACTTTTGTTTTATGTCTATAAAATAAAGTGATTTCTGCTGTGTCTCGTGATTCTATGAAATGTTATAATCCTACATATCAGGTGACAAACTTGCTTTAACCACTTGCCGACCCGCAAACGGCCATAGGTGTACGTCGGCTCCTTTAACCACTTGCCTACTGTGCACCTACACCCCCTTCCTGCCCAGACAAAATTTAAGCTTCCGGCACTGCGTCGCTTTACCGGACAATTGCGCGGTCGTGCGACGTGGCTCCCAAACAAAATTGGCGTCCTTTTTTCCCACAAATAGAGCTTTCTTTTGGTGGTATTTGATCACCTCTGCGGTTTTTATTTTTTGCGCTATAAGCAAGAATAGAGCGTCAATTTTGAAAAAAATGCAATATTTTTTACTTTTTGCTGTAATAAATAACCCAAAAAATATATAAAAAAAATATTTTTTTCCTCAGTTTAGGCCGATACGTATTCTTTCTACATATTTTTGGTAAAAAAAAAATGCAATAAGCGTTTATCGATTGCTTTGCGCAAAATTTATAGTGTTTACAAAATATGCATTGATTACTGTATAAATGTGACTGGCAGTGAAGGGGTTAACCACTAGGGGGCGGGGAAGGGGTTAAATGTGTGTCCTATGAGTGTTCTAACTGTAGGGGGAGGGGGGGTGACTGGGGGAGGTGACCGATTGTGTCCCTATGTACAAGGGACACAGCAACGGTCTCCTCTCTCCCTGACAAGACGTGGAGCTCTGTGTTTACATACAGAGCTCCACGTCCCCGCTCAGTTACTGGGCAATCGTGTGTGCCCGGCGGCGATCGTTGCCGCCGGGCACTTGCACCGGGATCCCAGCAGGAGTCCTCCGCCCGCCGTCATTTGACGGTGGGCGGAGGACAAGTGGTTAAGGAGCTGTAGCAGGCGCACACACACGTCCGCTGTACAGCTAGGGCCACTATGTATGTGGCCAGTGGCCGCGATGTCTGCTGGCCACCCACGAGGGCCACTGGGAACGAGGGCCAGAATGGGGATCTCTCAATGTAAGCAGACAGATCCCCGTTCTGAGGAAAGAGATATCTGCTGTTCATAGTGATTATGAACAGCGATCTCTCTCCTCCTCCAGTCAGCCCAGGCCCCATACAGTTAGAAACAATCCCAGGGAACACATTCAACCCCTTGATCACCTCCCTAGTGTTAACCCCCTTTTTTGCCAGTGACATTTATTCAGTAATCAGTGGCAATTTTTTAGCTCTGATCACTGTATAAATGTCAGTGGTCACAAAAAAGTGTCAAAAGTGTCCAAAGTGTCCACCACAATGTCACAATCACGATAAAAATCACATTACTAGTAAAAAATAAATAAATAATGAAGTTGAACTTTGGAGCACCGTGGTGATTAATTGATTCTTCCTGTCAGATAATATCTGCTTACCCGAAGGGGATGTACAGGCACACAGATACACTGACAGATATGGAGGAGACCTGCATGCTTTACAGGCTTAAAATAATGATAATAATAATAATAATAATATATGCACATTTTGTTACCTGCAAAAACTTTTTACCCCCCTGGTGGTATTCCGGAGTCTGGCTCGGGGTAGGATTTCTGTACCAAAAGCGGTATCCCTGAGCCAGACTCGGGATTGCCTCGCAGTGTCCACAGACAAAGTTACTTACCTTGTCCCTGGATCCTGCGATGCCTCCCTGCTGTGTGAGCGAGCGGCATCCTCGCTTGATTCACACAGTGTCCCTGTGCGCGAGCTCTGTTCGCTGCGACGTTACGACACACGGGGGCGGAGAACAGCGCCGAATTCAAAAAAGTAAATAAACACATTACATACAGTATACTGTAATCTTATAGATTACAGTACTGTATGTAAAAAATACACACCTCCTTTGTCCCTAGTGGTCTGCCCAGTGCCCTGCATGTTCTTTTATATAATAAAAACTGTTCTTTCTGCCTGCAAAATGTAGATTGTCCATAACAACCAAAAGTGTCCCTTTATGTCAAAAGTGGTTTTAGAGCAGCTAGAAAACAGCGATAATAAATTAGAATTATTTGCAGAATTGAGCGATAGCGATTTGTAGGAAAATTCGTCATAATAAAATAAAAGTAATGAC
Organism: Rana kukunoris; assembly: GCA_029574335.1. Lineage (NCBI taxonomy): Eukaryota > Metazoa > Chordata > Amphibia > Anura > Ranidae > Rana > Rana kukunoris. The sequence goes on from CM056058.1 coordinate 122,256,453, forward strand.
AGCGACAATTCTGCAACTGAGCAAATTTCAGTGTTTTTGATTTGATTACATTATTGAATAATTGTTATTATAATTATATTATCATTTGTTATAAATATTTATAGTTATTTATTATATTATAATTTATGATTTTGTTTTTTAAACTTTATCATACCCGGGATGCCTATTAGGCCGTGTACACACGATCGAACATGTCTGCTGAAACTGGTCCGCCGACCAGTTTCAGCGGACATATCCGATCGTGTGTACGACCTAGCGGACAGGTTTTTCCAGCGGACAAATTTCAAAGCATGCTTTGAAATTTGTCCGCTGGAAACCTGTCCGTCGGACATGTCCGCTGGTTAGTACGCCTAAATCTCCCGCATGCGTCGAATGGATTCGACGCATGCGTGGAAGTATTTTGCTTCCTGGATTGGTGACGTGGTGGCGTCAACGTCACCGCCACGTCACCGCGTTATCCGTCCGAGGGGATTTTGGTCCGATGGTGTGTACACGCCATCAGACCAAATATCCAAGGAGACATGTCCGCTGGAAACGGTCCGTCGGACATGTTTCAGCGGACATGTCTCCTCGTCTGTAAACGGCCTTAGACTCTTGTTCGGACAGATTTAAGTGAGTTATTCCTAAGAATTGCAGGCCTACAGTATAAAACGCCAAATTTCCATGCAAAATAATAGTACCGCTTTCAGCACCTAAAATCTGAAATAATCATACAGCCAGGGAGGTTAATTGATTCTTCCTGTCAGATAATATCTGCTTACCCAAAGGGATGAACAGGCACACAGATACACGGACAGATCTGGAGGAGACCTGCATTATTTACAGGCTCAAAATAATAATAATAATGCATGCATGTTTTGTTCCAAATTTTTTTTTTTTTTTTTTTAAGTGAACTTATCCTTTAAGGTACAACTAAGTAACAAAAATGTCAAACTTTTCAAATTCTGTAACACAATGTAAAACATTAAAAACATATATGTTATATACCTCCAAATGTATCTTGAAAAGAAGTAAAAAGAAAACAAAGAATGTTGTACAAATTGTAGAAGTGCAATTATTATAATCTTTATAATTTTTTTCTACTGTTATATCAATACATTCAAATCTAATCTGGGAGCATAAAATGCTTACAATTTCATACACTTAATGAGTATAAAACCCAATATACCCAATGTAATATGCATTAAAAGATATGTTTAGTAACAACTAAATAAAATAATAATAATGATAATAAATAAATAACTTACATAACTTGGTAAAAATTACTAGTCTAAACATAGCTGATTAAAATTAGGCTGAAAATATTTGTTTGTGTCTGGTTGCAAATGTTTGCAGATGCGTAATGATTGCAACTTCTGCTCTTAAAACATAAATGTATTTAATTGCTAATGTTAGAGTGAAAAAAAACTGGTGCTAATTTAGTAAAATACAACAAGGCATGTAAAGTCACACTTATTTCTGAATAGTGGGGCATTTATAGGAAGAAAAAAAAAAAATATATATATATATATATATATATATATATATATTGCTAGAAGCAATTTAAACTGAGAAAAGTTATTTTGTGAAAAAATTCCACCACAAAATACCTGTATTTATCGGCGTATAACACGCACAGGCGTATAATACGCACCCTAACTTTACATTTTTGGAAAAAAACCTTACACAGCCCCCTGCGTATAACACGCAGACACAGTTTACCCTCTATTTTCAGGGTAAGAAAGTGAGTGTTATACGCCAATAAATACAATAAATAATGCGATTGTGAATAGAAATAAAGCTACTGTATACATCTGGTTAGATCTTATGTAATGTAGTCAATATAAAAAGGCGTACAAAAATGCCTCTAATAATAAATGTATTGGTTAAGTCTGCAAAAAAAAAAAAATCACAATCCATCACTACAGATGCACCAGTTACCACATATAAAGTAACATTTTGCAAAACTGTAAACAATAAAACAAGTGCAATTCAAATGCTGATAGGATTTCAGAAGATTTCCTTTGGTGTTGGCTCATCAATGGCTTCCTTACCTCAATTTGGTGCTCACTGCTCAGCTAAAGGCGTCCTACTTGTGAATTACTGTGGAGGTTCTAAGCACAATTTACAGTGAAACCCGATGCTGACACCCTCCCATACTACAATAGTGTAATGAGAAGCCTTACCTATTTGTTGTAGCTGTAATTTACCCTTTACCTGCTGGAAAGTCATTACCATTCACCACATCCCATGGTAAGAGAGGGAAAGTCTGCCAACTCAGATGAAACCTGTTAAACGTAGATTGTTTTGGGGGTGCATCACAGAAAATGATCAACCATGTAAAATACAACAGCATCAGCGTTAAAGTACATATATTAGAAAAAGTAATCAAGTCATTGCCAAATAATCATATAGTTATAGTTAATAAAACACAAAAGAATTACAATGATGCCATTGCAGATTTATTATCATTTTTCTGTCCTAACATGTCAATCAGTATTACATAGAAGGAATTCCACCTTCTTCACATTGGTATTTGAAGGCGATGAAACACAGGTAGGGTGTGTCGCAGCATGTAATTCTAGTCCACTGTGAACACTCTCTATATATTATTAATGATAAGAGGAGGTAGTATTTTTTTTTATATATTTTGATTGGCATGTTATTATTTTTTTTCAATTTGGTTAAAGTGGACCTATATTTAAAAAAGTGAAGATTTTCTACCTTATATGGAACATATAGAAATATTAAAGTGGTTGTAAAGTCTTGTTTTTTTAAATAAAAATAACAAACATGTTATACTTACCTGCTCTAATGCAGTAAATTTGCACAGAGCATCCTCCTCTTCTCGGGTCTCTCTTCTGTGATCCTGGCCCCTCCCTCTTGTTCAGTGCCCCCACAGCAAGCAGCTTATTGCGGGGGCATCCGAGCTGAGTCACAGCTCCCTGTGTACATTCAGACATGCGCCCCCGCCTCTCTCTCCTGATTGGCTAGCTGACTTTGATCAACCACTTCAATACCGGGCACTTACGCCCCTTCCTACCCAAGCCAATTTTCAACTTTCTGTGCTGTCGCTGTTTAAATGACAATTGCGCGGTCATGCTGCACTGTACCCAAAAAGATTTTTTTATCATTTTGTTCCCACAAATAGAGATTTCTTTTGGTGGTATTTGATCGCCTCTGGGGGTTTTATGTTTTGCTATACAAATAAAAAAAAGACCGAAAATATGAAAAAAAAAATAATTTTTAATTTTTTTATCTGTTATAAAATTTTCTAAATAAGTACGTTTTCTCCTTCACTAATGGGCACTGATAAGGCGGCACTGACAGGCACTGATAAGGCAGCACCAATGAGGCGGTGCCAATGAGGTGCCACTGACGATGGGCACTGATATGCGGCACTGATGGGCTCTGGTATAGTTACAAAAGTGAAAGTAAATGCAGGGGAGTGTTCTGTGCTCTCTGCTTCCCCCTAGAGTGCAGTACCCGGCTGAACGAGGAAACTGAAAGATACTGTGCTAGAAACCTAGATTTGTTTTAAAAGGGCTTTATACATGTGAGTGTCTGTGTGCCTGTATGTTTGTGTGTGTGTGTCTGTATGTGTGTCTGTATGTGTGTCTGTATGTGTGTGTGTGTGTGTTTGTGTGCCTGTATGTGTGTGCCTGTATGTGTGTGTGCCTAATTCTTGTTGGACAGTGTATTAGTGATCAAACTAACACAATTTTAATGGTTCAAAGAATGTCAGGCAAAATGGTCGGCCCTCACGCATGTTCACTTTATCAAATCTGGCCCTCTTTGAAAAAAGTTTGGACACCCATGGATTAGACCAGGGGTCCTCAAACTATGGCCCTCCATTTGTTCAGGAACTACATTTCCCATCATGCTCAGTCATGTCTGTGAATGTCAGAGTTTCAAAATGCCTCATGGGATTTGTAGTTCCGCAACAGCTGGAGGGCCGTAGTTTGAGGATGCCTGGACCAAGACATCACTCCGACGAAAGGTTCTAATGACGGCCACCGCCTGTTTAGAAGTAACAATGAAAACTGATGCTATACCCTGAGGCTAGATTCACACTTGTGCAGTGCAAATTTCAGCTCTGTAATCTCTGCAGATAGATAAGGGAAGTGTTCAGCAGATTAGCTCTGTTTTAGCTGTGAATTTGGAGACCTGGGAGAAGTTACGGGTGAGAGGAGAGTGGGGGAGAAGTCTATTGAGCTGAATGAGAGAAATTCCTGAAGTGAACTGAACACATCTGCGAATCAGCTGCTTACCCATAGAAGATAATGGGCCTGAATTCGCATCTGAGCCGCACCGCAAGGCATAAAAATCTGCACACGTTTTTACTGCAATGCGCAGTGCGAATGCATCACACATATGTGAACCAGCCTCATTGAAAACGATGGGCCAGATTCAGGTACATCTGCGCATTATTGGACCGGCGTAGCGCACCGCCTTTACGTTAGACTGGCGCAATGTAGCGGCGCAATCACCCTATTCTCGTCGCTTTTACGCAGAAATTAACGCCTGCGCAACGTTATTTCTGAGGCGCAAGGCGGAGTAATACAAATTGGGAAGGACGTGGGCGTGTTACATTGAAATGAGCCGTGACCCCATGCAAATGAAGGGCCGGCCGGCTCGCGCATACGCGCTTGAAGCATACCATGTCAGCACCTCTCTGCGCATGCTCCCAACTCGGGAACAGCGCAAATCAGTGAAATTGGAAGTGGACTAGAAAATCATGAACTACGCAGACAGCATAAATAGACAGACACAAATGCACTTCCTTTGCAAAAGTACATCCCTTTGTATCCCTCCCTATACAGCAAGGTGCTTTTGTTCTGTTGTTAGTTGCGTTGTGGTTTGTCTTTGTGATATTTGTGGACTGTGTGATCTTGTGTTTGTTAGAAGATATTTGTAAGTGATTTTTGCTGACTGTTTGGGAGTGAGTTTTTGTTTGAGTATGACGGAGAGAAAGAGGAAGTTTAATTTTACTTTGGGGAGAAACTAATTCTTGCCCGGGCCATTTCCGAATATGGGCGTTACCTCCACGGCCCGGACAGTGCCAACACCACCCCGGCCAGGAGGAGAGAGATTTTGGATAGGATTACTGACGAGGTGAATGCATCGGAGGGGGGGGGGGGACTCGGACACGGTCAGGGATTGAAAAGAACATGATCAGCGTCTGGTCAAAAATAAGCTGGCCAAAATGCTAGCCCATGCCAGGGGCACAGGAGGGGGCCCACCATGCGCTGTTAGGCTGACAGCGGAGGAGCGTGCGGTGGCCCAGCCCTTTCATAGGCAAGAAGTGGAGGGCCTGCCCGGCTATGACTCAAGTCATGAAGGCGTGATGCCAGGTAAGGTTTTTTGCCCTATCAGGTGTGTAGCATGTGTGTGGGGGGGGGAAGAGAATATGTGGCAAGTGTGTGGATCCTCCAACCTGTGAATGTTTTGTGTCATCCACAGGTGTACAGGAGGGTGCTGGGCCATCTGGGCTGACCGCACCATCCCCAGGACAGCAGCCTGATGAGGACCCCCCGACATGGCCGGAGTCCTCGGAGGAGGTTGAAGAGGAGGAGGTTGAAGTGGAGAAGGTTGAGGAGGAGGAGGAGTCCATGTCAGGCACTGGACTTTTGTTTTTGGAGGACTCTTCCCCTCTGGCTGGCAGCAGCCAGCCCTCCATAAGGGGTAGCCCCCCCACTCCTCCCCCAACAGGGCTCCCCTTCCAAGGGGCTCCCCTTCTCCCCGGCCACAAGCATCAGCTGGAGGCAGGAAGGCGACCCAGAAGACCAGGGGGGTGGCCGATTTCCTGCCCGCCACTCTGAGAAAGGACCAGTTCCGTCAGACCCGCCATTTGGGAGAGGTCAGCCAGACTTTGGGGCAGATGGAGGAGAGCCTGTCCTCCATAAAGGATACGCTTGGGAACCTGGACTGCCACTCCCAGGCTCTTACAAACTGCCAAATCGACCTGCAGACTACAACAGCAGGCGTTGGGCAGGATGTGAGGGCCCTCACCCAGGCTATCCAGGCCAATACGGCATCATTAAGTGCTGGCCTAGACAGAATTGCCGTGGCCTTGGAGGGCAGGCCGCCAGGTGGGCAGAGACCAGGGGCTGCTCCTCCTTCCCCAGTTTACCCCCTCCCCCATGAGTCTCCCCTGAGGAGCCGGGGCCGTGGCCGTGGGTGCCCCAGGCGTGGCTCACGTCAACGGCATTAATTTGTTTTTCCCCCTTTTTTTTGGCCTGTTTTTTTTTTTTTTGTAATTTTTTTTTTTTGCTGGAAATTTTTTGTTTTTGCTGGGCATTTTTTTTTTTGGGGTTGTGAATACTGTTTGAATGTGGGGGTGACATTCCTGCCGGAAAAGGGGTGTCACCCTCAATTTTGGTGGAGAAGGGTTCCCCAGGACCAGGGAGAAGTGATCCCCAGGTCCGTGTGAATGGTGTATGAATGTACAGTGACATAATGAAGCCGTGGCGTGGCGTTGCTGCTCACAAGTCCTGCATGGTGGACTGGTGCCAATCCAATGTGATGAGGATGTCGGGTGTGTGTGCTAGGGACCACAGTGGTGTGCATGCATGCATTCTCATTGTGCCATGATTAATGTGTGTGTTTAACGTGCAAAGATGCATAATGTGAGCTGGCATGAGATGGGGTCATGAGATGGGGTCCCAGTGCATATGCAGAGTCACCTTGAAGGGAAAAGACAGGAGGATGTTAGTAGTGCGTGTGCCCCTTGTGATGTGTGCATCATGTGGGGGGCCAGTCATGCCTGCCACCCATGTCACTCACCAACCAGCCAGCTGTCCCCATACATGTTCTGTTTGAAATCTGTGGGGATGGGGCTCTGATTGTATATGTAGCTGTCATGGGTGTCATGGGTGGTGTCATGTGTTGGGCTGGTGATGTCCTCCTGCAGGGTTGTGGTTAATTCCATGATGGCATATGAGGGGTGAATCTGAAGATGCAAGACACCTCAGAATCACTCATGTCATAGATGTCTATGCGTGTGTGATATATCCTCTCCCGTGAAGAGTGAAGAGTGAGGGGCTTGTATCAGCTAAGAATATTGTATTAGATTAGATTAAATTGTAAAGTTTATATAAGCAAAAAAAAAAGTTTTCAAAAAAAAAAAAAAATCCTGTGCCCTCCTCAGTGCCCTCCTCCTTCTTTGCTCATCTAAAGTCAGTAGTATAGCTATGAGCATGGATGCCACTGGCATGTTGGCATACAGTTTGTTGGGCAACATGTGTGACTGCTCAGCTCCTCACTAACAGTGTTGCTTTATCTGACATGTAGACGAATTGTCTAATTTTAGACCAGCTTTTATATGGTCTAATTTTAGACAGGATATTTAGCTGTTGCGCACAGCGCGTAGCCTGCGCTGCACCAACGTTCTTTTGTGGATCCCCGTAACTCCCTCATTAGCATATTTGAATAGCAAATCAATGGTGTGTGTAGTGCAGTTTTGCGCGGACGGATGCGCCTGTCTAACGAAATTACGCTGGACAAAAAAAAAGTAGATTTCTTGCGTATCTCGTTTTGGGGATGTGGAGTATCGAAACACATGCGCAAATTTAGACTTATGTCGCGCATCTCCTGTTACGCCAGCGTAATCGCTCTGTGAATCTGGCCCAATGTATTTAGAAATGTATTGCGTATTGGATGTGGTTGAAGCCGCACTCAATTCACATAGGTGTGAACCCGGCCTTACTGATTTGATCATTCAAAGACAAATCCATTGTAAATAAGGGGTGGTGAATAATTCTATATACATTAGGTTCTTTTTAAAGTGGTTGTAAACCCTTACAGACAGATTAAGGCTTACCTGTAGGTGCAACAAATATCTCCTAAACCTACACGGTTTAGAAGATATTTGCAAAAGAAAGGCACCGATGTCTACGACGCATGTGCCGTAGACAACGGCATGCATGCGCACTGAGTGTGCCCCTTCTAACGGTGATCATGCCGTTAGTGGTGGCACCCGCACGCATGTGACGTCATCGTGGCTCTGGCCAGTCACAGCGCTAGAGCCGCGATATTTGGAAGTCACTCCTGGAGAGATGGCGCTGATGGAGGAGGGCAACAAGCACCACTGCGGGGGCTTCGATCTCAGGTAAGTACTTCATAATAAGATAGTATGCTTGCATACTAGCTCATTATGCCTTTGTCTTGCAGGGTGTTTTTTGAAAAAAAGAGGGTTTAGTTCCTCTTTAAGCATTAGCCCCAGCAGTAAAAGGCAAATGCTCTTCCCTAATTTCCTTGTGTTCCTTGTGTTTCCGAATTTCTTTGCTCCATTTATGCTGATGATGGGGACAACCCTGGCGGGTGGTTGTGGGGGTCTGTGTGCGGGGGTGGGGGGGCTTATTCGAATCCTTCTCTCCCATGTGAATGAGTGGTAGTATAGTATAATAAAATCGGAAGAAAAATTCCAATATGAGGCACGATCGTTTGATTTTCGTATAGTGTGTACACAACTTTCAACATCCGATTAAGGCTCTGTTCACACCTAGGCATTTTTGGGCATTTTTCTGCTCTAATAGCCCATAGACATGACCGTTTTTAACCTCCCTGGCGGTATGATTCTTTCAGATTTTAGGTGCTGAAAGCGGTACCATTATTTGCAAGGAAATTTGGTGTTTTATACTGTAGGCTTGTAATTCTTAGGAATAATTCACTTAAATCTGTCCAAACAAGAGTCTAGTAGGCATCCCGGGTATGACATTTTTTTAAAAACAAAATTATAAATTATAATATAATAAATAATTATAAATAATTATAACAAATAATAATATAATTATAATAAAAATTATTCAATAATGTAATCAACTCAAAAACACTGACATTTGCTCAGTTGCAAAATTGTCGCTGTCATTACTTTTATTTTTTTATGATGAATTTCCTCACAAATCGCTATCGCTCAATACTGCAAGTGATTATAATATATTATCGCTGTTTTCTAGCTGATCTAAAACCATTTTTGACATAAAGGGACACTTTTGGTTGCTATGAACAATCTACAGTTTGCAGGGAGAAAGAACACTTTTTATTATATAAAAGTACATGTAGGGCACTGGGCAGACCACTAGGGACAAGGGGGGTGTATATTTTTTACATACAGTACTGCAATCTATAAGATTACAGTATACTGTATATAATGTGTTTGTTTACGTTTTTTAAATTTGGTGCCGTTCTCCGCTCCCGTGCGTTGTAACGACGCAGGGAACGGAGATCGACGGCACACAGAGGCACTGTGTGAATCGAGCGAGGACGCGCTCGCTTACACAGCGTGGTGGCATCGCTGGATCCAGGGACAAGGTAAGTAAACCCCTGCTGTGGATGCTGCGAGGCGAGCCCGAGTCTGACTCGGGGTTACCGATCTCAGCACAAAAATGTAACCTCGAGTCAGACTTGGGAATACCGCCAGGGGGGTTAATGTCATGGAAAAAACAAAGTTTTTCTCAACGTGATTTTTGTCAAGCCTGACTTGCATACACATGATCATGAAAAAAAATGCTCGAGCAAAGCGCGGTGACGTACAACGCGTACGACGGCACTATAAAGGGGAAGTTCCATTCGATTGGCGCCACCCTTGGGGCTGCTTTTGCTAATTTCGTGTTAGTAAAAGTTTGGTGAGAGACGATTCACGCTTTTCAGTCTTAGTGCTTTTCAGTCTCTTACAGCGTGACAAATGTGCTATCTCCATTACAAACGCTAGTTTTACGAGAACGAGCGCTCCCGTCTCATAACTTGCTTCTGAGCATGCGCGTTTTTTCCCCGTCGTTAAAGCCTACACACGACCGTTTTTCACGACGGGAAAAACAACAAGAAAAATGTGGTTATGTCCTAAATTTGTAATGCCCATTTTTCACGACGAGAGCCTACACACGGTCGTTTTTAATGACCAATTTAAAAAATTGAATTTTTCTCGTCATGAAAAATGGTCGTGTATACATGGCACAAGCCTCGGCTCTAGAAACGCCCAACAACACAAATTCCATTCATTCATAGTGTTGAGCAGAATATGCCATATTCGATTTCGCGATATATCTCGAATATATAGTCGAATATTCAAGATATATTCGCTAAATACGAATATTCGTGATATTTTTTGGAAATGAAATGATTGCGATTTTTCGCTATTGCGATTTTTCGAAATTTCGAGAAATGCGGAATGGAGCACTCTGATTGGCTCAGAATATTCGTGATATTTTATAATACAAAATAATTGCAAATATTCGAGAAATGCGGAATGGAGCACTCTGATTGGCTCAGAATATTCGTGATATTTTATAATACAAAATAATTGCCAATATTCGAGAAATGAGGAATGGAGCACTCTGATTGGCTCAGAATATTTGTGATATATTACAATACAAAATAATTGCGAATATTCGAGAAATGCGGAATGGAGCACTCTGATTGGCTCAGAATATTCGTGATATATTACAATACAAAATAATTGCGAATATTCGGCAAATGCGGAAGGAGCACTCTGATTGGCTCAGAATATTCGTGATATATTACAATACAAAATAATTGCGAATATTCGAGAAATGCGGAATGGAGCACTCTGATTGGCTCAGAATATTCTTGATATTTTATCGTAATTTCGCAAAAATGCGAATGACAAATTGATTGCGGAATTTCGACAGTAACACTCTGAAATCGAATATATGTGTTATTTTAGCTAAAAACAATATTGCGAATTTCTCGAAAATAATCGCGCGATATCGCTATTGCCGAATAATCGCATTGCGATTTATCGGCAATATAAATTGATCGCTGCAGCTACTCGGCCCAAGGTCTCTAATCATACCAGCAATGCTTTTAGACGTCGATGGGGATCTCTAGGATGTGATCTGTTCTAAAAAAAAAATTAAAAAAATACGAATATTCGAAATAGCGAATATTCACCGCGAAATTCGCAATATATCGCAAATACTCGAATATGCCATATTCGAGCCGAATATTCGCAATACGAATATTCGTGAGCAACACTATTCATTCAATGGCCCCTGTTCACATCTGAGTGTTCTGTCACCTAAAGCAAAACAGTACAGGAGCTTATTTTTGGGCAGATTACAAGGCGTTTTTCATTCTTTTACATTGGTAACCTTTTTTTTTTTTTTTTTTATTCTAACCCACCTCAGACTCCACCGCCCATGAGACCTGCTCACAGTAAAGATTGCTTATGATGTCTCTGTTCAGGTTTCGCATCATATGTGGGTGAATTTTTTTTATTTTTTTTACATTGGTAACCTTTTGACCTGTACAAAATTGCAGTAACATCATGGCAAAATCGTGGTAAAAATCTTGGCAAAACCTGCACAGATGTCTTTGAAATCGCGTCCGAAAACGGGACTGACAAGCGGGAGTGAAAGCTTCATTCCCGCAGCTCAGTGTTAGCCTGGGCTTCCAACTGAAAATTTCCAAAGGGAGAAACTCCAAAATTGTACTCCTTAATGAACAAAACTAAAGATTTTTATTTACTGTGTACTGTTTTCATATGAGGAAACTCAGACTGCAAAGTCGCACGAAAAGTCATTCCCCATGATTTCCAATGACAACCATTAACCTCCCTGGCGGTATGATTATTTCAGATTTTAGGTGTTGAAAGCGGTACCATTATTCTGAAAGGAAATTTGGCGTTTTATGCTGTAGGCCTGTAATTCTTAGGAATAACTCACTAAATCTGTCCAAACAAGAGTCTAGTAGGCATCCCGGGTATGATTTTTTTTTTAAAACAAAATTATAAATTATAATATAATAAATAATTATAAATAATTATAACAAATAATAATATAATTATAATAACAATTATTCAATAATGTAATCAACTCAAAATCACTAAAATGTGCTCAGTTGCAGAATTGTTGCTGTCATTACTTTTATTTTTAAATGACAAATTTCCCCACAAATCGCTATCGCTCAATTCTGCAAGTGATTCTAATTTATTATCGCTGTTTTCTAGCTGCTCTAAAACCATTTTTTGACATAAAAGGACACTTTTGGTTGCTATGGACAATCTACAGTTTGCAGGCAGAAAGAACAGTTTTTATTATACAAAAGAACAAGTAGGACACTGGGCAGACCACTAGGGACAAAGGGGGGGGGGGTGTATTTTTACATACAGTACTGTAATCTATAAGATTACAGTATACTGTATGTAATGTGTTTGTTTACTTTTTTGAATATGGCGCCGTTCTCCATCCCCGTGCGTCGTAAGGTCGCAGGTAACAGAGATCGGCGGCACACGGGGACACTGTGTGAATCAAACGAGGAACCGCTCGCTCACACAGCGGGGAGGCATCGCTGGATCCGGGGACAAGGTAAGTAAACCATGCCTGTGGATGCTGTGAGGCGAGCCTGAGTCTGGCTCGGGGTTACTGATCACATCACAAAAATTTAACCCAGAGTCAGACTCGGGAATGCCGCCAGGAGGGTTAATATCAGTACGATTTCAAGTTGTGCCGACTTCAAAGTAGTCCCTGCACTACTTTGGTCTGACTTTGATCCTACTTTGCCATCTTAAAGCGGAGCTCCAGCCACGGGAATTTTTTTTTTTAAAGTCAGCAGCTACTAACAGTGTAGCTGCTGAGTTTAAATAAAGACACTTACCTGTCCTAGGCGCCAGCGCTGATGGGCCCCCCGATGCCGGTCCCACGATCGCTCCGGGTCCCGCGCCGCCATTCACAATATGGGAAACAGGCAGTGAAGCCGTACGGCTTCACTGCCCGTTTCCTACTGCGCCTGCGCGAGTGTCACGCTGGCTTGTGAATGGGCGCGCTGCTCTCTGAGAACACACACAGTTCCCAGGAAGCAGCGCGCCCATTCACAAGGAGAAGAAGAAGAAGAAAACACACCGCGGATCAGGAAGAGGCAGATTACGGACTTCCGCATAGCAACAGCTATTTCGGGTGAGTATTTTTTTTTAATTTTTTTCAGGTTTTTTATTTTTTATTTTTTTCAAACAACATTGTAAAATGTTGTTATCCTGGGTGGAGCTCCTCTTTAACTGATCCGACTTTGGCATGCGACTTGTGCTCTGATGATCTTGAAGGGGAACTTCACACAAATGTAAAAAAAAAATGTAAAAAAAAACTGTGTGAGGTCCCCCCAAAATCCATACCAGACCCTTATCCAAGCACTTAGCCCGGCAGGTCAGGAAAGGGGGTGGGGGTGGGGACGAGAAAGCACCTCTCCCCTCCTGAACCGTACCAGGCCATTGCCCTCAACATGGGGGGCTGGGTGCGCCGTGGCATGCACGTAGTGTGACAAATGGGATCCCCTACTGGCCTATAAAAAGCTGCCCATATCCTCTCCAAAATTGCTGGATTGTCTTTACCCTGTTCCTGTACCTGCATTGTGCTTCCTAATGCTTCCTGTTGTGTCCAGGCTTGCCCTCTTCCCTGCTCTGATCTCTTTTCCTGACATCAACCCCCGGCTTGGCTCACGGACTTTGCTACTGCCTAAACCAGCCTGATCCTCAGTGTATGACCCCCGACCTGTTTCACGGACTTACTATTGCCTAAACCTGCCTGATCTCTAGTGAATGACCCCTGGTCTGTTTCATGGACTTGCTCCTGCCTGATCACCAGTGTATGACCCCCAGCTTGGCTCACAGACTTTGCTATCACTCATCTGCTTGCTTATGTAGCGGGGTCACCCTGTCGGAGATTCATGACAGGTCATCCCCGCTGGACTTATACTCAAAATTGTAAAAATGTTGGATATTGTTCTGAAAGTTATGCATTACTAGTAGCAGGAGACACGGAGTCCATGGACTCCTCGGAGAAACGGACTACATTTTCTTGCTTTGCCATCCAGGAGGATGTGACGTTTCGCTGAGACCGGTGGAGGAGGTTACTTAAAGAAGGGGAGTGGCGGTTTTTTGCTCTCTCTTGACCAGCCTTCTCCCCTGTGCAGAGCTGTGTACAGAGACACCGGCGTTGCTAGGCCGGAAGCCTGGGCCTAGATTTGTCCGGAGACCAGCCATCTAGGGGGAGCAAGGCCCCATTCTCCAGCCAGTGTTCCCGGGGATAGAAGAGGCAGCCGAGCTGCCACGCGCATATTGACTGATCTGTGGGACTGCCCACTAGGGGCGCTCGCGAGCATAGACTGATTTTGAATTTAGACGAGTGGTACCATTCTTAGGCCTAGAACAGTGATGGCGAACCTTGGCACCCCAGATGTTTTGGAACTACATTTCCCATGATGCTCAACTACACTGCTGGGTGCATAAGCATCATGGGAAATGTAGTTCCAAAACATCTGGGGTGCCAAGGTTCGCCATCACTGGCCTAGAAGATCCTATTAATTCACACTGATCGTTGATTCTTGCAAGGGCCCTTGCGAATCAGACTGGGTTACTACTAATTGATTGTGTTACGTTTAAACTCCTATGCCTATCAATTTTCTTGAGTCTTCTATGTAGTAAATTTTCTCTTTAGTTTTAATCATACTTTACTTTTAATCATATTCACTGTGTGGATTATATTTCTTTTTTTCTTTTTCCCTTTTCTCTGGAGGGACCAATCGTGAAGCAGATAATACTACTGTTATTTTATTGCCCTGTTATTTTATTACTGCATATTTGTGCCTGCTATTGTGACTTCAGCCCAGCAGAGGTCACAATACCTTACTCACCAGTTTTCTGATGTGTCAAGGGAGGGTTCGAGCTAGTTGAATAGGGGTGAGCTGAGCCAGCAGAGAGTAGATCCCAAAACAACCAGCGGCTCCTTCCACTTACCTGTGCATGACCCAACTTCACTTCAATGCTTGCTTCACTACCCTCTTGCAGCAGCTACCATCCTGACCACCTGTGTTTGGTCACTACTGAGTATCCTGTATGCACAGTCATCTGTACACAGTTACAGCCTACAAGGCCTTGCTCTTACACTTTTGCTGGAACCTCAAGCAGACTCCAAGTGATAGTCTGCTCAAGCCTTTTACATCCTGGTGGCAACCCATGCTTCTTTGAGCACTGTACCTCCTGTATCACCTTCAGGGGTATACTGCACTAGGCCGCAAGGGGAGCCTCTCTCAGCATCCTGGCCTCAGATAAGGTACGTGTAGCGCTCTACTCCCAAAGATAGGGACGCTTTTTTAAATTTAGGGGATATCTGGGCCAATAGTTAGCCCAGACTTGTTGAATTATATGCAAATTTGCCTCTGTTCTGGCTGTGGTACTGCCTGGTAGTATTTTTCCTTGTTGCCTGTGGGTGGCGTTGTCACTTCAGGCCCATGTTGGACCGCAGGTGTACCATGGTGTATTGGGTGTCCCTCCTCTGCAGTGGTACAGTGGGAGTGTGAATGCTGAGAGGAGATACTTAAGGGACAGAAGCCTTTTTCGGGGTCCTTCGCCTCGTGGCCCTCCTGACGCGAGGTGGGTGTGTACGATCTCAGTCTCGGGACCATGTTGGTCTGAGGCTGTGTTCCTGTCAAGTAGGCGCAGTTATCCTGGCTGGGGCCTACACTGGAAGCCAGGGGAGGACCTGTCCTGATAAGGACCGAGCGGAAGGCTGGTACTTTGGGAGAGGCCTGGTAACTTATTGAAGGATGCGCTACATCCTACAACACCTTACAGTCCCCTGGATTGGCTTAAAGACTCTTTAGCTGTAAGGCAGGAAGTTTGCGACTTTAAATCCTGTGGCGGAGGATTCCTGAATATCCATTCTGTGTTCCTTAGACGGTCTGTGGCAGAGACTGTTTCCTATACTGTCTGTGCTTCACTCTGGCTTCTAGGCCATGTGAGAGGGGAGTATCCGGGTGAGCAATACACACTCAGGATTGAGTGGCGAATATTGAAACTGTGAATATCGATTGTGCATTCTGTACCGCGTACCTGAACCTTCCCCTTCTCTCTTTGCTCTATACTTCCTTTAAAGTTTATGCAGCAAAAATAAAGCCTACAGTTGAAGATTTTACATTTTGTGTGGACATTCCAATTCCTACAGATTTTCTTCCCTAGATAGCAAACTTAGGGGTAACGTGCAAGACCCAAAATCTAAACCAGCAGCTTCTACGGGGGTAGTGCCACACACGTTACACTGGTGGGTCAGAGGTGGCCTACAGAGTAGAGGGAAGAACAAGAAACCCAAATCATCCATCAGCTATCGGGGTAGCACTAAATGTTTCTTGTACAATTAAGACAATGGTCGTGCAAAGGCTGCAAAGGCTGAAGATGTTTGAACCTGACAGACACTAGCTCAGCTAACAAGCCACCTGGATATATCTGATCTTTACAAAACTGAACCTGTATTGTTATTGATGATTAGGTGAGTATTAGGTCTAGTGACCTTGCATACGTTGGACATTTCAGATCTACTTGGAACATTCATATCTGCTGAATTTGGCTCATGCCAAAATATGTGAAGTTCACACAAAGGAAGACATTTTTCGCCTTATATTGAAAGCTCCAGAATGACTTTTCAAGCCTTCCAGATACCACACAGAGCACCGCTAATAACTAATAACACAGAGCACCGCTAATAAGCTTAAGGCCTCATACACACGACCGAGAAAAACGGTCGTGTGTATGTTTTTCGTGGAGAAAACTGTTGTGGATCTCTTCGAGAATAAAAGAGAACATGTTCTCTTTTTTCTCGGCGGGAGTCTCAATTTCCTTGTGTTTCTCGACTGGCTGGTTTACGACGAGAAACACATTTGTGTGTATGCTTAGAAACCTGCCCATGCTCATAATAAAGTATGAGGCGGAAGCGCACCTTCGGTAAAAGTAGCATTTGTAATGGAGATAGCACATTCGTCACGCTGTAACAGACTGAAAAGTGCAAATTGTCTCTTACCAAACTTTTACCTAACACGCAGTAACATGAGATTAGCAAAAGCAGCCCCAAGGGTGTCGCCAGTGGAATCGAACTTGACCTTTATAGTGCCACCGTACGTGTTTTATGTCACCGCGTTCGAGAACGATGAGATTTTGTCTTGACAGTGTGTATGCAAAGAAAGCTTGACAAGATTCTCGACAAGCCTGACAAGAAACTCGTTGAGGAAAAAATTAGTAAATAGAGTCCACCTGTGTGTAATTTAATCTCAGTATAAATACAGCTGTTCTGTGAAGTCCTCTGGCACAACTGCACACCTACCAAGACATGGCCATCCACCTAAACTGACTGGCCGGACAAGGAGATCATTAATCAGGCAAGCCGACCGGTAGATCGCGATCAGGACTATGCTCTCCTTTCACTAGCATAGCAAGGGTGGCTTTGGCCAATTATGTCTCAGGGGTTTAGTACACTCCCCACACTATAAGGCAGCCTACGTGGCGGCCTTGTGTAGTGTGTTGCGGCTGTGGTTAAAGACAGAGAGTGAGAGTGTCATTTATTTGGAGTTAGATAGAGCAGGCAGGCAAGTCAGTTAGCTTCAGTTACAGTGTGTAGAGGATATATATGTATCCCAGGTGTTGTATATATATTTATACACTGTATTCAGTTTAGCTAAAACCGTTCTTGTTATTCTCTTCATAATATACTGAGGCCGCGTACACACGGCAGAGAACCTCGACGAGCAGAACACATCGTTCCGCCCGTCGAGGTTCTCTGCCGGCCGTCGAAATCGGCGACCCGCCCGTCGGGAATGGCAACCAACCATTCATCCAGGCGGGCCGTCGAGCAAATAGAGAGCGTGCTCTCTTTTCGCTCGACGGGATTCCCGACGGGCGGGGCGAGCGCTCTGTGTACACACGGCCGAGGTCCTCGCTGGAATGCAGCTTCCAGCGAGGTTCTCGCTGGTTTCCAGCGAGAACCTCGGTCGTGTGTACGCCGCCTGACAGGCAGGCAGGTGATTGTGCTAGCTGCAGTATTTTCACTTAGTGTACTGTGTCCTTTGCACAGTGTGCACCTAAAGCTACCTGAATACAATTGCTGGTGTTCTCATACTAATACAGGCAGGGACCTGCAGTATTTTGATTTAGTGTCCATTGCACAGTGTGCACCTAAAGCTTACCTGAATACAATTGCTGGTGTTCTCATACTAATACAGGCAGGGACCTGATGTATTTTGATTTAGTGTCCTTTGCACAGTGTGCACCCAAAGCTACCTGAATACAATTGCTGGTGTTCTCATACTAATACAGGCAGGGACCTCCAGTATTTTGATTTAGTGTCCATTGCACAGGACCAGACATTACATTAAAGCCCCAAGCAGTTTTTAATGACTTTTTTTTCTATAGAAGTGTCATTTTGTGCAGGGACAATTTTAAACACAGGAAACACGTGCCACTGCACAGGCATACTATAAACACCCAGCAGGTACAGCCTCATCAGTGCCCACCAGTGCCGCTTCATAAGTGCCCATCAGTGCCACATATCAGTGCCCATCAGTGCCGCCTCATCAGCGCACATCAGTGAAGGAGAAAAATTACATGGTTGCAATATTCGGAAAAAAATGTTTTTCCAAAATGTGGGTATTTTTTTGTTTCTTTAGCAATAAATAAAAAACCCAGTGGTGATTCAATACCATCAAAAGAAATCTCTGTTTGTTTAAAAAAATGGTAAAAATGTTGTTTGGGTACAGTGTTGCATGAACATGCAATTGTCATTTAAAATGTGACATCGCTGAAAGCTAATAATTGGCCTGGACAGGAAGGGGGTATAAGTACCCAGAAAGCAAGTGGTTAAAATGGTTATGTTATGGAGCCCCAGCAGACATATTTCCACTGAGATAGTTTGGCGTCAAAATGTAACTACACCTTTGGTGAAGTTAACCACTTGCCTAGTGGGCACTTTCACCCCCTTTCTGCCCAGGCCAATTTTCAGCTTTTAACGCTCTCACACTTTGAATGACAACTGCACGGTAATGCCACACCATGTTCGTGTTCTTCTTTTTTTGCCTTTTTATCTTTTATATTTTTTCTGGGTTGCAGAGGCACTAGGAAATTATCGGAGGCAATTCGGTCTACCCTTCGATTCCTTCCTATGCTCCCCTTTCCCTTTCTGTGTGCTTGGTCTGTCTCTGCTTCGGCGCCCGGTCTAGCAAACACAAACATCTCCCCCCCCCCCCCCTTTTACACACCCGGCCTACGACAGCTACTTCTTTTTCTTAAATGTCTTTCTTTAAGTTGTGTCTATGCGCTTCTCATTATTTATTCCTTTTGACACGCCTCCCCTGTCTGTTTTGTTTATTTTTAGCTTCAATACGTCTTGCATTTGCATAGTGTCCTCTGCTTAAACACGCCCGAGTCTCACGTTGCGGCGTTATGAACGTCCACACGTGACCATCCCGTTGCCTTCTTGGATGTGTAGTCTCGGTCGGCATTTTCCTGTCTCAACGGCCAGCGTTACCTGCGTCACACGCTCGTCACGTTGCATGCTTGCTACGTCAGACGAGTCTGTCCTTTAAATAGCCGCTTGCTTTACAACACAGCGCAGATGACACTGGCTGTAACTGCTCACACCACTGCACGGTAAGATCTCATTCTGATACAAACATTCTCTTTTTGTCTCTCAGTCTCTTACACTGAGTACTTTCCCTCCCATATCTATACATCTATGTTTGATGTTTTTCTATAAGTCTATGGATTTGAGACTCTCGGTCCTCTCCATAATACGTATTGCAACGAAACACTTTCCAGTACCCATGCAAACTACTCTAAGTCCCTCTTTTCTACCTACACCTTGCTCTCACTTTCCACTTTTCATTTTCATTTTATCTTTTTGGTTCCCATTATGTTTAGAGTTACATGTGCTATTTTTAGCACACCTGCAGTCCATGTCCAGTGTTCTTCTAGTAATCATCTCCATTTCAAGCACACCATTCCCTCCATGTAAGTGAAGTTGTTTTTTTCTGATTCAACTTTAAATACAATTTTTTATTTTTTTTTCCCCTTTCCCTTCCCTTTCTAATTATCATAACCAATTTTCATTTTCTGACCTCCTGTCGATCCACACGATCGAGCTGTCGAGTTGGTCTATTTCTACCTGTGTGTTCCAGGTTGGGTGGTTTTGCTCCCCCTGGTGGCGAAATACGAGATGGCCCATGATCTCCTGCGGTCAAAGGGTGAGCCTAATTGTTTGTAGCCTCTGCAGCCCAGTAATATCATGTTTAATATGTATATTTTGTACCTACATTCCATGTATGTATAAAATTAACAATGATGTTTCTCTACATTTTGTAGTTTAATCAATTTAAAAGCCGTGATTGTTACCATCTACCCCTGAGGAAGCTTATTATAAGCGAAACTGTCGGGACACAACAATCAACTGTTGGCTCAAACTTGATCCTACCTACCTCTGACCGATCACTTGTTTGTTTTAATATTCATATAACTTTTTTGTTTTCTGTGAATAATTATTGTATTGATGTATATTGAATAAATTATATTTTTTTAGGGCTGTGCAAATTAACTTTTAATTAATCGATTAATCTTTAATTTTTTTGATCGATTAAAATCTTTTTGATCGATTAAAATTCTTTTGATTGGTACTCACCTCTCCACCAGCTTCTGGGCCTTCAGGGAGTTCTGTCGGAGATCCGGTAACGTCACGGACACTGGCGGGGCTTGCTGTGTCCATCTGAAGGGCTCCTTTGCTGTGCTTCATATCTGCATGCCGGCAGGACCTTACTATCTGCCACACGCAAGGGCTGTTACACTTCCCTCTATCACTTTTGTTGTGATAGTTCCCTTCATGGGACATCTACATGCCAACAGACTGATGTTAACCTCTCCTCATCTGGATTCAGCAGTGGCATCATTGTACACATTTTTATACCAGTATCATACTTAGCTACATGTTTTTATGACTGCTTTTGGTACCGTTTGGTATTACTCGCACTATTTTTACAGTTTATGTAGCTACATCGATTTTTATCTCCAGTGCAATATTTATTTTGTTACCTACTTGAAGACTCTAAAAGTTTTAATGCCATTCCCATCGAGCGCTGCCTTTGTGTGTTTTTTGTATCCCGCTATCCATCTTCCCAGTGGTTGGAGCTGCACTGGGAATCGGCCTGCAAGGAGATCAGCTAAAAGTAGTTGGATCTATATGTGTGTTATAATTAATCGAAATTAGTCGATTAATCGATTAAAAAACAAATCGATTAATCGAACACAAACATTTTGATCAGTAACAGCCCTATATTTTTTACTTTTGTACTTTCCTGGTTTGTACAATATTTTCTTTCTCTTGCTAACAACAATTATTTTTTGCTAATTGCACCGTTTAGAAAATCCCATTTTTTTCCCCCCTCCTTTTTCCATTTTTCAAATGTCTGGGATGTGGTGCCTATCTAATATGGTGTGCTTTCAGTGATTGGACCAAAAATATACAATATTTTTTACTTATTTATTTTAGATTTTTTTTTAACATTGTCCCTTAAAAAAACTTTTTTGTCCCTTAACCACTTAAGCCCCAGACCATTATGCAGCTAAAGGACCAGACCCCTTTTTGCGATTCGGCACTGCGTCGCTCTAACTGACAATTGCGCAATTTTGCGGCGTGGCTCCCAAACAAAATTGACGTCCTTTTTTTTCTCACAAATAGAGCTTTCTTTTGGTGGCATTTGATCACCTCTGCGGTTTTTATTGTTTGCGCTATAAACAAAAATAGAGCGACAATTTTGAAAAAAAAATCAATATTTTTTGCTATAATAAATATCCCCCAAAAATATATAAAAAACGTTTTTTCCCCTCAGTTTAGGCCGATACGTATTCTTTTACATATTTCTGGCAAAAAAACAGCAATAAGCTTTTATTGATTGGTTTGCGCAAAAGTTATTCAGATTCTCATAGAATTGCGTATTTTCCACGTAGCGTACCGTATCCCCTTTACGCTACGCCTATGCAGTTTTTACGGGCAAGTGCTGTATTCTCAAAGCACATGCTCCGTAATTTGCGGCGGCGTAGCGTAAATGGGATGGTGTAAGGCCACGTAATTCAAATAGGGAAGGAGGGGGCGTGCTGTATTTAAATTAAGCGCGCCCCCTCGCCGAACGAACTGCGCATGCGCCGGCTTTAAACGTAGGCCACTGCGCATGCTCCATAGTACACCGCAAATACAGTGATTACGACGGCAACGTAATTAACGTACAGGCCTATTCGTGGCGAGTTACACAAACGACGTAAACGACAGAAAAACACGACGCTGTCCCGACGTCCATACTTAACATGGCTTACGCCGGACCTACGCAAGGTTACCCCTCATATAGCAAGGGTAACCTTACGCGTATGCAAACTACGTCGACGGCGCGCAAATTCGTCCGAGAATTGGCGTATCATGCTCATTTGCATATTCAACGCTGAAATCGAAGGGAACGCCACCTAGCGGCCGGCGTATTATTGCATTTAAGATCCGACGGTGTAAGTGACTTACGCCAGTCGGATCTACGCCGTATCTATGCGTAACTGAATCTAAGAATCAGTCGCATAGATACCCGGGCTCAGAAACAGAGATACGACGATGTATCTGGAGATACACCCTCGTATCTCTTCTGAGAATCTGGCCCATAGCGTCTACAAAATAGGGAATAGTTTTATGGCATTTTTATTAATATTTTTTTTTTTACTACTAATGGCGGCAATCTGCGATTTGTATCATGACTACGACATTATGGCGGACACATGGGAGACTTTTGACCAATTTTTGGGACCATTGTCATTTTTACAGCGATCAGTGCTATAAAAATGCACTGGTAACTGTGAAAATTACACTGGCAGAGAAGGGGTTAACCTGTAGAGGGTGTTTTAGGGGCTAAGTGTGCCCAAGTTTGTGATTCTTACCTGTGTGACGCGGCAATCGCTTAGATTAGATTAGAGCCACCTTGCAGCCGTAACTAGTCGGTTGCCGGGTGGCTAGTGGTTAAAGTATTATTTTATTATAGTATTATATTATTATTTATCTTTAAAGTATTATTTTATTATAGCATTATAATATTATATTTTAACTGGCTGCTATATAAAGAACTATTGTATTGATTGATGTCTAGGGTGATGAGGCCAACCAGACATTTTGTTTAAGTAATTATTTATTGAATATAACAAATACGTATCCATGCACGAGTTTAGAGTACAACATAATATATTAAATACAAAACAGTGTAAGAACACACAGTGAAACTTCGGATTGCGGATTGCGAGTAACGCAGTTAACAAGCGTTTCGCAATACGAGCATTTTTTTTTTTTAATTCTGACTCGGTTTGTGATTGTTGTCAAAACTAACAGGATTCAAGCGTCTGCAGTATGCAGTACCACATTTGGGCAGAGGTGCAGGGGCGCCGGAGCCGTTTGGAGCCAAACAGAAATACTCAGAAACACTTGGAAATACCTTTCCGAGGGTTCCTGAGTTCAGCCGATCTGTCCCCGAGTATCTCCGAGGCTCTCCCGCGCCCCCCACCTCTGGTCACATGCGTCATTGCATGCCATAAAAGTTAATGCGGAACAAATTATTTTAATTTCCATTGACTTCTATGGGAAAACTCGCTTTGATATGCAAGTGCTTTGGATTACGAGCATTCTCCTGGAATGGATTATGCTCGTAATCCAAGGTTTCAATGTATGTTAATGCCATTTCTGCATAATATACCCAACATAGATTAAAGGGGTTGTAAAGGTTTATTTTTTATTTTCTAAATAGGTTCCTTTTAAGCTAGTACATGGTTGGTTCACTTACCTTTTCCTTCGATTTTCCTTCTAAATGTTTTTTTTCTTTGTCTGAATTTATCACTTCCTGTTTCTCCTCAGTAAACTTGCCCCCCTCATCTGGCTGGGGGTTAGTCAGCCAGAACAGCTTACTGAGGAGGAACAGGAAGTGAGAAATTCAGACAAAGAAAACCAAGAAAAACTAATTTTGAAGGGAAATCGGAGGAAAAGGTTAGTGAACCAACAATGCAGGAGTTGTAAAGGAAAACATTTTTGGTCTAAAATTAATGTCTGCAAGGTAGACCGACAGAATAGTGTAATGATTATGTTAAAAAAGACAAGTAAATACCTATTAAATTCCTTCATCTATATCACCTCCAGCGTTCTAGTTTCTGTTCTTTCATTCACTTCCTGGTTTGCGGCGCTCGTTCATGTAAGAACTACATTTCCCAGTATGCATTGCGGCACGCCCAGTAATTCACGCCTTCTTGAAGTCTCTAACACGTAGAGAGCGTCCTGCCGCGCACAGATGTAGTTCCCAGGAGGGGGCGAGCACGTCACTGACCACCGCAGTAAAGCCTCCCTTCAAGGTGGTCAGTAAAATCAGACAAGCAGGAAGTGAACAGAACAGAGAAGAAACAGAACTTCTGAGCAAAAACGAACAATGAGGAAGTGAAAAGAGGAATGTCTGCAGGTAAAGGATGCTTATTATGAAAATGTTTATTTTTTCCTTTACAACCCCTTTAACCACTTAAGCCCCGGACCAATATGCTGCTAAATGCCCAAAGATGTTTTTACAATTCGGCACTGCATCGCTTTAACAGACAATTGTGCGGTCGTGCGATGTGGCTCCCAAACAAAATTGGCGTCCTTTTGTCCCCACAAATAGAGCTTTCTTTTGGTGGTATTTGATCATCATTTTTTTTTACTTTTTGCTATAATAAATATCCCCCAAAAACATATATAATTTTTGCTTCCTCAGTTTAGGCCGATACGTATTCTTCTACCTATTTTTGGTAAAAAAAAATCGCAATAAGCGTTTATCGATTGGTTTGCGCAAAATTTATAGCGTTTACAAAATAGGGGATAGTTTTATTGCATTTTTTTTTTTTACTACTAATGGCGCCGATCAGCGATTTTTTCCGTGACTGCGACATTATGGCGGACACTTTGGACAATTTTGACACATTTTTGGGACAATTGTCATTTTCACAGCAAAAAATGCATTTGAATTGCATTGTTTATTGTGAAAATGACAGTTGCAGTTTAGGAGTTAACCACAGGGGGCGCTGTAGGATTTGTGTGTTCCCTGTGTGTGTTTACAACTGTAGGGGGGTGTGGCTGTAGGTCTGACGTCATCGATCGAGTCTCCCTATAAAAGGGATCACTCGATCGATGCAGCCGCCACAGTGAAGCACGGGGAAGCCGTGTTTACATACGGCTCTCCCCGTTCTTCAGCTCCGGGGAGCGATCGCGAGCGGGCGGCTAGAAACGAATAGCCGCGCCCTCGTCCCGGATCGCTCCCCGCGGGTTTCCGACCACCGCATGTAGCGAGTGGGGTCCTAATCGGACCACCGACCCGCGCAAAGGCAGGGACTTAAATATACGCCCATCTGCCTGTACGTGCCCTTCTGTGGATGTATATCTACATGCGGCGGTCGGGAAGTGGTTAAAGGAACCTATTTAGAAAAATAAAAAAACAAATCTTTACAACCCCTTTAAGTGAAATCACCAAAACTAAATACATACATACTAATGTAGCGCTACCCCCGAAGGAGCCGCTGGTTAAATACTGGGATTGAAGCCAAGTTACCCTGGTAATGTCTAGGGGTGAAATACACGTGGCGGAGCAGTAAGCAAATGTCCAGACAGTCAATAAAGTTTCCTTCAATGCCTTTTTTATTTTGCAGCCAACAAGGCAAACATCATCTTCAATTTAAGGAAAGGAAAGCTGATGAAGGAAGGATAAGAGAACCTTGTGGTATCAGGCCTGGATGTGAACAGGGCAGGCCTGCCCTCGACAATAGCAATAGTTGAACTCGTTTCCACTCCCGAGTGGAGTGGGTAAAGTGCCCACGGGCAGGTTTCCCACACTAACCTGGCAGCCGAGGAGTCGCTTCGGATCGCTGGGAGGAACAGATCTCTCAAATCTCAGATCTGGCTCCAAGGCCCTCGTAACCGGCCAATTTCTTTAGTAAGTTGGATGGGTGAACGGAGCGAATCCTCCTAGTAAATCTCTTTTAGCATAGGTTACTGGGTGACAGCAAAGTCTACCTGTCAGCATCCCGGTCACCAGATCCCCGATAGGTTCGTTCAGGCCCTGTTGGACAACCTGCCTCCGGGTTCTCCTCAAGCCGATCCCCCAATCGTACGGCACCCAGCCTGGGATCTCATCAAAAGAACCGGGAACCCAGTAGAGCACTGGGGTCCCCTTCGACCTTCGGTTGAGGTCCGGCATAGCCTGTGAGTTTGGCCAGGTGGGCCACGCTGGCGGGGTCCATGGATGTGCGCACCCTGAAGGTGGATGCCGCACCTGGAACCAGGACCCTGCAGAACTGCCTTGAGCACATGACACCTGTCCCAGATATATCCCTCCCCAGCATGCCCGTGAGGGAAAACTCCTCCAATTGGCTGCTGGGGAAAGCTTGCTATGTCAGAACCCCCTCTGCCGTCAACTGCTGACCAGGGATGACGACACATCCCTAGAGTGCAGACTGACCCAGAGAACACTTCTGAAATAACAGGGGTCACCATCCTAACAATTGTGTGAATGGGAGCAAGGCAACTCTCCCATTCTTGCTAAATGTAGACTAGTGCCCACACTGAAAGTAAAGGGGGCGCTACACTAAGACCCTTTTCACACTGAGGTACTAAAACGTTGGGCACTTCTGCAGCGCTTTTGAAGCATTAGCAGTGCACTTTTTTTAAGGTCACGTGACTCAAAAGAACAATTTTTGGTGCTTTTGAAGCTCTTTTCGTGCACTTTCCAGGCGCTTTTGATGGTCTCCTATTCATTTCACCGCCCCGCCAGCACACCCCCGCAATGTGAAAACATCCATTGATATTAATGGGAAACAGTTTAAATGATTTTTGTTTAGCGCGAAAATGCCTGAAAAGCGCTTCAGTGTGAAAGAGGTTTTAGTTCTAAGTCTGGTATATTATTACGCAGATATGACAGATTACATTGTCAGGACATAAGACACTATAATAAGGATACACATTATGCTTTTATTACTTTTAGGAACCACAACATATTGCTCAAGCATTACACGGTTCTTTTTAGCAGCAACCCAAAGAGAAGATCACTAGAGCTGAAGTGTACTTTACATCTTGCATTGTTGAGCATAACCTGCCATTGCAGGTGTGTAAGCACGCAGGCAAGCTATTCAGGAAAAAATTTCAGATTCAGATATAGCAAAAAACTATGGCCTGGATTCACAGACATCGGCGCATATTTATGCCGGCGTAGCGTATCACTTTTACGTTACGCCGGCGCAGTGCAGAGAGGCAAGCATTGAATTCACAAACAAATGCTCCCAACTCTGCGCCGGCGTAGCGTATATTTCATAGGCGTAAGCCGGCGTAATTGGAAGTAGGTGGAAGTGGGCGTGATCCATGTTAATGAAGCATAACCCCATGCAAATGATGGGCCGGGCACCAGACAAGTACTTAAAATGAACTGCGCATGTGTCGGGACATGGACGTATCCTTGTGCGCATGCGTACAACCACGTTTGAACAACTGCCTAAGATACGCCGGATCACTACGCCGTGAACGTAACCTACGCCCAGCTAGACCCACGTCGGCCCATATTCACAGACGTCCAACGTAAAAAAAACGTAGGCTTGTGTTCCCTGTTCTATACCTTTGCATGGGTTGCGCCTCATCTATGGGGAATAACTTTACACCAAACGTAAAACTTACGCAAACCGCTTAAATCAGTACGTTCGTGAATTGGCGTATCTCCCTCATTTGAAAATAGAATATCAATGGGAGAGCCATATGCGTCCAGTGTAAATATGCACCCACTCTACCCCGGCGAAGGCAACTTACGTCGGTGGGATAAAGTCTGTTTTTAGGCATATCTAAGTTTGTGGGTTCGGCGCACAGATACAATGGCGCATATTTGTACTTATCTGGAGATACATCGGCGTAAGTGCTTTGTGAATCCGGGCCTATGTCTGCTAGTCAACCAAGACAGCGGCTATTGTGAACATGGCATTGGAACCTGAATGTTCAGAGAATCTGCATACCTCCCAACTTTCTGAGATGGGAATGAGGGACACCTATCAGCAAATGTATGCAGGCATAGGACACACCCCGTTGGTTAAAGGATCACTAAAGGAATTTTTTTTTTTTTTAGCTAAATAGCTTCCTTTACCTTACTGCAGTACTGGTTTTATGTCCTTATTGTTCGTTTTTGCCTTGAAGTTGCTGTAATCCTGCTCTGATCTCCACACTTCCTGCTTGTCTGTTTCCTTATAACCACAGTGCTGGGAGCTTATTCACGGTGGTCTAAGCTGTCATTACTGTGTGTCTAAAACTTCCCAGAACCAATCAGATTCATTTTAAAAACAAAACACTGCCCTGGATTTGTTTGTTTTTGTTCTGTGTGTCTCTTTCTACTTCACAGAAACATGAAGCCAGTTCAAAAGTGAAACTAACCTGCAGGCACATTATATGATTGATTTTTATCTATTTTTAATCATTTTGAAAATGAATCAGTTAACTTTTATGTCTCTATACCCTGTAAACAGTAATTTCAGCAAAAACATTTTTTTCCTTTAGTGACCCTTTAAACCCACACTTTTTTTTACCACTACTATTCCTTTATATTGGCTTATGGAATTTAAAAATGCAGCAATTTAGAAATTAGATGAAAGGTTTAGCACTGGAAAACACTTTTTGATCGATAAAAAGTGCATTTTATATACATCTATATAGTTCAGACTAAAAAGAGGGACAATAAGGAGGATTGAGGGACAGAGGGACATTGCTCCAAATCAGGGACAGCCCTTCGAAATCAGGGACAGTTGGGAGCTATGAATCTGTACAGAAAAAGTGCCATACAGTATTTTGATTGACGAAAGCAACAATATCATGTGTGAGAAGCAACAGTTGGATTTGTAGACATGCCAGTGTGCAAAGATGCCAAAACTTTGCATTGCACCTCCATACATGACAAAGGCCTTGAGTGGTCTAATTGTGTAGGACTTAGTAGTGACAACTGCAATGTGATGCATGGCAAAAACAACTCTGTATTGTCAAGAGGTAAAGCACAGGCCCCTAATATTTACAGTGTTGGCTGTCCAAGTCACCTGGTAGACATTTGTGCCAAAACTGCTGCTAAGGTAAGGTGACCAGATTTTTTAAATGAAATCCGGGGACATATTTTTTCTTTACTAGTAATGGCAATTAGTGACTCTCTGCCCGTCGCTGCCCGCCTCACAGCTTCTCAAGTCTTACTCTTCGGGCCCCAGCTACTACTGGATGGGAAGCGGAGGAAGATCACTCCGCCAGGGTAGGCAAGGAGATAAGAAGGTGGCTGGCCAGGATTTGAGCCAAGGCAGAAGAACATGCGCCCGAAACTGGAGAAATATTCCCTCCGCTCCGACCAGCACATGATCATCAGAAAGGGGCACAAATAATGGGAAAAATACAACCCCCCTATGCTAGTAGGCACATCGGAGGGGGGGGGTGTAATTCTAATTTTTATATTTTAATTCTGCACTGATTGTCTTTGAAATTGCCCCTGCCCCCTATTAAATCCAATCTGGGGACAAAACCAGGGACAGACTTGGTCCGGGGACAGTGTCCTCAATCAGGCGACTGTCCCCTGAAACTGGGGATGTCTGGTCACCCTATGCTAAGGAGCTCTCAGGCCCCGTACACACGACCAAGTTTCCAGCAAGAAGCTCGCTGGGAGACGTATTCTGCCGAGAAAATCAGTCGTGTGTACACTTTCGACGAGCAAACCGTCGGGAAGCTCGTCGAGCCAAAATAGAGAGCATGTTCTCTATTTCCTCGTTGTTCTATGAGGAAATTTGGCTCGATGACCTTTTCGACCGCTCATCGGGAACCTCGACGGGCGGAACGATGAGTTTCGCCCGTCGAGTTGCTCGGACGTGTGTACGCCGCCTCAGTGTCACCTTAAGAACTGCTGATTGACATAGACATGTGCACACTGAAATATTTAGTTTCGGAATTTAGTTTTCAACCAAAAAATGCATTAATTTAGTTACTCCCGAAATTTCATTTAATTTTGTTAAAAAATGCATTCGTCCGAAAATCTGAATTAATTAAGGTCGAATCTGTCATTGAAGGCTTATGGTGTCTGTCAAATGTTCTAAGAAGATTCAACGCAGCAGCAGAATTTTATTTAGACAATAACTAATATAACAATTCCTTATAAAAACACAAGAGGGCACAAAGACACAACTTTTATCAATTTAACCTCCGTAAATAATAAATAATCTTTTCTGTAGTATTAATTTATACAACTGATGTTATATTCAGAGTCTGAAGGGTTTTAGGAGTTAATAAATATATATATATATATCGGTTGTATCTGTTACATACACTGTCACCATGGGCAGAGGTCAAGAAAAACGTATTTGAATCCAGATCATCAGTCTGAAGCGGGGCACCTCTGGACATCTGTGATCCGATCCTCTGATAGAACCCTGGCTCCAATGTGTGGATGATCCCTGTGAGTGTATTCCAGGCGTTTCCCAATATTTCTATTAGATCGTGAATGCATTTGTTGGTGGCTATCTGAGCACTGCCTGAAACCTTGGGGGGCATTGATGCCGTGCTGACAGATATGACGTACCAAGGATAACACCATACGTCATACGCTTGACCTTTCTATGAAAAGTAACCAGTATATATCCTGTGACCTCAGCTCTCTGTCCATAGAATCTTTCTAATAAATTATTGTAAAGCTCCTGAAGAAGCGTCCGAATAAACGCGAAACATTGTTGGGCTAATTATCGTGTGACATTCCACCCTATGAAAGTCTCATCAGGTCTCTACTGTTTGGTTGTCCTTTACATATATCTACAACCAGTGAATTTTTTCAGTAATTGGTGGTTTGTCACACCAGTGTGTGTGTTAGCTATTTGTCACAGAGTGTGACAAATTTCTGTATTAATTCTTTTGTATTTAATTTGCAGATTATTTGTATGTAATAAACAATTCAATTTCAACCGTTTTATGCCTACACATATGTACAACTAATCCTTCTTTAACATTTTTCGGGACGTGGCATGTATACAATCTGTCTGATCCACAGTCCCACGCTGTGATGATCTGAATTTTTCATCATATATATATATATATATATATATATATTTTACATTCCATTTTTTATTTAGTTATCAGAACATAAAATAACAAATAAAGACATTAAGAAAAGTATAACAGGATTCACACTATTACACAGTTACATAGTATAGCTAATGCATTTATGATAAATACATTAACCACTTCAGCCCCGGAAGATTTGGCTACCCAATGACCTGGCCATTTTTGGCGATTTGGCACTGCGTCTCTTTAACTAACAATTGCGCGGTCTTGCGACGTGGCACCCAAACAAAATTAACGTCTGTTTTTTCCCACAAATAGAGCTTTCTTTTGGTGATATTTTATCACCTCTGCGGTTTTAATTTTTTTGCACTATAAACAAAAAAGAGCAACAATTTTGAAAAAAAATTAATATTTTTTGCTATAATAAATATCCCCCAAAAATATATAAAACATTTTCTTTCCTCAGTTTAGGCCGATATGTATTCTTCTAAAAAATTTTGGTAAAAAAAAAAAAAATGCAATAAGCGTACATCTACACATCTACAAAATAGGGGATAGTTTTATGGCATTTTTATTAGTATTTTTTTTTTTTTACTAGTAATGGCGGTAATCTGCGATTTTTATTGTGACTGCGATATTATGGCGGACACATCGGACACTTTTGACATTTAGGGTGAACACATTTCCAAACAACCATTCAGGGACACCCTTCCTTCCTAAAAATCATCTTGTGGTGTAATGAATCACAGCACAGTGATTGGACACAAGAGGCGGGATTTATGATTTCTCCAATCACAAGCAGGGGGTGGGGACTGTGCTACTTTAGGCATTCCCGGTCAGGACAAGTACTGTCAGTGAGTAAAGCGGTGATGTGGCAGTCTTTTTTGGGAGCATTCGTTTGGCTTGGGAGGGTGGCTGTGTCAGTTTCATTCCGGGACACTGTATTGTCCTGGAATGAAGGTGCCCGGACAGACCTGCAAAATGCGGGACTGTACCTGGTAATCCCGGACACGTGGTCACCCTATTGACACTATTTTTGGACCATTGTTACTTATACAGCGATCAGTGCTAAAAAAATGCACTGATAACTCTAAATGACACTGGCAGGGAAAGGGTTAACCACTTTGGGGCGAGGAAGGGGTTTAGTGTGTCAGGGCTGGACTACCAGTGACATGACAGTGATCACTGCTCTCGATCACAGGGAGCAGTAGATCACTGTCCTGTCACTAGGCAGAACAGGGAAATGCCAAGGGGCGGACTGACCATTCGGTCAGTCGGGCACTGCCCGAGGGCCCCCGTGGTGGAGGGGGCCCGGGCCGGCTCAGTCCGCCCCTGGAGGTGCCCGCAGCAGCGTCAGCTTCTACACAATAAAATAAAACGTACTCTGTACCCCCGAGATGCCTTGAGTTGAACCATTAAATCCCGGGCAGCTAGCTGGGTGATGTGGCTATTGTAGGCTCGCTCCACTCGGGAGGTATGAGCTAGCCCGGATGGATGGCTCAGAGCCGTGCGGGGATGTACAGTCACTGTGACAGGCGCTCCGGCCACCTCTCCCCCCATGGAATTCAGCTGAGGGGGCGGGGCCATAAGTCACTGCCACGGCAGCGTGCTGTTCGGTGGGGAGGCAGGCAATCCAATAGGGCCTAGACAAACCATCGGGGTTCTAATGCCTCATTTCCACTGAGCGGATCGGTTCGGTATGGTTCGGTACAGTACGCCATTATAAAAGTGTGCCATAAAACCGAACAGTACCAGACCATTCTGGGTCCTGCTTCAGATGTGGGGCCATAGAAAATGGAACGGTTTGTTTAGGGCGGACCTACAATACATTCCACTGATTTGTGGACACCCTAGCCATTTTTTCTAAACCCTGAATGGTACCGTTGAAGCAGGACTGCTTCTACAAATAGTTAAGGCCTGAATCTGCAACTTCCTCCTTTTCTTCACCATCTTTCTCTATTCACCTGAAGTTACCTGTTTGCCGTGTCGGGCAAGAAAATAAAATCACAGAAAACGACACCTTGCTGTTTGGACATTCTGTCAGTGCTTACATAATCTATTCATCATCATCATACCCCTAGACGTGCTACAGAGGTGACACGCCGATCCCAAATCTATCAAGCGGCTCCTGCGGGGGTAGTGCTACATACAGTATACACAATATATATATACCTATATCTCTATAGATAGATATATAGATAGATATATCTATGTATGTATATATATATATATATATATATATATATATATATTGTAGCAGAGCGTCCCAGAGAGAGCCTGGGAAAGTCCAGTTCGGGGTTTATACCTCTCCCAGGCTCCTCTCTTACACGTTCAGGGATCTCTGATCCCTGATCCAGGTCAGGTGTTGGCCCTCTCCCCCAGGCCAATTTAAGCTCACCTGAGCTAACAGCCATTGCTCTGTCCTGGGAAACAGATAGTGTGGATCTGTAGGAGCAAGGAGGTTGTTAAAAGACTGGTGAGCAGTTTGTATTTTGAGCTAACAAGCGGTAAGCTTGTTTAGCTTAGTAGTTAGGGCCTACATATCGTGTAGTTAGAGCCGAGACACGGCTAGGTGTTTGTTTAAACTACTTTTGTTTGTTTTGTTTTCTGCACACTGTACAGCACCTGTAAATAGACTTTGTATAGCACCAATAAAAATCCCACTGTTGTTCACTTATCCTATGGACTTTGGTATCTGTGCCTGCTCATCCCAGGGAGCTTTTGTACCCGCTACCTATCCCCAGCTTACATATGGTGGAGGCTGCGATCAGCAGTAGTAAGTTACTATTTTAAAAGGCCAGTACCTAAAGTGACAACATGGAGGAAATCCTCAAACAAATGATGTTATCCAATGCTGCACAACAGCAAACTAACGCTGCATTGCAGCAAGCCAATGCTATCGCACAGGAGCAAACCAAGGCACTGTACAAACAGATTGGTGCTGCACAGGAGCAATCGCAGAGGCAGATTAGTGCTGTACAGGAGCAATCGCAGAGGCTGTTTGAACAGCTTGACACTGCTGCAGAAGTGGATAGGAAAACCCTGACTAAGGTTGCAGAGACGCTAGCACAGTGGGCACCTGCGGAAATTAAGGATATGGGAGACAAGCCTTCAGCCATCCATGTGGCTCGCTTTCTGTCTAAAATGACTACGGATGATGATCCAGAGGCCTTCCTGTTAACGTTTGAACGGACCGCTGAGAGGGAATGTTGGCCTAAAACCAAGTGGGCAGGACTGATTGCCCCCTCACTTTCTGGTGAATCTCAGAAGGCCTACTATGATCTGGAGTCAGCAGAAGCAGAAGACTACGAAAAGGTCAAGCAGGAAATTCTGGCGCGACTCGGCGTCACCTAGGCTGTTCGAGCCCAACGGGTCCACAGCTGGTTCTTCAAAATCGAGAGGCCCCCAAGATCGCAGATGTTCGACCTAATCCACCTGGTGCGAAAATGGCTACAGCCTGAGTCCCTGTCTGCGCCACAAATAGTGGAGCGTGTGGTCATGGACCAATTCCTGAGGTCACTCCCAATTCCCCTGCAGAAGTGGGTGAGTCAAGGGGACCCCAAGTCGGCAGATAACCTGGTGGAACTCGTCGAAAGGTACTTTGCTGCAGAGAACCTGGTCACCACCCCAACAACCGCACGGACTTTCCACCCAAAGCCAAGGTCTCCCCAGGCAACCGGTAAGACTGTTCCAGGGGAAGTGGGTGGTAAGCATGGCAAGGAAATCGGGGGGAGGATTTTTGGTGCCAGGACTGAAGTTTGGCGTCCCAAGCAAGGGAAACCACTGCCTGTCAGCAAACCAACTTGGGGGAACATCAGGTGTTTTCGTTGCCAAGAGCTGGGACATGTTGCAGCAAACTGTCCATTGACTGATGAACCAATGCAGTGTGATCTGTCTATTAGAAGGCAGTCTATGTTTGCTGCTGTTTCATGCGCTGCAGCGCCAAATGTGGGGAAACACATGTGTCACATGACTGTTAATGATAAGCCTATTACGGCCTTACTGGACTCTGGAAGTCTGGTTACTTTGGTTACAGCTGAGATGGTTGAAACTGTGAATTTTCATGCTAAAAAAGTTGCTGTGATCTGTGTACATGGGGATACCCGGGAGTATCCTATAGCCACAGTTCAGTTTAAAACTGGCTTAGGTACGGTGTCCCATGCGGTCGGACTTGTGCCCCACTTGGTGCACGAGGCCATCATTGGTAGGGACTTCCCTAAGTTTTGGGAACTGTGGGATCGTCCCGACCCGGTCGCAGTACCTGACTCAGTCGCAGAGCCAGAGCTCCTGGCTACTTCCGATATTGTGGGTTCAGGGGACTCATCTCAGGGCTCTCCGAGTTTTCCTTTCTCGGTTATGGCAGGAGAGCTGGAGGAGCCTGAGGAAGTCCCCACAACCAGTAGAGCCGGACAGCCGTCTGTTGGAGTTTACTGACCTTAATGTGCACAAGGAAAATTTTGTTACTGAGCAGAGAAAAGACCCTACCCTTGCCAGGGCCTGGGAAAATGTAATGGTGATTAATGATGTACCTGTTGAACCAGGGGATAGGCCCTGTTTTTCTTATTTCAGCAGCAATGATGATTTACTGTATCGTGTATGTAAAAAGAATGTTGAAGTTACTGAACAGTTGGTGGTCCCCAAGCCTTACAGAAGGGTGGTGTTGGAACTTGCCCATGGGCACTTGCTAGGAGGCCATTTAGGGGTTGAGAAAACCACTGAAAGAGTGTTGCGCAGGTTTTACTGGCCTGGGATACAGAAAAATATTGAGAATTATTGTCAATCCTGTCCTGTGTGTCAGATGTCAGCCCCCAGCCCCACTTCCGAAGTCCTTTAGTGCCCTTGCCCATTATTGAAGTGCCCTTCGAGAGGATTGCCATGGACCTTGTGGGTCCCCTCCCCAAATCCGCCCGTGGTCATCAGCATATCCTCGTGATTATGGACTACGCTACCCGTTACCCTGAGGCCGTTCCCTTACGCGCCGCATCTGCTAAAAATATTGCCAAAGAGCTGTTTATGGTGTATAGTCGGGTGGGCATCCCTAAAGAAATCCTGACAGACCAGGGTACCCCATTTATGTCACGGATAACTAGGGAGCTGTGCAAGTTATTTAAGGTGACGCAGTTACGAACCTCTGTGTATCATCCGCAAACGGATGGCTTGGTGGAACGTTTAAATAAGACGTTAAAGGGCATGTTAAAAAAGGTTGTTGACAAAGATGGGAAAGACTGGGACTTCCTGATACCGTACCTGATGTTTGCTATCAGGGAGGTTCCCCAGTCCTCTACAGGGTACTCTCCATTTGAGTTGCTTTATGGGAGACACCCTCGGGGACTCTTGGCCATAGCCAAGGAAACTTGGGAGGGGGAACAGACACCCCACAAAAGTGTAATTGAGCATATCGCTCAAATGCAGGACAGGATTGCAGCCGTAATACCAGTGGTGAAAGAACATTTACTACAGGCTCAAGCAGCCCAACAGAGAATATACAACCGGGGGGCCCAACTCCGTGTTTTCTCACCGGGTGACAGGGTCCTTGTTTTAGTTCCCACTGTTGAGAGCAAGTTCCTGGCTAAGTGGCAGGGCCCCTTTGAAGTAATTGAAAGAGTTGGGGAAGTCAATTACAAGGTGTATCAACCAGGTAAAAGGAAGCCCGAACAGATTTACCACGTGAACCTGTTAAAGCCCTGGAAGGATATACTGGCGTTAACTGCGAGGTCCCTACCGGTAACGCCTAAGGGTACTGAATCCCCTCTGATCCCTGAGGTCACGATTCCAGACACCCTGTCATATTCCCAAAAACAGGAAGCTAGAGAGTTCCTAATAAGGAATAGAGAGAAATTTTCAGAGTTGCCTGGCACGACTTCAGCGGTTCAGCATGATATTGTTACTGAACCTGGGGTCCGTGTCAAGCTCAAACCATACCGAATTCCTGAAGCGAGGAGAAAGGACATCAGTGATGAAGTTAGAAGGATGTTGGAACTAGATGTCATTGAGGAATCCAATAGTGACTGGTCTAGCCCCATCGTGTTGGTCCCAAAACCGGATGGCACTTGGAGGTTTTGTAACGACTTCAGAAAGCTCAATGCAGTAACAAAGTTTGACACGTACCCGATGCCCAGGGTAGATGAACTTATAGACCGACTGGGCAAGGCCCGTTATCTGACCACTTTGGACTTGACCAAAGGATATTGGCAAATACCCCTGACTAATAGTGCCAAAGAAAAGACTGCGTGTGTGACCCCGGAGGGATCATTCCAGTATAAGAAAATGCCTTTTGGGTTGCAAAATGCCCCTGCAACCTTTCAGAGGGCCATGGACAGGACCCTAAGACCACACCAGCAGTATGCTGCAGCTTATTTAGATGACATAGTGGTGCATAGCACTGACTGGGAGTCTCACTTGCCCCGTGTCCAAGCTGTCCTTGATTCCCTCTTCAAGGAAGGTTTTACGGCAAATCCCAAAAAATGTGCCATTGGTTTGGAGGAAGCCAAGTATTTGGGCTACACTATTGGCCGTGGAGTTATTAAACCCCAAGTGAATAAAGTAGAAGCCATCCAGGAGTGGCCACGTCCTGCAAACAAGAAGCAGGTCAGGGCCTTTCTTGGCATTGCGGGATATTATAGAAGGTTTATTCCAAATTTTGCCACTATAGCTGCCCCACTGACAGACCTGACGAAAGGGAAAGACTCCGTAATGATAAAATGGTCCCCAGTAGCAGAAGAATCTTTCCAAGTCCTGAAGAAGGCTCTTTGTGCACAGCCAGTGCTATACTCCCCCGATTTCTCCAAAGATTTTTTGGTTCAGACAGATGCCTCTGATGTAGGTATCGGGGCAGTATTGTCACAGGTATACAATGGGGAAGAACACCCTGTGGTCTACCTAAGCAGAAAGCTCAATGATCATGAGAAAAAATATGCAGTCATTGAAAAGGAATGTTTAGCCATAAAGTGGGCCGTGGACGCGCTCAGGTACTACCTGTTAGGGCGCCAGTTTGAGTTAATAACTGACCATGCTCCCCTGAAATGGATGGCCCAAAAGAAGGAGACTAATAGGCGGGTGAACCGGTGGTTTTTGGCCCTCCAGGATTATTCCTTTTCGGTAAAACACAGGCCAGGGGTTGAGATGGGTAATGTAGATGCCCTGTGCCGTGTTCACTCCTGTTGGGCTACAGGTGTTCCAACCCTGGGGTTGAAACAAGAGGGGAGGGTGTGTAGCAGAGCGTCCCAGAGAGAGCCTGGGAAAGTCCAGTTCGGGGTTTATACCTCTCCCAGGCTCCTCTCTTACACGTTCAGGGATCTCTGATCCCTGATTCAGGTCAGGTGTTGGCCCTCTCCCCCAGGCCAATTTAAGCTCACCTGAGCTAACAGCCATTGCTCTGTCCTGGGAAACAGATAGTGTGGATCTGTAGGAGCAAGGAGGTTGTTAAACGACTGGTGAGCAGTTTGTGTTTTGAGCTAACAAGCGGTAGGCTTGTTTAGCTTACTAGTTAGGGCCTACATATCGTGTAGTTAGAGCCGAGACACGGCTAGGTGTTTGTTTAAACTACTTTTGTTTGTTTTGTTTTCTGCACACTGTACAGCACCTGTAAATAGACTTTGTATAGCACCAATAAAAATCCCACTGTTGTTCACTTATCCTATGGACTTTGGTATCTGTGCCTGCTCATCCCAGGGAGCTTTTGTACCAGCTACCTATCCCCAGCTTACAATATGTATATCTCAGTAGTATTATAATGTATGAATTTTCAAATAATTAATAAACAGTCAGGGCACACGGAGGAAGGGAACATGGGGATAGAAGATATCAGCCAGTCAGAATACATTTTACATTTACTAGCTTTATATACCAGCTTGAGTGCGTCAAATAACACAGCCACATTTTTCCTTCTTTTTGCTATTTATATTATTTTGATCTTTACGTTCCTCTAATACCATTACTAAGAGTGTGCTAGCAGGCTTGTATTATGTTATTTGAACCTAGCATTTTCTAGTAATTACAAATAATAATAATAAGGTGTGTATTAGTACAACTGGCTGCCATCTGTCCCATAGCTCAGGTAACGTTTAGTCCATTATTTGTCTGCCAGTACCTCGCCATGCGAACATATTTCGTACAATGAGAGCATTTAGAATCATTTTCTTCTGCGCTTTGTGTGGATTGAGCAGTTTAGAGGTGAATTAAATGGCAGGTGTAAAGTATTGCTGATTAGCTGTGTGCTATTGTCAGTCAAGTTAATGAAAGCTGTGACAGGCCCTGAGCCTGCACTCACTTATGAGCTCCTTTGCTGGCAACAGATTGTAATTTAACAAGAGACGTTTAAGTGACAGTTTAAATGTTCATTTTATGACAGAAGGTATCAATCGGATAGATTTCCCACCTGCTGGTGTTAAAGGGCACATCTGTGATCTAAAACACCTGACACATATACAATAAAGTACAATACTTGACTTTCCAGTTCGATCAGTTCACCTTTTTTTTTAAGGCTGCTTTCACACTGAGGTGCTTTGCAGGCACTATAGCGCTAACAATAGCGCCTGCAAAGCTCCTTGAAAGAGCCTCTCCTTTCACTCCAGTGTGAAAGTCCGAGTGCTTTCACACTGGAATGGTGCGCTGGCAGGATGGTAAAACAAAGTCCTGCTAGCCGCATCTTTGCAGTGCCCCTAAAACGTCCCTGCCCATTAAAATCAATGCATCGGGGCTTAGCGGGCGGTTTAGACCCTTTTTCAGCTGCTAGCAGGGACTAAAAGCGCCCAACTAGCGGCTGAATAGCACCGCAAAAACGACAGTAAAACGCTGCTAAAAATAGCGGCGCTTCATCGCCGACGCCCCCACTGCCTCAGTGTGAAAGCAGCCTAAAGCTTCCTATATGTGGTTTACCAAAGTATATAATGCATTTATTTATTTATTTATTCATTCATTAATTATTCAAGTTAGTTTTTTGTATATATACTGTATGTGTGTGTGTGTGTGTATATATATATATATATATATATATATATATATATATATATATATATATATATATATATATATATATATGAAAAAAACTTGAAAATATCTGCGCTAACTTCAATGTAAAGAGGAAATCTGCTAGCACAATATGTGGATAAGACAAGTAAAAAGTAAACTTTAAAAGTGCAGCACTATGAAAATTATTAATGAGATAAAACAGTGTCCAAATGAGTATAAAAATCTTCAAAGTGTTCAAAGTGCTGAAAACGAAGAACCTCCACCGAGAATTCAGTGTGCAGATAAGGAAACACACCACACCCTGTGCAGTCAAACTGCTTACCACATAAACATCATTATAGGCATGTAGAGTTAGATCAATGGCAGTCACACTTCCACTCGGAGAGTAATAATCCACAAACCACAGGAAGACATCCACAAGGGTAGGATCCAAAGATATATATTGCGTTCATCAGCTAAAAAGGCAAACCAAGAAATGCAGAGAGGAAACACAATAGTGAAGCCTGTATGTGAAAGCAACACACAATTTATTGTAATGTACGTACAAACATAACAGGTAAACAGGCATCAATAAAACAGTTCCATGGAGTATAGCGTACATGTGTCAGGTCAGCCTTACATGTTTCATCCGACAGAATATCTTCAGAAGCATCATCGGAAATGTCATATTCTAGGTTCTTCAAAGTAGCCACCTTTTGCTTTGATTACTGCTTTGCACACTCTTGGCATTCTCTTGATGAGCTTCAAGAGGTAGTCACCTGAAATGGTCTTCCAACAGTCTTGAAGGAGTTCCCAGAGATGCTTAGCACTTGTTGGCCCTTTTGCCTTCACTCTGCGGTCCAGCTCACCCCAAACCATCTCGATTGGGTTCAGGTCCGGTGACTGTGGAGGCCAGGTCATCTGGCGCAGCACCCCATCACTCTTCTTCTTGGTCAAATAGCCCTTACACAGCCTGGAGGTGTGTTTGGGGTCATTGTCCTGTTGAAAAATAAATGATGGTCCAACTAAACGCAAACCGGATGGAATAGCATGCCGCTGCAAGATGCTGTGGTAGCCATGCTGGTTCAGTATGCCTTCAATTTTGAATAAATCCCCAACAGTGTCACCAACAAAGCACCCCCACACCATCACACCTCCTCCTCCATGCTTCACAGTGGGAAACAGGCATGTAGAGTCCATCCGTTCACCTTTTCTGCGTCGCACAAAGACTTGGTGGTTGGAACCAAAGATCTCAAGTTTGGACTCATCAGACCAAAGCACAGATTTCCACTGGTCTAATGTCCATTAGTGTTGCTCACGAATATTCGCATTGCGAATATTCGTTACGAATATTGCATATTCGAGTATTCGCGAATAAATCGAATATCGCGGTGAATATTCGCTATTGCGAATATTCGTATTTTTTCAAATGTATTTTTAAAACAGATCACATCCTAGTGATCTCCATCGACGTCTAAAAGCATTGCTGGTATGATTAGAGACCCTGGGCCGAGTAGCTGAGGCGATCCTTTTATGTTGCCGAATATTCGCAATGCGAATATTCGTATTACGAATATTCGCGAATGCGTTCTCTGCCCTTCTGTGTTTTGTGTATAAAAAAAAAAAAATTAGCTTTAGTTTAGTCATATAAGTTTGTGTAAGTAGAGTTAGTGTTTAGTGCCTATTAGTTTAGTAATCCAGGAAATGATCTCCGTTTTCACGTGTTGACGAGAATTTCGCAATCAATTTCGCATTCGCAGTAGCGAAATGTAGCTAAATTTTTTTTTTGATAAAATATCACGAATATTCGATATTAACGAATATTCGTGAATACGTTCTCTGCCCTTCTGTGTTTTGTGTATAAAAAAAAAAAAAAATTAGCTTTTAGTTTAGTCATATAAGTTTGTGTAAGTAGAGTTAGTGTTTAGTGCCTATTAGTTTAGTAATCCAGGAAATGATCTCCGTTTTCGCGTGTTGACGAGAATTTCGCAATCAATTTCGCATTCGCACTAGCGAAATTTCGCATTAGCGAAATTTCGCAATTTTTTTTTGATAAAATATCACGAATATTCGATATTAACGAATATTCACAAATATTCTTCTATATATTCGCAAATATCGCGAAATCGAATATGGCGTATTCCGCTCATCACTAATGTCCATTCCTTGTGTTCTTTAGCCCAAACAAGTCTCTTCCTAGATGAGGTGATTTCCTAGCAGATATTCTACCATGAAGACCTGATTCACACAGTCTCCTCTTAACAGTTGTTCTAGAGATGTGTCTGCTGCAAAAGGTGGCTACTTTGAAGAACCTAGAATATGACATAAATTTTCAGTTGTTTCACACTTTTTTGTTATGTATATAATTCCACATGTGTTAATTCATAGTTTTGATGCCTTCAGTGTGACTCTACAAGTTTCATAGTCATGAAAATTATTGGAATGAGAAGGTGTGTCCAAACTTTTGGTCTGTACTGTATATATATATATATATATATATATATATATATATATATATATATATATATAATATACATATATATATAAAATATAATATACATATACAGTGGAACCAAGGGTTACGAGCACCAGGAGAATGCTTGTAATCCAAAGCACTCGCATATCAAAAGGAGTTGTCCATAGAAGTCAATGGAAACGAAGATGTAGGTTGGAATGTAGCCTGTTTAACCTTCACATTTACATGATGCTAAAGGCTTCAAGCTGTCTGCAAGATCCTTTGATAAGTCCCTCCACAGACAAAGGGAAGTGCAACTGCCAACATAATTGGAAATGATCCATGGCCAAGGTTTTTTTAAACAAACTCAGACAGGGTTAGGCGAGATTCAGGTATCTTGCTTTGCGGACCATGGGTACGTTTTTGGATCCAGAGGACAAACTGTTTCCACACTGGATTCAGCAACCACCAGATAGGCCTCTCTCACTGACCTAGCAGCCGGTGCGAAGCTTGTATAAAAGTCTCTGCCACAGACTTGATGAGTGCAGTCAAGTCGTTGCACAGTCCTCCGCCACAGGACCGTGTAACCACACACACTTTGCAAAGTTCCAAAGACACAGCTACACAGTACCAGGATCTTTCAACCAACACTGTGTGGTAGATTGGCCAGGATGCGTCCTTCAATTGAGTTCCCAATTGTTTGGCTTCTTCCTGCAGGCAAGACAGCACAGGACCACCCCCAAACCAGTAGACCCCAGAAACTCCTGGGCCTACTCTCAGTAGCAGAGCCTCGGACCAGCAGACATTTTGGGCCACATGGCCATTCACAACTTGGTAAGCCCAAGAAGTCGGCTATAATCAATACTCTGAACTGGCGTAGAGCGAGGCGCCAGTGCTCAGAATGGGGCATGTACAGTATGTAGGAAGCTGTCTTGAATGTGCACCGGTATTGTGGGTGCTGGCAGGCCGCCAGCTTTTTAGAAACCAGTGACTTATCCCTGCTCCTATTCATTGCCAACTGATAGAATCCCCGTCCAAATGCTAAAAGTAAAAAAAAAATGGATGATAACATCATTGTCCAAATATGGTCATATTTAGGTAATGACATTAGCTAGCATTTGACTACTGACAGCGTCCAATCTAGCAAGAGGTTAAACATGCCCTGAGGATGGAGTTTTCATGGTATGGATACTCCAACCTCAGGGCCACCCTCATCTGTGGGAGTAATTTATGTGCATGTCTGCCAAAGAGACATGAATCTATCACCAAGAACAACATTAGTTGTGCTGAGCAGCAGGCCCGTCAGAACCCGACAGGCAAAGCAAGCAATTGCCTGGGGCCACAATCTGGCCAGGGGCCCCGATCTGGCCAGGGGCCCCAGCAGGGAGGGCCCTTGCCGCACCGCTGCATCCTCCTGCAGTCCGGTCGGCCGTGTACCATAACCGCGCGGTACAGGAGATTCAGGTTCCTGTTCCCGGCCGGACTGACAGGAAGTGCACACACTGAGTGTTCACTTCCTTTCAGTCCAGCCCCGGGAACAGCAAACTGAATCTCCTGTTTTTTTTTACCACAATGCAGAGAATACATTAAGGTAATTATAAAAAAAAAACCTTCAGCTTTTAGAACCACTTGGAAGCACTGTAGTCTGGTGTTTGAAAGAAGCGCATGATGAACTTAGGTAATTGGATGATTCGCCCAGCAGGTTGTAAAATTGTTTGTCTATTTCACAGTAGTGTGCAAATACATTTTGAAATGTGTGTAAAAGATCTGGAACTGGTTCAGGCACTGAGGACAAGGCTAAATATCACCATGAAGCACAAAAAATAAAGAACGAAAAATATGTCATAGGAAGATAAAAAGAGATAGGATGAGATCAACGAACATGGACACCAAATCAGACAAGAAAGGCTATTTAAATATGTCTCTGTCAGTCATTGGCCCATGCATGGCCTTCACCTTGCTTTGAAGATTCCAATTTAGACATACTGAGATTAACTTACTAAAGGCAAATAGACGCTCCAGATCTTGGTAAAGGAAGGGAAGCTCTGCTGACTTCCATCATCCAATCATATACAAGCAAAAATGCTGTTTTTTATTTTCCTTGCGTGTGA
This sequence comes from Rana kukunoris, assembly GCA_029574335.1. Lineage (NCBI taxonomy): Eukaryota > Metazoa > Chordata > Amphibia > Anura > Ranidae > Rana > Rana kukunoris. The sequence goes on from CM056058.1 coordinate 122,300,846, forward strand.
GTATTTATTATAAAAGTGAAGCTTTACCTCATTTACTAAGCTCTTGAGCAACTGCACTTGCAGAGCGCACAACCGTTTTGCCTTTAGTAAATCAGCCCTTAAATGTACAAGATTCAATTATATCAGGAATGTAATTACATATTACAGGATCCAACAACTACATTTTTATGAGTCTCCTCCACCACTTGGTGCCCTGCCCCTCACAGAGAAATCTCTGCAGCAAGTGGCATTGTGTGCCCCTAATATGAGACCCTGATATCGCTGGTAGTCAGTAACCTATATAGTTCACCTATTTTTACCTCCTACTTACTTCTGTGTGGTCCTATGAACCCCAACTTCTTTCACTACATTTACATTAAAGACCAGTCCAACCAATAAAACATGTATATAGGTATCTAATAAAAAAAAAAGCTTTTCTGCATTGGTGGTCACAGTGGTGAAGTACCCCCTGACAATTGTAATCAGTGGTGAAGTACCCCCTGACAATTGTAATCAGTGGATAAGTACCCCCTGACATTGGTAATCAGTGGATAAGTACCCCCTGACATTGGTAATCAGTGGATAAGTACCCCCTGACATTGGTAATCAGTGGATAAGTACCCCCTGACATTGGTAATCAGTGGATAAGTACCCCCTGACATTGGTAATCAGTGGATAAGTACCCCCTGACATTGGTAATCAGTGGATAAGTACCCCCTGACATTGGTAATCAGTGGATAAGTACCCCCTGACATTGGTAATCAGTGGATAAGTACCCCCTGACATTGGTAATCAGTGGATAAGTACCCCCTGACATTGGTAATCAGTGGATAAGTACCCCCTGACATTGGTAATCAGTGGATAAGTACCCCCTGACATTGGTAATCAGTGGATAAGTACCCCCTGACATTGGTAATCATCGGAAAAGTACCCCCTGACAATGGTGATCAGTGGATAAGTACCCCCTGACATTGGTAATCAGCGGAAAAGTTTGCACCGAAAATTAGTGGCCAATTAAAAAATGTCCCTCACTACCACCACCTTTATTTTGCTTGTTGGTGGTTATAAACCAAACCACACAACTTGCACCTTCAGGTAAGCCTAGATTAAGGCTTACCTGTAGGTGCAAGAAAGATCTCCTTGACCTACACAGTTAAGGAGATATTTGCTGAAAACACTGCACTGATGTCTATGGCGTATGTGCGCCGTAGACCATGGTACATGGTACAGGCGCACTGAGCGTGTCGTTTTTGTAATGGGGGTTAATGCCGTATTCCCGCGCATTCACAGGGATCTGCCGGTCCCGCTGGCATGCACAGGGGTGACGTTATTGCCTCTCAGGCCAGTCATAGCACCGGAGCGCCGGTACAAGGAAGACGCTTTGAGGGGACATGGTGTCGGAGGGGAACGAGGAGTGCTTCGAAGGCTTCGATCTCAGGTAAGTTACACATAATGAGCTAGTATGCTATGCATACAAGCTCATTATGCCTTTCTCTTACAGGTTTTTTTTTTAAGGTATTTTTTCGGTTTACTTGTGGAATAGGTCCTCCTTTTTACTTTATTTTATTTAATAAATCAGTGGAAGAACTTCTACACTATTGGATCTTTTTGTTTTTGTCCTTGAAAACATATTGGTTATCCATTTGACATCTACCTCCGCATCTATGGGAGAGAGCACACATTGTGGTTATGGATTGGCCTTCCTTTATGTGTTTGTGATCGCAAGCTGATCGTTCACAGCTGGATTCCTGTGAGAGGAGCATCTTTTGATCCAGTGAGAACATCACCATTCTGCCAAGCCTTGTTGACTACCCTGAGTAAGGGTGGTCACAGGCCTATCGGTAAGCCTTCATTTCTACTAGAGGTGGTGGGCAGTACAAGATCTGTTTGACTTCACTTATATCTCTACAGTGTTTCACTGGACAGTCACGTTTTGAATTACTCATGTTGGTCAAGAACATTGTATTTATGGACATTGCTCTATAATAATTATTTTATTATTTTTGTATCACAATTTATTATCCAGCGCTACACTTTCCATTTTCCATTTAGATAACAAGTGCCAACCTTACTTTGGTGGTCACTGAAGTGCCTTCTTACATTGATGCTCAGTGGGAGAATAAATGCTTCTTTATACCGATTATCAGTAGCAGTGGCGGTGAATAGCGAATAACGGCAGCTGGTTGGCTGTGCAGAAGTGCCAGCGGCTCTGATAGGCTTTCCGAGTACAGCCCTCGGCTCCCGCAAACTTATCTAAGGGACGTACGGGTGGTACATTCCTTAGATAAGACTGACAGGTGTCTCAGCCAATCAGGTTCACCGGTTCTGGTTACCGGTAACCTGATTGGCTGAAGCATCATCGAGGGCGGGAGAAGACATCGAGGGACGTGGAAGGAGGATAGCTGACCCCCAGAAAGGTAAGTGCCAGGTGGGGGAGGGGCATTATACAGGGCACAGTGGCGACAATGGGCACAGTGGCATCAATGGGCACAGTGGCGACAATTGGCACAGTCTCTATCCTGGATGCATTGAATGCAATAGTTTCACACAGTATTGTAAGGTTGACCTCTGAATAAATCTACAAGCCTGTGTGATTAAATTCCTGATATGTCACAATATAAAAAGAATGTATCACAATAATATACACTGTAACAGTTTCCGAATATTGCTTACCTTTCCACTTAAAAGCAGTTCCTCAGCTCCAGTTATCTTACCTTGCCTGGTCCAAGATGGTAGTAATTTAAAAGGAAATTATATATATTTATAGCAGGGGTCTCCAAACTGTGGCCCGAGAGCCAAATGTGGCCCTTGCTAGCCTTTATCTGGCCCTTGGGGCACTATTCCTTCTACCGATTTGGGGCACTATTTCTTCCACCGATTTGAGGCACTATTCCTCCCACTGACACCAACAAGGGGGCACTATTTCTTCCACTGATACCAATGATGGGATACTATTCCTATTACTAATAGGTGCACTACTACTCCTCCTACTGACCACCAAACTTAAGGCCTAGGATATATTCTGACCCCACTGGCCACAATCCGGACCTCCTAAAGTCTGAAGGACAATAAACTGGCCCTTGGTTTAAAAAGTTTGGAGACCCCTGATTTATAACATGGCTTTGTGCAAGTGTAAGAATTAATGCTGGTTTAAAGCTAAGGGGCAGTCACACCAAATATTGATTTGATTTAGAATTTCCTTCTGTTCGCTCACTTTGCATTTTGTAAATTATATAAATAAATATTTTTAAATATTTATATAAATAAATATATAAAATATACAATTAAAATATATATATTTTGAAAGCATTTCTTCACATCTGCCTAAAACCTTTGCACAGTATTTTTGCACTATATATATATATATATATATATATATATATATATATATATATATATATATATATATATATATATATATATATATATATATATATATATATATATATATATATATAATGTGTATGTATGTATAACTCAGCATAAATGAGTACACCCCTTTTGAAAATTAAGGTTTTAATAGATATCTCAAATTTTGACTTGATATACAAGCGATGTTTTGATATGCAAGTAGCGTCAAGTCACAATTAAGTATAGAAGATAAGAGAGGTGCCTCTGATGCCGCGTACACACGGTCGTTTTTTGCGATGAAAAAAAACGTAGTTTTTTAAAACGTCATTTAAATTGATCGTGTGTGGGCAAAACGTTGTTTTTTGTCTTAAAAAAAACGACCAAAAAAAATTTACAACATGCTTGAAATTTTTGTGTCGTTTTTCAAAACGTCGTTTTTTGTTTCACAAAAAGTCACCGTGTGTAGCAAAAACGTTGTTTAAAACAACGTTTTTCAACCTGCGCATGCCCAGAAGCTAGTTATGAAGCGAGCTTCAATGGAAAAGAGTGGTGGACGTAACCTCGCTTTTTGTGAAAAAAACGATGGTGTGAAAACGTCGTTTTTTTTCATCACAAAAAATGATCGTGTGTCCGCGGCATAAGTGTAGCAATATGGTACAAACAGGCACAACGAGGTAAAGCTGTCCACATAGACCATCCTCCGCACCGCCACTGCCATCATCCCTTTCATGCTGCGCTCCACAAGAGCGTCAAACCTCGCTTTTAGATTGCTCTATTTGCTATAGTCGTCCCAGTCATGATTGCAGACTGACAGCGGTGAGAGCCGGCAGTGCGGAGGATGGTCTATGTGGACAGTTTTACCACAGATCCCTGCATACTTAGATGTGCCTCTTTTAATCATCAACCATGTGAATTGATAAATGTTGTATCTTCATTAAATGTAACCATATTGCTACACTAAGGCCCTATAAACACGAGCAGACAGATTTGTTCAAATCGGACGGGCAGACCGATTTGAACAAATCTGTCTGCTGGGGACGTATTGGTTTGATCGTGTACACACGATCAAACCAAAATCCTCGCCGGCAGACGGCGCGGTGACATGGCGGTGACGTTGACGCCGCCACGTCACCGCACCAGGAAGCAAATCACTTCCGCGCATGCGTCGAATCCATTCGGCGCGTGTGCGAGAAGACATGTCTGCTGGTTAGCGTACTAACCAGCAGACATGTCGGGCGGACGGGTTCCCAGCCGACGGATTTGAAAGCATGCTTTCAAATCTGTCGGCTGGCCAAATCCGTCTGCTCGCGCGTACACACGATCGAATCTGTCTGCTGGGATTGGTCTGGCAGACCGTTTCCAGCAGACAGATTTGGTCGTGTGTACGCGGCCTTAGAGGCGCCTCTCTTCTCTTTTATACTCTGTAGCTCTTGCTGGATTTTGCTTCTAATCCCCTTGTGGAGGCTTCCATTTGTGGATCAAAATTGCTATAATCTTTTTATATGGACTATAAACTGAAGGCCTTATGAATAAAATGGTTGTGGAACGAATCATCTGAGCTTCCATTATCTCTTATGGGGAAATTCGCTTTGATATAAGAGTGCTTTGGATTGCAAGCATGTTTCTGGAATGAATTATGCTTGCAATCCAACGTTTTACTGTATTTAGTTTAATTACATTCAGTTGATTCGTTCAATTTGTATTTGGGATTCATATTTGGAATTTGTATTCAGAATTTTACAGATTTTCTTACAACTTACAAAAAAGAAGATACATTTTAAATTGGCTGAATCGAAAACTTTTGTTTTGTTTTTTTCCATTTGAATGTGGCAAAGTGAACAAACAAAAGAATCATCTTCATCAAATGATTACAATGACTCTTTTAATCACCTTTGGCTTAACTAAAACAGCATTATTTCTAAATGGTACTCTAATAACACACACAGTCTTTGATTCCAGTAGTATGTGTACACTTCGTATTCGACTGGAGTTTGATGTAAAATTTGATTACAATTTCAGTCCGAATTTGGGACCAATTTCGGAAATTCAAACATCCGGTAAAATATGTTTATATTGTAATTCGGGTATTCGGATATATCCAAATCTGCAAATAACAAAATATACGCCTGAACAGTTATTTGTAACGAAACGTACTGCACATATCTAACGGTCAGGAGTGTATTTGGCTTGACTAGGATAGTCTATACCAATGCCGCGTACACACAACTATTTTTAATGGTCTAGAAAATTTTTTTTTTTTTTCAAACCGATTATTGTTAAGCCTGCCTTGCCTACACACGATCGTGAAAATAAAATGCTCTAGCAAAGCGCAGTGACGTACAACACGTATGACGGCACTATAAAGGGAAAGTTCCATTTGGATGGCGCCACACTTGGGGCTGCTTTTGCTGATTCGCGCTTTTCAGTCTTTGTGCTTTTCAGTCTGAGAGGCGGCGTACACACAGCCGAGGTTCTCGGCAGAAACCAGCGAGAACCTCGCTGGGAGCCGCATTCTGCCCAGAACCTCGGCCGTGTGTACGGATTCGGCGAGCATCCCGTCTGGAAACCCGTCGAGCCGAAATAGAGAGCAGGTTCTCTATTTGCTCGACGGCCCGTCGGGATGAATGGCTGGTTGCCATTCCCGACGGGCGGGTCGCTGAATCTGACGGCCGGCAGAGAACCTCGACGGGCGGAACGAAGTGTTCTGCCCGTCGAGGTTCTCTGCCGTGTGTACGCGGCCTTACAGTGTGATGAATGTGCTATCTCCATTACGAATGCTAGTTTTACCAGAACAAACGCTTCCGTCTCTGAACTTGCTTCTGAGCATGCACGTTATTTTCACGTTGTTAAAGCCTACACACGACTATTTTTTACAACGTTAAAAGTGACGTGAATATTTAGAGCATGTTCTAAATTTTTAATGGCCATTTTTAACGTCACGAAAAATGCTCAGGAGCCCACACATGATTGTTGTTTAATGATACTACTTAAAATAGGGGGGGGGGGTGCAATCAGCGCAAAATTATGAAGTAAATTGAAATAAATAAATATAAGTGAAAAAACGCGAGGTTTAAATTCACGTGTATGCCAGCTGAACACAAAAGAACTTTCACAAAATTCCCAAAGTAGATACAAAATTATAAATGTGCAGCGCAAACAATTATTTGAGTAAATAAGATATCCTATAATAAGTGGATGATTACCAATATTAATTCGCATTTAAATATAGGTACATCCATAAGCATAGCATAAATACAGTGTTAAACAATTAATAAGTGCAAGAAGTCCATTATTCCAATAATATCGGATTAACAGAACTAGGAGTCCACCAGATGTTATAATGAAAGACAAATATGGAGTGATCCCGCCACCACGAAAATGATGTACTAATACCTCCAAATTAGACCATTGTTTCACCAAATGGTCATTAGAGCATAGAAATCAGCCAGGTAGCCCAGGGGTAAAGGTGTTGTCACTTTTCCTTATACATCAATCTCCAACTTAGACCATTGTAGCACCAGAAGATCATTTAGGCATACAAATTAACCAGATAGCCCAGGGGTATAGATGTTGTCAATTTTCCTCATACATCAATCAAGATGTATTGATACTACTTAATGATCTACCCTTAACCTGCTTGGCTTTTTATGAGAAGCAAATAGTAGAAAAACAACTGTGTTATTTTATAACCACTCTCTAGTAAATTCTGAATAGCATTCAGTATTGCAAACATAAAAATTATTTGATATACTGACTTGGCTCTCTCTAGAACTTTGAAGACAGAGCCAAGACCGTATATCAAATAAGTTTAATGCTGCCTTCTACATAAAATGTGAAAAATACAAGCAAGCTTATCAAGGCAAAGAACACTGTGCAAAGTGCAGGTACCTAACTATGCCCACCCTTCCAAATCTTTCCTCAGGTGACTTAAAGTCACAATGTCAATAGTTGATAGTTGAACACTTTGCACACTTTGTATACCGTAATTACCGGCGTATAAGGCAACTGGGCGTATAAGACGACCCCCTAATTTTCCAGCTAAAAGGTGGGTTTTGGGATATATTCGCCATATAAGACGACCGCCTTCCAACTAGACTGTCTAGAAGCTGAGGGGTAGCCGGGACAACCGCTGACGGGAATAACCACTGAGTTTTTCAAATATCACTGTGCCATTGCATGCCTCACCTCACTGTGCCCATTGCATGCCTCACCTCACTGTGCCCATTGCATGCCTCACCTCGCTGTGCCCATTGCATGCCTCACCTCACTGTGCCATTGCATGCCTCACCTCACTGTGCCATTGCATGCCTCACCTCACTGTGCCCATTGCATGCCTCACCTCACTGTGCCCATTGCATGCCTCACCTCACTGTGCCCATTGCATGCCTCACCTCACTGTGCCCATTGCATGCCTCACCTCACTGTGCCCATTGTATGCCTCACCTCACTGTGCCATTGCATGCCTCACCTCACTGTGCCCATTGCATGCCTCACCTCACTGTGCCCATTGTATGCCTCACCTCACTGTGCCCATTGCATGCCTCACCTCACGGTGCCATTGCATGCCTCACTTCACTGTGCCCATTGCATGCCTCACCTCACTGTGCCCATTGCATGCCTCACCTCACTGTGCCATTGCATGCCTCACCTCACTGTGCCCATTGCATGCCTCACCTCACTGTGCCCATTGCATGCCTCACCTCACTGTGCCATTGCATGCCTCACCTCACTGTGCCATTGCATGCCTCACCTCACTGTGCCATTGCATGCCTCACCTCACTGTGCATTGCATGCCTCACCTCACTGTGCCCATTGCATGCCTCACCTCACTGTGCCCATTGTATGCCTCACCTCACTGTGCCCATTGCATGCCTCACCTCACTGTGCCATTGCATGCCTCACTTCACTGTGCCCATTGCATGCCTCACCTCACTGTGCCCATTGCATGCCTCACCTCACTGTGCCATTGCATGCCTCACCTCACTGTGCCCATTGCATGCCTCACCTCACTGTGCCCATTGCATGCCTCACCTCACTGTGCCATTGCATGCCTCACCTCACTGTGCCATTGCATGCCTCACCTCACTGTGCCATTGCATGCCTCACCTCACTGTGCATTGCATGCCTCACCTCACTGTGCCCATTGCATGCCTCACCTCACTGTGCCCATTGCATGCCTCACCTCACTGTGCCATTGCATGCCTCACCTCACTGTGCCCATTGCATGCCTCACCTCACTGTGCCCATTGCATGCCTCACCTCACTGTGCCCATTGCATGCCTCACCTCACTGTGCCATTGCATGCCTCACCTCACTGTGCCATTGCATGCCTCACCTCACTGTGCATTGCATGCCTCACCTCACTGTGCCCATTGCATGCCTCACCTCACTGTGCCCATTGCATGCCTCACCTCACTGTGCCATTGCATGCCTCACCTCACTGTGCCCATTGCATGCCTCACCTCACTGTGCCATTGCATGCCTCACCTCACTGTGCCCATTGCATGCCTCACCTCACTGTGCCCATTGCATGCCTCACCTCACTGTGCCCATTGCATGCCTCACCTCACTGTGCCCATTGCATGCCTCACCTCACTGTGCCCATTGCATGCCTCACCTCACTGTGCCCATTGCATGCCTCACCTCACTGTGCCATTTCATGCCTCACCTCACTGTGCCCATTGCATGCCTCACTTTGCCGATCTCCATACCTTATCCCTGACATGCAGAATCAGACTGCGGCGTCCATTGCTCAAAAGCCTCCTCCTCGTCCTGTTTCATGATAAGCGGAACACTCTGTTTCCCAGCAGAGCCTGTGTTCAGTGTTCTGCAAATCAGACGTCCTCCCATCCGAGGCCGAGGACGTCCGTGATAGGTGGACCATTGAACACAGGCTCTGCTGGGAAACTGAGTGTTCTGCCTATCAGGGAACAGGGCGAGGAGGAGGCGCAGTTTTTTTAACAATGGACGGCCACAGTCTGACTCTGCATACAGTATATAATACTGGCGTATAAGACGACCCCGATTTGTGGGGGATTATTTTAAGTATAAAAGGTTGTCTTATACGCCGGAAAATACGGTAAGTCAAAATCATAGCATTAGACCAAAGGGTAAATATACTACTGTGGAAAAAATAATAATATAGCGAATAAAAAAAAGTCCTATTGTGATTGAATGTTATCAAGAATTACCTTTCCTTTTCAATCTGCAGCACTGACATTTTCTGTGAAATGGCTACCTGGAGGTGTTCTATACAGAGAATGTGTACAGAAGGCCCCCCCAGATATGACATGTTCTGCTTGTGTGTTTGGCTCATTTATTTTCCCAGAAGTCTGCACTAAGATGCAAGTTTGATATCCCCGCAACAAAAAGTTTCATTTTTGGTGAATTACTCCCAATAGGAAATCACATCTAAAGGGATGCAGACCCTGCAATTTTCCTCATTTGAGGCCTGCAGGTGCAGCAGCTGGTTGATAATTATGAAACCATTTCCATTGGACTCACTGAGCACATGAAAAACAGAGAAGCACACAGGGATTTCTTCAGAATAACATAAGGTAGGAATCTGCAACAAAGTTTGTTAAAGTGGAGTTTCCATCCCAAACATTTTTTTTCATTATTGTGCTTATTAGACCTAAAAAAAAAAAAAAAAAAAAATGTTTTTTTTTTACTCATATGGAAATGCCTGTTGCTATGCGGTCCCACAAAATCTGCCTTTGAAATCACCTAGGATTCTGACATCATCTCCCTCTAATGCTCCTGGGAAATGTGTGTCATCATTTCCCAGGATGCAGCGCGCTGTCCAATTATCACTCCCCATCCAAGACTTCCAGGAAGTAAGTGCTTGTGGGCTTCACAATGCCCACAAGGAAAATGACAATGGTGTGGACATAGTTTTATAAACTATGTTTTTTAAATAACTATGCAGATTTATATTATAAAAACGCAGGATGAAAGGACATACATTTAAAAAATGCTAATTGTGGTTGGAACTCCGTTTAAAATCCTTGTAATGTACATAGATCACCCAGAGGGGATGTTTTTTTCTCAACAAAAGTGAAATTGCTCTTTAAAGAGTTCCACCCAAAAATGGATCTTCCGTCTTAGGCCGCGTACACACGATCAGACATGTCCGATGAAACAGGTCCGACGGACCGTTTTCATCGGACATGTCTGAAGGGATCTTTTGGTCTGATGTGTGTACACACCGACGTGCTGAAAAAAGGAAGTTCAATGCTTCCACGCATGCGTGGAATCAATTCGCCGCATGCGCAGGATTTTGGTCCGATGGTTGGGCGTACTAACCATCGGACATGTCCGGCGGACAGGTTTCCAGCGGACAAGTTTCTAAGCATGTTTAGAAACTTTTGTCTGCTGGAAAACAGTCCGATATGCCGTACACACGATCGAACATGTCCGCTGAAACTGGACTGCGGACCAGTTTCAGCAGACATGTTCGATCGTGTGTACGCGGCCTTAAGGGAAGGTGACCCCAGACATGCCAAATTTGGCATGTAATTTTTTTTTGGGGGGGACCCTATTTTTAGAGGGTTTCAGCTCCCACTTCCTCCCAGGGGGATCGCGGTGCCGGAAGAAAGTTCTCCTCTCCCCCCTTCCTCTCGGCAATTATCTGGGACAGGTCACAGGTCACAGATGATTGCCCGGCCAATCACAGTGCGCAGAACAGCTCATACATGCAGGGCCGTCTTAATAGCATTATGGGCCCCTGGGCAAAGTCATGCTCTGGGCCCCCTACAATGATGACAGTGCAGGTAAACAGACATCAAGTAGGTAGGAGGCAGACTGCCCCCCCCAGTGTATCTATCACTCTCAGTGCCATCATGGGGCCTCCAATGACGGGGCAGCATGGGCTCAAGGAACAGCTGCTTTGGGGAAAGTGCAGGGCCCCCCATGCAGATAAGGCCCCTGGGCAGTGCCCAGGTGTGCCCTCTCATTAAGACAGCCCTGCATACATGTACAGTGTGTGCTTGGCTGTGAAGCCACAGCCAGGTGCCCACAGTAGTGATGCCGGCGCCGTGGAGAGGAGGGGGAGAGGAGTGGGGCTTTGTTCCCCCACATTGCTCGACCCCATGACAGGTGAGTGTCCGATTATTAGGCCTTATGCACACTGGATGTTTTTTGGACATTTTTACAGCAGCTGTTTTTTGGCAGTAGACATTTTTTCCACAGTCATTAAGGGGTGGAAGCGGCTAGCTGAGAGGCTGAGCCAGCTGCTACTCCAAGATTCTGCGTGGATCCTGACTGTAAAGTTGGGATAGATCTAGTGCCTAGACCGGCTGAGTTACGTCACAGAATGAACTGCACTCCTGTGATCCATAGGAGAAGTAGGGCCAAAAAAGCTTTGATCCTACTTCTTCTCTGCAGTGCACTGCACTAGAATCTGTGCACTTTTAAATATGAGTGTATTTCTTAGTGGTTTTCATTAAAATGTATGGTTTTTGATAGGTATGCACAATGATGGCCTTGGAACATAAGAACTGGGGTACAGAAAAATGGCAGCAGGTGCTCCGGACAAAATTTGAATTATTTAGCTGTTACAGGAGGCAGTTTCTTCACAAAGGGCTGGTGTGCGGTACAATGATGAGTGTCTGCAGGCAACAGCAAAGCATGGTGGATGTTCCTTGCAAGTTTGAGACTGCATTTCTGCAAATGAAGTAGAGATTTGGTCAGGATCACTGGTGTCTTCAATGTTCAGAAATACAGGCAGATACTTATCCATCATGCCATACCATCAGTGATTGGCCCCATATTTATTCTGTAGTAAGACAATGAACCCAAACATACAGCCAATGTCATTAATAACCATCTTCAGTTTAATGAAGAACAAAGAGTCCCGGATGTGCTGGTTTGGCCCTCACAGAGCCTTGATCTCAACATCATTGAGTCTGTTTGGGATTACATGAAGAGACAGAAGGATGTGAGGAAGACTACATCGAAAGAAGACCTGTGGTTAGTTCTCCAAGATGTTTTGAACAACCTACCTGCCAAGGTCCTTCAAAAACTGTGTGCAAGTGAATCTAGAAGAATTGATGCTGTTTTACAGTAAATGCAAAGGGTGGTCACATCAAATATTGATTTGATTTGGATTTCTCCTCTGTGTGTTTACTTTACACTTTATTAATTATTAAAAAAAAAAAACTATTAACACTTAATTTTTTTAGGGAAACATTTTTTTTTATCTTAATAGCTTCCTTTACCTTAATGCAGTGCTGTTTTCATGTCCTCATTGTTCGTTTTTGCTTTCAAGTTGCTGTAATTCTTCTCTGATCTCCACACTTCCTGGTTGTCTGTTTCCTGATGACCACAGTCCTGGGAGCTTTCTCTCTGTGGTCACTAACTTCAAGGAGGTGTGATTACTGTGGGCCAGATCCACGAAGCCCGGCGTAACTCTCTGCCGGGCGTAGCGTATATCATTTACGCTACGCTGCTGTAAGTTAGAATGGCAAGTGCCGTATTCACAAAGCACTTGCGTCCTAAGTTACGGCGGCGTAGCGTAAATGGGCCAGCGTATGTGCGTCTAATTCAAATGGGGAAGAGGTGGGGAAGATCTGGAGATACGCCGCCGTAATGTTTTGTGGATCCGGCCCTGTGTGTCTAAAACCCCTCAGCACCAATCAGTTTTGTTTTCCAAATCATCACTGCCCTGTATTGGCTCTTTGGCTTTGTACATCACAGAAGCAGGAAGCAACATGCAAAAACGAAACTAGAAACTGCAGGTACATTATATGATTGATTTTTATCTATTTTTAATCGTTTTTAAAAGGAATCAGTTAACTATAATGTCTCTATACCCTGTAAATAGTGTTAATCAAGAATATTCGCATTGCGAATATTCGTTACGAATATTGCATATTCGAGTATTCGCGAATAACTCGAATATCGCGGTGAATATTCGCTATTGCGAATATTCGTATTTTTTCAAATTTATTTTTAAAACAGATCACATCCTAGTGATTAGTGTTGAGCAGAATATGCCATATTCGTATTCGCGATATATCTAAAATAGCATATTCGCAGATATTCGCTAAATACGAATATTCGATTATTTTCGAAATGACGAATTTTCCTGCGAATGCGAATTGCGATTGCGAATAGCGAATGAGAGCGATCCTTTTATATTGCCGAATATTCGCGAATATTCTTTCTCTGCCCTTCTGATTTGCATCAGCGAATATTCGCAAATGCAAGGAGCACTCATTGAGTTCTGATATATTACCACAATAATTGCGAATATTCAAATGCAGGAGCACTTGTCAGAATATTCGTGATTATTACAATACACAATAATTGCAATATTCCTCCATAGCAAATATTCCAATAGGAATATTCAGAAATGCGGAATGGAGCCTGATTGGCTCAGAATATTCGATATATTACCATTTTCGATATAAGATCATTGGCTCCCAGCAATGTATTGATCAGTGTGATATATTACAGCGCGATTCGCTATTTGCAATAATCGCATTGCGATTTTTCGGCTAGAGCGCTGCAGACTCGTGGAGTGTTTCTGTGTGATCGTTCCAAAAAATTTTTAAAACCGAATATTCGTAGCGAATATTGCGATATTCGCGAATTAGAGCTTAGCATTGTGTTTCCTATAGTGCTTTCAGTTCTGAGTTTCCTGCTTCTAAAACCAAATGCTTTTTTCAAAGCAAAAGACCCAACAGCTTTTCTAAGTGCTTTCAAGCTCAGAAAGCAAAAGACCCAACAGCTCTGTGTTGTTTTGTCCAGGTTAGTGTAGCTTAGTGTTAGATAGATTTCTGTGTAGTTAGTGTAAGTGTACATTTCTTTAAGGTAGCTTAGTTTAGTGTGTGTTTAGTCTCTGTGTTTTGTGTATAAAAAATAAATAAAAAAAATTAGCTTTAGTTTAGTCATATAAGTTTGTGTAAGTAGAGTTAGTGTTTAGTGCATATTAGTTTATTATTTGTAGTCCTCGTCTTTGTCCTTGTCAGTCAGTGTAAAAAAAAATAAAAAATTTAGCTTTAGTTTAGTCATATAAGTTTGTCTAAGTACTCCCCACCATCTTCGCTTCGCAGGGCAGCACAAAATAGCGATCCGAAAATAGACTGGCAAAGATCCAGGAAATGATCTACGTTTTCGCGTGTTGTTCGCGCGCATGCGCGGATGAGAATTTCGCATTCGCATTAGCGAAATTTCGCAAAAATGTTTTTTTGATAAAATATCACGAATATTCGATATTAACGAATATTTCACAAATATTCTTCTATATATTCGTGAAATATCGCAAAATCGAATATGGCGTATTCCGCTCAACACTACCTGTAAACAGTCATTACAGCAAAAAACATTTTTTTTCTTTTACGACTCCTTTAACCACTTCCCGCCCGGCCAATAGCCGATTTACGGCAGGGAAGTGGTTATGAAATCGTGACTAGACGTTCTCAAACGTCTAGCACGATTTCATGCCGCACGCGCCCGTGCGGGCGCGCAGCGCGGCGATCGGTGATGCGGGGTGTCAGTCAGACACCCTGCACCTCCGATCTCGGTAACGAGTCTCCGGCGGAGCCTCGTTACCACGTGATCAGCCGTGTCCAATCACGGCTGATCACGATGTAAACAGGAAGAGCCGCCGACGGCTCTTCCTCACTCGCGTCTGACAGACGCGTGTAGAGGAGAGCCGATCAGCGGCTCTCCTGACAGGGGGGGTTCGCGCTGATTGTTTATCAGCGCAGCCCCCCCTCTGATCGCCACACTAGACCACCAGGGTAATAAAAAAAAATACAAAAAAAAAATACAAATAAAATGACAAAAAAAAAAAAAAAAAAATGACAAAAAAATAAAATGACAAAAAAAAAAGGGGGGGCAGTAAAAAAAAATGATGCCAATCAGTGCCCACACATGGGCACTGATTGGCAACATTGATCCATCAGTGCCACCCCTCAGTGATCATCAGTGCCACCCCAGTGTCTGTCAGTGCCACCCCACAGTGCCAATCCATGCCCAGTGCCCACCTATCAGTGCCCACCTGTGCCACCTATCAGTGCCCACCTGTGCCGCCTATCAGTGCCCACCTGTGCCGCCTATGAGTGCCCACCTGTGCCGCCTATGAGTGCCCACCTGTGCCGCCTATGAGTGCCCACCTGTGCCGCCTATGAGTGCCCAGTGCTGCCTATGAGTGCCCATCAGTGCCGCCCATGAGTGCCCATCAGTGCCGCCCATGAGTGCCCATCAGTGCCCAATACCAGCGCCGCCTATCAGTGCCCATCAGTGCTACTTAATCGGTGCCCATCAGAACTACCTCATCGGTGCCCATCAGTGCCACCTCATCGGTGCCCATCAGTGCCACCATATCAGTGCCCATAATTGAAAGAGAAAACATACTCATTTACAAAAAAATTAACAGAAAAAAATAAAAACTTTATTTTTTTTTCAAAATCTTCGCTCTATTTTTAGTTGTTGCACAAAAAAAAAAAACGCAGAGGTGATCAAATACCACCAAAAGAAAGCTCTATTTGTGGGGAAAAAAGGACGCCAATTTTGTTTGGGTGCAGTGTAGCATGACCGCGCAATTGTCATTCAAATTGCGACAGTGCTGAAAGCTGAAAATTGGCTTGGGCGGGAAGGTGCGTAAGTGCCTGGTATGGAAGTGGTTAATTTAGAGCATTTTTCACACCTGTCTATTATTTTGCATAGTAGTGTATGTGGGAAGAGATTGAAGGTTTTCACCACTATTTATGAAGTATTTTATGTGATATGTGATAACACTGATCTTCAATCCGACCAATCAGAAGTAGGTCTGAGACTTGTTTTCTGTTTGGCCAAATAGAAAATAGTCCCAATTGGAGGAGAAGGGAGGAAACAGAAGCCGCTATGATGCCCGGGGAGTGCAGGGGAAGGAAAAAAAGGTCGCCACTGCCGAGCAAGGGAAGTCGCCGGTGAAGCCTGGGAGAAGTGCTGCCCACCAGATCATTTTAGATAATTTCACACTGGCAGGGGTGCTGAAATTATCATCTTTTATTTATTTATGAAAAACCTTTATCCCAAAAGGAAAAAAAAAATGTTTGCTGTAACTCAGGGGCGGACTGACAACTCATGGGGCCCCCGGGCAATAGAAGATTATGGGGCCCCCAGGCTCACAGATGGCCACCAAGCCATGTGGCAGTACAGAGTCGGGGCAGCTAAAATCTTGGGATTTTCACATCAAAAGCATGTCGGTTTTGGACATATCAGGGACAGATGTAAAAAAAACACAGATTTTTACACACTGTCCCTGATTTTAATGAGCCTGGCAACCCTGATGGGGCCCCCTAGTGGCATGGGGCCCTCGGGCAGTGCCCGAGTTCCTCAATGGTCAGTCCGCCCCTGCTGTAACTGATTATAAAATGTTACCTGCAGTTTGGCTATACTTTGTTTGTGTATTTAAATCTGCTAGTACTTCTAACACCCCCCCCCCAACTCCGAGTGACAATTCAGCTGTTCAAATCTACCCACTGTGCTCATTCATCCAGAGCAGTGTCTATATAATACAGGCACC
The DNA here is from genome assembly GCA_029574335.1 of Rana kukunoris. Lineage (NCBI taxonomy): Eukaryota > Metazoa > Chordata > Amphibia > Anura > Ranidae > Rana > Rana kukunoris. The sequence continues at coordinate 122,317,692 of CM056058.1, forward strand.
ACTGTGTTACTGGTCAGATGAAGAGAGAGGGAAAAAAGCTGAAAAAAAAAAACGAATGCAGCAAATAAATCTAATGATTGGTAAGCTGCTATATATTACATTTTTGGTTTTAAGTTTAATACCACTTTAGTTAATTCGCTAAATCACCTGACAAGTGCTGAATGGGCTCTCACTCAGGTTATTATTGATTTTTGGTCTACAGGACACTAGACTCTAGTGTAAGCCAAAAGATAAAGATGTGCACAGACAAAATGTGCAATGATTGACTAATCTCTAATAGGCCAAATATAGTTGCAGCAAGTTGAAAAGTTTTAGATAATAAGCTTCTTGTGAAATCAATTGTCCCTGGATGCACCAGGAGCCTTAAAGTGGTTCTAAACCTAAACCATTTTTACCTTTGTGCATTCGCTCCGCTTCCGGCGTTTCCACCTGCGATCCAAAATTGCTGTTAGCTTGGCCTCAGTAAGCTTGCCCCCATCATCCGAGCTGTTCTGTCTGGGGGTTAGTCAGCATGGGCTCAGTAGGCTTTCCCCCATTATACGAGCCATTCTGGCAGGGGGAAAGTCAGCATGCTCGCCCTCTCCCTGACTAACCTCCAGCCATGAGGGCTCGGATGATGGGGACAAGCTTACTGAGGAGAAACAGGAAGTCAGAAATTCAGACAAAGAAAAAAAAACATTTAGGGAAATCAAAGGAAAAGGTAAGTGAACTAGCACTAGCTTAAAGGAACCTATTTAGAAAATAAAAAACAAACCTTTACAACCCCTTTAAAGCGGATCTCCACCCTAAAGTGAAGATCCGCTGACCGGAACCCTCCCCCCCTCCGGCGTCACATTTGACACCTTTCAGGGGGGAGGGGGGTGCAGATACCTGTCTAAAGACAGGTATCTGCACCCACTTCCGGCCCGCAGTCTCGGGCAAAAGACGGGCTTTTCCCGTTGTGTGCTGGGAACTCTTGGCTCCCAGCACACAGCGGGAGCCAATCGCCGCGCACAGCGTGACTCGCGCATGAGCCGTAGGGAACCGGGCAGTGAAGCCGGAGCGCTTCACTTCCTGGTTCCCTCACCGTGGATGGAGGGGGGAGCAGCAGGGAGACGAGCGATCACTCATCCTCTGCTGCGGACGCCGCTGGACTCCAGGACAGGTAAGTGTCCTAATATTAAAAGTCAGCAGCTGCAGTATTTGTTGCTGCTGGCTTTTAATATTTTTTTGGGGTGAACCATCCGCTTTAAGTCTCAGCGTCAGAAAATTTTATTTCCCCAGCAAGACACTACAAAAAATTATTTGATAGGTTGTAAAGGCTCAAGATTTTTTACCTTCATGCATTCTATGCATGAGGGTAAAAATCTTCTCTGTGCAGCATCCCCCCAAGCCCACCCACCAATACTTACCTAAACTTGATCTTCATCCAGCGATCCTTGGCTCTCCAGGGCCTCTCCCTCCTCATTGTCTGAGACAGCAGCGGGAGCTATTGGGCAGTGATCCAATGAGGAGATAGAGGCTCTGTGTGTGAATTGACACACAGAGCAGCAGCTTGGGAGAGAGTCTGCCTGGGTGCCCCCATTGCAAGCTGCTTGCTCTGGGGGCACGCGGCAGGAGAGAGGGGCCAGGAGAGAGGGGCCAGGAGCACCGATAAGAGGAGGATCGGGGCTGCTCTGTGTAAAACTGCTGCACAGAACAGGTAAGTATAACATGTTTATTATATTATTGTAAAAAAAGCTTTAGACCCCTTTCACACAGGCAGTTTTCAGGCGTTTTAGCGCTAAACATACTGCCTGTAAAGCACCTGAAAACTGCCTCTGATTCATTTCACACTGGGGGTGGTGCGCTTGCGGGACGTTAGAAAAAGTCCTGCAAGAAGCATCTTTAGGGCGGTTTGGGAGCGCTCTGAAAACACCCCTGTCCATTGCAATGAATGGGCAGTGCTTCAGAAGTGCCTTAAAAGCACTTTGGAAGTGCCACAACATGGGTATTTTTAACCCCTTTTTTGGGGTTGAAAGCACCCCTCTAGTGACCAAAAAGCATGGGTGGCCCCAGTGTGAAAGGGCTCTTAATATCACTTTACGGTAAGTTGAAAAGCCTTCTGATGGAGATATTCCCCCAACAGCTCTCCTGGCTCGTGCTCTCCTCACTGGGCATATTGATAGCAGCGGGAGTCAGAGGCTCCCACTTCTGTCAACAAATCCTATGTTAAAGCGGAGGTTCACCCTAAATTTTCACTTTGGCTGTAGTCAACTACTAGCCATAGACATGAAATAATCCGCTGGTTTTTTTTTTTTAATCTCCATTCTTACCTTTGTATTGATGCCGTTTGTGTCCTGTCAATCAACATTCCCCGCGGGGAGTGGGCGTGTATGGTCCTTTTCCCCCGACCAGCGCTATGTCTCCTGGGAGTGAGTCCTGAGAATCCCAGGAGACGCGCTTTGCTCTAATCCCGCGGGTCACGTGACTCGGCAAGCGTGTAGTGTTGACGGCGACGCTCGCAGTCAACACTGCACATGTGCGGGATAGAGTGGTGAATGCTGGTATCCCGGAAGACTACCCTGTGGGCTTCACAGTGCCCGCAGTTAAAATGGAAACGTACATCGCTCGTTTTTATAAAATATAGTTTCCTCAAGAAGACAGATTACGGCGGCTAAAGGAGTGGGACACACTGGTGGAGGGGTGCTAAAGGTAAGAGCGCAAGAAGAATTAAAAAAAAAAAAAAAAAAGAACCTGCGGAACCCCCCGCTTTAAGGGAGTGGGGCAGAACCCTGCTGCTTGTGTCAAAAGAGGCAATCATGTCACATTGGCTTAAAAAAATTTTTTTTTTTTTTTTTTTTTAGGGGTCTGGAGGTCCCCAGGGGCCCGGAGACCACCAGGGCCCCAGATGGCAAACCCCTCTTTTTTTATTTATTTTTTTTATAAAAAAAAATATTTTTTTAACATATTTTTCTTTTATTTTTTATTAAAGGGCCAATTTTTTTTCTTTTATTTTTTTTAGAAGTCCGGAGGTCCCCAGGGTCCCGGAGGCCGCCAGGGCCCCGTATGGCAACCCCCCTTTTTTTATTTATTTTAATAAAAAAAATATATTTTTTTTATTTTATTTTTTTATTAAAGGGCCATTTTTTTTTTTAGGGGTCTGGAGGTCCCCAGGGGCCCGGAGATCCCCAGGGCCCCAGATGGCCACCCCCCTTTTTTTATTAAATTTGTATATATATAAAATATATATATATATATATATATATATATATATATATATATATATATATATATATATATATATATATATATATATATATATAAAAATTATTATTATTATTGTTAGTATTATTATTAAAGGGCACAGAGGTCCCCAGGGCCCCCGGAGGACAACCCTCCTTTTTTTATAATTTTTTTTTATATTTTATTTATTTTTTTCTCTTTTTTTATATATAGATATATTTTTATTAAAGGGCTCAGAGGTCCCCAGGGCCCCATGTGTCAAACCCCCTTTTTTTAATAAATGTTTTTTTTTATTTTTTTTATATATTGTTTTATTTATTTTTTATAATTTTTTTTTTATCATTTTTTTTAAACTGCTTTGCGGTGCCTGCAGCTGCTGCTGCCGAGTCTGTCACTCTCTCTCTCTCTCTCATCACCAGGGCTGGTAGGCTGCCTGTCCTGAGGCTGCTTTGAGCTGTTGCTGACTGCAGCACTCCCCTCTCTCCTGCTGACATCGGGCATCTCTGGCTGTGTGTGAGCTGGATCTGTGTTCGGCTGTGCTGCCTGTGCTGGACCTGCTCGTGTGATAGTAGATGGGGATTGAACCAGTGTCAGGGATTCTAAATAGACCAGTACTCTGTGCCTACACAGAGGAGACCAACACTGTATGCAGTGAAATAAAAGGTGTTTATTTACAAGGTGAACAAAACAGGCGAAGACAAACAGTGCACAAATAACAACAAAGCATATATAAGTGAAGGGGAAATGCCGTAATCATAAACCAAAAGCCAAGCCGAGGTCATATACCAGGAGATCACAGAAGAAGCTGCAGACAGGGAATGGGCAGGAAGGGAATGTCCAGGAGAGGGATCAGGTCAGGTCGTATCAGATCAGAAGTCAAGAAAGGGGACAGCAGGCTCAGGGTCAGATATCAGGCTCAGGATCAGGTTAGTAGACAGATACCAGGGCGAGGAGTGATTACACACACCGGGTATTATAGAGGCGTGCTGATTGCATTCAGGTCACACCTTAACGCAGGAAGGGCTGTGTGCTCCATACTGCCAAGACCTTTCCTGACAATCAGTGTTTTGTCTATCACACAAGCCTGTCTAGGGGGGACCTTGCTAGAGCACACTGGCCTACCGAACACAGACCTTCAGCTCCTGTTTGTTCCATGACACACGTCGGGAGAGGAGATGCCTGCTGTGTGTGATCGAGGCAATGCCATGGTGAGTGCCGTGCACAGTGTGGCTGCATTCATAGACAAAAGCGGGGCTGCATTGATAGACAAAAGTGGGGCTGCATTGATAGACAAAAGCGGGGCTGCATTGATAGACAAAAGCGGGGCTGCATTGATAGACAAAAGCGGGGCTGCATTGATAGACAAAAGCGGGGCTGCATTGATAGACAAAAGCGGGGCTGCATTGATAGACAAAAGCGGGGCTGCATTGATAGACAAAAGCGGGGCTGCATTGATAGACAAAAGCGGGACTGCATTGATATGCAAAAGTAGGGATGCATTGATATGCAAAAGTGGGGTTGCATTGATATGCAAAAGTTGGGTTGCATTGATATACAAAAGTGGGACTGCATTGATATACAAAGGTGGGGCTGCGTTCATATACACAGTGAGGATGCAATGATCTCTTGTACCATGTCTTCAGTCTCTGACCATCCCTTGTACCACGTCTGCAGTCTCTGACCATCTCTTGTACCACGTCTGCAGTCTCTGACCATCCCTTGTACCACGTCTGCAGTCTCTGACCATCCCTTGTACCACGTCTGCAGTCTCTGACCATCCCTTGTACCACGTCTGCAGTCTCTCACCATCCCTTGTACCACGTCTGCAGTTTCTGACCATCTCTTGTATCACGTCTGCAGTCTCTGACCATCTCTTGTACCATGTCTGCAGTCTCTGACCATTTCCTTATACCACGTCTGCAGTCTCTGACTATCTCCTTGTACCACGTCTGCAGTCTCTGACCATCTCCTGTACCACGTCTGCAGTCTCTGACCATCTCCTTGTACCACGTCTGCAGTCTCTGACCATCTCCTCTACCACGTCTGCAGTCTCTGACCATCCCTTGTACAATGCCTGCAGTCTCTGACAATCCCTTGTACCACTTCTGCAGTCTCTCGCCATCTCCTGTACCATGTCTGGAGTCTCTCACCATCTCTTGTACCACGTCTGCAGTCTCTGACCATCTCTTGTACCACGTCTGCAGTCTCTGACCATCTCTTGTACCACGTCTGCAGTCTCTGACCATCTCTTGTACCATGTCTGCAGTCTCTGACCATCTCTTGTACCATATCTGCATTCTCTGACCATCTCTTGTACCATGTCTGCAGTCTCTGACCATCTCTTGTACCATGTCTGCAGTCTCTGACCATTTCCTTGTACCACGTCTGCAGTCTCTGACCATCTCCTGTACCATGTCTGCAGTCTCTGACCATCGCTTGTACCACGTCTGCAGTCCCTGACAATCGTCTACAAACCATGGGATAGATTTATGGCATTCATATTTAAATATTTTTTACTGGTAATGGCGGGGATCATTGATTTTTTAGCAGTACTGCAACATTGCAGCGGACACATCGGACACCTAATTGAGTTCTGTAAGCAACACCTTATTTTCTGTCAGTGCCCCCCCCGAGACTAGACTCTGGATCCGCCCTTGAGGGGGAGTATATATACCAATTTTGAGGACCACACCCCTCACCTGACACCTCTCTTAGGGGACACTCGGCACTACACTTTGGATCATGGATATTATAGTCTACACAAGGTAAATACATTGGTGGCAATCTAGTTTATTGTTTCATTCATACATATTAGGATTGACCTCTACAGGGTCTTTGTGAGACAATTCCTATTATGGTTTCACTTTTTTCTTTTATTTATTTTTCTTCCTTTTTTCTTTAATTTTTTGGTATCTTTTTTGGATTGTTGGCCAACCCAGCGTCTGATTTTTGTCCAAAGGGCATGTGCCTGGATCTTGTCTTGCATATTATTGGTACACAATTGTCAGTCAACAAACATGAACGTAATGACGTCCTGCGAGGAATTCCAGCTCTTGAGTGCCACCCTTTGGGCCCCTTCTGCTAATTTAGTTTTTAGTGAGCATTAATTCTGAGCATGCGTGTTTGTACTTTTGTGTAAAGGACTTGTGTACTGACGATATGAAAATCAGACAACAGACCGCTGTGCGCTGAAAATTTACTAGCCTGTCATCCAACATTTGTTGGCTGAAAGTTGGACAACAATTGTCAGAAGGAGTGTACTAATGGTAAGATATTAGGACAACAGTCAGTCAACAGTCAATCCTCTGCCAACAATCGGATCGTGTGTACGAGGCTTAAATCACATACTTTTCACACTTAACCATTCTCTATTGTATATGCTTTAGGATTTTATATATACAGTACTAGTATGCTCTCCTTATGGACCTTATGGGATTTAACTAGCAGCCACACAATATATGCTACTTAAAGAGGTGGTTCACCCTAAATATAAGCTCTCCCATGTGATCCAGCATACTGGCGTCAGCGCCAGTATGCTGTTTTTTTTTTTTTTAAATCCCCCACTTACTGTATTATCTTCAATTTTAATTTCTTGCCCCCGTGGTGGACGGCGCCAGTATAGCGTGTCACATCTTACGAAAATACCCGATTAAGGACTTGGGTAATCTCGGCGAAATGCGGCGCCTGCGCACAGACCTAGGAGCTGACTGCGCAGGCGCCGTATTTCTCTGAGTCCTGCGGCTATGGCGCGTCACGCCCTCCGAAAAAAGCCGGAATAGGACTCTGAGAAATACGACGCCTGCGCAGTCAGCTCTTAGGTCTGTGCGCAGGCGCCACATTGCGCCGAGAATACCCGAGTCCTTAATCGGGTATTTTCATAAGATGTGACGCGCTATACTAGAGCCGTCCACCGCGGGGGAAAGAAATTAAAATTGAAGATAATACAGTAAGTGGGGGATTAAAAAAAAAAACAGCATACTGGCGCTGACGCCAGTATGCTGGATCACATGGGAGAGATTATATTTAGGGTGAACCACCTCTTTAAGTAACATATATACTTTCAATATATTCATGTGCATTACAAATGTGTTTCATATAATTTCTTGTGGACTGCTAGCTGAGCCTTCATTTACCCCACAAATGGAGATTTGCACCTTTTCTACAGTCCTCCTCACATCTATACCTGACGTTGTCAGGTATCACTCCCATGGTACCCAGTGTGGACCTTCCCAGACAGCCCTTGGTCCTTAGTAGTGATTAGTGTTGCTCACGAATATTCGCATTGCGAATATTCGCTACGAATATTGCATATTCGAGTATTCGCGAATAACTCGAATATCGCGGCGAAAATTCGCTATTTCGAATATTCGTATTTTTCAAATTTCGCAATCAATTTCGCAATCAATTTCGCATTCGCACTAGCGAAATTTTGCATTTTTTTTTTTATAAAATATAGCGAATATTCGTAAATATCGAATATTCGTGATATTTTTTTTTTTATATAAAATATCACGAATATTCGATATTTACGAATATTCGCTATATTTTATCCAAAAAAAAATAGCGAAATTTCGCAATCATTTTCGCTTTCGCGAAATGTTGCTATTTTTTTTTTTTTAATAAAATATAGCGAATATTCGTAAATATTCGTAAATATCGAATATTCGTGATATTTTAGCCAAAAAAAGAAAAATAGCGAAATTTCGCAATTTTTTTTTATATAAAATATATTCGCGAATATTCTTCTAAATCGAATATGGCGTATTCCGCTCATCACTACTAGTTTTCGCGATATTACGCGAATATTTCGAAGAATATTCGCGAATATTCGTTAATATCGAATATTCGTGATATTTTATTAAAAAAAAATAGCGAAATTTCGTTTTTTTTTTTTTTGATAAAATATCACGAATATTCGATATTTACGAATATTCGCTATATTTTATAAAAAAAAAAAAATAGCTAAAGCGAATCAATTTGAAAGCGAAAATGATTGCGAAATTTCGCAATTTTTTTTTTTGAGAAAATATAGCGAATATTCGTAAATATCGAATATTCGTGATATTTTATTAAAAAAAAAAATTTTTTTTTTTTTATAAAATATCACGAATATTCGATATTTACGAATATTCGCTATATTTTATAAAAAAAAAAAATTGCGAAATTTCGCAATCATTTTCGCTTTCAAATTGATTGCGAAATTTGAAAAAATACGAATATTCGCCGCGATATTCAAATTATTTGCGAATACTCGAATATGCAATATTCGTACCGAATATTCGCAATGCGAATATTCGTGAGCAACACTAGTCCTTAGCATCACGTTTTAACATTCTGAGCTGATTTGTAAGTAAAATTATTCCAATCTGTTTTTTCTAACATATTTACGGTCAATTTTCCAACTATATTGTTCTTTATACAATTTGTGTAGATACGCAGGTTTGCACCTACTCTTGAGGAAGTGGAGGGAAGTCCACGAAACATGTTGAGCAATATAGGATGCATTTTTTCTGTTTTAACCATACATTTATATGTTTGTTTTTAAATCAATGTCTGTCCATATGGATCAAGATTGAAATACCACTGTGATTTTTCATGCAATCAGCTCTCTATTCCATATACTCATGTTAGCACGCTATGGCTCAATTTTAACTTGACATGCAAGCGATGTCTTGATATAAGAGTAGTGTCATGTCACAACTGAGTATAAAAGAGAAGAGAGGTGCCTATGAGTGTAGCAATATGGTTACATTTAATGAAGTTACAACATTTAGAAACATATTGCTACACTTGGAGGCGCCTCTCTTCTCTTTCAGGCTGCATTCACACCTGAGCGTAGTGTTTTGCGGCGTCTAGAGTCACCAATGTAAAACGCCAAAATACACTCAAGAAGAAAGTCCCAGAACTTGTTTGAGCTTCAGGTGTTTTTGAACTTCTGGCTTCAGGCGTTTTGTAGTGGAGATGTGAACCATCTCCATAGAGAATAATTGATTTTTTTCCCTCCAGCGTTTTGTAGCTTCAGGCTTCATTTCCATGGACGTTTTTACAGCCACTTTTTTTAGCCCTTTTTACAGCTTAAAAACACCTGTCCATGTTTTTCTTTTTTTTTTGAGCTGGAGCTCAAAAACGCGGCAGGTAGCGTTTTTGAGCGTTTTTTAATGTCTGGCGTTTTTCCAGCTCTATTGCTGGAGCTTCAGAACGCACTGGTCCAGGTTTTTTTTTGCAGCTTAAAAACGGCTCAGCCATCTACAGCTCAAAAATGTCATGGTGGGCATGAGGCCATAGACTAACATGGAGAGCTGTTTTTAAGCTGCAAAAAACGCTCAGAAAAGTGGCTGTAAAAACGTCCATGGAAATGAAGCCTCAGGCTTCAAGCTACAAAATGCCCAGGTGTGAATGGGGTTTTATACTCTGTAGCTCCTGCTGGATTTTGCTTCTAATCCCCTTGTGGAGGCTTCGATTTGAGGATGGACATTTTATAGTTACATAACCTCACATTGCTATAATCTTTTTATATGGACTGTAAATGAATGGACCTATAAATAAATGGTTGTGGAACGAATCATTTGAGTTTCCATTATTTCTTATGGGGAAATTCGCTTTGATATACAAGTGCTTTGGATTTGGATTGTTTCTGGAACAAATTACGCTCACAGTCCAAGGATTTACAGTATATCTTATCTTAATAATCATCTTATTAACCTCAACTAACATATTTTAACTTAACAGTTCTAGAACGTTAATACAAGTTTCTTTCAGTTCAATTCATATCCTTGAGCGTTGGGTCATTTCCTCCTGATTATATTAAACAGATACACAAATATACTGTTTGTGTGTAACCCCAGTACATATAACTACAACGATGGGTATAGGTGGCAGGTAGATGAGTAGGATTGGTTGGAGATTGCTCTCCCTTTCTGTAGAGAGTACTCGTTGTCTTCTATGTATACCCATAAAGTGCTAAGATATGTGTCGCTCTATTTACTTATTAACAGCTTTACTAGGACCAGCCCATTTGATAGGAGCTGGGAGAGGTGAATAAAAGGAACTGTCCAGCACATATCGTGACACATACTACTAGAACACCACCTCCGAACAATGGCATCTGGCTTCACTGGTCCTCAGGTCTACCAAGAAAACTTTGATCCTCGGGTCTACTTAGACACCTATTATGGTGCTGTTACAGGAGTCTTCATTAAAGATGGCTACCTGGACTTTATTCTGAAAAAACTACATAAAACTTTCACTACAGGTAATGCATTTCAGGTGCAGTTTTAAACGTGCGTTATCATATTTATACTACAAATTATTTTATGTCAGTTTAATCAAGCCTACGGTTGTATTGTTGACCACATTGTATTGTTTTGATATTTTGTATAGTTTGTCCTTTTATGTCAAAGGGGTTGTAAAGGTAAACATTTTTTTTCCTAAATAGCTTCCTTTACCTTAGTGCAGTCCTCCTTCACTTACCTCATCCTTCCATTTTGCTTCCAAATGTCCTTATTTCTTCTGAAAAATCCTCACTTCCTGTTCTTCTGTCTGTAACTACACACATTAATGCGAGGCTTTCTCCCTGGTGTGGAGAACGCCTCTTGAGGGGGGAGCAGGAGTGTCAGGACGCTATCTACTTTGCAGATAGAGAAAGAAGCTGTGTGTTAGTGGGCGTCCTGACACTCCTGCTCGCCCCCTCCCCCCTCAAGAGGCTTTCTCCACACCAGTAGTTACAGTGCAGTTAACAGTACAGTACAGTATAGTTAAGTGCTTTTTTTTACCAACACTATTCCTTTATATTGGCATTTTACATATGCAATAATTTAGAAGTTTATTACTGGGAAACACTTTTTGAAAGATAAATAGTGCATTTTATATACAACTATATGGATCAGACCAAAATGAGGGACAAATGATGAGGAAAGAGGGACAGAGGGACTTTGTTCCAAATCAGGGACAGTTGGGAGCTACAGTATGCATAAGGGCAGGGACACCTATGAACAGTTCTAATCACATAATAAGGCAGCTCCATATAAATGCAGGAAACAGATGTTAATTATCATGGGGTTGATTTACTAAATAAGTAGAGATTGTTCTAGTAAATACCGTATTTTCCGGCGTATAAGACAACCTTTTGTTCTTAATAATTTCCCTCAACAGTTGGGGGTTGTCTTATACACCGGTACCTGTATGCACGGCGGGCGTCCATTGTTCAAAAGCCGTGCCTCCTCCTTGTGCAGTTCCGTGATAGGCCGAACACTCAGTTTCCCAGCAGTGCCTCTGTATCAGTGTTCTGCCTATCATCGATGTCTTCTCATTCTCAGCATCGGACGAGACAATGTCTGTGATAGGCGGAACACTGAACATAGGCTCTGCTGGGAGACTGAGGCCACGTACACACGAGCGGTCCAAATCGATCAAAACGGCCCGAAGTTCAGTTTTATCGGTCCAAATCGACCGTGTGTACGGCCTATCGGTCTTTTGTCCTTCGGACCAACATTTTAAAACTTGCTTTAAAATCGACCCGATGGCACGCTGACCGTTCGGTCACAAAAGTACACAAAAGCATCGGTTCAAAACCCACGCATGCTCAGAATCAATTAGACGCATGCTTGCGCATTTTTAGCACAACGACGTGCTAAAAAACCGAAGTTCAATGCTTCATTGAACTTCGTTTTTTTAGCACGTCGTTGTGTTTTACGTCAACGCGTTCTGACACGATCGGTTTTTGAACTGATGGTGTGTACGCACATCAGACCATCAAGCCACCTTAGCGATGACCCGATGAAAACGGTCTGTCGGCCCATTCTCATTGGATGGACCGCTCATGTGTACACGGCCTGAGTGTTCCGCCTATGACGGAACAGCACGAGGAGGAGGGGCGGCTTTTGAACAATGGACGCCTGCAGTCTGACTGAGACTCTGCATGTCAGGGATAAAGTAAGGGATTGTCGAGGTGAGGGATGCATGGCACAGTGAGGCATGTAATGGCACAGTATAGTGAGGCATGTAATGGCACAGTATAGTGAGGCATGTAATGGCACAGTATAGTGAGGCATGTAATGGCACAGTGAGGCAAGGGGTTCTTCTTATATGGCGAGTATATCCCAAAACCAAGATTTTAGTTGGAAAATTAGGGGGTCGTCTTATACGCCCAGTCGTCTTATACGCCAGCAAATACGGTACTGCAGAAAGAACCTTTGTTTTCTTCAAAGATCCAATCACATGCAAGCAAAAAAATACAATGTTTTATTTTATTTCACATGATTGCATATTCAAAGTTAGCATAACCTGTTTACTAAGCTAGGAGAGCCGTCTCTGTGCCCAAACCGTTAACTACAGAAAAATAAATATAAAGTTTGGCTGAAGCTGAACATTGCTCTGCAACATTCTTTTTTTTATGTGTTGATAGTGATTGTAATAGGAGTCAGCTGTACGAGAGACATGTCCTTGGGACTGGGAGCATAAAGTGTTGATAATCTGAATGTTCCCATCCATCTGCAGGCACATTAGGTCAGAAATGTCCTAGGGTGTTGTCTTTATGGAGAAGCATCAAAGCAGAGTGACCAGATCATCTCTTCAAAGCAAAACTGCAGATTTTGTTCAGTTATGAATCCTTAAAAAAATTCCTTAATTGGAATTTTGAACTAGCAACTAATTCTGTCTTTGGTTCCAGTAATCCTACATACAGCAAGACACAAAGATGTGGGCGGCACTGTGTATGCCAGGAAAGATCTCTTGCATTGCACTGTGCTGCCAGTTTGATATTGGGGGTTCGCCGACTGGCACAAAACACATGATGGAGATATCCTCATTGGTGAACCGCTACTCGTTCATTGACATGCCAGGGAAGGTTGGTGTTCTAGCTGTATTAGGTCATTGACATGCCAGGGAAGGTTGGTGTCCTAGCTGTATTAGTTACTGTATTAGCCGGTCTCGGCTACATGTGAATTGAGTTTGGTGGTCTCAGCCCGGCTCCCGGTGGGTGTGTTATTCAGGGTACGCCTGTGCTTAGTACGCCCACCCCCCCCCCCCCCCCGCAAAAACCACCACACTTGTACGCACACGAAATTGGCTTAACACGCACGCACTTTGGCCATGCGGTCTCCTAAAAAAGAGAGGCGAAGGACCTACGGGGCTGGCTGAGCAGGGCTAGACCCCCTCACTTCCTCATACGGGGAGTCCCTTTGCCCTGTTGGGGTCCCGTTGGGCCCCGTTGGGCTCCCAAGCGGAGCAGGTAGGGCGGGGTGAGTGGGAGTCCCTCCCTCACACAGGCCATTGCCACCCGGGGGCATAGAGAAGGATGGCAGATTGCCTCTGGGGGGAGGGTTTGCCTACTCCCAACTCCTACAGTCCGGCTCCCCTCTCTCGAGTTCACGCACAAAATTCACTTTAAAAAAAAAATGCAATAGAGAAAAGTAAGATCACTGACCCGGTTTTACTGCCTAGATCACAAAAATGGCTCAACAAAATCACAAACTTTTTACCACATCGGCTTGGTCACGTGTATCAATTTCATTTGGGGATTTGTCTGTCTATGTGGAGATGAGTTTTAAGGATTTATGTATGTCCTGACTGCTTGGGCACAGTTATCCATACTGTTGAGAAGTCATAATTAGAACTGTAAAAAGTATGGGCCAAAAGAACGATTATCTATACCAGTGGTCTCCAAACTGTGGCCCAGGGGTCGGATGCAGCCCTTTGCGTGCCTTTATCTGGCCCTTGAGACACTACTCCCTAAACTGACATCAATGTTGGGGCATTATTCCTCTTACTGACACCAATGATGGGGCACTATTCCTCACACTGACACCAATGATGGGGCACTTTGCCTCCCACTGATACCAAAGATGGGGTACTATGCCTCCTACTAATACCAATGATGGGGCATTATTCCCCCACTCATACCAATGATAAGGCACTATTCCTCCCACTAACACCGGTGATGGGGCACTATTCCCCCCCCCCACTGACACCAGTGATATTGCACTATTCTGTCTACTGACACCAGTGATTGGCCACTATTCCTCCCACTGACACAAATGATGGGGCGCTATTCCTCCCACTGACACCGTCAATGGGACAGCATTCTTCCAACTTACACCATCAATGGGGGACTATTCTTCCCACTGAGTTGAGTTGAGTTGAGAGGTATCTTAATATAGCGCGGTCTTACCTCGAAGGATCCAGACACGCATAGCAGAGTTCCTGGGAAAAGAGGACCCAGGAACCAAAGGCATGCAGGATTCTTCTGCACAGAGCACAGAGCACTGCACTGATACCTAGAGCTGCGATAAAAAAAAAAAAACTCGATTCACGATTAGAATCAATTTTTTTTCTGATGAACACCGCGCCGGTCCTAAGGAGCCGGTAGGAGTTATTAGACGAGGCCGTGGTTTCGGACTAGTCCGCCGCAATCCTGGGAAAAGGATGTGGACTACGGGGAAGCCGCGGCCTCGCCTAAAAAATACTGCGCGCAGCTCACCGCTTTTCTGGGAAAAGGCCACGGACTAGGCCAAAGCCGCGGCCTCGCCTAAAAAATACTGCGCGCAGCTCGCTGTGATCCTGGGAAAAGGCCGCGGCTTCGGTTTAGTCCATGGCATCTGGCCTTGCGGCCTTTTCCCAGGATAGCGGCAAGCTGCAGACAGGATTTTTTAGGTGAGGCCGTGGCTTCGGCCTAGTCCGCGGAGCGCCGGTCCTATTTTCCCCAGCCCTACTGACACCAATCGCAAGGCATTGTTTACTGCAGCTGAAGCCAGGGCATTTTCTACTCCCACAGGCAACAGTCTGGCCCGCCTTATGTTTGAAGGATAGTAAACTGGCCCTTTGTTAGGAAGGTTTGGAGACCACTGATCT
This sequence comes from Rana kukunoris, assembly GCA_029574335.1. Classification (NCBI taxonomy): domain Eukaryota; kingdom Metazoa; phylum Chordata; class Amphibia; order Anura; family Ranidae; genus Rana; species Rana kukunoris. Next base: position 122,332,743 of record CM056058.1, read on the forward strand.
AGACAACCTATTTAGGTAAGTGCACATCATGCCCTGCTTTTGGATCTCCTAATATATATATATATATATTTTGAAGCAGAGTTCTGATTTTAAGTTGTGTTTTACTCGTTCGTGGTAATGTTTTTTTACTTGGGGTCTATTTATAAAACATTTGCTGGATGAATATTGGAAGCATTTGTGCAATCTGACCAAAACTGTGCCGTAATTTTTATGATTTAACATCTGATTATTTGCTATATCGTCAGCTCCATCTAGTGGGTAAAATGCAGTATATTTCCTCATTGTAGGCATGTGCATTTCGCTTCGTTCCGAATCGAAATTCGGACGAATTTTCCATTATTCGGACATTCGGATGCATACGAATTCCCGAATTGCTATATTAGCGAAATATTTCGACCGTTTTCGGAATTCGTTCGTTTTCGACCGAATTTCGAAAAAAATGGTCGAAATCAAAATTTTTTTTTTTTTTCGAATTCCGAATCGAATACCCGCGGACTAAATTCGATCGGAATTCAAAAAAAAAAAAAAAATATTTTCGGATTTAATTCGAAAAAAATTCTATTCGAAAAGAGACTATTTGTTTTCTAATCTGGTTGAAATATTTTCGATTTCGACCGTTTTTTTTCGAAATTCGGTCGAAAACGAACGAATTCCGAAAACGTATTCAACACATGTAACGAACCTAACAAAAAAATGTATTTAGTTACTTCCGAAATTCATTTTTATTTATTTAATTTTGTTAAAAAATGCATTCGTCCTAAAAATCAAATTAATTAAGGTAAAATCTGTCAATTGAAGGCTTATGGTGTCTGTCAAATGTTCTAAGAAGATTCGACAAGCAGCTAAACTGTACGACGCCGCAATCGTACATTTCCAGTCGACTGTTTCGCCTGCAAGCTATAGAAGAATTCTAATGTTGTATGACAGTAATAATTATGGTATATTTATAAATTATTATTACTAATCAACAAACATTCAAATTCTGCTATACCCTATGGGCCGAGCATTTGACCGGAAATGTACAATTGTGGCATCGTACAGTTTAGCTGCTTGTCGAATCTTCTTAGAACTTTTGACAGACACCATAAGCCTTCAATGACAGATTCAACATTTATATGTTTTTGTATGTATGATTTTCGTCGTTCATGTCAAATGGTCTACCCCAACACTGTCTCTATAATGTCTAATCTTTCCTCTCTATGTAGAATAATCTTGGAGTAATAGAGTTAAGGTTAGGCACATTCGACCACAGGTTCGATAGACACAGATTGTTATCGTCAGCGTCATGTTGAATCTCCTATCTATATCAAACTGTTGTAGAAAGGAAAATGTAAATAAAGCATTTTTTTATGTTGGATCCTTAGGAATTCGGATTCTGCGTGTTAGTTTTCGTTTGTTAACCACTTAAGGGCCCCTTCACGCCGATATACGTCGGCAGAATGGCACGGCTGGGCCCAATCACGTACCTCTTTAAGCCCAGCCGTGGGGTCGCGAGCGCGCCGCTAGCGGTACGCTCGTGACCTGGTCCGAAGCTCCGTGACCACGCCTGCGGGACCCGCAGACCCGATCGCCGCCGCCGGTGTCCCGCGATCAGTCACAGGAGCTGAAGAACGGGGAGAGGTGTGTGTAAACACACCTTCCCCGTTCTTCACAGTGGCAGTGTCACTGATCGTCTGTTCCCTGATATAGGGAAAGACGATCAGTGACGTCACTAGTCCAGCTCGCCCCTACAGTTAGAAACACATATGAGATCATACTTAACCCCTACAGCGCCCCCTAGTGGTTAACTCCTAAACTGCAACTGTCATTTCCACAGTAATCAATGCATTTTTATAGCAATTTTTGCTGTGAAAAATGACAATGGTCCAAAAATTTGTCAAAATTGTCCGATGTGTCCGCCATAATGTCGCAGTCATGAAAAAAATCGCTGATTGCCGCCATTAGTAGTAAAAGAAAAATTATTAATAAAAATGCCATAAAACTATCCCCTATATTGTAAACGCTATAAATTTTGCGCAAACCAATCGATAAACGCTTATTGCGATTTTTTTTACCAAAAATAGGTAGAAGAATACGTATCGGCCTAAACTGATGAAAAAAAATAATTTTTTATATATTTTTGTGGGATATTTATTACAGTAAAAAAAAGTAAAAAATATTGCATTTTTTTTTTAAATTGTTGCTCTATTTTTGTTTATAAATAAAAACCGCAGAGGTGATCAAATACCACCAAAACAAAGCTCTATTTGTGGGGAAAAAAAGAACGTCAATTTTGTTTGGGAGCCACGTCGTACGACCGCGCAATTGTCAGTTAAAGCGACGCAGTGCCGAATCACAAAAAGGGGCAAGGTCCTTAACCTGCATAATAGTCTGGGTCTTAAGTGGTTAAAACTATAACGAAAATACCTGAAATTCGGACGAAAATGCATTCGGATGAAAACATGTCTACCAGATGTCCACAGATGGATCTGTCAAAATGATCTATTTGAAAAAGTACGAGAACATTTAAGCCAGCTTGCCTAAATACTTTTGATACTCCTCCAAAAAATCTTTTAGAAATGGACTCCCAATGATTTTTCATTTATCCCAAACTTTATATAATGTCTTCTGTTTATATTTCCGTCATTTCATTTGTGTTCCACATTGATGTTTTGTTCTGTTGCACAAGGTGGTGTTAGAGGAGAGTCGATGATTGATATTGGTCCTGGCCCTGCTATTTACCAAGAGTTGTCCGCCTGCGAGGCTTTTAAGGAGATCACTGCAGCTGATTTCACTGACCGCAACAGAGATTACCTGGAGAAATGGAGGAAAAATGAGCCAGGGCTGTTCGACTGGACACCAGCTTTGAAGCTTGTTTGTGATCTAGAAGGTCGCAGGTATGAAAGTAATTGTGCTTTAGCCCAGGTTCACACTGGGTACAATTTAGTTCGATTTGAGATGCGATTTCACATGTGAAATCGCATCTCAAATCGGCAGGCAATTGCCGGCAATGACACCGCCCTAATCTGTGCGACGCCGCATCTGCGGCGCTGCACTGATTTCAAAAAGTAGTTCCTGTACTACTTTTTGCGATTTCAGGACGCGATTTACATTGACATCTGTGCAGAACCCTGCACAGATGTCTCCTAAATCACGCCGAAATCGGGACTGCCAGAGGGAGTGAAATCGCGCGAGTTCAGCTGAAATCGCGCGATTTCACTCCCGCAGCCCAGTGTGAACCAACTGTTAAGATATATGTAAATCCTAACAATGAACTTCTCTCAATGAGTTTCCTTTTGTTCTGGTAAATTTACCATTGAGAACCTTTTGTTTTATCTGCAGCTCCGGTCATGACATAGGAAAGCTGGAGGTGCAGGATCAGGTGACTGGACTGAATAAATGTATACAGATCTTTGTTACACAGGGTAGGTAGGATAGGTAGATTCATACCTCCCAACTCTTTGAGATGGGAATGAGGGACACCTATCAGCAAAAGTATGCAGGAATAGGACACACCCCTTGCCCCACCCCCTTAAAGGAGAATTGTACAAAAAAACAAGATTAGTTAAACCCACAAGTGCTTTTTTTTACCACCACTATTCCTTTATATTGGCTTTTGGAATTTACAAATGCAGGAATTTAGAATTTGGATGAAAGGTTTAGCACCAGGAAACACTTTTTGATAGATAACAAGTGCATTTTTATATACATCTATATACAGGGCTTTTTTTTTCAAAAAATAGGTGCAGGAACTCAACCACGACCCCATTCAAATTTCACAAACAGTAGAAGGGTCTTAAAGGGGCATTAAATACCAGGATTGCATTACATACAGAGTGTAGAGTTCAGGGGGTTTACACACAGAGTGCAGAGCTGTCACTTATAAACATAGAAATCACTTCTGTGTTTACAAGTGATTGTGGTGAGCAGGCACCAAAGGGTCTCAGCCAGAGGTGGTGGAACTGAGTTCCCCCGAATTCCCTCTGAAAAAAGTCCTGTCTATATAGATCAGACCAAAATGAGGGACAAATGAGGAGGAATGAGGGACAGAGGGACATTGCTCCCAATCAGGGACAGTCCCTCCGAATCAGGCACAGTTGGGAGCTATGGTAGATGGCAATTTACCCATATGTTACCACCTGCTTCCGGGTTTAGGGCGCGTGCAAGCTCACCCCCCCTCCCCCCCTGCCAACACCCATTGTGATTGGATAAAGCGGGAACCTTTCAGCAAGTTCTGGCCAATGATTCATGGCTGGGACCTACTGATCGGCTGTGTGCAATCACAGCCCAGAGCCATGTGTCAAAACAGGGCTCTGTACAGAGGAAACCATCTCTCTGTTTCTCATCCCTGCATTACACATTGTTAGGCACACATTTTAAAAAAAAAGCTCTATTTGTATGAACATTTTTTTATCTAAATTTCATTTGGGTATAGTATTGCATGACTGTGCAATTACCAGTTAAAGTAGCGCAGTGACTAATTAGCAAAAAAAAAATAGGTGTAGCTCAGCTTTAAGTCATTCATGCTGAAGCTAAGGACCCCAAACTAAAGTGGTTGGGAAAGTTTTGTCCCTCAAAATGAACCTTGGATGTGGTTGTCATTGTGAAGGAGACTTGGTGCTGAATGAACAGAGATATAGAAGACCTACATGTAGTTATTTTAATAAAGTAGGTAGCGAAGAAGGGGGCATTTATTTCATTTTTATAACATTTATGTTTAAATCTGTTTTTGAACTTTTGCTTTTTACTTTTTTTATGATGAACAGGTAAGAGATCTAAAGATCCTATTTACTAATTCACTTGTACAAGAAGTCTTTATTTTTCCCCTTTTCTAAATAAGAAGAATTTGTTCTTTTTTTTGGTAAGCCACTTTTTGGAACACTCACTCAGTGCATAATAGGGTGACCACGTGTCCCAGATTGCCCGGGATAGTCCCGCCTTTTGTGGTTCTGTCCCGGGCACCCTTATTCCAGGACATTACAGTGTCCCAGAATGAAACTGACACAGCCACCCCCACAGGACCATTTGATGCCCCCAAAAAGGCCTCCATAGGTCTCGGCCGGCCAGGACAAGTACTATCAGTGAGTGAAGTGGTGATGCGGCGGCCTTTTTCAGGGCGTGATCAGTGAATTTGGGTAGAGCAGCGCACCCGCCGCACTGGCTCTGCTGTGATTTGGCACATCGCAAGATGATTTTTGGGAGGGGGTTCCCTGAATAGCAGTTTGGAAATGTGGTCACCCTAGTACATAAGGACTTATAAGTTGGCACTACCATAGCAGGGGGTAGCATGAGCCTAAAGTACTGGGTTTGTTAGAGCTAAGTGAGCCAATTATTGATGGAATGAATCTTCAATTTGCATATTTCGAATGGCCTATTAAGAGCTTAAAGTGTCTCTAAAGGCACTTTTTCATTTTAGATAGAATGGAGAGGGATTAGAACACCTGTCAGTTTTTTTATTACTGTCGGTGCCCCCTTTAGGGAGATTAACCATCTTTATTTGATCTAGTTACCATTACCATCGAAAGCGAAAATAAAAGAAAATCGCAAGTTTTGGGATGATCTCAGAACAGGAATAGAGGGGAAATCTTCCAATGGGGACACTAGATCTGGTGACCTTGGCAACACCCCAGGATTTCCTTGCTTTGTTGGGATTTCCTTTTTTTTTTTTTGTATACACTATAGGATTGTAACAGACCTGGGACACCTTTGGGCGATCCAAAGAGAATAATAATGCTGCGTGCATAGTGCTCCCTCACCCCACTGTCAGGCTTTTGTTTTCCGAAACACATTCCTATCTGAATATTGTGTCCTGGTTTAACCACTTAAGGACCTTGCCTGTTTTTTAGACTTGGTGTTTACAAGAATAAAACAGTTTTTTTTTGCTAGAAAATTACTTAAAACCCCCAAACATTATATATTTATTTTTTCTAACACCCTAGAGAATAAAATGGCGGTCATTGCAATACTTTTTGTCACAATGTATTTGCGCAGCAGTCTTACAAGCACACTTTTTTGGGGAAAAAAAACACTTTTTTTAAAATTAAAAATAAGACAACAGTAAAGTTAGTGGAATGGCGTCAAACTTTTACCCTTACAAATCTCCATAGGCGACGTTTAAAAAATTCAATAGGTTGCATCTTTTGAGTTACAGAGGAGGTCTAGGGCTAGAATTATTGCTCTAACGATCGCGGTGATACCTCACATGTTAAATTTGAACACCGTTTTCATATGCAGGCGCTACTCAAGTATGTGTTCGCTTCTGCACGCAAGCTCATCGGTTTAAAAAAAAAAGTGTTTTCTTGGTTATTTTTATTTATTTTATAAATTTTTACACAAAAAAAAAATGGGTCACTTTTATTCCTATTACAAGGAATGTAAACATCCCTTGTAATAGAAAAAGCGTGACAGGTCCTCTTAAATATGAGATCTGGGGTCAAAAAGACCTCAGATCTCATATTTAGACTAAAATGCAAAAAAAAATTTTTTGAAAAAATTACAACAAGAAAATATGCCTTTAAAAAGCATGGGCGGAAGTGACGTTTTGACGTCGTTTCCGCCCTGCTATGCTATGAAGATGGGTGGGGGCCATCTTGCCCTCACTCGTATCAGTAGAGCAGGAGAGAGGACCCGATCACCTCCACCACTGTCGACGGCTCTGGTAAGCGGCGGAGGGCACGGGGGAGAGACGGGGGGGGGGCCTCTTCTGCCGCTGATAACGGTAATCTTGCGGCGAATCCGTCGTGGAGACCACCGTTATCATTCAAAGAACCACTCACAGGAAAGATGGATATCTTGGTTGTGGCTGCTTAAGTGGTTAAAGGGTCACTAAAGGAATTTTTTTTTTTAGGCTAAATAGCTTCCTTTATCTTACTGCAGTCCTGGTTTCATGCCCTAATTGTTCGTTTTTGCTTTGAAGTAGCTGTAATACTTCTCTGATCTCCACACTTCCTGCTTGTCTGGCTCCTTATGAAAAAACTTATGCTAGCTTTTCACTGTGGTCCATGATCAAAGAGGTGTGATTACTACCAATCAGATTCATTTTAAAAACAAACATTGCCCTGTATTTGTTTGTTTTTGTTCTGTGTGTCTCTTTACTTCACAGAAACATGAAACCATTTTTTTAAACAAAACTAAACTGCAGGCACATTATATGATTGATTTTTATCTGTTTTTAATCATTTTTAAAAGGAATCAGTTAAGTAGTATGTCTCTATACCCTGTAAACAGTCATTTTAGCAAAAAAAAAAAAATTCCTTTAGTGATCCTTTAAGTTGGACTGACACATGATTCAAAATCTGGACTGTGAGTGAGTGAGTGAAAAACGTATAGAGCGCAACACTTGCGAACTGAATCGCCTCTGAGCGGGTGAATCTCAGACAGGTGGCAACACTATTTCCTCTCACTTCCTGTTTCGGCTATCGGGCAGGAAGTGAAGCGAAATCTCCCCAATGGGACACAAAGGACAAAAAAAAAAAGACAGGGGATTTAATCCTCATTACCCTATCCAATTTGTTTTTTAGTTTTGCCTTTGAAGACACTTTAACAAAATTCATAGCAAGTTGGTTTGTGCAACAAGGCAGTCTTGTTTCTTACATGCTGTGTCACTTTTTATTTCCGTAGTGGAAAGCTGGCTGAGAAGGAGGAAAAGCTGAGGAAGACACTAAAAAAAGTGGTACCTTGTGATGTCACCAAAAGTAATCCCCTCCATCCACTCCTTCTACCTAAAGTGGATTGTGTCCTGACCGTTGGCTGCCTGGAATGTGCCTGTAAAGATGAGGTGGCTTATGGAAATGTTATCAAGAACCTCTCCTCCCTGATTAAAGTAGGAGGCCACCTAATCATTGGTAGTATATTAGGGAGCACCATATTCAGATGTGGAAACAAGCAGTTCTCTCTCATAAATCTGAGTGAAGCTTTCCTTAGGAAAGTCATAACTGATACAGGCTTTGTTATTGAGGACCTAGAAGTTCTTCCTAGAGAGTTTGACAAAGCCATGTTTGATATCTGCAATCATACCTCTGGCATTTTTATCCTGGCACGCAAGGTTAAAGATGTAGGGAAAGCCTAGCTGGCAGGTCATTACCTATTACTTACCACAAGGTGGAAGCAAAGCTCTGATTTGAAACTGGAAATTAAATACATGTTTCTAATTACAATTTTGAAATGAAATATTAAAAAGCATAAGTTACAAAATTGTAAAACAAATCGTGTCATGGCAAAATGTACTACTAATTTTAAATCCTGGTGTATTAAAAATTGAGGATTTGATCTTGTAATAAATATTATAATCTACAATGTACTTCTGCTAACTGTCCTGTAGTTTTTCTTCTATAATAATATGCATATGCTAAATAAAAGCTGTTCATCGCGGTGTACCAACAAACTACAAATTTTAGTTGGCCACATTTTAAACTGCTTAAGACCCGGACCATTATGTAGGTAAAGGACCTGGCCCCATTTTGCGATTCGGCACAGCGTTGCTTTAACTGACAATTGCGCAGTCGTGCGACGTGGCTCCCAAACAAAATTGGCATCCTTTTTTTACCACAAATAGAGCTTTCTTTTGGTGGTATTTGATCACCTCTGCAGTTTTTATTTTTGCGCTAAAAACAAAAAATAGAGCGACAATTTAAAAAATATATATATTTTTTACGTTTTGCTATAATAAATATCCCCCCAAAAAATATTATTTTCCTCAGTTTAGGCCAATACGTATTCTTCTAAAAAAATTTGGTAAAAGAAATTGCAATAAGCATTTATTGATTGGTTTGCGCAAAAGTTATAGCGTTTACAAAATAGGGGAGTTTTATGGCATTTTGATTAATATTTATTTTTTACTAGTAATGGCGGCGATCAGTGATTTTGACACTTTTGACACATTTTTGGGACCATTGTCATTTTCACAGCGAAAAGTGCGAAACTGCGCCTGAAGCTCCGCGGACCGCATTCCTTCTTTTATATATTGTGAAAAAAAAAATGTTTGGGGCTGCGATATTGTGGCAGACAAATTGGACACCTAACTGACACTTTTTACACTTTTTGGGGACCAGGGACACTAATACAGTGATCAGTGCTAAAAAAAATGCACTGTCACTACTCATGACACTGGCTGGGAAGGGGTTAATATCAGGGGCGATCAAAGGGTTAGCTGTGTGCCTAGCCGGTGCTTACTTACTGTGTAGAAGGTGATTTGATAAGGGGAAGGCATTGATCCATGTTCCTGCTTTGCAGAAACACAGGATCAATACCTTCCCTACTGACAGAATGACAACCAGCCTTGGGCAGGTTGTCATTCTGCCTGTGTTCTGTGTAACAGGCGGGTGCCGACTGACATCGAGTCTGCAGTACTTGCCTCTGGGCTCCCACCTGCACACACAGCGAGAGAAGGTTGCCGGTGGTGTGTAAACCACAGACCTGGAAGTGTCAGATCACGTACTAGGTACGTGATCTAGCACAGAGTGGCCACCCTGCCACAGTAAATGTGCGGTGGTCAGTCTGCAAGTGGTTAAAGTGGATGTAAACCCTCTCCTATACCCTGTGAAGTGAACAGCCTCAGATGATATACAGGGATGAAACAAATCTTCCTACATAACTTTTACATGTATATCTGCTGTCTTCATCTTTATATATTCTTTAGAAAGCGCAGATCGTGTTAGAGATTTCCTCTTCCTATTTAGCACTGGGAGCAGATTCTTAGCACACAGCCAAGACAGCTGATTGGAGGAAAGGTACACACCCCCTCTCCACAGAGACTTGCAGAGCTGTGCTGTGAATAGTTTATTGTCTGCTAATCTATTTAAAGCACCCATCCCAACACAATCTTCAGGCTGGTTTTATATGGTTGACAAAGAACTTGTCAGAAGTTATCAGGCTGATAACAGAGCAACGAAACAGCAGAAAGACACAGGACTCAGGACTAGATAATAAAACACTACAGGTATACAGTGCCTTGCGAAAGTATTCGTCCCCCTTGAACTTTGCGACCCTATTGCCACATTTCAGGCTTCAAACATAAAGATATAAAACTGTAATTTTTTGTGAAGAATCAACAACAAGTGGGACACAATCATGAAGTGGAACGAAATTTATTGGATATTTGAAACTTTTTTAACAAATAAAAAACTGAAAAATTGGGCGTGCAAAATTATTCAGCCCCCTCAAGTTAATACTTTGTAGCGCCACCTTTTGCTGCGATTACAGCTGTAAGTCGCTTGGGGTATGTCTCTATCAGTTTTGCACATCGAGAGACTGACATTTTTGCCCATTCCTCCTTGCAAAACAGCTCGAGCTCAGTGAGGTTGGATGGAGAGCCTTTGTGAACAGCAGTTTTCAGTTCTTTCTACAGATTCTTGATTGGATTCAGGTCTGGGCTTTGACTTGGCCATTCTAACACCTGGATATGTTTATTTGTGAAACATTCCATTGTAGATTTTGCTTTATGTTTTGGATCATTGTCTTGTTGGAAGACAAATCTCCGTCCCAGTCTCAGGTCTTTTGCAGACTCCATCAGATTTTCTTCCAGAATGGTCCTGTTTTTGGCTCCATCCATCTTCCCATCAATTTTAACCATCTTCCCTGTCCCTGCTGAAGAAAAGCAGGCCCAAACCATGATGCTGCCACCACCATGTTTGACAGTGGGGATGGTGTGTTCAGGGTGATGAGCTGTGTTGCTTTTACGCCAAACATAATGTTTTGCATTGTTGCCAAAAAGTTCGATTTTGGTTTCATCTGACCAGAGCACCTTCTTCCACATGTTTGGTGTGTCTCCCAGGTGGCTTGTGGAAAACTTTTTATGGATATCTTTAAGAAATGGCTTTCTTCTTGCCACTCTTCCATAAAGGCCAGATTTGTGCAGTATACAACTGATTGTTGTCCTATGGACAGAGTCTCCCACCTCAGCTGTAGATATCTGCAGTTCATCCAGAGTGATCATGGGCCTCTTGGCTGCATCTCTGATCAGTCTTCTCCTTGTATGAGCTGAAAGTTTAGTGGGACGGCCAGGTCTTCGTAGATTTGCAGTGGTCTGATACCCCTTCCATTTCAATATTATCGCTTGTACAGTGCTCCTTGGGTTGTTTAAAGCTTGGTAAATCTTTTTGTATCCAAATCCGGCTTTAAACTTCTCCACAACAGTATCTCGGACCTGCCTGGTGTGTTCCTTGTTCTTCATGATGCTCTCTGCGCTTTAAACGGACCTCTGAGACTATCACAGTGCAGGTGCATTTATACGGAGACTTGATTACACACAGGTGGATAATATTTATCATCATTATTCATTTAGGTCAACATTGGATCATTCAGAGATCCTCACTGAACTTCTGGAGAGAGTTGGCTGCACTGAAAGTAAAGGGGCTGAATAATTTTGCACACCCAATTTTTCAGTTTTTTATTTGTTTAAAAAGTTTAAAATATCCAATAAATTTCGTTCCACTTCATGATTGTGTCCCACTTGTTGTTGATTCTTCACAAAAAATTACAGTTTTATATCTTTAAGTTTGAAGCCTGAAATGTGGCAAAAGGTCGCAAAGTTCAAGGGGGCCGAATACTTTCGCAAGGCACTGTATGTGCTTATGAAAGAGAGAGGTAATCACCATATCAATTAACACAGTGTGATGGCCGCATCCCTGTAGTATAGAACAAAAAGGTTGTTCCCCCTAGGATGGGACTTTAAAAGCCAGACACTGTGATATATGTAGAAACAGTATTTTATTACATCAAAATTATCAAAAGACATAAATACACATGTTTAAAAAAAACGTTTAATAAAAGTAGATGGTGTTCAAGTATGCAACAAATAAGAAACATAAAATGTACAACAGAACATATATAAAAAATGACACTAAAACTCTCCTACGAGTGATGTTCCCTGGTACCCGACGCGTTTCTGGTATACAACCTTCATCAGGGGTAAAGATTGTGGTCAAAGTTCTTTTATACTCTATAACAATGATAAAAAAGATACATCATAGAAAACTGTAAACATGACATAAGGTACGTATACATAGCTTCAAGATTACAGTATAGCTTCATGCGGTACACATGTTACATACCAATGAGAGTGGTTTCGAAAGGAAAAGCTAATAAAAGCAAATTGTGGAGACGGAGATACAGAAGAACATCAACACAGCTCCAACTGGAACTTGAAACTGAATAGATTCAGGTCTTATGATTAACTAGTAAGCAGCAGTGTCCATATTCCAGTAATCCACTGTGGGGCTAGTAAATAAAAAGGCAGAGAGGGGACATGCAGTCAATGTTCAATCATCTTCCAATATATGAAGGAAGATGGAAGGGTAGCGAGGAGCAGAAAGTAGGGAACAAGTACCAGGATATAGAGAGGGGCAAAAAAAATCCCTCTCAATATGCTAATCTGTGGGAAAGATGACAGCTGGCATATCTGTATAACATGCACCCAGTATAAACCAAATGGGGGGGGTTTGGGGGTGGGCCTGGGTGCCTAGCACACTCATAGTCATTCGAATGTGTATAATTACCAGTCTGGGACGTGGCGCTATCGGGACCTTAAATAAGGCAACCCAAATCAGTGGATGGCTCCAAAATAGTTCCTGTGGTTAAAAGACAGTAGGGTTGGCTAATGTTCCTATGTATAAGAAGCTTACATTGTTCCCCACGGTCCCAGATTATAAGGTACTTACCCTTGTGTACAGATTTGTCCGTATATATGGCGTTCCTCCTCCTGTGTGGTGCCTAGCACCCAGCGCTCCCTTGGCCCTTTTAAAAGATGGCACCGAATGCCCGCGCATGCAGCTTAGCTCAATGCACATGTGCATGCGCCGTACGGTTGTAAGGGACTGATGTATGACATGAATAGAGCACATAATCTCCATCACATCACACATCGCGCTGCAAATTTTTCAGGTACTTTTAGGCTAAAAATAGCACCTGTAAAGTGCTTGAAAAACACCTCCCCTGCAGTCCCAGTGTGAGTGTCCGAGTGCTTTCACACTGGGGCACTGCACTGGCAGGATGTTAAAAAATATCCTGCAAGCAGCATCTTTGGGGCAGTGAAGGAGCGGTGTATTAACCACTCCTCCACCGCTTCTGCCCATTGAAATGAGTGGGCACCGCTGCCGAAGTGCTTCGGCAACGGCGCTACACGGGCGCTTCTAACACATTATTCGGCCCCTAGCAGGGGGTTAAAAGTGCCCACTAGCAGCCGAATAGCACCACTAAAATGACGGCAAAGCACTGCTAAAACTAGAAGCGTTTTACCGTCAACCCCCTGCCCACCCCAGTGTGAAAGCAGCCTTAATAAACCTAAGTCAAAGCAAATCAGCATTCTCTCACACTGGGTGGATTACTATCCAGGCTCTCCAAGGAGGTGTCCAGCCAGGGAAGCTAAAGACTTGAACAGAGACTGCATACAAAGCAATTTAGTTGAAGGTTGCATGTACAGTATTTAGCCATTTGGCTCATTTTTTTTGTATAACCATCACTGAGGAGTTCTAGTGTAGCAAAGGCACACTCTTAGCACTACAAAGAGGTCTGCATTGAGAGAAATATAGAGACTAACAATGCTGAGACCCTTCTGAAAATGCTAGGTGCCTGGCAGGTTTGGATATAGCCATTAAAGGAGAGGTATGGCCAAAGCTTTTCTGGCCATATTTTTCCTATGGATCACAGGAGTGCATTTCCTGCAGCCTGTTTTTGGCCAATGTCACTCAGCCGGTCCAAGCTGTGGAAATATCCTGGCTTTACAGTTTGAATCCACTGAGATGCCTGGACAAGCATCTAAGCCTCTCAGTTGTGCTGCTGGAAGACTGAACCAGCTGCTCCCTTCCCACATGGATGCCGCACTCCCTAATCAATTCACCCGTCTACCTTATCTACATGTGACGAAGTGATTGTGGGGTGTGTTGTCAATGTAGAGCAGTTTCGGGCTCGAGTGCAAGGGGGGTTAATATGGGGTGGCAGGCTGGAGCAACGAGGGGGTCTGTGGTCAGGTCTGTCTGCCGCCCCCCACCCACCCCCAGAGCACCAGCCGCCACTGGAGTGAAGGTAAAACTTCTGGTTTTCATGCTTGCTCTTGGTCAGCAATTCAGAACATACTAAAAAAGTAGAATCACACTGCCCACCAGGGAGCTAGTATTTTCATAAAGAGTGGTTAACAGTAGACAAGTGCACACTGAAATATTTTGTTTCGGAATTTTGTTTTCGTCCGAAAAATGTATTAATTTAGTTACTCCCAAAATTTGTTTTTATTTATTTTGTTTTTTTGTTAAAAAATGCATTCGTCCAAAAATCCAAATTAATTAAGGTCGAATCTGTCATTGAAGGCTTATGGTATCTGTCGAATGTTCTAAGAAGATCCGACGGAATCTTTGAAAAAAAAAGAGGATTCGACGGAATCTTAAAAAAAAAAGAAGATTTGATGGAATCTTAAAAAAAAAAAATGGAGCAGAGAAACTGTACGACACCGCAATCATACATTTCCGGTCGAATGTTCCGCCCACAAGCTATAGTAGAATTCTAATGTTGTATGACTAGTAATAATTATATTTATTAATTATTATTACTAGTCAACCAACATTAGAATTCTTCTATAGCCTATGGGCAGAGCATTTCACCATAAATGTCCGCTCGCAGCGATCGTATATTTTTAGTTACTTAGTCAAATCTTCATGTCTCTATAATGTCAAATCTTTTCTCTCTATGTCTAATCTTTTCTCTCTATGTCTAATCTTTTATCTTTATGTAGAATAATATTGGACTATTAGAGTTAAGGTTAGGCACATTCGACTGCAATGAAAATAAAGGATTTGTTTATGTCGGAACCTTCGGTTTTCGTTTTCTGTGCTTTCGTTATCATTTGTTAAAACGATAACGAAAATACCTAAAATTCCGAAAATGCATAACTAAAACTAATGCACATGTCTAGTTAGCAGTGTCAGGTGGGTTTTTATTTTGGGGGGGCGGCAAATAAACACCACCCTCCCCCAAAATCGCAGCACTGAGAGAGCATCCCCCCCGTCATGCGGTGCAGCACTGACAGCAACCCCCACAGGCGGTCCTGCACTTACATGCTCATGTTGCGGGGCTGTGGTGTCCTTTCTTCCTCTCCTGGAGTGTGGGCAGGGGGCGGCTCCGGTGTCTGCTTCTCAAGCTTCCTCCGCTGTGTGTTTCCTCTTCTGTCAAAGCACTAGGCATCCAATAGGATCGCCTGAAGGTTTTCTCAGACCTGCCTCCTGATTGGCAGGGAGAAACTTTAGTGTAAAAATAGCAAAAATGAATTCGCTATGGTCACACTACAAGGTGGGAGCGTAGTACCCTTTTTTTTAAGCTTATTAGCCTCTGTCTCTAATCAGGTGCTTAAAAATTACACCCCCTACATTGGAATCCATAGTCCGGTGCCCTGATATGTAGATCAGGGGGCCAGACACATGGATAGGGGTGGCGGCGCAGGTCGTGAGAAAAGCGTCAGGCAACAAAAAGAGCTCCGTATTATTCCACAGGCGCCTGCATGCTCTTAGCCTGATTCCAAGTTACAGAGAAACAAATCTCCCAGCATCCTGTCTCAGATCATTTACAAGATGTTTAAATAGCCTTCCTGCTCTTTGATGTTTTATAAATGATAGAATCATTAACAACAAGGCAGACTGAGAAAGGTTTCAGCCTTAGTCACTAGGGATGAGCCGAACACCCCCGTGTTCGGTTCGCACCAGAACCGTCGAACAGACCGAATGTTCGCGCAAACATTTAGAACCCCATTGAAGTCTATGGGACTCGAACGTTCGAATTCAAAAGTGCTAATTTTAAAGCCTAATATGCAAGTCATTGTCGTAAAACGTCTTTGAGAACCCGGGTCTTGCCCTAGGGAACATGTATCAATGGAAAAAAGTTTTAAAAACGGTTGTTTTTTCAGGAGCAGGACTCCTGAAAAAACGACCATTTTTAAAACTTTTTTTTCTATTGATACGTGTTCCCTCAGGCAAGACCCGGGTTCCTTAAAGACGTTTTCACAGGCAAACTATAGACACCCAGCAGGTACAATATTTAAAGGAATTTTTCTTTTTCTTTTTTTTAAATTTAAGCATCATTAAAATCACTGCTCCACTAGTAGTAGATACTAGTATCGGTATCGGGACAACCCTAATACAGTGTATAAATATATGTACAACTCCTGGGATGTATATATATATTCTCTACACACTGTAAATTTAACTAAACTGACTAGCCTGCCTGCTCTATCTATCATTCTAGTAATAAAGACACTGGGCCAGATTCTCGTAGATGCGCGCCTAATTATGCAGGCGTTGCGCATCTCAGATGCACTACACCGACGTAACGCGGAGTGGCAAGTACCGTATTCCCTAAGTAAATGCGCTCCAAGATGCGCCTGTGTCGCGTAAAATAATTGGCGTAATCCGGCGCAACAACAAAGTAGGAGGGAAGTGGGCGTGTTGCATTGTAATGAAGCGTGACCCCATGCAAATGCAGGCCGGGACGAACGGAGCATGCGCCGTGACGTGGATGACCCGCGCCGTGACGTGGTTGACCCGCGCCGTGACGTGGATGCCTTCTGCTCATGCGCAAAGCCTCCCTACGATTCGCCGGCGCAGGGTATATAATGCGGCCACACATGCGCCCGTGCAGCGCAAACGTCTCCCATTTTCTTGATTGTGACGGCCAAACTTTCTGCAGGACAAAATGACTACTGTTGTTAAGGAGAGGAGGAAGAAAAATTTCTCCCCAGAGGAGAGGGCCATTGTTGTGAGGGCAATGGAGAAGTATGATTCGCGGCTCCATGGTGCTGACAGTGCCCGGACCAGCAAGTCCCGGAGGGATCAGATCCTAATGAAGGTCGCTTGTCAAGTCAATGCCCTTTCTCATGAGGTCCGGACACCGCAGGACATTAAAAAAAAAATGAATGACCTGCGGCGTCTCGTGAAGGGCAAGCTGGCTGCGATTGCTCGGCATGCCAGGGGCACTGGAGGGGGCTCACCCTGCACTGTCCGCCTGACTGAGGAGGAGAAGGTGGTTGCCCGCTGCCTGCAGACAGAGCAGGTTGAGGGAGTTGGGGGCTATGAGTCCGAAAAGCCAGCCCTGAGGACAGGTAAGTGTGGTTTATATTCTATCTGTTGTGTAGCATGTGTTGGGGAGGAAGGGAACATGTGCCAAGTGTGTGGGTCAACCAACATGGGCATCTTTTGTGTCATCCACAGATGTGCAGGAGGGAGCAGGGCCATCTGTTGCTGCCAGGGCCCGTCAGGATCCATCCCCCGAGCATCCAGTCCCTCTGGCTGCCCCCCTGGAACAGGACTTGGAGGGAAGTGGGCACACCTCAACGGAGGAGGTGGTTTAGGAGGATCTCGTAGACCAGGACCAGGACCTCTACCTTGTTTTGGAGGAGGATGATGGGTTGCCCGGACCAGCCCAGGCTATCCCCCGATCTTTATCGAACCCCTCAGTGTCCCCCCAAACCTCTCCAGTCCCTCTGTTTCCCCCCCTCATCTCCGGCCCCTCAACATCCTCCCCTTATGCCCGGTCCCCTGCCACTCCCGGAAGGCGACGTGCAAGACCAGGGGTGTACCCAAGGTCCTGCCGGAACAGCTGGCCAGACAGCAGGACCAGCAAAATCGGCACCTGTCAGAGGTCGTGGAGGAGATGAGGCGCCTGGCTGACAGCCTGGCCTCCTCGGGACACCTTACAGATGCCATCCAAGACCTTGCTGGCTACAGCGCAGCAACGCTGACCAGCCTGGGGGAGCTGCAGGCGACCACCTCCGACCTTGTAGGGGAGGTTCATGCCCTGCGCCTTGCAGTCGAGGAGCAGACAGCTGTGCAGACCCGCATAGCGGTTGCCCTGGAGGGCATGCAGGCAGCCAGGTAGGGACGTGGGGATGCTCCTCCTCCACCTGCTACCCCACCCCCCCACCTGTGGCTGCCCCCAGGCAAGTGAGGGGCAGGAGCCATGGCACCAGGTGGAGCCCCCGCCAGGCCCATTAATTTTTTTATTTCTTATTATTTTGCTCTGGTTAAGAGCTTTTTATTTTTATTTATATTATGCTCTGGGTAAGAGCTTTTTATTTTTATTTATATTATGCTCTGGGTAAGAGCTTTTTATTTTTATTTATATTATGCTCTGGGTAAGAGCTTTTTATTTTTATTTATGTTATGCTCTGGGTAAGAGCTTTTTTTTTTATTTATATTATGCTCTGGGTAAGAGCTTTTTTTTTAATTTATATTATGCTCTGGGTAAGAGCTTTTTTTTTTTATTTATATTATGCTCTGGGTAAGAGCTTTTTTTTTTTATTTATGTTATGCTCTGGGTAAGAGCTTTTTATTTTTATTTATATTATGCTCTAGGTAAGAGCTTTTTATTTTTGTTTATATTATGCTCTGGGTAAGAGCTTTTTATTTTTATTTATATTATGCTCTGGGTAAGAGCTTTTTTTTTAATTTATATTATGCTCTGGGTAAGAGCTTTTTTTTTTTTTACTTGATACTGCACACGGTGCAGTGTGAATGGTGTGTGAATGTGAGGGGGTGGCACTCCTGCCAGTAAGGGGTGTCACCCCCGGCCATTGGGGAGAAGTTATCCCCACGGCTGTGTGAATGGTGTATGAATGGACAGCAACATCATTGGGGCCTTGACGTGGCGTTGCTGCTCCCAAGTCCTACATGCTGGACTTGGGCTAATCCAATGTGATGTGGATGTGGGGTGTGTGCTAGGGACCACAGTGGTGTACACGCGTGCATTGTCTGTGTGCCATGCTGTATGTGTGTGTTTAACGGTCAAAGATTCGTAACACGAGGACCCTCCTGACTGCTCTTCCATCAGCTGACGGGTTCTCCTCTGGCAGGGGGGGGGTGGTTGGTTGGGGGGTCAGGTCATCACGTAGGGCAATCTGCAGGCCCTTTCTCATGGCAAAGTTGTGCAGAATGCAACATGCACCGATGATCTGACCCACAAAGTTGGGGGAATACAATAGGGCCCCCCCAGACTTATCCAGGCATCGGAAACAGGACTTCAGGAGGACAAATGTGCGCTCCACCACTGCACGGGTTTTGATGTGTGCTTCATTGTATCTTCTCTCTCCTCTGGTTTGGGGATTCCGGAAAGGAGTCATGAGATGGGGTCCAAGTACATATGCAGAGTCACCTGTAAGGGAAAAGACAGGAGGATGTTAGTCATGCATGTGCCCCTCGTGATGTCAGCATCATGGGGGGGGACAGTCATGCCTGCCACCTATGTCACTCACCAACCAGCCAGCTGTCCCCATACATGTCCTGCTCAAAATCTTCTGGGATGTTGCTTTGACGGTATATGTAGCTGTCATGGCTGGACCCGGGGTCTTTGGCACGGACGTGCCATATGAGGTATTTGGCATCGGCTATCACCTGTACGTTGATGGAGTGCCAATGCTTCCGATTGCGGTATATGTGCTCTGTGGCACTGGGGGGCTGGAGTGCCACATGTGTGCAATCAATGGCCCCGATGGTACGTGGGAATCCGTCAATTCTGTAGAAATCTGTCATTGCCTTCTGCCGCAGGTGCTCAGTGGTGGGTCTGATGATGTGGTGGGACATGCATCTGAGGATTGCAGGGACAACCTGGTGCAGACATCTGCTTATGCTGGTTTGTGACATCCCAGCCACCACTCCACTTGTACGCTGGAATGATCCACTGGCCAGGAAATGGAGGGTTGCCAGGACCTTCACCAGTGGCTGCAGTGCATGTGAGCGGTGTGTTGGGCTGGTGATGTCATCCTGCAGGGCTGTGGTTAGTTCCAGGATGGCAGCAGTGCTGAATCTGAAGATGCGATACACCTCCTCATCCCCCATGCCAAAGAGGCTCATGGGCACTCGGTAGATCCTCTCACGTGCCCCCCTCCTCCTCCTCCTCATTCTATGCTCCTCTTCCTCTGCATACATTAGTAGTGATAAGACCATGGCTGCCCCTGGCATGTTGGCATACGAATGTGTTGTCCAGTAAGTGTGATTGCTCAGCCCATTATTTTTTTTATTTCTTATTATTTTGCTCTGGTTAAGAGCTTTTTATTTTTATTTATATTATTCTCTGGGTAAGAGCTTTTTATTTTTATTTATATTATGCTCTGGGTAAGAGCTTTTTATTTTTATTTATATTATGCTCTAGGTAAGAGCTTTTTATTTTTGTTTATATTATGCTCTGGGTAAGAGCTTTTTATTTTTATTTATATTATGCTCTGGGTAAGAGCTTTTTTTTTTTATTTATATTATGCTCTGGGTAAGAGCTTTTTTTTTTTTACTTGATACTGCACACAGTGCAGTGTGAATGGTGTGTGAATGTGAGGGGGTGGCACTCCTGCCAGTAAGGGGTGTCACCCCCGGCCGTTGGGGAGAAGTTATCCCCACGGCTGTGTGAATGGTGTATGAATGGACAGCAACATCATTGGGGCCTTGACGTGGCGTTGCTGCTCCCAAGTCCTACATGCTGGACTTGGGCTAATCCAATGTGATGTGGATGTGGGGTGTGTGCTAGGGACCACAGTGGTGTACACGCGTGCATTGTCTGTGTGCCATGCTGTATGTGTGTGTTTAACGGTCAAAGATTCGTAACACGAGGACCCTCCTGACTGCTCTTCCATCAGCTGACGGGGTCTCCTCTGGCAGGGGGGGGCTGGTTGGTTGGGGGGTCAGGTCATCACGTAGGGCAATCTGCAGGCCCTTTCTCATGGCAAAGTTGTGCAGAATGCAACATGCACCGATGTGCGCTTCATGTGTGCTTCATTGTATCTTCTCTCTGCTCTGGTTTGGGGGTTCCGGAAAGGAGTCATGAGATGGGGTCCAAGTACATATGCAGACCCCAGTTATGGTGCTGCTGTAGTTGCTCTCCAGCTGACTTGCACACGGTCTTGAGCAAAGTTACCCGTGCTTTTATGAGGGGTATGTTTACTCAAGGCTTTCGTGTTACGCGCACCACGAGTAGCCAACGCCGAACGAGCGTAGTTTCGGGAATCCGCGCATCTCCCTCATTTGCATATTTGCATGCTAATTCAATGGGAACTGAATATTTACGATGCGTAACTAAGCGCCTACGCCGCGCTAGCTTAAAGCATTTTCGCCGCTCAGACGGAAAAAAAAAATTCTCGCGTATGTGGTTCTGTGTTTGCGGCGCATCGATACGCAGGCGCACATTTACAATTACGCCGCGCATATCCATTTATGCGGGCGTAGCGCCTCTGAGAATCTGGCCCACTGTCTCTCTCTCTCTCTCTATAAGACTGATCTCTTTAACAACACCGTAACACACTACACAAGGCCGCCTTGCAGGCAGCCTTTTATAGTGTGGGGCGTGTACTAAACCCCCTGAGCCATCATTGGCCAAAGCCACCCTGGCTTTGGCCAATTATGGCTCTCCGTTTTTTGCGCGCTGTGATTGGCCAAGCATGCGGGTCATAGTGCATGCTTGGCCAATCATCAGCGTGCAATGACGCAGTGAATTATGAGTCGTGATGCGTCACTCGAATTTGGCGCGAACGACCTGTTTTGTTCAAATTTCGACGAACGTACTAACAGACGATGTTCGAGTCGAACATACGTTCGTATCGAACGTGGAGCTCATCCCTATTAGTCACAGTCTTCAATGTAAAAGGAAAAGAAGGGTGCACCGACCTAGTGCATTTCCAATGGCTAGGTTTTATTAAAATTGTATAAAAAGTCATGAATACTCACAAACCAAGTAAAAAACAAGCATAAACATCACTTCATCAAAGGGATAGATGCCTCCGAAAGTTATTCTACTGAAACCAAACAGCTGGAGAGTCCAGACGACATAGATTACAGCTACGGCTTACGCTTTGCGAGGGCAAACCCTCTTCCTCAGAGCCAAAAGTAATAGTACCTGGACCTCAAGCAGTATTAAACCTAAAAGCAAACATTATTTTAAAGCCTTCCTGATTTTTAGATGTAATGGTTGTATTTGTTTTCTATTTTAGGCTCTCTTTCTTCTATTTTCATCTGGTGAGCCAGCCAGTAAGTCTGTTTTTTTTTTTTCAAAAGAACAAGCTCTCTTCCAGATGTATCAGTTTACAAGGGTAAGACAAACAATTTTACGCTGGCAGGGGTGCGTACAATGATTAGCCTTTATTTATTCACATAATAGTAATAACATTTAACGGTATCTTTTTTACTATATGATATCATTGTGGTTCCCAACTGCCAGTGGGTTCAACAATCGTTGTGTTGTCCAGTTGTGCCAAGGGAGGGTTCAAGCCAAACTTCTGGGGTTGATAGGCAGGCCCAATATCTAAACCAGCAGCTCCTACGGGGCTAGTGCTACACAAGGAATGCATTAAGGTGAAAAAATGTATAGGCTTTAGATTTAGAACGACTTGAAATATAGGGCAAGAGAGAATACAATGTTACAAACACAGCATTGAGTAATATGCCATACAAAACAAAATCAAGCTTATTTGTGCTTGTTTACTCTGTGAAATATGATCATTCTGACATAGCTCAAAGAGTACAAATCTAAGAACAGTACTATAGTTCTGAAATGTAAAATACTGCCAAATGAACCCCAGGCTTTGGCTGCTGTTCAGGGAACAAATAACAACACTTATATAACTGACACAAGAGCCTGTAGTGTGTTGCACAAGATTTAATTTATTAATGTCCAGAGGTGATTTACAGCCAGACCAGATTTGCAAGTTCACCTTACATAAACCTTCTAAGGTGGGATTTAAACTTTATGCTGTGTAAATGTATTTAATTTGTTAATTTTTTACCATGGTGTGATGGCATGCATTTCTCAATCTTGTCTAAATCAAAGCCAAACTTTGAGGTATTTTATTTTTTTAAAGGTCCCCTGGGTAAAATGTAAAAAAGAGCTCAAGCTGCAATACTCTACTTAAATTTAGAGCTTCCCTCCACAGTACCTCCGTATCTGCAAAAGATATTCTCAGAAGATTAGGCAAATTAGGTGGTCGCCTAGGGCCTCGCATAGGAATTTGACAAATGCACTGCTCCTTTGAGCCCCTTGTTGTCATGGAGAGTTTGATTGCAGCAAACAGCGGCGTCCTCAGAATGCGCGTGCCAGGTGCCCCTGCAGACGGAGGCCGCGGGGAAGGTGTACAGTGAGGGCAGCTAGGCCTGTGAACGCTCAGGAGGGAAAAGAGCTCCTCTCCCCTCTATGACCCTTAAATATTCGAGAAGCAGCTGGCTTAACATTCCTGGCACCTCACAGGACCTCTCCAACTTTCCCTCCGCCCCAACATCAACCGTGAGGCCCAGAGGCCAGGCTGATTGGGGGCCCAAAGGAAGATGACGGGCAAGAGGCAGAGGCTGTGTAACAGCTCTGGTGAATGGAGTGAACCACAACTGTGGCTAGCAAGGAATTTCAATGCACCTCTCTATGTGAGAATTCAGTATTGGACCCCAGGCATCACTCCACACAAACAGGAGTTTGGGGGTTCTCTCTCTCACATAAAGGGATGCCTTGAGCTACTAGGGGTGAGCGCATTACAACATGTGACCGTACCCTAGACTTAAATAGATACAATGCACTAGGAGATTCCAATGCACAGCTGTATGCAAGGGATTATCAGTATTGGACCCCAGGCGTCACTCCAATCTGAGAACAGGAGTTTGGGGGTTCTCTACATCATATCCCTTAAACATACAGTAGTGCATTGGGCCACTAAGGGAGTAGGTATAGAATACCTTCAACCCTTAGCATAGAAAGGTTAGAGCGAACATGTTCTGTAACTTAGGCAAGGGCCCTTTAACAAATAGGAACTTATGTGAAGCACGTAGTTAGTACGAATAGTGGTAACTAATAGCAACAGCATAGGAGAGGCATATATAGCTCAGGTTATTGGAAGTATGTTCCTTTAAGATGTTCCTCAGCAACCAACCATAGCACAACACCAAGTCCCAAGTTAAGAAGATAGTTTACAAGCCAACATTGGATAGCATTTGTTAAGCAACAATATCTGCAGCAGATCTTCCTAAGATACTACAAGTAAATCATGTGCTACTTATCCGTTTGTAAGGCTTGAGACAAGGGATTCCGTAGTGTAGGGTGTCAGCAATAATGATTGTCTGGAAGTAGATAGCATAATGGCTATGTTGATGTGGAGATTCTTAGTAAAGTTGATCTGTAGCGTGGAGAGCGCTGGCAGCAAGAATGTAGCATGGCCGAGCTACGGCTAACAATAATAAAACGACATGTGTCAAACACGCGGCATCATTGCGCGGTCGCCGCACTGTGCTCCAGCGTGGAACGCATTATGGCGCCAGGCGCCTGTTACAGGCTGTCAGGGAGCCACTGGAAAGGACAGACCACCTTAGATCAAGAAGGAGATTGGGCGCTGCCTCTTCTGGCCATCAGGTACTGGGCATAATACACAGACCAACCCCCTGGGGTGAGAGAGAGAGAGGGAATGGGGTGAGAGAGAGAGAGAGAGAAAGGGGGTGAGAGAGACCCTAGCCCTGTCCCTATTTTTTTGTGCAAGATTACTAGCCGCTGTAGTACGTTTTTTCTATTCTTCTGAAGCTGCAAAGGAGAGATTATGTGACCAGATCTGAGCGGCCTGAAAATAGGTACAGTGCCTTGAAAAAGTATTCATACCCCTTAAAATGTTCCAAATTTTTTCATGTTACAATCAAAAACGTAAATGTATCTTATTGGGATTTTATGTGATAGACCAACACAAAGTGGTGCATAATTGCGGAGTGGAAGGAAAATGATAAATGGTTTTCAATTTTTTTTTTACAACTAAATATGTGAAACGTGTGGCGTGCATTTGTATTAAGCCCCCTTGAGCCAATACTTTGTAAAACTCCCTTTCACTGCAATTACAGCTGCAAGTCTTTTTGGGGATGTCTCTACCTGCTTTACACATCTAGAGAGTGAAATTTTTGCCCATTCTTCTTTGCAAAATAGCTCAAGCTCTATCAGATTGGATGGAGATCATCTGTGAACAGCAATTTTCAAGTCTTGCCACAGATTCTCAATTAAATTTAGGGCTGGACTTTGACTGGGCCATTCTAACACATGAATATGCTTTGATATAAACCATTCAATTGTAGCTCTGGCTGTATGTTTGGGGTCGCTGTACTGCTGGAAGGTGAACCTCCACCCCAGTCTCAAGTCTTTTGCAGACTCCAAGGCTCCGTACACATGACCAAATACATCTGTTCAAATTGGTCGGACAGACCGATTTGAACAGATCTGTCTGCTGGGATGTATTGGTTTGATGGTGTACACACGATCAAACCAAAATCCCCGCCGGCAGACAGCCCGCTGACGTGGCAGTGACGTGGCGGTGACGTTGATGCCGCCACGTCACTGCACCAGGAAGTAAAACACTTCCGCGCATGCGTCGAATCCATTCGACGCATGTGCGGGCAGATACGTCTGCTGGTTAGCGTAATAACCAGAAGACATGTCAGGCAGATGGATTCCCAGCAGACAGATTTTAATGCATGCTTTAAAATCTGACGGCTGGCCAAATCTGTCTGTCCGCCCGTACACACGATCGGATCTGTCTGCTGAAACAGTCTAGCAGACCGTTTCCAGCAGAGAGATTTGATCGTGTGTATGCGGCCTAACAGGTTTTCTTTCAAGATTGCCCTGTATTTGGCTCCATCAATCTTCCCATCAACTCTGACCAGCTTCCCTGTCCCTGCTGAAGAAAACATGATGCTGCCACCAACATGTTTCACAGTGCGGATGGTGTGTTCAGGGTGATGTGCAGTGTTAGTTTTCTGCCACACAGCGTTTTTCTTTTAGGCCAAATAGTTAAATTTTGATCTCATCTGACCAGAGCACCTCCTTCCACATGTTTGCTGTGCCCCCCACATGGCTTCTCGCAAACTGCAAATGGGACTTCTTATGGCTTTCTTGCAACAATAGCTTTCTTCTTGCCACTCTTCCATAAAGGCCAGATTTGTGGAGTGCACAACTAATAGTTGTACTGTGGACAGATTCTTCCTCCTGAGCTGTGGATCTCACTAAGAATCAGTTTAGTGGACGGCCATGTCTTGGTAGGTTTGTAGTTGTGCCATACTCTATCCATTTTTGGATGAGGGATTGAACAGTGCTCCGTGAGATGTTTAAAGCTTGGGATATTGTTTTAAAAACCTAAGCCTGCTTTAAACTGACCTGTCTGGTGTGTTTTTTGGCCTTGATGATGCTGTGAAGGCTTCACTGAACAGCTGTATTTATACTGAGATTAAATTGCACACAAGTGGACGCTATTTACGAATTAGGTGTCCTCCGAAGGCAATTGGTTCCACTAGATTTTAGTTAGGGGCATTAGAGTAAAGGGGGCTGAATACAAATGCACGTCACACGTTTCACATAATTATTTAAAAAAAAAAATGTAAACCATTTTTAATTTTCCTTCCACTTTGTGGTGGTCTATCACATAAAATCCCAATAAAATAATTTTACGTTTTTGGTTTTAAGATAACAAAATGTGGAAAACGTCAAGGGGTATGAATACTTTTTCAAGGCACTGTAAGTATATGCATCTGTTTTTAAGGATTGTAAATCCTTGAGTTTTTTCACCAAATCCAATGTCTGTGTCAATAGACGCATCAGCAAAAAAAAACAGGAACGCACCCATGCGGGTGTCCCCAAGGAGAGCACTTCTTCGATGGGGCACTCGAGAAGAGGAGGAGCCACAAGCGCCGCTGAGGGACCCCAGAAGAGGAGGATCAGAGCCACTCTGTGTAAAACCAACTGCATAGAAGAGGTAAGTATGACATGTTTGTTATTTTAAAAAAAAACAAGGGTTTTGTAACTCTTTAAGATTAGCCTGGAATTCTATTTTAAGCTGGTCATTGACACATCATTTTTTTTCATTCAGCCTTCTGCTTCAGTAAGGACCACCCAGCTTGGAAAGTAGCCAAAGAGGAAGAGACCCCTATGCTAGGGGAATTGCCTGAAGAATTTTGGAGAAGGTGAGTATACAAAAAAATATAGTTTGGAAGACTGCAAGTTGAGTTGGGCAACCTCTCTATCACCAGGCTGTGAAAACAGCTAGAAGCTGGGCATATTTATAAATGTCACTCCAGAAAAGATGCATGCGGCCAATGAATCTGTTAATGGCTGTGACCTGAGCCCTCATTGCATAGCTCCAATTACAGACACGATGTACAGAACTGATCCAACTGGATTTAAGCTAGAAAAGCTCAAGCCTCTCCCAAGTTTTTGTTATTGCCAACTGTATTCTTCTTTGTGGAGATTTGCCCTGTCTGGACAGGTAGCAATGAGGAATTTCTTTCAATGAGTACACTGACAGAAACAAAAACACATTTTAGTAGGCTTACGAAGGGTTAGAACTTCAAATTGTGCTTTTTTTCCCCCTCTGCCTATTTTTCCTGGAGACAACCAAACGTTTTGTGTAGGTGTAACACTACCCCAGGAGGAGCTGCTGGTTTGTTTTGGGTGGCATGTTACCCTGCGTTCCTCCGCCGTATAGGGGTATTTGGTGAAAGTTGCAGTAATAGAATGTCCACACAACAGGTGTCTTTTTATGTGCTCTTTATTACCCATCCGGGTAAAAACAGTAGAACTTGAGATTTAGTAGAAATGGAAATAGCAGTTTCAGGTGTAAGCAATAGGGAAACAGTCCTGCTTCCAACGACAATTTCTCTTTTCACCACTCCAGCCAGAGTGGGTATATCGCACCTGGACAGGCCTCTCTCACCAGCCTGGCAGCCAGAATGTCACTCAGAACTCAGGGAAAAGTCTCTGCCACAGACCCTCCCTATGATTGAACAACAGAGAATATCCTCCTTAGCAGACTTGACACCTGGATCTCCCTCAGGTAGTTGTAGTTAGGTTATGGTCTGATAGGCAACCGACATCCAGCCTCTCAGTACACGGTTACCTTGATCCCCGGTGGCTGGTCAAAACCCTCTTGGAATTCCAGCCACTCTTGGCACTCTTCATGGCAGCCTTTCCACCGAACAGCTTCCTCTTACAGGACAAACACTTGGGATCTCTTTAGATTAGGGACCCAGTCCCAGTCGATCACTCGGCCCCAGCCGCAGCTCAGATGTTTCAGACCAACGTGGTCCCGAAACCAGGAACACCGTGTGCCACGCACACCCCGGCCCGGAGGGCCATTTTTCCGGGGTGCCATTGTATGGCTACCTTGAAGGTGGGCGCCACACAAGAAGAAGACCCAGACCAATAGCGTCTGTCTCATAAATACCCCCTTCCAGTATGCACAGCAAGGGAAACTCCTCCTGATAGGCTGTTGGGAAAAAGTACCCAATCCCTGACTCCACTGCTGCCACCTGTGGGCCTGGGGTGTGATCAACAGAATGAGCCCACAGCACAGCCAAAGCTGAGACAGAAGCTTCAAATTTGAACCAATTAACATGGTCAGAGTTACTTAACTCTCGGACCCCCTCTAAATTGACACTAGCACCGGTCCTGGAAAGTAACCAGGCGCTACATAGGGATGTCATAATGACAGGACCTCAGAAAAAAATATATTCTCAATAGAATCACATACAGAAATAAAAACCTGAAATTGTAACTCTTTTCTACTCTATCCAATATAAAAACAATACCAAAAAAAGAGGTGAGAAGGTACCCTGGTGCTTATCAGTGACAATCAGTCCATCAGCGTGCTCTTTTATTGGTATGTTTTATTGGTACGTTTCTAATAGGTTGGAAAAGGACTCATCAGGATGTTTAAAGCGGATGGTTCACAAATACAAAAATATTAAAAGCCAGCAGCAACAAATACTGCAGCTGCTGACTTTTAATATTAGGACACTTACCTGTCCTGGAGTCCAGCGCCGTCCGCAGCAGAGGATGAGCGATCGCTCATCACCCTGCTGCTCCCCCTCCATCCACGGTGAGGGAACCAGGAAGTGAAGCGCTGCGGCTTCACTGCCCGGTTCCCTACGGCGCATGCGCGAGTCGCGCTGCGCCCGCGATTGGCTCCAGCTGTGTGCTGGGAGCCGAGTGTTCCCAGCACACAACGGGCGGGAGACGGGATGTGATGTAATGCCCGTCTTTTGCCCGTGAATGCTGGGCCGGAAGTGGGTGCAGATACGTGTCTATCTGCACCCCCCTCCCCCCTGAAAGGTGTCAATTGTGACACCGGAGGGGGGGAGTGTTCGGATCAGCGGATCTTCACTTTAGGGTGGAGATCCGCTTTAAGTTACATTTTATTTTTCATTTTGTAGCACTACTCCTGCTAGATTTGCTTGATAAATTTAAAGGGTTGCACAGATAAAAAAAAATGTATCTCCGATACTGAGAACCGATACTTTGCAGTGTGAATTGTGCCAATAAAAAAACAAATTGGCGCAAATCGCACTGCAAAGATTCGCATGCAATTTGAACAGGAGTCCAGTGCGATTCCTGTCTGAATCACATGCAAATTCTCCCACTGCTCATGTGTGTGTGGGCAGATTAAAAAATGTTACAACTCACAGTACATACTGTATCTGGCCATATGCAAAATAATCTACATAGATGTTCTGGTCCGCCGATGGTAGCAAATCAGGGCTGCTGGAAGTGATAAAGCAGAAGTTACGGGACCCTGTGGGTAAAGGGCGGAAGTGATGTCAGCTTGGGGGCGGACCACCTCTACATCTCCTCCAGCCCTGTGTGAGCACCTCCAGTGGCTTGTGCATCAAGGCTCCATGTACTGTGAGTTCTAAAAAAATTAAACTGCTCACTAGATGGCACTTTAATCCCTTTCTATACACACACACAGGAGCGGTGGGGGAAATAGCATGTGATTTGGACAGGAAGCACACTGCACTCCTGTTCAAATCGCATGTGATTCTTTGCAGTGCGATTTACGCCCAATCATTTTGTATTTTGCGCAAATCAAAGTATCAGTTTCGATATCGGGAGCATTTTGGGCAGGTACCAATACTCATGCAAATGGTTGTAATCCCTAGTAAGTTGCATTCTCTGTTCTCTGCCTCGACTCCAAGAACAACCGCAGCCCCTCTTACAAACCCGGTTGAATTAACCTCCCTGGCGGTATGATTATTTCAGATTTTAGGTGCTGAAAGCGGTACCATTATTTTGCATGGAAATTTGGCGTTTTATATTGTAGGCCTGTAATTCTTAGGAATAACACACTTAAATCTGACCAAACAAGAGTCTAGTAGGCATCCCGGGTATTATAAATTATAATATAATAAATAATTATAAATAATTATAACAAATAATAATATAATTATAATAAAAATTATTCAATAATGTAATCAACTCAAAATCACTGAAATTTGCTCAGTTGCAGAACTGTCGCTGTCATTACTTTTATTTTTTTATGACGAATTTGCCCACAAATCACTATCGCTCAATTCTGCAAGTGATTATAATTTATTATCGCTGTTTTCTAGCTGCTCTAAAACCACTTTTCACATAAAGGAACACTTTTGGTTTGCTATGGACAATCTACAGTTTGCAGGCAGAAAGAACAGTTTTTATTATACAAAAGTACATGTAGGACACTGGGAAGACCACTAGGGACAAGGGGGGTGTGTATTTTTTACATACAGTACTGTAATCTATAAGATTACAGTATACTGTATGTATTGTGTTTGTTTACTTTTTTTAATTTGGCGCCGTTCTCCACCCCCGTGCGTCGTAACGTCGCAGGGAACGGAGATCATCGGCACACAGGGACACTGTGTGAATCGAGCGAGGACCCGCTCGCTCACACAGCGGGGAAGCATCGCAGGATCCAGGGACAAGCTACTGTAAGTAACTTTGTCTCTGGCTGCTGCGAGGCGAGACTGAGTCAGGCTCGGGGATACCGCTTTTGGTACAAAAATCTTACCCCCAGCCAGACTCAAGAATACCGCCAGCAGGGTTAATGTTACTGCAAGCTTTTATAAGAACATGAGAATAGTCCCAGTCAAGCCTGCAGCAAAAGGGCCGATAAATGGTTGTATGGTTGGTTCTTAAAGAGTTCTACTTTCTCTAGCAGCAGTTAGTAAATTCCCTCAGCAGCAGCCATCTGGTCACACACAACAATTAGCCTACTCTCTGGTCTGCACCCCGGTGACTCTGTCTGCACCCCCAAACTCTGAGCACTTTGCAGCAGTGGTGGTGCACAGTAGGCATGAAAGTGCACTCTCCAGTCTTCCTCACGGCAAGAGGCAGTAGTGCCCTGAACGGCATGAGAAAATGCAGCTTTTTGTCATCCTTCTGGCAATCTCTTACTAGGGACAGCCGGCGGGACACACAGGAGAGTAGAGAGCAGGCCGGCAGCATGATAGAGCCAGCTGGCACATATTATTGACATGTGTATGCCCGCCAAAGCGTATGACCTTTTTCACTTCGCTGCTATCTTTTGTAGACCTAGCAATGTCCCTGGCGGATTTGAGCCATGCAGTATAAATGGCACAATGTGGTGCAATTCCTGTTCAAATTGCATGCAGTTCCTGCACTACAGCAGTGTGAACTGGCACAAAGTCTATTGTACTTTGTACTCTTCCTGCTTAGCAGCTCACTCCTTTCACTAATACAGCTGTTGACCAGTTTAGCACTGAAAGGGCTGCTGCAGCCAGTGTTTCTTGCACTCTAGTTTTTAGCTAAGTGCATAGCTACAATTTCTACATAATTTTTACTCAGAAAGGGTTACCATTAATGAGACCCTGTTAAAAGATAGTGAATATGAGGGAAAACTGAGGGCAGAACTGGAGTCTTTCTTTGCATTGAAAGACACAGGAGAAACAACTCCCTTTTGTTTTTTGGAAACACACAAGTGTGTCATGAGAGGAAATTTCATCTCTATGGGGGCATATAGGAAGCGGAAGCTCAATGAACAGATAGACTCGATGCTTAAACGCATTGGGGAACTGGAAACTGTACACAAAAAATCACAGGCATAATTAATAGAATAAGAATTCGATGATACACGGGAGAAGTTGAATTTATTGCTAACAAAGCGAAAGCTAAACTAACCAGAGGTAGGCGAACATTCTATGAATTCGGGAATAAACCAGGCAGAATGTTAGCAAATGCCCTTAGAGAAGCTAATACGCGTAACCATATTGCATGAATTAAAACGCATAAGGATGAAATGGTTAATGCCCCACAGAGAATCGCACAGTGCTTTAAGGAGTACTATGAGAGCTTATATCAATTAGAAGAGAAACCTACCCTAGAAAATGTCCAAAAGAAACTGGAAGTGGCCAGGGAATATATCAGAGAAACAGAAATGCTGCAATTAACAAATTAAATAGCTAGAGCAGTGTTTCTCAACCGGGGCCGCGGGAAGTCCCCAGGGGTTCCGTGGGAAATCTATAGTTTCCGTCAGGCTGATGATTTAAAAGCCGCGTCGCGCCACTGCCTCAAAAACCGTGCCTTCTCTTCAGACTGTTCCGTGATAGGTGGACACAAATCTTCCCAGCAGGGCCTCTGTTCAGTGTTCCGCCTATCACCGATGCCTTCTCATCCTCGGACGAGAGGACATTGGTGATAGGCGGAACACTGAACAGAGGCCCTGCTGGGAAAATTTGTGTTCCGCCTATCACGGAACAGTCTGAGGAGAAGGCGCGGTTTTTGAGGCGGCACGGCTTTTAAATCATCAGCCTGACGGAAACTGATGGCACAGTGGAAGCAAGTGATGGCAAGTGGCACAGTGGTGGCAAGTGATGGCACAGTGGGGGGAAAGTGGTGGCAAGTGATGGCACAGTGGTGGCAAGTAGTGGCACAGTGGTGGCAAGTGATGGCACAGTGGGGGGAAAGTGGTGGCAAGTGATGGCACAGTGGTGGCAAGTGATGGCACAGTGGTGGCAAGTGATGGCACAGTGGTGGCAAGTGATGGCTGCATGATGGCACAGTGGTGGCAAGTGGCACAGTGGTGGCAAGTGATGGCACAGTGGTGGCAAAGTGATGGCACAGTGGTGGCAAGTGATGGCACAGTGGTGGCAAGTGGCAAAGTGATGGCACAGTGGTGGCAAAGTGATGGCACAGTGGTGGCAAAGTGATGGCACAGTGGTGGCAAGTGATGGCACAGTGGGGGCAAGTGATGGCAAGTGATGGCAAAGTGGTGGCAAGTGATGGCAAGTGTATTGGCAAGTGATGGCAAGTGTGGTGGCAAAGTGATGGCACAGTGGTGGCAAAGTGATGGCACAGTGGTGGCAAGTGATGGCAAGTGATGGCAAAGTGGTGGCAAGTGATGGCAAGTGTGGTGGCAACGTGATGGCACAGTGGTGGCAAAGTGATGGCACAGTGGTGGCAAAGTGATGGCACAGTGGTGGCAAAGTGATGACACAGTGGTGGCAAGTGGTGGCACAGTAGTGGCGGCGGCGCGGCTTTTAAATCATCAGCCTGACGGAAACTGATGGCACAGTGGAAGCAAGTGATGGCAAG
Organism: Rana kukunoris; assembly: GCA_029574335.1. Classification (NCBI taxonomy): domain Eukaryota; kingdom Metazoa; phylum Chordata; class Amphibia; order Anura; family Ranidae; genus Rana; species Rana kukunoris. The sequence continues at coordinate 122,366,043 of CM056058.1, forward strand.
TGGCACAGTGGTGGCAAGTGATGGCACAGTGGGGGGAAAGTGGTGGCAAGTGATGGCACAGTGGTGGCAAGTAGTGGCACAGTGGTGGCAAGTGATGGCAAAGTGGTGGCACAGTAATGGCACAGTGATGGCAAAGTGATGGCACAGTGGTGGCAAGTGATGGTACAGTGGGGGCAACTGATGGCACAGTGGGGGCATGTAATGTAATGGCACAGTGGAGGCATGTAATGTAATGGCACAGTGGAGGCATGTAATGTATTGTAATGGCACAGTGGAGCCATGTAATGTAATGGCACAGTGGAGTCATGTAATGTAATGGCACAGTGAGGCATGTAATGGCATAGTGAGATTTGAAAAAAGCCTGTTTCTGTCAGCGGTTGTTCCTGTCAGTGGTTGTCCCTGTCAGGGGTTGTACCGGCTACCCCTCAGCTTCCAGAAAAGCTGTGTTTGTCACTGGTAAAGCTGCGTTTGTCACTGGTAAAGCTGCTTATCTCAAGTTCGACCCAGAATTGAGCATCTGTGCAGAAAAAAGCAAGCCCAAGTTTCACATTAAGGGGGTAAGTGTTTTTACAATATATATTCTATTATTTGATACTGTTTCTTTATTGCTGTTATATCCACAGCTCGCTGATCAGATCCAATGATCCTTGAGCTTTAGATCAGAATTTTTTTTTCAGGGGTTCCCCGAGATCTCAAACTTTTTGCCAAGGGTTCCCCGAAGGCAAAAAGGTTGAGAAACACTGAGCTAGAGAGTTGGTTGAACCAATTAAAATAAAGGACTTTATGGGAGCAATAAAACTATTGAAACTGGGTAAGGCACCGGGCCCAGATGGGTATACCCTATCATATTATAGAATGTTCGCTGAGAAACTGGCTCCGAGATTTATAGCAGCTTACAATTCATTGCGCGAGGGAAAGAAAATACGGAATGAGACACTGTTAACACATATGACAGTCATCCCAAAAGAAAGGAACCACCCTATATCACTGCTGAATGTGGGCCTTAACATGTTCACAAAGATTCTTGCCACAAGGTTAATAGACCACATTCTGGGTTTAACATACCCAGACCAAGTGGGATTTACCCCTGGGAGGGAGGGAAGAGAGAACACACAACGGGTGGTGAGCGCGATTTACGTAGCACAAAAGCAAAGGAAGCTATTGATATTAGTATCTGCTGATGCAGAAAAAGCCTTCGATAGAGTAGACTGGATGTTTTTTAAAGCAACTTTACAGCATATAGGACTGGGAGAAGGGATGGTGAGCTGGTTTTCAAATTTATACTCAGGACCGAACGCAAGGGTTAAAATAGATGACAGAATCTCGGAGCCGCTTCTTATTCGAAATTGGACAAGGCAGGGTTGTCCACTGTCGCCTATTATTTTTATTCTGACAATAGAACCTTTCCTAAGGAAGATACGGGCAAACCAGAATATTAAGGGTATAGTTACGAAGGGTGAAAAACAGAAATTGGCGGCATATGCCAATGACTTAATATTTTTCATAACGTCTCTGGTCATAGCCCTGCCTTCCCTATTGTCAGAACTAAGGGACTATTGAAGACTGTCCAATTTTAAGGTCAACTATGGGAAATCAGAAGCAATGGGATTAGAAATAAAATCCTCATTATTACATCAGATAACTACGCAATTTGATTTCAGATGGACAGACTCCTACATAAGCTACCCAGGGACTAAAATATCAAATTCAAATTATTTGACCTTAACTACATATCATTGACTAGACCGATCACATTAGATCTACTGAAATGGGATAAAGAAATCTTTGCATGGTTGTGGCGGACAAGTATTATAAAGATGCATGGGCGGACTGACCATTGAGGCACCCGGGCACTGCCCGAGGGCCCCATGCCACTAGGGGGCCCCATCAGGGTTGCCAGGCTCTGTACTGCCACTTGCTTGGTGGCCATCTGTAAGCCCGGGGGGCCCATAATCTTCTATTGCCCGGGGGCCCCATGAGTTGTCAGTCCGCCCCTGTAAAGATAAATGTGCTACCAAAACTTCCGTATTAAATACAGACTCTACCAATTAAAATTCCCTCAAGAACTATTTTGTCATTGCCCAAAGGAGAAGGAGGGATTGGGCTCCCGGACCCAGTAAAGTATCAGGAAGCATCTCATCTAGTTAGAGTAGTGGAGTGGTGTGGGCTCAACAAGAAACCCTGGATGGAGCAGGTGATGGTGGATATACCTCTGGAAGGCCTGGTTTGGATTCCAGAAGCCGAAATACCACCAGAAATAAAGAAACATCCCACAATAGGCGCTACTATACAAATAACTAAAAAGATAAAAAAAAAAAAAACAACTATGTCTATATACCTGATGCCCAATGACTCCGATCCTGGGTACCATGGCATTTTAGCCAGATCTGATAGATAGAAGATTTAATGTCCTACGACAAAGGGATATCAGTAGGATTGTTCAGTTCTCAAGAGACAACCGACTAATGACAAAAAGAGAGATTGAAAGAGAGGTAGCACCAGAACTAGACTTTTTCCGGATGTTGCAACTTGAAGCGTTTATTCGAACAAAGGCAACAATATATACAAAAGTCAGAACACTGTCAAAATTTAGCAAATATGCCTGAAGGGGAACCCTCTGAGCAGGCCCGGACTGGCCATAGGGCAAACCGGCCATATGCCTGGTGGGCCGCGGCGGCCCTCGGGCCGCAAACGGCCCTCAGCGCCCTTTCTATCTATCTTTATCTATCTTTCTTTATCTTCCTACCTTCCTTTCTTTCTTTCTTTCTTTCTTTCTTTCTTTATTTATCTATATTCCTTCCTTCCCTTCTTTCTTGCTATCTTTATCTATATTCCTTCCTTTCCTTCTTTCTTTATCTATCTATCTATCTATCTATCTATCTATCTATCTATCTATCTATCTATCTATCTATCTATCTATCTATCTTCCTTCCTTTCCTTTCTTTCTATCTTTATCTATCGTTCTTCCTATCTATCTATATCTGTCTTCCTTCCCTTCTTTCTTTCTATCTTTATCTTTTTTTCTTTATCTATATTCCTTTCTATCTATCTATATCTATCTTCCTTCCTTCCCTTTCTTTCTATCTTTCTTTCTTCATCCATCTTCCTTCCTTCCCTTTCTTTCTATCTTTCTTTCTTCATCCATCTTCCTTCCCTTCTTTCTTTCTATCTTTATCTATCTTTCTTTATCTATTTATCTATCAATCTTCTTTTCCTTCTCTCTTTCTATCTTTATCTATCTATCTATCGTTCTTTCTTTATATATCTTCCTCCTTTCCCTCTATCTTTATCTATCTTTTTCTCTATCTATCTATCTATCTATCTATCTATCTATCTATCTATCTATCTATCTATCTATCTATCTATCTATCTATCTATCTATCTATCTATCTATCTGTATCTATCTTTCTATCTTCCTTCCCTTCTTTCTTTCTATATTTATCTATCTTTTTGTATCTATCTATCTATCTATCTATCTATCTATCTATCTATCTATCTATCTATCTATCTATCTATCTATCTATCTATCTATCTTTATTCCTTTCCTTCTTTCTTTCTATCTTTCTTTATCTTCCTACCTTCATTCCCTTCTTTCTTTCTATCTTTATCTATCTCTCTATCCACCTTCCTTTCTTTCTATATCTATCTCTCTATCCACCTTACTTTCTTTCTTTCTATGTCTATCTTTCTTTCTATATCTATCCTTCTATCTATATCTATCTTTCTTTCTATATCTATATTTCTTTCTCTCTCTCTGTCTGTCTGTCTATATTTTTTTTATCTCACCCCACATCCCATCATTAACCTCCGCAGCGCAGCGCCCCCCCCCCCCCCCCCCCCCGGGCTGCTCAGTCTAAAATGCCCGGGCCTATTTTTTGTCCCAGTCCGGGCCTGCCTCTGAGGCCACGTACACACAATCAAATCTATCTGCTGGAAACGGTCGGCCTGACCGTCCCAGCAGGCAGATTCAATCGTGTGTACGGGCGAGCCGACGGATTTGGCCAGCCGACAGACTTGAAAGCATGCTTTCAAATCTGTCGGCTGGGAACCCGTCTGCCCGACATGTCTGCTGGTTAGTACGCTAACCAGCAGACATGTCTTCTCACACACGCGTCGAATGGTTTTGACGCATGCGCGGAAGTGTTTTACTTCCTGGTGCGGTGACGTGGCGGCGTCACCGCCACCGCCACGTCACCGACACGTCAGCGCGCTGTCTGCTGGCGGGGATTTTGGTTTGATCGTGTGTACACGCGATCAAACCAAAACGGCAGCAGACAGATTTGTTCAAATCAGTCGGCCCGACCGATTTGAACAAATCTATTTGGTCGTGTGTACGCGGCCTGAGACACTCGTTGTCATATTTTTATGCAATATTAATCAACTTAGAAACACTGCAAGAACTTACGTTCCTTCAGGCATGGAAGAGGGACTTGGGGATGATATTCTCCCAAGAGCAGAGAGATAGGATTCTGGTATTTACCCACAAGGCGTCAGTAGTGAGCAGATACCAAGAGGGAGGAAACAAAATTTTAACTAGAAGGTACAGAACACCAACTGTACTACATCGAATATACCCCCAGATGACAGCTGTCTGCTGGAGGTGTCATGCAGCAGAGTATACATTATTACATATCTTTTGGGAGTGCGCAAAAATCAAGGCGTTTTGGAGAATGGTTATAGAAATTATTAAAACAATAACAGGAATGTCCCTAAAAGATAGACCAGTTCCATTCTAATACTTGATATCCCTATATCAGAGGAAACATATAAATACTCATTGCTAAGACACCTTATTATAACCGCAAGGGCATGTATCCCTGGCTTGTGGAAAAAGGAAAGCCCCCCATCTAGAGCACAGTGGTTTCGCCAGAATGGCAGAAATTCAACAAATAGAGAACCTCACAATGGCAATGTAAGATCAAAATGGGAAGTATCGGACGACATGGACACCCTACCTGAAGTACAGGGAAGAGTTAAGAGAAGAAAGTTGAGAGAGAAAGATGGGGTTAGATGCAGTGGCATCTCCAGCTTTCATATTTAGGGGGGGGCACATTGGGGGACAGGGACAAAAGTAGGGAGGCCCAACTATAAAATGCAATTTATATATATATATATATATATATATATATATATATATATATATATATACATACACACACACGTATACATACTGGGGCCCTTTACTACGATCCCACAAAGGGTCCTTTCACACTTTTTTTTGGGGGGGGCACAGCATAATGTTGGGGGGGGGGTCAGGGTCCCCCTCTAGCCTCCCCTAGGGTCGAAATTGGTCAGATGGGGGGGAGCAGGGGTGTGAGGAGGGGGAGTCAATTTTTTTCCATCCTCCTCTTCCTTTTTCTTTCTCCTTCTGGGAGAGAGGGAGGGGATAGGTAGAAGAGGTGGAGGTTAAAGAAGGAAAAGCAAGTTCACATTGAACTAATGAATTGTGAGGAAAATATAAGATGGTGATATTTAGGTTGATATAATTAGATGGTATAAGAGTGTTAAAAATTGTAATGTAATACTTGTAAAAAATAAAGAATTTATAAAAGAAAGAAAGGGTTACCATAAAAACATGGCTCTCGGCCAATACTTTCAGCTTTGTTCTAAAATGCTTGGCAGGATATCAATATTTCACTGTGCTGAGACTCGTGATCTGGTAACTTATATGATTTAGCCACTCATAAACTGTACATATAAACTACTAACTTGCCCTGCATTCATATTTGTTTTGTCCTGTAGAAAATAGAGACAGATTTTACAGACAAAGATGCTTACCAAGACATATTTGATCCACTTGCATATTGTGTTGTCTACTATGGACCGAAATCAGGACTTTTAAGCCCTGTACACACGATGGGTTTGTCGGTTGAAAACAGACCGATGGACTGTTTTCATCGGACAAACCGATCATGTATGGGCCCCATGGGTCTTTTTTGCCATTGGTGAAAAAAAAATAGAACATGTTTTATATTTTTCCTATGGATAAAAAAAACGATAGAAAAAAACGATCGTCTGTGTGGAAGTCCATCGGACAAAAATCCATGCATGCTCAGAATCAAGTCGATGCATGCTCGGAAGTATTGAATTTAATTTTTCTCAGCACATCGTAGTGTTTTACGTCACCGCGTTTTAGCACGGTCGGATTTTGGACTGATGGTGTGTAGGCAAGACTAATAAAAGTCAGCTTCATCGGTTATCCAACGAAAAAATCCATTGGATTTGATTCCATCAGATATCCAATCTGTGTGGCAGGCGCAGCACCATGAAGTGCCTCATGCGCTGTGGCATTAGAAGAATTGTGATATCTCTGACTTTTCAGTCCAACACGACTGTCTATTACTCTGAAATTCCTCTAGCGCCGTTCTATGGAAGCAGTAGGTTTAAAGAGCACACCAAATGCTTAAAATAACTTATTTTTTTCTTCATATATAACACTTCTGCTTTGCAGCAGACAGTCCGTGTACAAAAACACGTATTGAATAAAGTATAACAGAAAATGGTCATTGTCATTTGTCATTTAACATAAGATGGTGGATATATTTCTTTCTTCAGTATTTACTCTCTCTCTCTCTGTAAGTTATTAAAGCATTCTCTAATTTCTCTGAAAGGTATAACTCTGTGGTTTGCAAGGTTTCTTTAGTTCATGAATTACTTTGGTTTGGTTTGGTTTGGTTAGGGTTTGTTCGGGGGTATGGTGGAACTACAATTAAACACACAACTAGATCAGTATACAGTTCTAACCACACTCTTTACAATAGGAACATTTATATAACTGTATGACATACCTATTTTGGCCCCTTTTGCTTCCATAAAACAGAACTCTGGCCTTGTGTCTGTTCTGCTCTGCTCTCTGTCTGTGGAATGAATTTGCAGCACATGTGCTGAGGAACCTCCCAGACAGAGTGGATGCAAAGGTGGCTGTAATAAGTCAAGACTCTGCTCAATGTGAGATTAGCTGTGATTGGGCCAAGACTCCTGATGAGTCACAAAAGCTTAACTCTATGCTTTCTGGCATGAATTCTACTGTGTTATTGCTTACCTCTTGCTGTCATATAAATAAACAGTTCTTAAAGGCATAATTTTTCTTTTGCTTCTGTGAACACAACATACAACTGTTATATGACATCCAAGCATAAAATCACAGTGAATAACTCTGCTTTTGTCTCTCACATATAAACATGTGCACTACATTTAGGTTCTCAGCAGGTTTAGCTGTATATACATGCAGGTTATATTAGCTACCTAGGACAGGTTCTAGCTGGCCAGCTACAATCTGTTCGTAAGTTTGTAAGCGCTACTATCTTACAAGCTCATTGACTTTATGTTGCGGCTAAATTGCATAGTATTGTAGAAGAATTTCCAGCAATTAACTATTTGCACTCCAAAGGCTGGGATGTCATTCTGTAATCTACTTCAAAGGCAAAACTTTTATATTGAAGAACTGGAGGGTTTAAATATATTACAGGTGACAGCTATAAAATACAAAAAAAATAACAAAAAAAAAAAAAAAGACAAGTAGGTAGGGACAGCAGTAAACAAATTAAGTATACAGTACTATGAATCTATAAAAAAGAGACAATTACAGTAATACAAAGGGGATTTACTAAAACTGGAGCATGCACAATCTGGTGCAGCTCTGCATAGCAACCAATCAGCTTGCATTTTTTTTGTCAAAGATTAATTGAAGTTAGAAGCTGATTGGCTACCATGCACAGCTGTGCCAGATTTTGCACTCTCCAGTTTTATTGAATCAACCCCATTGTGTCTGTTCAGAGATCAACAGGATCTGACAGCATTATACAATATGCCGCGTTTACATGCCGCGTTTAGCCACGTTTGCCTTTTTTTTTCCAAATAGTCAAAAATGTATCTCAATTTAAAACACCTGCAAATGAGACATGGCTAAACACTGTGTTTACAAGATGTTACAGGCATTTAGTGTAACGACTACAAACAGAGTTGGGGGAGGGCCGATATGACAGGGTGGACTGGCCGTAGGTGATTGGCTAGTTAGTTTGGGAGGAGTGGCTGGTTGTGAGGGTCGGGGGGCGTCAGGAGTGGCTGGTGCGGAGGAAGTGACGTTTTTTGTCACTCCTCCATTTTCAACCTAGGAAGAAGCTGTCCACCCACCCTCCCTGGTTTTCGGGCTTGTGTTGCGGGCGTTTTTTTGGGTCCCTGTAAGACGGAAAAGTCAGGAAATTGGGGTAGGAAGGGTTGTACCCATACGTGGTATGGGGGTTATTGTGTACCTTCCGGTTGACGTGGGTTAACCAGGAAGGGGTTAAAAAGTGTTAGGTCACTGAGGACCGTTATGCTGCCTCCGAGTCGGTGTCTCGCGACTGAGGCCTAGGTAACAATAAAGAAAGCCCCATAGTAAGGGGAACCCAGGCGGAGGGGCCACATGACTGTGGGAACACTGTGCGGTGCACACACAGGATAGGGAAGTGAGGTATTAGGGGTGGGGTTACCTAGCACGAGGAGGGTTAGGTAAAAGTAGTGGGTTATTTTTGTGTTTCAGGTGGACGTTGGCATTGGTCTGGGGTTCCTGAGGGTTGGGTGGTGGTTGGTATATATATATATATATATGGGATGTATATACCTGAGATGGTTGGTAGAAGTTGGGGCCTGTCATGGGATGGGCACCTTCCCTATCTAGTTAGGTGGGGGCTATTGGTCAATCGTGCTGAAGAGTGAAATGAAGGAGGAAGTAATTGTCTTGTGAGCTGATTGGAGCGGCTAGAGACCAGGATGCTTCCTGATGGAGTACAGCCGATTACCTAGCACTTTTTCTTTCCCTTCTCTCAGGAACCCCTTGTTTACAGCAGTTTTGTATAATTGTTGTGTTTGGGTTAATTTATTCTATTTTTGGTAAATTTATATATGAAGTTTTATAAAGATATATATATTTATAAATGGTATTTTATTAAAGTTATTTTAATATTTACCTTTTGGTATTAAACAGAGCTTTTTTTCTTAGAAAATAGGTGCAGGAACTCAACCAAGACCTATTCAGATTTCACAAACAGTAAAAGGGTCTTAAAGGGGCATTAAATACCAGAATTGCATTACATACAGAGTGCAGAGTTCAGGGGGCTACACACAGAGTTCAGAATTGTCACTTGGAAACACAGAAACCAGACTTCTGTGTTTACAAGTGATTGTGGTGAACAGGCACCAAAGGGTCTAAGCCAGGGGTGGTGGAACTGAGTTCCACCAAGTTCTCCCTGAAAAAAAAAACTGGTATTAAATAAAGGGGCCTTTAGTGGCCATTTAATCCAGAAAGTGTTGCGTGGTTTATATAGGGGGTTAAGAGGTTTTGAGGTTTATTATTGGTTTAAGTAGCAAAGACACTAGTAGTACACCAGTCATGGTTGTCCCAGTGTCCAATTTGAGAGGTGTGGTCTGCTGGACCACTAAGTGTTAATAATGTGTATATAGTTATGTAAAAGTTATTTAAAAAAGTTATTTATGTTAAATTTTTATATGGTTAAATAAAGAAGGCCGGAAGGCCAATTTTTTATTCCACTACATGGTCACTGGTATTATTGGGGGGGTGGGGAAAGGTATAGAGGGGTGGAATATATCACTAGGATCAGTCCTTCACATGTCATGACACACAGGAGAAAAGAGAGTGGGCAGAAGCATGAGAAAGTCAGCCGGCGAGACACAGTCACAGAGAGCAGAAAGATTACATCATCTTTCTGCTGCCCACCCTCACTCTGGGCACCCTGATGTAAGGGGAGGCTCTCTGGGGATCCTTATGTAAGGGGAGGCTCTCTGGGCACCCTAATGTAAGTAGGGGCTCTTTGGGGACCCTGATGTAAGTAGGGTCTCTCTGGGGACACTAATGCAAGTAGGGACTTTCTGGGGACCCTGATGTAAGTAGGGGCTCTCTGGGGACCCTGATGTAAGTAGGGGTTCTCTGGTGACACTAATGCAAGTAGGGGCTCTCTGGGGACCCTAATGTAAGGGGGGCTCTCTGGGGACCCTGATGTAAAGAAGGGGCTCTCTGGGGACCCTGATGCAAGGGCAGGTTCTCCGGGGACCCTGATGTAATGATAATATATATATATATATATATATATATATATATATATATATATATATATATATATATATATATATATACACACATGTAGCGTACTAGAAACAAACTTATCACCCTGCTGCCAGACCTCCATCTATCACTTCAGAGACAATGAACAGTCATTTGCGTTGTTTTGTTTTTGTTTATTGGGGGGTAGAACTTGGTTGTGGGAAAGAGGGATATGGGATGCCCATGGAACATGTTGCTTTGCCATTCTATTTAGTGAACATTGGCAAATTGATTTAGCCTTGAAGATCTAATGTACTTTTAACATTTCCAGTCTCTTTCCCTGCATAACACCAAGCAGACTATTGCTTCTCCTCCTCTGCTGTGCTTTTATTACCCAGCTGGGTAAAACAATAGAACTTGGCGAAGGGTAGAAAGATAGAGAGCAACAGATTCAGGTGTATGTAGATGGGAAACAGTCCTGCTTCCAACGACAATTTCTATTTCACCACTTTAGCCAAAGTGGGAACAGCTCATCTGGACAGGCCTCTCTCACCACCCTGGCAGCCAGAATGTCGCTCGAACGTGGGATTAAGTCTCTGCCACAGACTCTCTCAGTGAATGAGGAAAAGAATGGCGGTCCAGAATCCAACATCCAGCCTCTCAGTACCCGGTTTCCTTGGTCCCCAATGGATGGTCAGGCCCCTTTTGGAACACCAGCCTCTCTTGGCACTCCTCAAGCAGACTCTCCACTGGTCAGCTTCCTCCAACAGGACAGACAGCTCAGGACCTCCATAGATTGAGAACCCAGTCAATCACTGGGCCCCAGCGGCAGATCGTATGCTCCGGGCCAACGTGGTCCCGAAGCCAGGATCACTGCGTAGCATGCACACCTGGCCCGGAAGGCCATTTGCCCGGGTGTCATGGAATGGCTACCCTGAATGTGAGCGCCAAAATGAGAACCCAGAACGATGGCGTCTGCCAAATAAATACCCCTTCCCAGCATGCACAGCGAGGCAAACCTCCCCCTGATAGGCTGCCGAGAAACAAGTATCCAAACCCTTGACTCCACTGCTGTCACCTGTCGGCCTGCGGTGTGATTAGCACCCCAGAAACGACAGCATGAACCCACAGCACAGCCAAAGCTGAGGCAGAGGCTCCAAATTTAAACAGATTAACCCTGATCAGAGTCATTTAACTCTCTGACCCCCTCTAAATTTACACTACCACCGGTTTTGAAAAGTAACCAGGCACTACACAGTTACAAGTGCATTTTATATACATGTATATAGATCAGACCAAAATGAGGGACAAATGAGGAGGAATGAGGTACAGAGGGACATTATTCCAAATCAGGGACAGTCCCTCAAAATCAGGGACAGTTGGGAGCTACGCACTCCATCCATGACTGTGTAAAGATGTAGCTCCCTCCCAGTTCTCCTGGGCTCCTCCGTGATCGGCACCCCCCCCTCCCCAGATGACGATGGCCTCCAGCTTTTGCCTAATGCTCCATTCTCCATCTCTCCCGTCCGACAACTCCTCCCCAGTGGCATGTGACTTCAGCTTATATGGGAGGCCTGCCCCCTGCCAATACCAGTTGGGGATTGGTCAGGGCTCCTTACATGAGCTGCCTGCCACTCCAGTCCTAAGCCCTGACCCTCTTCCAGAACAATCTCCCTGGAAGCAGGGGAGGCGCTTCAGAACTAAAGCATAGATGGTCACAACGCCTGCTATACTAACCACTCCCTATCCCCAGATCAAAACAAGCAGGCCTAGCCTGAAGCATAGGCCTGTCTAAATTTACCTGAACTGACAGTTTCCCTAACAAAAAACCTACTCTAGCACCTACCTACGGTAGAGGTTGCTATGCACAAACACATGTATATTATCGCGTATGACTTTCTTTACTTCGCTGCTATAGGCTGCTATAGCGCCCAGAGGCGATTTACTTCGCATGTGCTGCGCTATATAAGTTCTTCATTCATTCATAGGCTCTAGCCCCAGATCTTTTGAAGACCTAGCAATGCCCCAGGCGAATGCGGTACAATTTGAACCATACAGAATAATTGGCACACTGTGGTGCAATTCCTCTTTAAATTGCATGGATTGTGTGTGACCTGGCACATAGTCTATTGCACTTTGTACTCTTCCTGCCTAGCAGCTATCCTCTCACTAATACAGCTGTTAACCAGTTCAGCACTGAAAGGGCTGCTGCAGTCAGTGTTTCTCGCACTCTCATTTTTAGCTAAGTGCATGGCTACAATTTCTACATAGTTTTTACCCAAGAAAGGGTTACCAAAAAAACATGGCTCTCGGCCAATACTTTCCGCTTGTTTGTTCTAAAATGCTTGGCATGATATCAATATTTTTACTGTGCTGAGACTCGTGATCTGTAAACTTATATAATTCAGCCACTCCTTATAAACTGTACATATAAGTTCTGACCTGCCCTGCATTCATATTCGTTTTGTCCTGTAAAAAAATGGAGACCGATTTTACCGACAAAGATACTTACCAAGACATATTTGATCCACATGCATATTGTAATATCTACTATGGACCGAAATCGGGACTTTTAGTGGTTGATGGATTTCTGGATTTTGCACTGAAGAAACTTTGTGAGACTTTTACTGTCCGTAAGTATTTCATTGCTACTATCTTACAAGAAAATTGACTTTATGTTGCTGATAAATGACATAATATTGTAGCAGAATTTCCAGCAATTAACTATTATCTGCACTCCAAAGGCTGGGATGTCATTCTGTAATCTAAATCAAAGGCAAAACTTTATAATGAAGGTTTTAATAATTTATAGATGACAGTTATAAAAAATAAAAAAAAAGATTAACCACCTCAGCCCCTGACCATTTTGCTGGTCAATGACCAGGCCACTTTTTGCGATTCGGCACTGCATCACTTTAACTGACAATTGCGCAGTCGTGCGACGTGGCCCCAAACAAAATTGGCTTCCTTTTTTTCCCGCAAATAGAGCTTTCTTTTGGTGGTATTTGATCACCTCTGCAGTTTTTATTTTTTTGCGCTATAAACAAAAATAGAGCGACAATTTTGAAAACAAATGAATATTTTTTACTTTTTGCTGTAAAAAAAAATCCCCCAAAAATATATGTAAAAAAAAAACGTTTTTTTCCTCAGTTTAGGCCGATACATATTCTTCTACATATTTTACGCAATCGCAATAAGCATTTATTGATTGGTTTGCACAAAAGTTATAGCGTTTACAAAATAGGGGATAGTTTTATGGCAATTATATTAATCATTTTTTTTACTAGTTATAGCGGCAATCAGTGATTTTTATCAGTACTGCGACATTATGGCGGACACTTCGGACACCTTTGACAGATTTTTGGGACCATTGGCATTTTTATAGCGATTAGTGCTATAAAAATGCATTGATTACTGTAAAAATGTCACTGACAGGGAAGGGGTTAACACTAGGGGGCAATGAAGGGGTTAATTATGTTCCCTAAGTGTGTTTTAACTGAAGGGAGGGATGGGACTGACTAGGGGAAATTACAGATCGCTGTTCATACATTGTATGAACAGACGATCAGTCATTTCTCCCCCTGACAGGACCGGGAGCTGTGTGTTTACACACACAGCTCCCGGTTCTCGCTCTGTAACAAGCGATCGCAGGTGCCCAGGGGTGATCGCGCCCGCCTGGTGCACGCGTCGGCACCAAGGGTGAGCAGCTCCTAATGGCTGAAATGCGAAATTACATAATATTATGTCATTTCGTGCAGCTGAGCCGACCTCCCGCCGTAAAACTGCGGCGGCTGGTCGGCTAGTGGTTAATAGGTAGCGACAGCAGTAAGGAAAATAAGTATACTATGATATGGAATCTATAAAGTAAAGAGAAAATTACAATAATACAAAGGGTTTGATTTACTAAAACTGGAGAGTGCACAATCTGGTGCAGCTCTGCATAGAAACCAATTAGCTTCCAGTTTTTTTTTTTATCAAAGCTTAATTGAAGTTAGAAGCTGATTGGCTACTATGCACAGCTGCACCAGATTTTGCACTCTCCAGTTTTAGTAAATCAAACCCATTGTATTATTGTAATTTTCTCTTTACTTTATAGATTCTATATCATAGTATACTAATTTTCCTTACTGCTGTCGCTACCTATTAACCACTAGCCGACCAGCCGTCGCAGTATTATACTGACAGCATTATACAATTGTTGCAGTTAAAACAGAGAAACATAAATGTTTTACTTGTCCAAGATTTGTTAATATTGCCCACTCTAAGCCCAGGTTCACATTGATGCGATTTGGCATGTGATTTGGCATGCGATTTTACATGTCAAATCACATACCAAATTGGCGGCTATTGCCAGCAAGGGCACTGTCTGAATCGCTGCAATGCCGACTTTGCGGCGCCGCACTGATTCCCAGAAGTAGTTTGTGTACTACTTTTGTTGAGTGCGATTTCAATAGACATCTGTGCAAGGATCCAAACAGATGTCTCTAAAATCGCCCCCTGACATGCGGGTAGGAAATCGTGTGTGTTCAGGTGTAATTGCATGATTACAATCCCGCAGCAGTGTGAACCTGGATTTTATGCACTTGATTTGACGTGTGTTGACAACACGTTGCATTGGTGTGCATGATTCTTTCACAGTATTTTCCCTTTAATCCATGTTGCAGTGCACTGCAATGCTTTGTAATGTGTTGTAATGTATTATGCTGCGTTTAACCACTTAAGACCCGGACCAATATGCAGGTTAGGGACCTGGCCCCTTTTTGCGTTTCGGCACTGCGTCGCTTTAACTGACAATTGCGCGGTCATGCGACGTGGCTCCCAAACCAAATTGGTGTCGTTTTTTCACACAAATAGAGCTTTCTTTTGGTGGTATTTGATCACCTATGCGGTTTTTATTTTTTGCGCTATAAACAAAAATAGAGCGACAATTTAAAAAAAAATGCAATATTTTTTACTCAGTTTAGGCCGATACGTATTCTTCTACGTATTTTTGGTAAAAATAAAATCACAATAAGCGTTTATTGATTGGTTTGCGCAAAAGTTATAGCGTTTACAAAATAGGGGATAGTTTTATGGTATTTTTATTAATATTTTTTTTTTACTAGTAATGGCGGCCTTCAGCGATTTTTTTCATGACTGCGACATTATGGTGGACACATCGGACACTTTTGACACATTTTTGGGACCATTGTCATTTTTCACAGTGAAAAGTGCTATAAAAATGCACTGTTACTGTGAAAATTACAATGGCAGTGAAGGGGTTAACCACTAGGGGGCGCTAAAGGGGTTAAGTGTGCCCTAAGGGAGTGATTCTTACTGTAGGGGGCTTGGCTGGACTTGTGACGTCACTGATTGTCGTTCCCTATAACACCGGCGGCGATCGGGCCCGCGGGTCCTGCGGGTCCTGCGGGTGCAGTCACGGAGCTTCGGACTGGGTCGCGAGCACGTCGGCGGCGGGTCGCGTAACCCAGGGCTGGTGACTTAAAGGGCAATGTACATGTACGTGCCTGTGCCCAGCCGTGCCATTCTGCCGACATATATCGGCGTTAGGCGGTCCTTAAGTGGTTAAACATACAAATTAACATGCTACATTTTCGACCAGCACACTTCAATACAGCCTGTTGTCTGGACTAATACGATTAGGGGGAGATGTACTAAAACTTGTGCACAAATAATCTGGTGCAGCTGTCCATAGTAACCAATCCGCTTCTAACTTTGACGTGTTCATTAACCACTTCAGCTTCAGAAGGATTTACCCCCTTAATGACCAGGCCATTTTTCACGATGGGGCACTGCGTTACTTTAACTGACAATTGCGCAGTCATGCAACTCTGTAAAATTGATGTCCTTTCTTTCCCACAAATAGAGCTTTCTTTTGGTGGTATTTGATCACCTCTGCAGTTTTTATTTTTTGCGCTATAAACAAAAAAAGACAGACAATTTTGAATTAAAAAAAAACAATATTTTTTTACTTTCTGCTATAATATATATATAAAACAAAAAAAAAATATTCATCAGTTTATGTCAGTATATATTCTTCTATATATTTTTGGTAAGAAAAAAAAAATGATAAGTGTATATTGATTTGGTTTGCGCAAAAGTTATAGCGTCTACAAAATAGGTGAAAAGATGTATGGCAATTTTATTATTATTCTTTTTTTACTAGTAATGGTGGTGATCTGCGATTTTTAATCACTGTGACATTGCGGCGGACAGATCGGACACCTAACTGACATTTGACACTTTTTTTGGGAACCAGTGACATTATTACAGTAATCAGTGCTAAAAATATGCGCTGTTATTGTACTAATGAAACTGGCAGGGAGGGGGTTAACAAACATCAGAGGCTATCAAGGGGTTAAATCTGTTCCCTTTTTGTGATTACTAACTGTATGGGGGACTGACTGGGGAAAAACAAAGATCCATCTTCCTGCTCAGCACGAAGAGAGAGCTTAGTGTCATCCCCCGACAGAACGGAGATCTGCCTTGTTTACTTCGACAGCTCCCCGTTCTGTCTCTGCAGGGAACGGTCGCAGGCGGCAGGCATCAAGTCTGCCGGACCCGCTGATTTGCTCCCCACGCTGGCCAATCGGAGCTATTTTGTAGACGCTATAACTTTTGCGCAAACCAATCATTATACGCTTATTGTGATTTTTATTAGCAAAAATAAGTACAAGAATACATATCTAAATTGAGATTTTTTTTTTTTTTTAAATGGGATATTTATTATAGTACAAGTTTTTTTTCACAATTGTCGCTCTTTTTTTGATTATAGTGCAAAAAAAAATAAAAAAAATCACAGAGATGATCAAATACCACCAAATGAAAGCTCTATTTGTCGGGAAAAAAGACCGCGCAATAGTCAGTTAAAGCGACACAGTGCCGAATCGCAAAACAATTGCCCGGTCATTGGGCAGCCAAATCTTCCGGGGCTGAAGTGGTTAATGAAATGACATATTGGTAGTGGAATGTGTTTACCAAATAAAAGATCACCACGTCTGCGCTAAAGCACAGGGAACTGTTCAGAAATACACATGGGGGTTGATTTACTAAAACTAGAGAGTTCAAAATCGAATGCAGCTGTGTATGATATCAATCTGCTTCTATATTCAGCTTGTTCTAGTAAAGCGGAGGTCCACCTGATTTTCTTTTTTAAAAGCCAGCGGCTACAAATACTGCAGCTGCTGACTAAAAGATGGACACTTAGGGTCCTTTCACACGGAGCGGACCACATTTCGGTCCGCTCCGTGTGTCCGTCAGCTCAGCGGGGGGGTCTCCGCTCAGCTGTCGGCGGACGGGGCGGTCCCCGCACACTGTGCAGGGACCGCCCTGTCTCTCCTCCGCTCTCCCCTATGGGGAGTCGGATGGAAACGGACCGTCTGTCCGTTTGCATCCGATCCATTTGGCCGGACAGAAGAAAAATAGGGCATTCTTCCGTCCGCAAAAACGGATGCGGATCTAGCGGACGTTAGAGGATGCATCATCTGCTAACGGATCCGCTCCCATAGGTGTTCATTACAAGTCCGTAAACGGACTTGTAATGAACGGACGAGCGGAGAGGACGTGTCAAAGGACCCTTACCTGTCCAGTGCGCCAGTGATGTCGGCAGCCGAGGCCGAGCAATCACTCGTCTCTTGGCTGCCCCCCCGCCATCCTCGGTGAGGGAATCAGGAAGTGAAGCATCTCATTTCACTGCCCGTTTCCCTACTGCGCATGCACGAGTGGCGCGGCTCATCCTCACTGCCCCCCCGCAAATACCTGTAGATACTGTTAATACTCTGAGGCCTCGTACACACGACCGAGGAACTCGTCAGAAAAGACACATCGTTTTCCTTGACAAGTTCCTTGTCAGGCTTGTCGAGAAACTTGACAAGCTATCTTTGCGTACACACTGCAAAGACCAAATCTCATCGTTCTCAAACGCGGTGACGTACAACACATACGACGGCGGGGGAAGTTCGGTTCCACTGGCACAACCCTTGGGGCTGCTTTTGCTAATCTCATGTTACTGCGTGTTAAGTAAAAGTTTTGTGAGAGACGATTTGCGCTTTTCAGTCTGTTACAGCGTGACGAATGTGCTATCTCCATTACAAATACAACTTTTACCGAAGGTGCACGGGTTTCTAAGCATACACACCAACGTGTTTCTTGTGGAAAACCAGCCCGACGAGGAACACGGCGACTCCCGTCGAGAAAAAAGAGAACTTGCTCTCTTTTTTCCTCGTCGAGTTCCTCGACAGTTTTCTCGATGAAAAGCATACACACAACCGTTTTCCTCGGCAAAAAAGCTCTGCCACCAAGTTTCTTGATGGATTCTGTCGAGGAAACCAGTCGTGTGTTTGAGGCCTTAGACAGGTATCTGCACCCCTTCCCTCTGAAAGGTGCCAAATGTGACACTGGAGGGGGGGTTCCAAAAAGTGGAAGTTCAATCCCATAGCTGTCATGCAGCATACAAACCTGCTGGCTTGGTAATTAGGGTGACCACATTTCCAAACTACCATTCAGGGACACCCTCCCTTCCCAAAAATCAGCTTGTGCTGTAACGAATCACAGCACAGTGATTGAACACAAGAGGCGGGATTTAATTTTTCTACAATCATAAGCAGGGGGCGGGAATTGTGCTCCTCCCATCTTTTCCAGCCAGGACAAGTACTGTCAGTAAGTAAAGCGGTGATGTGGCAGCTTTTTTGGGGGCATCAGATTGGCCCGGGGGGTAACTGTGTCAATTTCATTCCGGGTCACTGTATTGTCCTGGAATGAAGGTGCCCGGGACAGACCTGCAAAATGTGGGACTGTCCCTGGCAATCCGGGACACGTGGTCACTGGTCACACTATTGGTAATTGCATAGGTATCCAGATTAAGGCTTTTCTACCCTATTCAGACTGGGTTTATTCTTAACACTGAATGACAAAAAAAAAAACAAGAAGAAAAAAAACACTTCTTTCTCACATTCTGATACCCGGCAACACCAATCTAGGTAAAGAGTATCTGACGGAGACTCTTTACCACGTGATCAGCCGTGTCCAATCACGGCTGATCACAATGTAAACAGTCAGACGTGAGTAGAGGAGAGCCGATCGGCTGCTCCTCTGACAGGGGGGGGGGGGGTTTGTGGTGATCGATTATCAGCACAGTCACTTTAACGCAATCAAACGTTTTCATTCTTTTTGAAAATGCACTATCATATATCATTACTATATTTCAAAATATTGGAAGTGAAATTAATCAATTTAAATGTGTTTTTATTTCTCTAAAAGGAGGTATCAAGGGAAAAACTTTAATTGACATTGGACATGGACCTACCACTTATCAGGACCTCTCAGCTTGCGAAGCTTTCGAAGAGATCATTGGAGCAGACTATACTGATCGCAATAGAGAGTACTATGAACGGAGCCTTAGAAATGAGCCGGGAACATTTGACTGGACAGGAGCTATACAAAGAGTCTGTGACCTGGAAGGAAAGGGGTATGATTAAACTATTTGGTTAAAGTGATTGTATAATGTACAAGGAACCTGTGCGTATATCCAGGTCTATAGAGCAGACACAACCAAGTACCTGTTCCTTGGTTCAAAATGTGATGGTGGGTATCCCCAAAACATCAGAACTAGTCATTTATTGACCATGCAGCCTTCAGGTCAATAACTTTCCAACGTCCTCTTTGCCAAAAAAAGTGTAGGGACAGGAGGAGGTCAGCGTATTGTCAACCAAGAAGTGATGAATAATCAATCACACTGCTGCTTGGCTACCCATTATTGTGCAGATTATATAAGTACAGTGCCTTGAAAAAATATCCATACCGCTTGAATTTTTCCACATTTTGTCATGTTACAACTAAAAATGTAAATGTATTTTATTGGGATTTTATGTGATAGACCAACACAAAGTGGCACATAATTTAGAAGTCAAAGAAAAATGATAAATGGTTTTCATTTTTTTTTTACAAATAAATATGTGAAAAGTGTGGCGTGCATTTGTATTCAGTCCCCTTTACTCTGATACCCCTAACTTAAAGGAGTTGTAAAGGAAAAAAATGTTTTGCCTAAAATTAATGTCTGCAAGGTAGACAGACAGAATAGTGTAATGATTCTGTTAACAAACAAGTAAATACCTATTAACCACTTGGTTACTGCCCCACGTCAAAAGACGTCATGTTTTTAAAGATGGATATCTCAGTAACGGCAGCAGCTGCTGCCACAACCGAGGTACCCATCTTTAGTGCCAACGGTCCTGGAAACGATAACGGTGGTCTCCGCGGCGGATTCGCCGCAAGATCGCCGTTATCGGTGGCGGGAGAGGCCCCCCCTCCCGCCGCCCTCCGCCGCTTATCGGAGCCGTCGGTAGCGGCGGAGGCGATCGGGTCCGTTCGGCAGCTGTGTTGGGATGCGAGTGAGGGAAAAATCGCCCCACTCATCCCCATAGCTCTGCTGGGCGGCAGTCCCGCCCAGCGTCTTAAAGAAACATTATTTTTTCTGTCTTTTAAAAAAATGACAGTTTATTTATTTTTTATTTTTTTGCAAGTCTAAATATGAGATGTGAGGTCTTTTTGACCCCAGATCTCATATTTAAGAGGACCTGTCATGCTTTTTTCTATTACAAGGGATGTTTACATTCCTTGTAATAGGAATAAAAGTGATAATTTTTTAATTTTTTATTTCAGTGTAAAAAATTATAAACGAAATAAAAATAAATAAGAAAACAAAAAAAATATGTTTTAAAACGCCCCGTCCCGACGAGCTCGCGCACAGAAGCGAATCGTTAGAGCGAGAGCATTAATTCTAGCCCTAGACCTCCTCTGTCACTCAAAAAATGCAACCTGTATAATTTTTTAAACGTCGCCTATCAAGATTTTTAAGGGTAAATATTTGACGCCATGCCACGAGCGGGTGCAATTTTTAAGTGTGACATGTTGGGTATCATTTTACTCGGCGTAACATTATCTTTCACAATATATAAAGAAATTGGGCAAAATTTATTGTTGTCTTATTTTTTAATTCAAAGAATTGTTTTTTTTTCCAAAAAAAGTGCGCTTGTAAAACCGCTGCGCAAATACGGTGTGACAAAAAGTATTGCAATGACTGCCATTTTATTCTCTAGGGTGTTAGAAAAAATATATAAATAATGTTTGGGGGTTTTAAGTAATTTTCTAGCAAAAAAAAAACTGTTTTAATCTTGTAAACACCGAATCTGAAAAACAGGCTCGGGGCTCAAGTGGTTTAATTCCTTCATCTGTATCACCTCCGGCATTCTAGTTTCTGTTCTTTTATTCACTTCCTGGTTTGCATCACTTGTTCATGTAAGAACTACATTTCCCACTATGAATTGCGGCACGTCCAGTAATTCACACCTCCTTGAAGTCTCTAACACGTAGAGAGCATCCTACCACACAGATGTAGTTCCCAGGCGGGGGCGAGAACGTCACTGACCACCGCAGTAAAGTCTCCCTTCACGGTGATCAGTAAAATCAGATCAGCAGGAAGTAAACAGAACAGAGAAGAAACAGAGTAACTTCTGAGCAAAAAAGAAAAATGAGGAAGTGAAAAGAGGAATGTCTGCAGGTAAAGGATGCTTATTATGAAAGAAAAAAAATTCCTTTACAACCCCTTTAAATCTAGTGGAACCAATGGTTCTTTCTGCCTGGAAACTGGAGATTGTCCATAGCAACCAAAAGTGTCCCTTTACACCAAAAGTGCTTTTAGAGCAGCTAGAAAACAGCGATAACAAATTAGAATCACTTGAAGAATTGGGCGATAGCGATTTGTGGGGAAATTCGTCATCAAACAATAAAAGTAATGACAGCGAATTTTAGTGTTTTTGATTTGATTACATTATTGAATAATTTTTATTGTAATTACATTATTATTTGTTATAATTATTTATAGTTAAGTATATTATAATTTATGATTTTGTGTTCCAAACTGGGATGTCTACTAGACTCTTGTTTGGACAGATTTAAGTGAGTTATTTCTAAGAATTACAGGCCTACAATATAAAATGCCAAATTTCCATGCAAAATAATGGTACTGCTTTCAGCACCTAAAATCTGACATAATCATACCGCCAGGGAGCTTAAGCTCTGGAGCAACTACACTTGCAGAGTGCAATTACACTATGCAAAGTACACAGTCCTATTTTCCTTTAGTAAATTAGCCAAAATTTTTTCACATAAGTGGCAAACCATTTTGTATTAAAAATGCTTACCAGTCTACTAGCTGTCGAGGTAGTCTCTTGGTTGAGATAATCATGGCAAAGGTAGAGCAGATTAAAGGACAATTGCACCCTGGCTTAACATACGAGTTGGCAAGAAGCAAGTACAGTAAAACCTTGGAATGCAAGCATAATTTGTTACAGAGACATGCTTGTAATCCAAAGCACTTGTATATCAAAGCAAATTTTCCCATAAGGAATAATGGAAACTAAAATGATTAGTTTAACAACCAAATTATTTATTCATAAGTGCTTCCGTTTATATTCCATATAAAAACATTATAGAAATGTGATAGGTTGTGTAACTATAAAATGTCCATCCAAAGGGGATTGGAAGCAAAATGCAGGAGCTACAGAGTATAAAAGAGAAAAGAGGCGCCTCTAAGGCCGCGTACACACAATCGGTCCAACCAGACGAACCGTTTTCATCGGTTCACCGCTGAAGTGGCCTGATGGTCTGATGTGTGTACACACCATCAGTTCAAAAACTGATTGGGTCAGAACGCGGTGACGTAAAACACAACGCTGTACTGAAAAAACGAAGTTCAATGCTTCCAAGCATGCGTCGACTTGATTCTGAGCATGCAGGGTTTTTTGAACCGATGCTTTTGCGTACTAACGATCGGTTTGGACCGATGGTCAGGCGTCCATTAGTCCGATTTTAAAGCAAGTTTTAAAACTTTGGTCCGAAGGACGACAGACCGATGGGCCATACACATGGGGCCAGATTCTCAGAGGCGTTATGACGGAGTATCTCAGATACCCCGTCGTATCGCCTTTTTTTTGTCCTCGTATCTATGCGAGTGATGCTTAGCATCACTTTTGCATAGATACGCTTCTACATCCGACAAGTGTAAAAGCATTACACTTTCGGATCGTAGGTGTAATGACAACTCCGGCCACTAGGTGGCCTTCACGTTGTTTTTTTCATTTGCATATGCAAATGAGGCTAGTACGGCGATTCCCGAACGCTTTTACGCCGCCCCGTCGTGGCGTACGTCGTTTACGGACTTCTATGTGGAGTAACCTTACGAAGTTCCGTCGGATGCCGTCGGGTGCCGTCGGACGCCATGTTAAGTATGGCGTCGGGTCAGCGTCGGCTTTTTCCGTCGCTTACGTCGTTTTACTAACTCGTTCGCGAATAGGGACTTGCGTAAATGACGCTCACGTAGTTTTGACGTCGGTTTCAACGACGCTTCCCGACGTGAGCTGGAGCATGCGCACTGGGCTTTTTCCCCGGCCGGCGCATGCGCAGTTCGTTCGACGCGGGGGCGCGCTTAATTTAAATATAAGCCGCCCCATTTGAATTGCGCGGGTTTACGCTTGGCGATTTACGAGACGCCGTCGAAAACTACGGAGCAAGTGCTTTGAGAATAAAGCACTTGCTCTAGTACGCAGCGGCGGCGTAGTGTAAATGGCTTACGCTACGCCGCCGAAAATATATGAGAATCTGGCCCACGGTCGGTTTGGACCGATGAACTGGACTTCAGTCCATTCTCATCGGTTTGAACCGATCGTGTGTACGCGGCCTAAGTCTAGCAAATGTTGTATCATCATTAAATGTAACCATATTGCTACACTTATAGGTGTCTCTCTCCTCTTTTCTACACAGTTGTGACATGACGTTACTTGTATATCAAGACATCGCTTGTATATCAAATCTATTTTTTTTTTTTCATTTTGCTTGTCTTGCAAAACATTCTCAAACCAAGTTAATCTCAAACCAACGTTTTACTGTACTCTTCATGTTAGAACCTTGCATTTCATGATGATCTAAATAAAATGTTTCATTATTTTTTAGAATGACGGTAGAGGAGAAGAAAAAGAAGCTCCAAAAAACAGTGAAGAAAACCATAAAGTGTGACGTTTTGAAAAGCAACCCAATGGAACCATTGATTCTGCCCAAGGTTGACTGTGTCCTTACTTTTGGATGCTTAGAGTGTGCTTGCAGTGACCTCGATACCTACCGCAGAGTACTTAAAAATGTTGCATCTTTGATAAAAATAGGAGGGCACCTGATTGTAAGTGAAATTCTTAACTGTAGCTCTTACCTACTTGGAGGCAAGAGGTTCTCCTGTTTGGTGTTGACAGAGGAGTTCATGAGAAGTGCTATTGCTGAGGCAGGATTTTCCATTGTGGATTTGGAAGTCATCCCTAGAAAGTATAATAAAGAGCAATATGAGCTCTGTAACCATGATTCCAGCTTGATTGTGCTTGCACGAAAAGAGCGAGATGTTTAGGATAAATTTGAGAAGGTATGGGAAATTTGTCACTCACTTATTACTACAGTTACCAATTTGTAGAAAGCACAATATAAAATATACCAATAATAAACATCATAAAGAATGTCTTGTATAATTCCATAGGATATGCAATCGTGTAAAGAAGACATTCGATCTGCAGTTCATAATGATCAATTATACAGTATAACCTCTATGAAAATCATATATTTCAAGGAAAATACCTTTCTCCCACGGAAAGCAGTCTTCCAATTCATTCATTTATTCGTTTTACATGTCCCAAGAAATCCAAAAGAAAAACTCTATTTTCAATAAAAAAAAAAAATGAATAAAGCAAATACTGCACTAGCCATTTTGTAATTTTGTAATTTAATGTTATTATATATTACCTTTCCATTTTAATCAACTGTAGGAGATTCAATGCAGTATGGCTACCTGTAGGCATTCTGTACACCCTGGTGTACAGAACATGCCCAGAAATGTAATTTCTTACTTCTGTTGATTGGCTTACTGATTTTCTTGTAGTCTGCATTCAGGGCTTGACAAATTTGCTTTGAATCTAGGAGTTCCGCCCGTCGAGGTTCCCTGCCGGCCGTCGAAATCGGCGACCCGCCCGTCGGGAATGGCAACCAGCCATTCTTCCAGGCGGGCCGTCGAGGAAATAGAGAGCGTGCTCTCTATTTCTGCTCGACGGGCTTCCCGACGGGAAGCTCGCCGAGACCGTACACACGGCCGAGGTCCTCGCTGGAATGCACATTCCAGCGAGGTTCTCGCTGGTTTTCAGCGAGAACCTCGGCCGTGTGTACGCCGCCTGAGGCGCCATTTTTTTTTTGTATGACTCTGTGATGAGCACCAGTGTCATTACTAGGGTTGGTATCACCCCCCTCTCTCATTAAAGACCCACCCACTAAGTACAGACCCCCCTCCCACAGTATAGACCCCCCTCACTAAATACAGACCCTGCTCCCGCAGTATAGATCCCTCTCACTGAATACAGACACTGATCAAAGCCCAGGCGCCAGGGTGAAATTTCTAGTCGCATTGGCGACCTGGCGCCTGGGATTTGTCGAGCCCTGTCTGCATTAATATATAAGTATATACAATTTTTGGCATCTCCTGCAGTATGAACTTTATTCTTAGGCCTCGTACACACGACCGAGAATCTCGTTGCAAAAGAAATGTTGATTTTCTCAACGAGATTCTTGTCAAGCTTGACGAGATTCTTGTCAAGCTTGACGAGATTCTTCTCAAGCTTGACGAGATTCTTCTCAAGCTTGACGAGATTCTTCTCAAGCTTGACGAGATTCTTCTCAAGCTTTCCTTGCATACACACTGTCAAGACAAAATCTCGTCGTTCTTAAATGTGGTGACGTACAACACGTACGACAGGACTATAAAGGGGAAGTTCGAATCCACTGTCGCCACCCTTGGGGCTGCTTTTGCTAATCTTGTAATACCACGTGTTAGTAAATGTTTGGTGAGCGACGATTCGCGCTTTTCAGTCTGTTACAGCGTGACGAATGTGCTATCTCCATTACGAACGCTACCTTTACCGAAGGTGCGCTCCCGTCTCATACTTTTTTCTGAGCATGCGCAGGCTTCTAAGCATACACACGAACGTGTTTCTCATCCTAAACCAGCCCAACGAAAAACACGACGAGAAAATTGAGCCACTCGACGAGAAAAAAGAGAATTTGTTCTCTTTTTTTCTCGTTGAGATCCACAACAGTTTTCTCGACAAAAAACATACAAACGAAAGTGCCAGCAGTTTTCTTGATGGTTTTTGCAGAGAAAACCGGTCGTGTATACGAGGCTTGAGTGAAAAACTGTTCGAAATGTCACTTTTTCCCGTGACATACGTCCTTAGACCCTGTGGGAGAGATTTACTAAACCTGGTTCACTCAGAATCTGGTGAAGCTGTGCATGGTTGCCAAAAAAAATTGTCTGCCTGGAGTTAGAATCTAAGGGGCACTGTTAAATACAATTAGATGAAGACTGTGAACAGACCATAAAACTAATCAAGTACAGTTAATTGCAGTTGCTTAAACTACAGGTGTAGCTAGTTTTTTTTATAAAGATTTATTGCTGACTTGGTGGTGTGGGTGGGTTTGTTTAGTTTTCTAAGAAATAAGTGGAGCAAAACATGCATTGTATAAATTACATGTAGCTTTATTGTCTGTTTTTTTTGTTGAGTATTATGCATCTTGTCCTGTAACTTCATAGGTGCAATTAGTACAAGGACATACCAAATTCAATAACATCACAATTTATTGAAGTTACAAGGGTACATAAAAACACTATTATACAATACATGAACAGCTTTATGGTCATTCAAGACGTGTTATTTTAGCTCCCACATCTTAATCCTACATGTTTCGCCGAATGGCTTACTCAGGGACAAATGTGCTCTTACTCTATCACTGCTGTCAGGCTCCCTGGATTTCCACAAAATGGCCACCACCATGTGGGTCCTCATATACCCCTCCCCATCCTGCTGCAGCGTATGACGTCACAGCATGATGAGGGTAAAAAGGGGGAGGGGGATAAGCATGCAGAGCCGTCCCAGGTCAACATCCACATTGTAACTGCCAAATCTGCAATTCACGCCAGCATATGGGGGCACCTCCCACAGTCCGAACCGCCCACAGGGCAGATCCAAATACCGGGGAAGTGTCCCCAGCCCCGGCAATGATCATAAAGCAGAAGGCAGTGACACCAGGGGGACACCCTGCACAGACAAAGCCCTACAAAGCATAAATCCCTCCAGTGTGGGTGCACACAGGGGCCACCCCTTGAAACGATGGGGTGGGGGAAACAACAATGGCCCAAATGGGCACCCTTGGGCGTCCATACGGGGACACATTGGCCAAAGGGCAGTTCTAACATCCAGGCCAATTAGGCTAATTAGGACAAGACTCCTATGAAAAAAGGGTTAGAAAAATATATATATTAAAAGAGAAGAAAGGGGGGAAAGTAAACACCTACCAGAATGAAGGGTATGTAGAGGAGCTCTGAGGCAGGGTGATGCGGGGTCACCATGAGGTTTTTTGGTAAAAAAAATAGAAAAATAGAAAGAAGGGAAAAAGAAAAAAACCTACCAGAATGAATGATATATGAATTTCAAACCCTATTGTACCGTAATTATATTACAACAAAAACATTTGGCACCTATAATGTCCCTTCCCCCCTACTCTGTATTCTCTATACCTTTACGGGGATGTTGGAGCTTTAACACAGTATTTTTAAATTCTGGAGTTGATCACTTAACTACATATAGACTTGTTCTGTAACTGTATGCTTTTACATAAAAATGATACCACACACAGCTTGTATTATTTTATTTATATACTATATAGTCATATGTTTAATGGCAATAATTTACTATTTTCTGAACTGTGGAACACTGCAACCTACTGTGTATCCCATAGTTTGTAGACGCTATAACTTTTGCGCAAACCAATCAATATAAGCTTACCGGGATTTTTTTTACCAAAAATATGTAGAATGCATATTGGCCTAAATTGATGCAGAAATTAGATTTTATACTTTTTTTTTTTTTAATTGAGAATGTTTTTACTTGTTGGTATTTATTTATAAGATAAAGGGAAAACCGCCGCTCCAGACGACACTCTATAGTGGTGAGTAAAGTTCAAAAACCCAAATGGGTGCAGGCAATGTGTGGTGCAATATAAGGAAAGAAAAATGGACAGCCGCACTCCAATGGATGAAAAGACTTAAAAATAGTGCCTGTTTATTCCAGTCAAAAAAATAAAACAGCAAAAACACCAAACAGTGGGGTAACAAAAGCTGACGCATTTCACATCGACAACCGTCATGAGCTATGACTAAGCATCGGTTGTCGATGTGAAACGCGTCAGCTTTTGTTACCCCACTGTTTGCTGTTTTTGCTGTTTTAGTTTTTTGACTGGAATAAACAGGCACTATTTTTAAGTCTTTTCATCCATTGGAGTGCGGCTGTCCATTTTTCTTTCCTTATATTGGTATTTATTTATAGCACACAAAAATAAAAACTGCAAATGTGATCAATAACCACCAAAAGAAAGCTCTATTTGTGGGGAAAAGAATGACATAAATTTTATTTGGATACAACGTCACAGAACTGCGCAATTGTCAGCTAAAGCAGCGCAGTGCCATATTGCAAAAAATAGCCTGGTCAGGAAGTGGGTAAAACTTTCCGGAGCTGAAGTGGGCCTGGTACGGGTTTGGGGGGGAGGGGGGGACTCCATGTAGTTTTTTATCTTAATTCTGTTATAGGGTTGCCCTTAACCACTTCAATACACTGTATTTAGGACCAGATTATGAACATCATAGGCCTGGTGCTGAGGATTTTGGTCGGGCCTTTTATAAATAATAAATAAATAGGGAGGATGAGAGAGAGAGAGAGAAAGGGGGTGAGCGAGGGGTGAGGGGTAAGGAAGGGAGGATGAGAGAGAGTAAGGGGGATGAGAGAGAGAAAGAGGATGCACATGAGCATGTGTGGACACAACGACATCAACACAGCCCGGCCAAGGCACAGAACTCAGAAGGAAGACCGGGTAGAGATGGAAGTGCCCGGGCCCTACTGGATTGATCACAGCACAGCACAGGAGGACTCAGTCTGACAATTTATGTGTACCCTAATATGCTTATATGCTGTGCATAAACTACCTCAGGGTCTCTAAAAAGTAGTAATGTTAGCAAAGTTTACTACCACTTTAATGTAGCGCCTATGTGCTATATAGTACTGGTGCTATCTAAATTTATGTGTAGATCAGAGTGTAGTTAAACTCTGATCCTGATTGTTAGAGCAATTATGCGGTCCCTGTCTCAGCTTGGCTGTGCTGTGAGTCCATTCTGCTGTATTGGGGTGTTCTTCCAGCCCCGGTGCTGCAGGTGGCAGCAGTGGAGTCAAGGTTTGGGTGCTCTTTCTCAGCAGCCAATCACTGGGGTTTGCCCTCGCTGTGCATGCTGGGAGGGGTATTTATGGGGCAGACGCCATTGGTTCTGGGTCTTCTTCGTCGAGTGTGGCACCCACCTTTAGGGTGGCCACATCACAACGCCCCGGCGTTATGGTCTACTCGGCGGGGGCGTGCGTGCCATGCAGTGTTCCTGGTTCCGGGGCCATGCTGGCCCGGAGCATCTGAACCAGGGATGGGGATCCAGTGAGCGACTGGGTTCCCTCTTTTGAAGATCCCAAGCTGTGTGCTGTTTGGTGGGGGAATTGCCATGAGTAGCGCCATTGAGAGGTTGGAGGTCCAATAGGGCTTGGATGAAACCACCGGGGATCACAGGTAGCTGGACACTGCAGGACTGATCACCTGTCAGTCGGTACCTGAGCGACAAGCTGAAGGAGATCCAGACGTAACTCAATTAAGGAGGTATATCTCCAGGATTTCAACCCAAAGGGAACCTGTGGCAGAGGTATCTTCTAAGGCTCATTGAGAGCGGTCTGTGGCAGAGACTTTCTCCCAAGTTTAAATTCACCAAGGAGGGTCTGTGGCAGAGACTTGTTCCTATAATTGTCCGAGTGATACTCCGGCTGCCAGGTCAGTGAGAGAGGCCTGTCCGGGTACACTAAACCCATTCCGGCGGGAGTGGTGCTAAGAAGTGTTAGGTTTGAGAGCAGGACTGTTTCCTATCATTACGCCTGAATCTGCTATTCTTCTATCTTCTTCAACTTTACTTTCCTCACCACAAGCTGGGTAATAAAGAGCACAGCAAAGAGCACCTGTCCTTTTACTTCTACTAGATGTACTATACATCAATTACCCCTAGGAATTTTGGAGGAGCCAAGAGGTAACACGCCGCTCAAAAATCCAGCAGCTCCTCCGGGGGTAGTGCTACATTAATATCACCGGATTCCAGGAGCCTCTCATGGGGCCCCCTACTGACCCGGTGGCCCTTGGGAAGTGCCTAAGTGCATAGTTGCCAACATTTCAAAAATATTTATTGGGACACTTTTTATTTACAAGTGCTATATTTAGAGTAGCTGAGGTCCCCTATGTTCCTCTATACATCACAGAAGTAATCACAAAAAAGTACTAATAATGGGGCAGAACAAATATGAGGACTGAGAAGTAGTGTTGAGCAGAATATGCCATATTCGAATTCGCGATATATCTCGAATATATAGTCGAATATTCGACAGATATTCGCTAAATACGAATATTCGTGATATATTTTCGAAATGAAATGATTGCGAATTTTCGCTATCGCGAATGCGAATGCGAATTGCGAATTGCGAATTGCGATTGCGAATATTCGAGAAATGTGGAATGGAGCACTCTGATTGGCACAGAATATTCGTGATATATTACAATATAAAATAATTGCGAATATTCGAGAAATGCGGAATGGAGCACTCTGATTGGCTCAGAATATTCGTGATATATTACAATACACAATAATTGCGAATATTCGGCAAATGCGGAAGGAGCACTCTGATTGGCTCAGAATATTCGTGATATATTACAATACACAATAATTGCGAATATTCGGCAAATGCAGAAGGAGCACTCTGATTGGCTCAGAATATTTGTGATATATTACAATACACAATAATTGCGAATATTCGAGAAATGCGGAAGGAGCACTCTGATTGGCTCAGAATATTCGTGATATATTACAATACACAATAATTGCGAATATTCGAGAAATGCGGAAGGAGCACTCTGATTGGCTCAGAATATTCGTGATATATTACAATACACAATAATTGCGAATATTCGAGAAATGCGGAATGGAGCACTCTGATTGGCTCAGAATATTCGTGATATATTACAATACAAAATAATTTCGAAATTTCGAGAAATGCGGAATGGAGTACTCTGATTGGCTCAGAATATTCGTGATATATTACAATACAAAATAATTTCGAAATTTCGAGAAATGCGGAATGGAGTACTCTGATTGGCTCAGAATATTCGTGATATATTACAATATAAAATAATCGCGCGATATCGCTATTTGCCGAATAATCGCATTGCGATTTTTCGGCAATATAAAATGAGCGCTGCAGCTACTCGGCCCAAGGTCTCTAATCATACCAGCAATGCTTTTAGACGTCGATGGGGATCTCTAGGATGTGATCTGTTCTAAAAAAAAATTTAAAACATTCGAATATTCGAAATAGCGAATATTCGCCGCGATATTCGCGATATTAGCGAATACTCGAATATGCAATATTCGTAGCGAATATTCGCAATGCGAATATTCGTGAGCAACACTACTGAGAAGATTTCCTTTAGTGTGCCCATTCTGAAGCTGGTAACATTGAGGATATTTAGTATAAGTTTGAAGGACAGTTTTTGTCGGTAAGAGGCATAGGGGAGGAGTATGGATGATATAAAAGTATGTAGTATGTGCAGGTGAGGGAGAGGCATGTGGAGGGTCTAACAGTGGGCACTATGTACAGGAGAGGAGTGTGGAGGGTATGACAGTGGGCACTATGTACAGGAGAGGAGTGTGGAGGGTATGACAGTGGGCACTATGTACAGGAGAGGAGTGTGGAGGGTATGACAGTGGGCACTATGTACAGGAGAGGAGTGTGGAAGATATGACAGTGGGCACTATGTACAGGAGAGGAGTGTGGAAGATATGACAGTGGGCACTATGTACAGGAGAGGAGTGTGGAGGGTATGACAGTGGGCACTATGTACAGGAGAGGAGTGTGGAGGATATGACAGTGGGCACTATGTACAGGAGAGGAGTGCGGAGGGTGTGGCAGAAGGCACTATGTACAGTAGAGGAGTGTGAAGGGTATGATAGTGGTCGGTATGCACAGCAGAGGAGTGTGGAAGGTATGACAGTGGGCACTATGTACAGGAGAGGAGTGTGTAGGGTATGACAGTGGGCAGTATGTACAGGAGAGAAGTGTGGAGGGTATGACAGTGAGCAGTTTACACAGGTGAGAAGTGTGGAGAGTATGACAGTGAGCAGTATGTACAGGTGAGGAGGATGAAGGAATCTGGAAAGGAAAAATGTAAAGATTTGTGTAAAGATGTTTAGGGACTGCGTAGTATGTATGGGCTAGCTGGTTTTACACAAGTCAATTAACTGACTTGAGTACAACCAGCCTGTCAGTTTTTTTTCCAAACAATCAGTGCTGCCAGAAATAGATAGCAACACTGATCATTGTATTCACTGGCAGAACCCAACAACACTGCAGAAGTGATTCCCCCATCCAAAGGTCAGCAGGTGAGCGGGCGTGTGGGGGACAGGCTGGGGAGAGATACCAGTCAGTCTCTGGGAAGGCCCTGGCTAGTATCAGAGCCAGATAGACACAGGTTACATACGCCACGATCGTTAGAGCGAGAGCAATAATTCTAGCACTAGACTTTCTCTGTAAGTCTAAACATGTAACCTGTAAAAAAAATGTAAAGCATCGCTTAGTATACTAAAAAAATTGTGTAAAAAACTTTAGTGTTTTTATTTTATGAATGAAACTTTCTTTCCAAAAAAAAAACACGCTTGAAAAATTGCTGTGCGACCACTGTATAACATAAAGAGTTACAAAGACCACCATTTTATTCTATAGGGTATCTGCTAACACAATATATATATAATGTTTGAGGGTTCTGAGTAATTTTCTAGCAAAACAAATGATGATTTTTACATGTAGGAGAGAAGAGTCAGAATCGGCCTGGGTGGCGAGGGGTTAATTGCTATAAGTAATATACAAATAATTATTATAAGCGCTGTGAGCTCATCCTCTCAGTCTGCTGCAGAGTAGTTCCACCCTCTTTGACAACTTTGCTGCATCCCCTGCAGATATGTCCCCTAATATCGTTTTGGCACCATCTATGTACTGCTATGCCTCTTGGGAGATGTTTGTTATCAATCTCAGGAGGCCCTGGGCCGTAGCATCGCGTGTTTTTAGAAACAAATAATTACGCAATGCAAGGCGGCGCCATTTTAAATGAGGGCAACAGGTGTGTTTTGCCATTACACTGACAGTTTTTACACTGAGTGGCTCTGTGCTTAGGGTTGCCACCTGTACGGGATTCCCCCGGACAGTACGGGTCTTGAATCATGTGCCCGGGTTTTGTACTGCCTGTAACCCAGGCACATCATTCAGCCCAGAACAGGGGCAGACCATCCAGACAGGGGGGACCATCAGCACACCTTTTACTGTGAAACAGCAGCAGCAGCATTGTAAAGAATACACTGTGCCTGCAGTGTGTGTTCGGGATTCAATGCTCCTTTCTGTCCCCCACTCCCTCCCTCCTTCCAGTCTCGTGCTGTGCGGGGTCCTTGTTATCCTGGACTCAACCACCCCGTGTGTTGAGAGACCTGGGAGGCGGAGCTCACTGTAGCTCCTGACAGCTGGCCAGAGGAGGGGCTGAGGTGAGTTGAAGTTTCTTAGGGTGGATAGAAGTTGCAAACTTTCAAGGAGATTTTTTCTTCAGGAGAAGAATC
Organism: Rana kukunoris; assembly: GCA_029574335.1. NCBI lineage: Eukaryota > Metazoa > Chordata > Amphibia > Anura > Ranidae > Rana > Rana kukunoris. Next base: position 122,399,945 of record CM056058.1, read on the forward strand.
TTGGAGGAGATAGTAAGTTTGAGTGTGGGGGGGAGGGGGGGTGAGATCTGCAGCCTGATCATATTTGACAGATCCATAGGCGGCTCTAGACTTTGTGAGGCCTTAGGCAAATCTTAGATATGAGGCCACATTCACGCCAAAAATGCGATAGAAATAAATTACATTTATATTAAGAGTCTTAAATCCTACGAACTTTGAATTTACAGTGTCTAGAATTGTCTCTAGCCAATTACTCTGTAATCGAATATCATTAAACATATATATATATATATATATATATATATATATATATATATATATATATATATTACCCACTCACTGATTGGTTGCTAGAGGTTACTGTGCATCATTACTGCTCATTCAGTGATTGCTAGAGGTTACTGCAGATGATTACCACTTACTGATTGGTTGCTAGAGGTTACTGCACATTATTACTGCTCAATGATTGGTTGCTATAGGTTACTTCTTATCACTCACTGTTAGGGTACAGTTGGTTGTATGACAAAATGCAGTTTGGGGTGATGTTGGCAGCATTGGTGTGAGAGGCAGAGATCATATCTCCCCTATAATAACTGGGGTAAGGTGATAAGATGCCAGAGGTGGGGTACAGGAGGGATGAGGATGATAATGACAGAAGGCATTGTGGTAGGATGTCAGAGGTGGGGTACAGGAGGGATGAGGATGATAATGACAGAAGGCATTGTGGTAGGATGTCAGAGGTGGGGTAGAGAGGGATGATGGGAATGTTGATGACAATGAGTGGGGTGGTTGGATGTCAGTAGAGGGGGATGATGATGACAGTGGGTGGGGTTGTAGTAAGCTGGCAGTGGGGTACAGAGGGGATAAAGAGAAGGATGATGATGGGGGTAGGGTGGTTGGATGCTAGAGGTGGAGTACAGGGGGTTGATGGGAATGTTGATGACAGGGGGTGGGGTGGTAGGATGCCAGGCACATGGGGATTATGATGAGGATGGAGATGATGATGACAGACGTTGGGATGCCAACCACAGGGAGATGATGATGACAGATGGTGGGATGCCAGGCACAGGGGGATGAGGATGGAGATTATGACAGATTGTGGGATTCCAGGCACAGGGGTATGATGATGACAGGTGGTGGGATGCCAGGCACAGGGGAATGATGAGGATGGATATGATGGTGACAGACAGTGGGATGCCAGACACAGGGAGATGCTGATGACAGATGGTGGAATGCCAGGCACAGGGGGATGATGAGGATGGAGGTGATGGTAACAGACGATGGGATGCCAGACACAGGGGGATGATGATGCCAGGTGGTGGGATGGCAGGCACAGGGGGACGAGGATGAAGATGATGACAGGTTGAAGGATTCCAGGCACAGGGGTATGATGATGACAGGTGGTGGGATGCCAGGCACAGGGGGGTGATGAGGATAGATATGATGGTGACAGGCGGTGGGATGCCAGGCACATGGAGATGATGATGACAGGTGGTGGGATTCTAGACACAGGGGGATGAGGATGGAAATGCTGGTGACAAGCGGTGGGATGCCAGGCAACGGGAGATGATGACAGGTGATGGGATTCCAGGCACAGTGGGATGAGGATAGAGATGATGATGACATGTGGTGGGATTCCAGGCACAGGGGGGTGATGAGGATGGAGATAATGACAGATGGCAGGATTCCAGGCACATGGGGATGAGGGTGACAGGTGGTGGGATGCCAGGCACAGGGGGGTGAGGATGAGGATGGAGGTGATGACGACAGGGGGTAGGATGCCAGGCCCAAGGGAATGAGGATGGAGATGATGACAGGTGGTGGGATTCCAGGCACAGGGGGATGAGGATGGAGATGATGGCAGGTGGTGGGATTCCAGGCACAGGGGAATAAGGATGGAGGTGATGACATGTGGCAGGTGGTGGGATGTCAGACACAGGGGGATGAGGATGGAGGTGATGGTGACAGGTGGTGGGATGCCAGGCACAGGGGGATGAGGATAGAGATTATGACAGGTTGTGGGATTCCAGGCACAGGGGCATGATGAGGATGGATATGATGGTGACAGACAGTGGGATGCCAGACACAGGGGTATGATGATGCCAGGTGGTGGGATGCCAGACACAGGGGTATGATGATGCCAGGGGGTAGGATGCCAGGCCCAAGGGAATGAGGATGGAGATGATGACAGGTGGTGGGATTCCAGGCACAGGGGGATGAGGATGGAGGTGATGGGATGCCATGTACAGGGGGATGAGGAGGGAGGTGATGTTGACAGGTGGTGGAATGCCAGGCACAGGGGGATGAGGATGGTGGTGATGGGATTCCAGGCACAGGGGGATGAGGAAGGAGTTGATGATGACAGGTGGTGGAATGCCAGGCACAGGGGGATGAGGATGGAGGTGATGGGATGCCAGGCACAGGGGAATGAGGAAGGAGGTGATGATGCCAGGCACAGGGGGATGAGGAAGGAGGTGATGATGCCAGGCACAGGGGGATGAGGAAGGAGGTGATGATGCCAGGCACAGGGGGATGAGGAAGGAGGTGATGATGCCAGGTACAGGGGGATGAGGAAGGAGGTGATGATGACAGGTACAGGAGGATGATGAAGGAGGTGATGATGACAGGTGGTGGGATGCCAGGCACAGGGGGATGAGGATGGAGGTGATGATGACAGGTAGTGGAATGCCAGACACAGGGGTATGAGGAAGGAGGTGATGATGACAGGTGATGGGATGCCAGGCACAGGGGTATGAGGATGGAGGTGATGGGATTCCGAGCACAGGGGGATGAGGAAGGAGGTGATGATGACAGGTGGTGGGATGCCAGGCACAGGGGGATGAGGATGGAGGTGATGATGACAGGTGGTGGGATGCCAGGCACAGGGGGATGAGGACGGAGGTGATGATGACAGGTGGTGGGATGCCAGGCACAGGGGGATGAGGACGGAGGTGATGATGTCAGGTGGTGGGATGCCAGGCACAGGGGGATGAGGATGGAGGTGATGGTGACAGGTGGTGGGATGCCAGGCACAGGGGGATGAGGATGGAGGTGATGATGACAGGTGGTGGGATGCCAGGCACAGGGGGATGAGGATGGAGGTGATGATGACAGGTGGTGGGATGCCAGGCACAGGGGGATGAGGATGGAGGTGATGATGACAGGTGGTGGGATGCCAGGCACAGGGGGATGGGGACGGAGGTGATGGTGACAGGTGGTGGGATGCCAGGCACAGGGGGATGAGGATGGAGGTGATGGTGACAGGTGGTGGGATGCCAGGCACAGGGGGATGAGGATGGAGGTGATGGTGACAGGTGGTGGGATGCCAGGCACAGTCAGGCACAGGCATCGTCAGTGCTCTGTGTATGTGTGAGGTCACAGGCATCTGGCAGCCGTGATTTTGGGGGAACCTTTGCTCAGGATACTGTTACTGTCGGTGTCGGGCTCTGGCAGACTGGCTCCTTGATGATTGTGCCAGGCGGCAGCACAACGCCAGCTCTGGCAGGTGACGTCCATCCTGGAAAGGAGATCAGGGTCCCTCAAGGAGTTTGTTCGACCGCTGCAACTGCGGCCATTATCTGAGCAGGAGTGTCAGGACACCCACTAACACACAGCACCTTTCTCTATCTGCAAAGTAGAGAGTGTCCTGACACTCCTGCTCGCCCCCTCAAGAGACTTTCTCCACACCAGGGAGAAAGCCTTGCATTACTGTGTGAAGTTACAGACAGAAGAACAGGAAGTGAGGATTTCTCAACAGAAATAAGGACATTTAAGCGCAAAATGGAAGGATGAAGTAAGTAATGGAGGACTGCTCTAAGGTAAAGAAAAATATTTAGGGGGAAAGAAATTACCTTTACAACCTCTTTAAGGGGTGGGTGCACAGGAAGTATTGTCACTTTGCCCTGAATGGACAGGTGACTGTGGCCCATTAAGTACATTATGAAAATACATTTAACTTTAACATGTTACTGTTAATAGGCAGTCAGATTAAATTACTGGTTACTATTATTTAAGGGTTCTTCCTTGCTAAATATAAACTTAACTCCCCTTATTGCTGTACAGAGCCTCAATTGTGTAAGAAACACATTATTTAGCAATATATTAAAGGAGGGGAAAAGTCCACCTGGCCAGCTAGAAGCATAAAAGTTGGCAGCTAACATAGGGACCAAAGACACTGTTCAGGTTAAAAGATTAAACTCAGCTCGACTCTGAATATTTCCCTTACTGCAGAAATGTAAGTAACTTTGGAATAAATGGCAACTGTCTTGAATCCCCTTATATGACTTTATACGATTTTTAGAATAATACACAATGGGGTTGATTTACTAAAACTTGAGAGTGCAAAATCTAGTGCAGCTGTGCATTGTAGCCTATCAGCATTTAATGTCAGCTAAGCTTTGATAAAAAAATAAATAAAATAAAAGTTTGGTGTTTATTCAGAGTTACATCAGCCTTCGCTCTCTCCAGTTTTACTAAATCAACCCGAATGTGACTTTTCTGCATCTGCTGTGCTCTCTTTTCTTTTCTTTTTTCTTCTTCTATATGTTTGTAACGGGAGGGCCCGTGGAACCCAGAAGCTCTTAGAAAGATTGCTTTAACATGAGTCTGTAATTCACAATATATTCCAGGATATCTGTAAAGAACTATTACTGTTTGTTGATTCTGAACTCAACAGGTTAATTAAAAGATGTTAATTGAAAGATTGAAAGATGTCATCACCTCCAGCTACCTGGCTGCCTGTGTAATGTAAATTGAATCCAGACTAACTTCTAAGGGTCTTTCATTGTGGCTTGTGCTAATTGACCCTGTATTGTGTGAAGGTTTATTGATGATAATGTGTATTGTAAGTTAATAGACAGCCTAAAGGTCATGTGTCTGAGTCATCAGCTGTAGTTAATTAGCTCATGTAAATTAGGACAGGTCCTGGAGCCAGCGTGTCTGCTAAAAAGATGTATTGAGGGGGCTCATTAGGTAAACAGTGTGTGATGTTGTGGGTGGAGTTGGGTCATTGTTCATTTGGTTACTGCAGTATTCTAAATTGTACATAAGAGTCTGTATTTCTCAATAAAGGGTCCCATTTGGGGTGCCGTTACAATGTTTATACAGTATGTCTTTGTTGTTTAAAAGCAATACAAAACTGATTATTGAAAGAAAAATGACAACTGTCCCTGACTCTGTGGATATTTCCAGATAAGGTTTATATTAGGGTTGCCATCCATCCAGGATTCATCCAGACAGTCAAGGTTTTGAATTGTGTGTCCAGGTTTCAGACCACCTGTAACCCGGACACAATACTTAGAATGGACGCCGCATAACTTCTAGGATGGGCCGGCGTATCTTTTTTCTGTATTCAGAAAGCAAAATACGCTGGAATTTTGCTTAGATACGACCGGCGTAGGTCTCTTACGCCGTCTTATCTTAGTTGCATATTTACACTGGCCGCTAGGTTGCGCTTCCGTCGATTTACGCGTTGAATATGCAAATGAGCTAGATACGCCGATTCACGAACGTACTTGCGCCCGGTCGTATTTTTTTACATTGTTTGCGTAAGCGTAAGTCCGGCGTAAAGTTACCCCTGCTATATGAGACGTACGCAATGTTAAGTATGGACGTCGGGTCAGCTTAAAATTTTCCGTTGTTTACGTCGTTTGCGTAAAAAGTTTGCGAATAGGGCTTTGCGTAAGTTACGTTCACGTCGAAACCAATGAGTATTTGCAGCGTAATTTTGAGCATGCGCACTGGGATATGTCCACGGACGGCGCATGCGCCGTTCGTAAAGAGCGTCAATCACGTGGGGTCACGATTCATTTACATGGATCACGCCCCCTACCTGCCTGTTTTGAATTACGCATGGTTACGCCGGCCCATTTACGCTACACCGCTGTAACTTTGGGCGCAAGTTCTTTGTGAATACGGCACCTGCCTCTCAAAGTTACGACGGCATAGTGTAAATGAGATACGCTACGCCTGCACAAAGATACGCCTATGTACGTGAGTCTGGCCCCAAGTCTGAAAAACAGGCAAGGTCCTTAAGTGGTTAATTGAATGATTCATTTAGCAATATTGTCCCTGTGAGCCGTTATAGTGTTCCTTCAAGCAAAGTGTCCCTTGTAAGCCTTTAGGCCTCATTCACACGGACCGTTCGGGTCCACCTGTCAGTTTGACGGGATATGTTCGACTACCGTCACACCATCCATGCATCCCTATGGAGCGTTGGATGTCAGCGGAGACATGTCCGCTGACATCCGACCTGATCCGATCCACTAAAAACAGACGTAAAAGGGCCACGTCCCCATCCGTACATGTGGATCGGATCGGGTGAGATCTGAATAAAACGGACATGTTGTCCGTTTTCATTAGATCGCTCCATAGGAATCAGCGGTGCCCAACAAGCCCCTCCAGCTCAGTGAGCAGAGAGGAGCTTGTCATCCGTCGGCTCAGCGGAGATCTGCGGACTGTTCTCCCACTGAGCTGGCGGGAGCAGGCGGACTCCCTCGCGACGGAGTGCGACAGAGTCCGCCTCGTGTGAATGAGGCCTTAAGGAGACTGTCATTTAAATAGACATGTGCACTGCCAAAAAATTCGTTTTTTTCGTTTATGTTATTTTCGTTTTTTTAATTTTTTCGGAAATTCGGGACATTAAAAAAAAAATCGTTTTTGTTTCATTCGTTTTTTTTATTTTTTTTCGTAAATTCGGGAAGATCGAACAAATATTTTTTTCCGTTTTATTCGTTTTTTTGCTTTTTTCGTAAATTCGGGAAATTCGAAAATTCTGAATTTTCGGATTTCCGAAAATGCAAAAAAAAAACGAATAAAACGGAAAAAACGAAATTTCCGGAAAAAAAAAACGAAGGAAACGAAAATGAAAAAAATAATAATTTTCGGAAATTAAAAAATTCGAAAAATTCAGAAATTTCCCATTTTCGAATTTTAGATTTTCGAACTTTAGATTTTTTAATGTTACCATTTCGAAATTTAGAATATTTGAATTTTCTGAATTTTTTTATTTTTCGAAAATTCGAAAAATAAAAAATGTGAAAATTAGAAATTAGAAAATTCGAAATTTCGAAAATTCGAAAATTAAATAGTTCGAAAATTCGAATTTTCAATTTTTTTCAATTTTCGAATTCTCTAATTCGAATATTCGAATTATTTAATTTTCGAATTTTTAATTTTCGAATTTTTAATTTTCGAAAATGAAAAATTGGAAAAATAAAAAATTGGAAAATTGGGAAATTCGAAATTTCGAAAGATGAAAAATTCGAAAATGAAAAATTCGAAATTCAAAAATGCAACATTTCGAAAATGAAAAATTCAAAAATGCAAAATTTGAAAATGAAAAATTTGAATATGAAAAATTTGAATATTCGAAAAATAGAAAATTAATAATTCGAATTTTCGAAAAATGAAAAATTCGAATTTTCGAAAAATGAAAAATTCGAATTTTCGAAAAATGAAAAATTCGAAAATTCGGAATTTTGAAAATTCGGAATTTTGAAAATTCAAACATTTGAAAATTAAAAAATTTGAAAATTAAAAAAATCGAAAATTTAAAAAAAACGAAAAATGTTCGTATTTCCGAAAATCGGAAATACGAACATTCGGAAATTAAACAATTCGGAAATACAAAAATTTGGAAATTCAAAATTCGGAAATTGGAATTTTCAAATTTTTTCAATTTTCGAATTCTCTAATTCGAATATTCGAATTATTTAATTTTCGAGTTTTCGAATTTTTCATTTTCAAATTTTTTATTTTTCGAATTTTTCATTTTCGAAAATGAAAGATTCGAAAAATAAAAAATTTGAAAATTGGGATATTCGAAATTTCGAAAAATGAAAATGCGAAAATTCGAAAAATTTAAAAATTGGAAATTCAAAAATGCTAAATTTCGAAAATGAAAAATTCGAAAATTCGTAATTTCGAAAATGAAAAATTCGAAATTCGAAAATTCGAAAATTGAAAAATTCGAAATTTCGAAAATGAAAGATTCGACATTTCGAAAAATAAAAAATTCGATAATTCGAATATTCGAAACTCGAAATGTGAAAATTCGAAAATGAAAAATTTGAATATGAAAAATTAGAATATTCGAAAAATCGAAAATTAATAATTCGAATTTTCGAAAAATGAAAAATTCGAAATTCGAAAATTAAAAAAATCGAAAAAAAAAAACTAAAAATGTTCGTATTTCCGAATTTCCGAAAATCCGAAATTCGGAAATACGAAAATTCGGAAATTAAACAAATCGGAAATACTAAAATTTGGAAATTCAAAATTCGAAAATTAAAAAATTCGGAAATTGGAATTTTCGGAAATACGAAAATTCTGAAATTCGAATTTTCGGAAATACGAAAATTCGGAAATTCGCATTTTCGGAATTCCGAAAAATCCGAAATTCGGAAATTCGAAATTTTCGGAAGTCCGAAAATTCGGAAATAAAAAAATTTGTTAATACGAAAATTCGGAAATTACGAATTTACGAATTTTCGTTAAAAAACGAATTAGAAACTAAACGAAATGCACATGTCTACATTTAAATAAAAAGAAAGCTACTAGCAGGTTATCATCAAGAAGTATATCTTCTGATTAGTCGGATGCAGTCTTGAACCAAGGGCAGACTTATTGATCTTTTTTTTTTTTTTTTTAAATGTATTTATTAAACATTATTTTCCAAGTATACAACAAATAAATACATAATATACATAAAAAAACTATACTACAAATAAATACACATTATACATCCACACATATATACATTGTCTCAAAGATAATGCTCATTTTTATACCATCCTACCACTTTCTATGCTGCCTGTCAATTGTATTACAATCCCCTCTATCTAGAGGTTTACTTCTCTTAATTTTTATCTTCCCTTTCCACTCCCTACTTCCGTTGTTATTAATCGGGGTAGGCAGAATTATTTGAAATAATGGGGCGGCTTTTCATGAGGTGATCCTGAGAAACTGAGCGGGAGTCAGGCTGCATGGAGAGGGGTGGAGTGAGAGAGGGAGGAGAGAAAGAGAAAGAGAAAAAAAAATTAAATTGTTTAGTGATTGTTTTAAGGGAAAGTTGGTAAGTACCCTAAGATTAGGGCATCAATACTAAGTGGTGGTATAAACTAAAAAGTATACTGATCTTTTTTTGTGATCATCTTTATATGGCTGGTTGTTTCAGTGTTTGGTATTTGTGTTCTTCTAATGAATAATTTATTTGCAGGTTTTTAACAGAAATAAATTGAGCCCTTGGAATCAGAAGACACCATGGAAGCTTCATTTACCTCACAGCAGACCTATATTGATGAGTTCAGTTCTGTAGATTACCTCAAGACGTATTATGACCCAGGGCATACAAAACTGTCCGAGTGGATACATTTTGTATTGCAAATTCTTCATGAAGTATTTTCTTCAGGTAAATTATAATTAGAGAACTGCCCTAAGCTGGTTATCTCTTCCCGACATAAATTGTTGCTAGTCAAACTGATTCACAGGGTATATTTCACACCAGTTAGGATGCATAGGATCTACCCAGACAGGGACCCCCATTGCTCTTGTTGTCTGGTCCAGATGGGTGATTTCATGCCCATGCTCTGGGGTTGCCCCAAGATACAGACCTTTTGGAGGGATGTATTTGAGTTGGTCAATCTTAAATTGGATCTGTCACTCTCCATGTCACCAGACCTGGCTCTCCTAGGTATACCGGGCGACGATCAGAGGTCTCACCAAAGTAAGTCTGTGTCCTCCTGATTAGCTATGATCAATGCTGCTCTGCCACTCTACAAGTTAACGTATATCAATAGAGGATGCCCATGGAAGTTTGACAAGGTGTGGCAGGTGTGGTTATCCCCATGAGAGGGGTCTTCCCTTCTCCTCTCATATGCCTGTGAGCAGGGCTGTTTGAAGGAATTTGAGGGCCCCCAAGCACCCCCCCCAAGGGGCAAAGCCTACGTTAGAGCTACACTAATTTTTTACACCCATGTTCTTACTCCCCCCAGTTCCTATGTTTTTCTATTCTCACCTCCCCTTCTTCCCTGTAGGCTGCCGCTGTAGTGTCACCGAGCTCCTCTTCCTCCTGTCAGTCGGGTGTTCTATCATTATGGGTCCCCTATCAGATATTGCTGTTCCTGTGTTCTCAGCCGGACTGAAAGGAAGTGAGCACTCAGTATGCACTTCCTGTCAGTCTGGCTGGGAACAGGAAACTCCTGAATCTCCTGTACCACACGCGGTACTCCGGCCGGACTGAAAGGACTCGAGGAGGAAGGAAGAAGAGCTCGGCTAGGCTACAGCCTGAGAAGGGGAAGTTGGGGGCCCCAGGCCAGCTCGGGGCCCCAAGCAATCGTTTGTTTTGCCTGTCCTATAGCGACGGCCTGCCTGTGAGGGTGTTAGGATCTCTGATGCTGAACCATGCCCCTCTTTTCCCATGGGTACATGCTGTTTCCCTGAGGTTCCTTGCTCAGTGTGTAAATTAGGCTCTGTTGATTATTTTTGCAGTACTTCTACGTCTACCTTTAATGCAACCTATGGTATTCTACTATGGATGTTGTTTATTTTGCCTGTGAGGCGGCGTACACACAACCGAGGTTCTCGCTGGAAACCAGCGAGAACCTCGCTGGAAGCTGCATTCCAGCGAGGACCTCGGCCGTGTGTACGCTTTTGGCTCGCCCCGCCCGTCGGGAATCCCGTCGAGCGAAAAGAGAGCACGCCGAATTTCTTTGGTACTTTATTTGTTACTGATATTTTTGCTCAATAAAGAACCCCTGTTTGTTAAGAAAAAAAAAAATTGAAAACATCAGGTTGTAACACTAAACCACTACAACAAGGTACAGGTTATTTTATTTACTTTATTGTTCTCTTTGTACCCCCCAAGGACATTTTCTCAAAAGACATAAAGACACCAAGGGAAACACATTTCTTTCAGTGCTATTTCCTCATTGGTATACTTCAAACATCACAAACAATACAATGCAAATATCTGGTTTTATTAAAAATAAATGTATTTCTAGACTAATGCATACTTTTACTCAATTTACTAATGCATAGTTTATATACATACATACATACAGTATCTCACAAAAGTGAGTACACCCCCCCTCCTAAATATTTTATTATATCTTTTCATGTGACAACACTGAAGAAATGACACTTTACTACAAAGTAGTGAGTGTGCACTTTGTATAACAGCGTAAATTTGCTGTCCCCTCAAAATAACTCAACACACAGCTATTAACTACCTCAATACTGGGCACTTAAACCCCCTTTGTGCCCAGACCAATTTTCAGCTTTTAGCGCTGACGCATTTTGAATGACAATTGCTTGGTCATACAACACTGTACCCAAATTATATTTTTATAATTTTTTCCCCAGAAATAGAGATTTCCTTCTGGTGGTATTTGATCACCTCTGTGATTTTTATTTTTTGCGCTATAAACAAAAAAAGACAGACATTTGAAAAAAAAAAAGACAATATTTTTTACTTTTTGTTATAATAATATCCCAATTAAAAAAAAAAAAAACATATTATTTTCCTCAGTTTAGGCCGATAAGTATTCTTCTACATATTTTTGTTTGCACAAAATTTATATCGCCTACAAAATAGGGGATAGATTTATGATTTATTTTTTATTTTTATTTTATTTTACTAGTAATGGCGGCGATCTGCAATTTTTTTTTTCAGGCCTGCGATATTGCGTCGGACATATCGGACACTTTTGACACAAATTTGGGATCATTCACATTTATACAGCGATCAGTGCTATAAAAATGCACTAATTACTGTATAAATGTGACTGGCAGGGAAGGGGTTAACACTAGGGGGTGAGGAAGGGGTTAAATGTATTCCCTGTGTGTGTTCTAACTGTGTAGGGGGAGGGGACTGACTTGGGGAGGTGACCGATGCTGTTTCCCTATGTACAAGAGACACTGTTTACACACAGAGCTCCACGTCCCTGATGTGTCACCGCCGATCGCGTGTACCCGGCGGACATCGCGGCCGCCAGGTACACGTATTGGATCCTCAGCGATGCGGCGGCACAGTGTTTACCCGCTGTGTGCCACCCAGTGGCGCGTGCGGGTAATGTATACAAAAGGACATCCAAAGACGTCCACCCGGCACTTGAGAGCCGCGCTGTTGACGTCTTTTGTCTATAGCGCGGCCCTCTAGTGGTTAATGTCTAAACCGCTGGGAAAAAAAGAGAATACACCCCAATACACCCCAAATTGGGTCCAATTAGCCATTTTTCCTCCCTAATGTCATGTGACTCGTGGTACAAGGTTGCAGGTGTTAAATTTGGTGTTATCACTCTCACTCCCCTCATACTGGTCACTGGAAGTTCAACATGGCACCTAATGGCAAAGAACTCTGAGGATCTAAAAAAAAAAAAGAATCATTGCTCTACATAAAGATGACCTAAGCTAAAAAGAGACTGCCAAGACCCTGAAACTGAGTTGCAGTACGGTGGCCAAGGCCATACAGCATTTTAACAGAACATGTTTCACTCAAAACAGGCCTCGCCATGGTCGACCAAAGAGGTTGAGTGCACGTGCTCAGCGTCATATCCAGAGGTTGTCTTTGGGAAATAAACGTTTGAGCGCTGCCAGCATTGCTGCAGATGTTGAAGGGGTGGGGGTGGGGGGGTCAGCCTGTCAGTGCTTAGACCATACACCGCATACTGTATCAAATTGGCCTGTGTGGCTGTTGTCCCAGGAGGCCTCTTCTAAAGATGATGCACAAGAAAGACAAGCAGACTAAGGACATGGTTCAGATGGTGTCAAGCATGTGTTGCGGCAACCAGGTGAAGAGTCCAAACAAAAGTGTGTCTTGCCTACAGTCAAGCATGGTGGTTGGAGTGTCATGGTCTGGGGCTGCATGAGTGCTGCCAGTACTGAGGAGCTACAGTTCATTGAGGGAACCATGAATGCCAACATGTACTGTGACATACTGAAGCAGAGCATGATCCCCTCTCTTTGGAGACTGAGCTGCAGAGCAGTATTCCAACATCATAACGACCCCAAACACACCTCCAAGATGACCACTGCCTTTCTAAAGAAGCTGAGGGTAAAGGTTATGAACTGACCAAGCATGTCTCCAGACCTAAACCCAATTGAGCATATGTGGGGCATCCTGAAATGGAAGGTGGAGGAGTGCAAGGTCTCTAATATCCACCAGCTCCGTGATGTCATCATGGAGGAGTGGAAGAGGACTCCATTGGCAACCTGTGATGCAACGGTGAACTCCATGCCCAAGAGGGTTAAGGCAGTGCTGGAAAATAATGGTGGCCACACAAAATATTGACACTTTGGGCCAAACTTGGACATTTTCACTTAGGGGTGTACTCACTTTTGTTGCCAGCGGTTTAGACATCAATGGCTGTGTGTTGAGTTATTTTGAGGAGACAGCAAATTTACACTGTTATACAAGCTGTACACTCACTACTTTACATTGTAGCAAAGTGTCATTTCTTCAGTGTTGTCACATGAAAAGATTGAATAAAATATTCACAATGTGAGGGGTGCACTCACTTTTGTAAGATACTGTGAATATATATATATATATATATATATATATATATATATATATATATATATATTGTGGATTTAACTGTTTGTCTGGAGTTCATCTGTAATGCCGCTTACACATTTCGAGCATGCGTGGGTTTCCACGGCGACCAGGTCTTTATTTTTCTCGTCTAGATTCTGGGCAGTTTTCTTGACGAGAAACTTGAAAGCCTCGTACACACGCTCGGTTTACTCGGCAAGAAAGCCCTGCCAGGAGTTTTCTTGCTGGTTCTTGCCGAGAAAACCAAGTGTTTGCAGAGGCTTCAGCCTTCATAAACCTCTACCAGAGTGCAGGAAGTTGAAGAACATTCCGAGGTCCACCTATCTTAGCATTCACACGGTCTGTCTTTGTCTTGCAAGCATGTTTTCAAAAAAAAAAGTGCTGCTGGTAAATAATTGCAATCTCTTATTCTATCTTGCCTAACAAGGTGGTGTTGGAGGCGACACTTTAATTGATATCGGTACTGGTCCAACCATCTATCAACTTCTCTCTGCTTGTGAGGTTTTCAACAACATAATTGTGTCCGATTTCTTGGAACAAAACCTTGCTGAACTGAAGAAATGGTTAAAGAAGGAACCTGGGAAATTCGACTGGACATCATGTGTCAAAAGTGTGTGTGAACTGGAAGGAAATAGGTGTGTTACTTTATTAATCACTTAAGATCCAAACCGAGGTTTTGCGTTTCGCCACTGTGTCGCTTTAACAGACAATTGCGACGTGACTCCCAAACAAAATTGGCGTCCTTTTTTTCCCATAAATAGAGCTTTCTTTTGGTGGTATTTGATCACCTCTGCAGTTTTTATTTTTTGCGCTATAAACAAAAATAGAGCGACAATTTTGAAAAAAAAACCCAATATTTTTTTCCTCAGTTTAGGAAAATACGTATTCTTCTACCTATTTTTGGTAAAAAAAAATCTCAATAAGCGTTTATCGGTTGGTTTGCGCAAAATTTATAGCGTTTACAAAATAGGGGATAGTTTTATTGCATTTTTATAAATTTTTTACTACTAATGGCGGCGATCAGCGATTTTTTTCATGACTGCGACATTATGGCGGACACTTCGGACAATTTTGACACATTTTTGGGACCATTGTCATTTTCACAGCAAAAAAAGCATTTAAAATGCATTGTTTACTGTGAAAATGACAATTGCAGTTTGGGAGTTAACCACAAGGGGGCGCTGAAGGGGTTATGTGTGACCTAATATGTGTTTACAACTGTAGGAGGGTGTGGCTGTAGGTGTGACGTCATCGATTGTGTATCCCTATAAAAGGGATCACACGATCGATGACGACGCCACAGTGAAGAACAGGGAAGCCGTGTTTACACACGGCTATCCCCGTTTTTCAGCTCCAGGGACCAATCGTGGGACTCCAGCGGCGATCGGGTCCACGGGTCCCGTGGTCCCGGTCACGGAGCTTCAGCGACCCATGGCTGGGCACTAGCACAGGACGTACCTGTACGTGCATGTGATCAGCCGTGTCATTCTGCCGACGTAAATGTGCAGGAGGCGGTCCTTAAGTGGTTAACAAAATTGAACATAAAAGCAGTAGTCCCAATATATTAGATAAAACACACGTGCCTCAATCATTAATATGTCTTGTTCTCTTAAATAATAAACCATAAGAGAAATTCAATATACAATTGGTCATGGGTTCATCCTCATCCCCACTGATGGTATGTTTAAAAAAGAGGAAAAATAATACAATATAGTGTAGTATATAGAGTTGAGCGGACACCTGGATGTTCGGGTTCAACATGTTCGGCCGAACTTTGGAAAAAAGTCCGGGTTCGGGACCCGAATCTGACCCGAACTTGCCCCCCGAACCCGAACCCTATTGAAGTCAATGGGGACCTGGACTTATGACTACTAAACTGTCTCTAAAAAACTAAGGGAAAGGGCTAGAGGGCTGCAAATGGCAGCAAAATGTCGATAAGAGCATGGCAAGTACTCTGAAAATAAATGTGGATAGGGAAATAACTTAAAATAACATAACATAAAAAAAAAAAAAATCTTGACCTAGGAGCACGAGGTCCATATGGAGTAGGAGGTTGAGGTGGCGGAATTTTGTTTTCGTCCGAAAAATACATTTATTTAGTTACTCCCGAAATGTGTTTTTATTTATTTTGTTAAGTTAAAAAATGCATTCGTCCGAATATCCGAATTAATTAACCACTTAAGACCCGGACACATACGCTGCTAAATGACCCAAGGTGTTTTTACAATTCGGCGCTGCGTCGCTTTAACAGACAATTGCGCGGTCGTGCGACGTGGCTCCCAAACAAAATTTGCGTCCTTTTCTTCCCACAAATAGAGCTTTCTTTCGGTGGTATTTGATCGCCTCTGCGATTTTTATTTTTTGCGCTATAAACTAAAATAGAGCGACAATTTTGAAAAAAATCACTATTTTTTTACTTTTTGTTATAAAAAAAATCAAATAAACTAAATTTTAGTAAAACATTTAGGCCAAAATTAATTCAGCCACATGTCTTTAGTAAAAAAAAAAAAAAATCGCAATAAAAAAAATAGCTACCTAGCGGGAACAGCGACACTAATACAGCGATCAGAAAAATGATCGCTTAGTGATGCTGGCAATAGGGAGTGAAAGGGTTAACTAGGGCAGTGATCAGGGGGTTAAAACTTTATTAGGAGGGGGTGGGGGGGCTATCCTGGACCTAACACTAACTGACTTTTACACTGCCTGTCACACTGACACTAAATGCAGTGATTAGATCACTGCATTCAGTGACACTGTGACAGGGGGGTGGGGGGGGGGCGATCACAAGGGGTTAATGTGCCTATGTGTGTGTGTGTCAGTGTTGTGTTGGTGCACACCTTCTTATCAGCAGCGGTGGGAAACACTGCTGCGATGAGAGGTGACATCATTTCCTCCTTCCTGTGTAAACACAGGAGGAGGAACTGAAACGAAGGGGGAGCGCTCCCATTGGCTGGGAGCGATCGCGGGGGGGGGGGGGCGGAAAACACGGACATCCGCCCGCTCGTCGGCGATCGCTCCCAGAGCCAGGGGGACCGCCGCACGAAGGCGAGGACGTAAATTTATGCCCTTGTGCCTGTACAAGCCATGTTGTGGCCGTAAATGTGCGTGCGGGGGTCCTTAAGTGGTTAAGGTCGATTCTGACACTGAAGGCTTATGGTGTTTGTCGAATGTTCTAAGAAGATTCGATGTAGCAGCTAAACTGTACTGTAGTGGAATTCTAATGTTGTATGACTAGTAATAATTATATTTATAAATTATTATTACTAGTCAACCAACATTCAAATTCTTCTATAGCCTATGGGCCGAGCATTTGTCCGGAA
This sequence comes from Rana kukunoris, assembly GCA_029574335.1. Classification (NCBI taxonomy): domain Eukaryota; kingdom Metazoa; phylum Chordata; class Amphibia; order Anura; family Ranidae; genus Rana; species Rana kukunoris. The sequence continues at coordinate 122,416,796 of CM056058.1, forward strand.
ATGTACGATTGCAGCGTCGTACAGTTTAGCTGCTTGTCGAATCTTCTTAGAACTTTCGACAGACACCATAAGCCTTCAATGACAGATTCAACGTTTGTATGTTTTTCGCTGTTTCGTCGAATCTTCGTCGTTCATGTCGAATGGTCTACCCCAACTCTGTCTCTATAATGTTAAATCTTTTCTCTCTATGTCAAATCTTTCCTCTCTATGTAGAATAATCTTGGACTAATAGAGTTAAGGTTAGACATATTCAACCACAGGTTCGATAGACACAGATTGCTATTGTCAGCGTCATGTGGAATCTCCTATCTATATCAAACTGTTGTAGCAACTAAAATAAAGCATTTTTTATTTCGGATCTTTTGGATTTCAGATTCTGCGCGTTTGTTTTCATTTGTTAAAACGATAACAAAAATACCCGAAATTCGGACAAAAATGCATTTGGACGAAAACGAATGCACATGTCTACTAAATACTTTGGACTGTCTACTTCCCAAAAAGGGGTTATTTCGGGGGGTATTTGTACTGTCCTCAAGAAATGGGATAGGCCATCAGTACACCAGGTGCGATCAATTTTTATTGATTTGCACCATAGCTTGTAGACTCTATAAGGCTGCTTTCACACTAAGGTGCTTTGCAGGCGCTATAGCGCTAAAAATAGAGAATGCTAAGCGCCCTGAAAGAGGTTCTCCTTTCACTCCAGTGTGTTTCAATATAAAAAAATTCTCTGCAAGGGGGCAGACTATATCCAAATGCTGGGAATTTAATATTCCTAGTGCTCTGATAACTTATATTATACTTTATTAACCTGCCTAGCGGTATTCCTGAGTCTGGCTCAGGGTGAAATTTCAGCCGAGAGCCGCCAAGCTCCCTTCCCTGCGACGTTATGACGCACGAGGGCGGAGATCGGCGCCAAATTCAAAAAAATTAAAACACAGTACACATACAGTATACTGTAATCTTACAGATTACAGTACTGTATGAAATAAATACACACCCACTTTGTCCCTAGTGGTCTGTCCAGTGCCCTACATGCAGTTTTATACAACAAAGTTTTTTCTGCCTGGAAACTGGAGATTGTCCATAGCAACCAAAAAGTGTCTCTTTATGTCAAAACAGAGATAATTATTAGAATCACTTGCAGAATTGAGTGATAGCGATTTGTGGGGAAATTCATCATCAAACACTGAAAGTAATGACAGCAACAATTCTGAAACTGAGCAAATTTCAGTGTTTTTGATTTGATTACATTATTGAATAATCTTTATTATTATTATTATATTACTATTTGTTATCATTATCATTATTTATAGTTATTTATTATATTATAATTTATGATTTTGTGTTTTAAACTTTATCATACCCGGGATGTCTACTAGACTATTGTTTTAGCAAAATTAAGTGAGTTATTCATAGGAATTACAGGCCTACAATAGAAAACGGCTGTGATATGGGGACATTTGGCTGCAATATGGGGACATCTGGCTGCAATGTGGGGACATCTGGCTGCAATATGGAGACATTTTGCTGCATTGAGGACACTGGCTGCAATGGGGACACTGGCTCCAATGGGGACATTTTGCTGCATTAGGGACATTTAGGGACATTTTGCTGCATTGGGGACACGTGGCTGCACTGGGGACACATGCTGCATTGGAAGACATGTCCAGGCTGCATTTTTGAGCATGGATAAAGTTGTTGTTAATATTTATTTTTATAACTTAATTCTGCACAAAACATTTAAGTGTCATTTCATGAGATAATTTATGAGGGCGTGTCTAAGGGTGGGATTAGGGCGGTACATGGTAGGGGTTGAGCGGGGCAACTGGTGGTGAGTATGCCTTGAGGCCTGGCTAGTAGCTCAAGACTTGAAATATTGAGCCCTGAAATAGGTTATTGATTTTTAGAATTTTTATTATTATTCTATATTTTTTTACTAGTAATAGCGGTGACTGTGACACTGCGGTGGACAGATTGAACACTTTTGACAATATTTTGGGATCATTTACATTTATACAGCGATCAGTACTATAAATATACATATAAATGTCACTGGCAGGGAAGGAGTTAACACTAGAGGGTGATCAAAAGGTTAAATGTGTTACCTAGGGAGTGATTCTAACTGTGGGGAGGAGTGAACTGACTAGGGGAGGAGACAGATCGGTGTTCCTATATACAAGGAACACACAATCTGTCTCCTCTCCCCTGACAGGACGTGGATCTGTGTGTTTACACACACAGATCCACCTTCCTGCTCTGTCACGAGCGATCGCAGGTGTCCCCGGTGGACATTGCAGCCACCGGGCAAGCACATCAGCTCGACAGTGAATCGGCAGGTGCGCACACACACACCCTATACCCCTGGGAAGCTGGGGACATCATATGATGCCCGCCCAGGATGGGAGATCCCATCTGCAGACATCCTATGACAATGGGCGGGTAGTGAAGTGGTTACATAAGTATTAAATCTTGTAATACAAAATTTTACCACACTTCAACGCTGTGTCTGACAGGATGGAAAATTAGAAAAAATGTCCCCAATAAGGATATGGTATGCAATAAACCTGACAGAGAATATTAACTTCTCATACTGGAATGGAGAAGAGGGACAAAGAGGGATGTAAACAACAATAAACATTGCTTACTGGAGTTGGGCTTAATGTACCAAGCTTGTTGGTAAAACCTTAAAGGGGTTGTAAAGGTTTGTTTTTTATTTTCTAAATAGGTTCCTTTAAGCTAGTGCATTGTTGGTTCACTTACCCTTTCCTTCGATTTCCCTTCTAAATGTTTTTTTTCCTTTGTTTTCTTTGTCTGAATTTCTCACTTCCTGTTTCTCCTCAGTAAAGTGTTCAGTAAGCTGTTCTAAATGACTTTCCACCGCTCGGATGATGGTGGAAAGCTTACTGGAGAAACAGGTAGTGAGAAATTCAAACAAAGAAAAATAACATTTAGAAGGGAAATCGAAGGAAAAGGTAAGTGAACCACCAATGCACTAGCTTAAGGGAACCAATTTAGAAAATAAAAGACACACCTTTACAACGCCTTTAAGCTTTCCTAAGAAGTATGTACTGCCGGAGCAAGGTCATCCAGCGACAAGGTCAAAGTTGGGAAACTACTCCACTTTCCTAAGTTTGGTCACTGACAACATGAATTGAGAGCCATAAGCTACGCAAAGTGTTAGCTGGTGGCTCACAAAGGAAAGATATTGATTAATAATCATAACGCTTAAGGATTTCTATTTTTGTTTTTCAGAATGAGCTGTGAGGAAAAAGCTGAGAAGCTTCGTAGTAAGGTGAAAGAGGTTCTCAGATGTGATGTCCTGAAGAAAAATCCTTTTGATCCCCTAACATTAACACCTGTGGATTGTGTTATGTCTTGTCTCTGTCTTGAAGTATCTTGTAAAGATATGGATTCCTTTTACAATGCCCTAACTAATTTAAAGGTCTTAATCAAGCCTGGGGGGCATCTACTACTTTTGAGCATGTTAAATAGTCGCTACTACTCTGTTGGTGACAAGTTTTTTAGTTCCTTGCCTATAACAAAAGAGGAACTAGAGAAGGCACTTCGAGATGCTGGTTATGACATTTTGGAAACTAAATTTACTGCCCAGAATTATGAGGCAGAGGTGGACATTTTTTCTGCTGACACTCATTATTTTGTCCATGCTCGTAAACCAGTGTAACTGTAATCAATTCCAAACAAATTATATTAGAACATTCTCAATTTTTTCATAAAAACTGAATGGATGTGGTAACTAGACATGTGCATTAGTTTTCGTCTGAATGCATTTTCGTCCGAATTTCAGGTATTTTCGTTATCATTTTTAACAAACGAAAACTTACACACAGAATACCAAAACTGAAAGATCCGACATAAACAAATGCTTTATTTTCTTTTTGTTGGTCAAATGTGTCTAACCTTAAAGGGGTTGTAAAGGTAAATGTTGTTTTACCTTAACCACTTGCTTACTGTGCACTTACACCCCCCTCCTGCCCAGGTGAAATTTCAGCTTCCGGCACTGCGTCGCTTTAACTGACAATTGCGCGGTCGTGCGACGTGGCTCCCAAACAAAATTTACGTCCTTTTTTCCCCACAAGTAGAGCTTTCTTTTGGTGGTATTTGATCGCCTGTGCGATTTTTATTTTTTGCGCTATAAACAAAAAAGAGCGACAATTTTGAAGAAAAATACAATATTTTTTACTTGTTGCTATAATAAATATCCCAATTAAAAAAAAAACACATTTTTTTTTCTCAGTTTAGGGCGATACGTATTCTTCTACATATTTTTGGTAAAAAAAAAAAAAAAAAAAAATCGCAATAAGCGACTGGTTTGCGCAAAAGTTATAGCGCTTACAAAATAGGGGAGAGAATTATTATTTTTTATTATTTTTTTTTTACTAGAAATGGCGGCGATCTGCGATTTTTATTGTTACTGCGACGTTATGGCGGACACATCGGACACTTTTGACACATTTTTGGCGCCATTCACATTTATACTGCGATCAGTGATATAAATATGCACTAATTACAGTATAAATGTGACTGGCATTGAAGGGGTTAACACTAGGGGGTGAGGAAGGGGTTAAATGTGTATGCTAGGTGTGTTCTAACTGTAGGGGGAGGGGGGGGTGACTGGGGGGGTGACCGATCTGTGTCCCTATGTAGGAAGGAACACAGATCGGGCTCCTCCCTTCCAGAGACAGGACATTGTCTCTGTGTGAGCCGGCAATGAGAGATGATCTATGAGAGATCATCTCTCATTCGCCCACAGATCGCATTGCAAACGGCCGCTCTGATTGGCCGTTTGCCGCGATCTGTGATTGGCCGTGTCCAAGGGACACGGACAACACAGGGCTTCCCCGCAGCGCGCTGTACAGCGCGCGCTGGGAACGCCAGAAAGACATGCCGTCAAATGACGGCATGTTGGATATTGAGGTCCGCGCTGTTGCCGTCATCTGACGGTAGCGCGGGCCTCAAGTGGTTAATGCATCCTATGCATTAAGGTAAAAAAACATCTGACAGCACCGACCCCCTGAGCCCCCGTTTTACTTACCTGACCGTTCAAAATTCCTGGGCGCGTCCATGTCATCCTGTTTGCTTCCCAGCCTGGCCGTTGATTGGCTAGGCTGGTTGGATTGATAGCAGGGCAGACATTAGCTGGCGCTTCTGTTAATCACAGAAGATGACGCGGCGCGCCGGGGGGCGGGACGAGTGATACAGTCGGCGGCTATGGCCACCGCTGTATCACGGGAACGTGCTCGTAAAAGCTTTCCACCATGCGAGCTCGCTCGCATGAAGATAGAAAGCTTTTGTGAGGAGGAGCCGAGACAGCCGCCGTGGGACCCCAGAAGACAGCGTTCGTGGACACTGTGTGCAAAATGAGCTGCACAGTGGAGGTAAGTATAACATGTTTGTTATTTTAAAAAAAAGATTTGACATTATAGAGAGGAAAGATTCGACATTATAGAGAGGAAAAATTCGAATTCGACATTATAGAGAGGATAGATTCAACATTATAGAGAAAAGATTAAACAATATAGAGAGGAAAGATTCGATATTATAGAGAGAAAAGATTCGACATTATAGAGAGAAAAGATTCGACATAGAGAGAAAAGATTTGACATCATAGAGAGAAAAGATTCAACATTATAGAGAGGAAAGATTCAACATTATAGAGAGGAAAGATTCGACATTATAGAGAGAAAAGATTTGACAGCATAGAGAGAAAAGATTCAACATTATAGAGAGAAAAGATTCAACATTATAGAGAGGAAAGATTCGACATTATAGAGAGAAAAGATTTGACAGCATAGAGAGAAAAGATTCAACATTATAGAGAGAAAAGATTCGACATCATAGAGAGAAAAGGTTTGACATTATAGAGAGAAAAGATCGCTGCTGGAATTGGGTGGGGGAAGTAAAATTAAAATAATAATGATGATGAATGTTATTGGCTGATTGTAACCAAAGAGGAGATGCAGTAAAATAGCTAGAACTAACGTGACAATTCAACATGAATGACGAAGATTCGACAAAGCATCGAAAAATGTTGAATCTGTAATTGAAGGCTTATGGTATCTCTTGATAGTTCTAAGAAGATTCGATGGAGCAGCTAAACTGTACGACTCTGCAATCGTACATTTACGGTCAAATGCTCGGCCCATAAGCTATAGAAAAATTCTATTGTTGGTTGAATAGTAATAATAGATAATAAATATAATGGCCCGGATTCACATACATCGGCGCATATTTATGCCGCCGTAGCGTATCTCTTTTACGCTACGCCGGCACAGCGCGGAGAGGCAAGCATGCAATTCACAAACAAATGCTCCCAACTTGCCGGCGTAGCGTATATTTCATAGGCATAAGCCAGCGTAAGTGAAAATAGGTGGAAGTGGGCTAGAAGTGGGCGTGATCCATGTTAATGAAGCGTGACCCCATGCAAATGATGGGCCGGGCGCCAGACAGGTACTTAAAATTAAATGGACGTATCCCCGTGCGCATGTGTACAACCACGTCGGAACAACTGCCTAAAATACGTCGGATCACTGTGTACGCCGTGAACGTAACCTACGCCCAGCCAGACCCACGTCGGCCCATATTCACAGACATACAACGTACAATACGTAGGCATGTGTTCTCCGGTCCATACCTTTGCATGGGTTGCGCCTCATCTATGGGGAATAACTTTACGCCGAACGTATAGCTTACACAAACCGCTTAAATCATTTGCCGGGCGCAAGAACGTTTGTGAATCGGCATATCTCCCTCATTTGCATATTTGAATAGAAAATCAATGGGAAAGCCATAATATGCGCCCACACTACACCGGCGTAGGCAAGTTACGTCGATGGGATGAAGTCTGTTTTTAGGCATATCTAAGTTTGTGGGTTCGGCGCACAGATACGACGGCGCATATTTGTACTTACGCGGCGTATCTGGAGATACGTCGGCTTAAGTGCTTTGTAAATCCGGGCCAATTAGTACTAGTCATACAACATTAAAATTCTTCTATAGCTTGTAGGCGGAACATTTGACCGGAAAAGTATGATTGCGGCGTCGCACAGTTTCGCTGCTCCATCAAATCTTCTTTGAACATTCGACAGACATTCAAACACCATAAGCCTTCAATGACAGATTCGACATTTAGGCCGCGTACACACGAGCAGACATGTCCGATGAGACAGGTCCGACGGACCGTTTTCACCGGACATGTCTCCTGGGATATTTTGGTCTGATGTGTGTACACACCATCAGATCAAAATCCCCGCGGACAGAGAATGCGGTGAAGTAGAAGACACCTACATCCTCAAACCAGGAAGTTTAATGCTTCCACGCATGCGTCAAATCAATTTGACGCATGCGCGGGATTTCGGTCCGATGGTTAGGCCTACTAACCATCAGACATGTCCGACGGACAGGTTTCCAGCGGACAAGTTTCTAAGCATGCTTAGAAACTTTTGTCCGCTAGAAACCTGTCCGCTAGGCCGTACACACGATCGGACATGTCTGCGGAAACTGGTCTGCGGACCAGTTTCAGCGGACATCTCTCCTCGTGTGTACGCGGCCTAATTCGTTTGGATTTTCGGGCGAATGCAATTTCCAATGAAAAACAAAATAAATAAAAACGAATTTCGGGATTAACGAATTAAATGTATTTTTCGGGCGAAAACTAATATCCGAAACAAAATATTTTAGTGTGCACATGTCTAGTGGTAACACCAATTTTTTTTGGACCCATTCTTAATTTCATAAAATAGGGATGTCGGCAATGAAATCTACTTATTCTTGTAAGCTCAAGATGTACAAGTGCCTTGTCTATAACAAAAGAGGGACTAGTGGAGGGATTTGAAGATGTTGGGCATGAGATTTAGTGCCCAGAACTATCTAATGTAACCATGTAGGTTAAGATACCCATATAGAGAAACATTAGAACAATATCAATTCCTACCCCTTCCCCTTTGGGTTTTTTTTTTTTTTTGTCCATTAACAGCCTCTTACGCATTCTCACGTTTTTGGAGAAATAAATCAAGAAAAAAATATTTTATCCTCTCCTTTTTTTATATATGTAACATAATAAGAGTTGGGTAATGGTGTGGCCATTAATGGCCTCTTATAGGTTTCGGGTTTAAGTGGGAATAAATTAACTTTCTCCCTTTTCGCTGGCCAAAGACCAGAGCACTTTTTGTGATTCGGCACTGCGCCGCTTTAACTGAGAATTGCGCGTGTGTGTGTGACGTGGCTCCCAAACCAAATTGGCGTCCTTTTTTCCCACAAATAGAGCTTTCTTTTGGTGGTATTTAATCACCTCTGCTTTTTTTTTTTGCTCTATAAACAAAAATAGAGCGACAATTTAAAAAAACAATCAATATTTTTAACTTTTTGCTATAATAAATATCCCCCAAAATGTTTTTCCACAATTTAGGCCGATACGTATTATTCTACATATTTTTGGTAAAAAGAGCTGAGAGGCAAATTAGTCTAGTGCTCCCATAAAGCAGCCACACTGCTTCTCATATGCAGGCGGCTGGCATTTCTCAGCTGTGGGGGGTGGGCGCTTCTAATTTTGACTGTCCTATCATCCTGGACCACAAACCTTCCTCACTGTGCTATATGTTTTCTGCTGCACCATTGGCATGGTTAGATTTTCTCCTCTCTATTAAATTATCAAAAATTTGTGCTTAAAGTAGAACTATAGGAAACATTTTTTCATTTTGGATAGCGTAAGGGAGGGTGTTAGTTTATGTTTTACCATCCCTATCCCATTGCAGAGATTTCTCTTCACTTCCTGCCCCATAGCCAAACAGGAGGTGAGAGGAAATCTATGCAAATGAAGGGACTCATTGCCCCCCCCCCCCAGGCCCTCAAAACTAGTGTTCCCACTCAAAAATTTCAGGGCAGTCTTAAACAGAAAGGGGTGTGGCCTTGACAGGAAGGGGTGGGTCATATTTAAATTAGAGGGTGCACAAGTTTAGTCAGGCCTAGGGAAGCACAAAACCTAAATACACTACTGGGTGTGGCTATGAGTGACACGTCACTGATTGCTGCTCCCGATGAGCGGGAGCAGACGATCAGTGACAGTGTCACTAGGCAGAACAGGGAGAGGCATGTTTACACTAACATCTCCCCATTCTGCAGCTCTGTGACCCGATCAGTTCGTGGGTCCCGCAGGCAGGGTCACGGAGCTTGCAGCAGGGCCGGGTGCGCCGGACACCGGCAAACATTTCAAAGTGACGTAAATATACATTACTCTGCCCAGCCGTGCCATTCTGCCGATGTAAATCTACAGGAGCCGGTCCTTCACCGAATAAGCATGGGCATATAAGGGGGTCACGGTGGTAATAAGGGAAATAGGATTCGGAGTAGAAGAGCCAGTCACTAGGAATGGAAGTGGTGGGCCAGATTGAATTTCACTACAATTAAGGTGTGCGCTAGACATGTGCATTCGTTTTCGTTAGAATGCATTTTCGTCCGAAAATCTGTTTTTTTCGTTATCATTTTAACAAACGATAACGAAAGTGCAAGAAACGAAAACCGAAAGATCCGACATAAAAAATGCTTTATTTTCATTTTCGTTGCGGTAAAAATTCGATATAGAGAGATTCTAAATTATAGGGAAAAGATTCTACATTATAGGGAAAAGATTCGACATCATAGAGAAAAGATTCGACATTATAGAGAAAAGATTCGACACTATAGAAATAATAGATTCGACATTACAGAGAATAGATTTTGATTTATGATAAAATAGATTTGACATTATAGAGAATAGATTCGACATTATTACTAGTCATACAACATTAGAATTCTTGTAGGCGGAATATTCTAACGGAAATGTACAATTCGATGTAAAGATTCGACGTTCCGTCGAATATTCTTTTGACCATTCGACATAAACCAAAAAGGTTCGACGTTCCGTCGAATATTCTTTTGACCATTCGACAGAAACCAAGTATTATTGGATTTTCGGACGAAAGCTATTCCCCAACGAAAAACGAAATAAATCAAAACGATTTTCGGGAGTAACTAAATAAATTTATTTTCCAAACGAAAAAACAAAACAAAATATTCCAGTCTGCACATGTCTAGTGTGCGCTGAGGACACTCTCACTCTCTTTTTTTTTTTTTTTTTAAGGTGGGGGGGTTAAGCATGTCAATTTTTGGAATTGAGCATATAGGATTGTTTTGTATTTGTGTGTTTTTTTATTTGCTGAACTATTAAATATAAGGTTGTATAATAATGAAGTGATATGTTGAACTTTAAGCAAAATAAGATTTAATAATAAAAAAAAGAAATACCAATTCACTCACCAAGAATAATACAAACTTTCAGTGCTGGTTCACACTGGGGCAACCTGTCAGGCGACTGAGACTCAGGGTTAATGTTTTCATTAACCACTTCAGCACCGGAAGTTTTGGCTGCCCATGACCGGCCATTTTTTGCAATTTGGCACTATGTCGCTTTAACTGACAATTGCGCGGTCGTGCGACGTGGCTCCCGAACAAAATTGGTGTCCTTTTTACCCACAAATAGAGCTTTCTTTTGGTGGCATTTGATCACCTCTGCGGTTTTTATTTTTTGCGCTATAAACAAAAATAGAGCAGTTTTGAAAAAAATAATAATATTTTTTTACTTTTTGATTTTTGATAAATATCCCCCAAAAATATATAAAAAACAATTTTTTTCCTCAGTTTAGGACGATACATATTCTTCTACATATTTTTCGGAAAAAAAATCGCAATACCCTTCTCTGAGTTAAAGTATATGCTCAACGTGCACTAAACAGAGGAATGGATTTGTAGTACTGAACAAATAGCTGATTCCTGTAGAATTGATAAATTTCTCTGCAAACTGTTGCAAGTGTAACATCTGATGTATTCCTTGTTCTGTAATGACTGAACTTACGAAATGCTGTATTGTAAACTTACCTATTGCGATTTTCTGACTTCCAATTGTATTTCTATGCAAAATATCTCTCCTTTTGGAGTTAAAAAAATAAAATTATGTTAAAAAAACAAAACAAAAAAGTGTTAGCTAGAATTTGGCTTCAATTTTTTTTGTACTCCTTCCCCCCCCCCTGACTGGCAATGCTGCTGTCCAAAGGTGTCTCTGCTACTCCTTCATCCAGAGCGTAGAAAACAGAAGAGAAAAAAGCCCTAAAAAAACAAAAAAAAAATGCAGCCACCACATCTAATGGTTGGTAAGCTGCAATATATTACATTTCGGTTTCGTGTTTAATACCGCTTTAACCGCTTCAGCCCCAGAGGATTTGGCTGCCCAATGACCAGGCCATTTTTTGCAATACGGCACTGCGTCGCTTTAACTGACAATTGCGCGGTTGTGCGACGCTGTACCCAATTTATGATTTACATTTTATGTTTTTTTCCCCCACAAATAAAGCTGTTTTTAGGTGGTATTTGATCACCTCTCCGGTTTTTATTTTTTGCACTATAAACAAAAAAAGAGCGACAATTTTGAAAAAAAAAAAATTTATATCTTACTTTTTTCTATAGTAAATATCCCAATTAAAAAAAAAAAAAAAAAAATCCTCAGTTTAGGCCGATATGTATTATTCTACATATTTTTGGCAAAAGTTTTAGGGTCTACAAACTATGGGAAAGATTTATGCCATTTATATGGCTTTTTATTTTATTTTTTCTACTAGCAATGGCAGTGATCTGCATTTTTTGCGGTATTGCGACGTTGCGACAGACAGGTCGGTCACTTTTGACTCATTTTTGGGACCATAGACATTTACAGAGCGATCAGTGCTATAAATATGTATATGTCACTGGCAGGGAAGGGGTTAACATTAGGGGGCAATCAAGGGGTTAACTTTGTTCCCTATTTTGTGCTAACTGTAGTGGGATGGAGGCTGACTATAGGAGATCACAGTTCGTGTTTTCTACTTTGTAGAAAGACACGATCTGTCTTGTCTCCTCAGACAGCACGGAGGTTTGTGTGTTGACACGCACAAACACCCGTGCTCCCGCTCGTGCACGCGCTTGCGTGCAGGGCCGGCCTTTGCGGTGTGCGGGTTGTGCGCCCGCACAGGGCGCCATGACCAACAGGGGAGCCGTGCGTAGGGTTGCCACCTGTGCCCGGGTACACATTCCATCGTCCTGTGGAATGTGCCGGATCGCAGCCGGGTCACTGTCTATCATTGAGATGCGCTCTGAGCCTCTGTGCTCTGTGATTGGCCGAACGGGCGATGTGCGGGGCGGGATGAAGTAGACATGGGGGTCTGTGACTGGCCCTGTGGAGATGGTGCTGGTCATGTGTGGAGGCATGGGCGGGGCTGCACTGTGAACTTGAATCGATAATCGTGCCTGATTGCTCCCGGAGTCCTGCCTCACGTGTGTGTCTCCTGACGTGAGCGCTCCTCTGCTCTGTGTCACTCTACCCCTCCTCTTCTCTGTGTCTTCCCCCCTTCTCTGCCCTGTGTCACCCCCCTTCTCTGCCCTGTGTCACCCCCCTTCTCTGCCCTGTGTCATCCCCCCTCCTCTGCTCTGTGTCACCCCCCTCCTCTGCCCTGTGTCACCCCCCTCCTCTGCCCTGTGTCACCCCCCCTCTTCTGCCCTGTGTCACCCCCCTCCTCTGCCCTGTGTCACCCCCCCTTCTCTGCCCTGTGTCACCCCCCTCTGCCCTGTGTCACCCCCCCCCCCTCTGCTCTGTGTCACCCCCCTCTGCTCTGTGTCACCCCCCTTCTCTGCCCTGTGTCACCCCCTTCTCTGCTCTGTGTCACCCCCCCTCCTCTGCCCTGTGTCACCCCCCTACTCTGCTCTGTGTCACACCATCCTCCTCTGCTCTGTGTCACCCCCCTCCTCTGTGTCACCCCCTCCTCTGTGTCACTCTGTCACTCTGTGATGAGGCAGTGTCCTCCCTGCACAGCACTTCCACAGATTGCAGAAGAAAGCCCAAATCGATGACAGCTCACCACTCCAAGGAAACAACTACCTTTACATGCTTACCTGTTACTACTCAAATGTGAGTGAGCTACTTATGTTTTAATTAAATTGCTTTTAATCTACTACACCCAGAGGCGCCTCTCTCCTTGCCTTTTTTTCTAGAATTGGAACATGGTCTCTGTTCCCCTCTGATGGCAGCCCTGGATGTATATACCCACATACAAGCAATCAGACTTATTGTTAGCTTATGCTAAACTACCAGTCATTGACTTTGCCCTGTCCCCACAGATGTATATGCATTTTTGATACCCTAGGCATTGTGTTATCTTGCGCATTTTTACTTGTCTTTTTCTGTGTCACCCCCCTCTGCTCTGTGTCACCCCCCTCTGCTCTTTGTCACCCCCCCTCTGCTCTTTGTCACCCCCCCCTCTGCTCTGTGTCACCCCCTCCTCTGCCCTGTGTCACCCCCCCTCCTCTGCCCTGTGTCACCCCCCCCCTTCCTCTGCCCTGTGTCAACCCACCCCCTCCTCTGCCCTGTGTCACCCCCTCCTCTGCCCTGTGTCACCCCGTCCTCTGCCCTGTGTCACCCCCCCTCCTCTGCCCTGTGTCACCCCCCTTCTCTGCTCTGTGTCACCCCCCTCCTCTGCCCTGTGTCACCCCCTCCTCTGCTCTGTGTCACACTATCCTCCTCTGCTCTGTGTCACCCCCCCTCCTCTGCCCTGTGTCACCCCCCCCTCCTCTGCCCTGTGTCACCCCCCTCCTCTGCCATGTGTCACCCCCCTCCTCTTCTCTGTTTCACCCCCTCCTCTGCTCTGTGTCACCCCCCTCCTCTGCCTGCTGTGTCATTCCCCTCCTCTGCCTGCTGTGTCACCCCCTCCTCTGCCTGCTGTGTCACCCCCCCTCCTCTACCTGCTGTGTCACCCCCCTCCTCTGCCCTGTGTCACCCCCTCCTCTGCCCTGTGTCATACCCCCCCTCCTCTGCCCTGTGTCATACCCCCCTCCCCTGCCCTGTGTCATACCCCCCCTTCTCTGCCCTGTGTCATACCCCCCCTCCTCTGCCCTGTGTCATACCCCCCCTCCTCTTCCCTGTGTCATCCCCCCTTCTCTGCCCTGTGACATCCTCCCCTTCTCTGCCCTGTGTCATCCACCCCCTTCTTTGCCCTGTGTCATCCTCCCCTTCTCTGCCCTGTGTCATCCCCGCCTTCTCTGCCCTGTGTCATACCCCCCCTCCTCTGCCCTGTCTCATACCCCCCTCCTCTGCCCTGTGTCATAACCCCCCTCTTCTGCCCTGTGTCATCCCCCCTTCTCTGCCCTGTGTCATCCTCCCCTTCTCTGCCCTTTGTCATCCCCCCCTCCTCTGCCCTGTGTCATCCCCCCTTCTCTGCCCTGTGTCATCCTCCCCTTCTCTGCCCTGTGTCATCCCCCCCTTCTCTGCCCTGTGTCATCCCCCCCTTCTCTGCCCTGTGTCATCCCCCCCTTCTCTGCTCTGTGTCACCCCCCTTCTCTGCTCTGTGTCACCCCCCTCCTCTGCTCTGTGTCACCCCCCCTCCTCTGCTCTGTGTCACCCCCTCCTCTGCTCTGTGTCACCCCCCTCCTCTGCTCTGTCACCCCCTCCTCTGCTCTGTGTCACCCCCCTCCTCCAACCCCTCTCTCTCTCCCCCCTCACCTCCTCCTTTCTCCCACGCACTACTCTTTTTCTAATCCTCGCTCTCTTACCCCTCTCTCACCCCACCTCTTTCCATCCTCAGGGGGTGGGGGCCCCAATGAGCATGGCTGTATGGGGCCCCAATAATTGCTAACAGCAGCCCTGTGAGTGTACCAGTTTGGATGTGTCCTGAATCCTGTGTCTTGCCAACACACTTCTCCCCAAGGCTCTCTACACAAAGAAAGGAAGGAAAACAACACTACAGTAGAGGAGCTCCAAACTCCAGCACCCACACTTCCTGGCTCAAAGCGGCTCTCGGTAAGGCAGTCTAATGGGGGTCTTTTGTGGGGAAGGGGACACTGATGGGTGGGTTCCCTGATCTAATCAAGGGGGGACCGATATAAGGGAAAGGGAGTCCTGGTGGACTACAAGGCCCAGCATTTTACTATAGGAGGCATTGGTGGGACTAAAATGCTGGGCCTTATAGTCCACCAATGCCTCCTATAGTAAAATGCTGGGCCTTGTAGTCCACCAATGCCCCTATAGTTAAATGCTGGGCCTTGTAGTCCACCAATGCCCCTATAGTAAAATGCTGGACCTTGTAGTCCATCAATGCCTCTATAGTAAAATGCACCAATGCTGTAGTGTCAGTGTGTAGCGGTCAGTGTGTAGTGTATTGTGTAGCGGTCAGTGTGTAGTGTATTGTGTAGCGGTCAGTGTGTAGTGGTCTGTGGGTAGTATATTGTGTAGCGGTCAGTGTGTATGGGTCTGGGGGGGGGGCCCACAGGATTAGCTCGCACAGGGCGCCTGAACGCCTTAGGCCGGCCCTGGTTGCGTGTGGCCGGTGGCGACCGTGCGTGTGGCCAGGGGGCGCGCAGGCTCTCTGGTGGCTCTCCTGGGCGAACCTGTATATATACAGGAGAGCCATTCTGCCATAGTATATCTGAGCGAGCTGGTCGGGAACCAGTTAAACAAGGTTGGCACACGGCATTTGGAATATAAATAGCTGCTGTGTAAACTGATTCTGTATGCTTGTCCAGCTGCAACGCTCACCCTGACAGATCCTCCGGATTCATCGGATATAATGGCAACTCAGGAAGGAAACAAAGCACAACCTCACATTGGGTGATACCATTTTGTAAAAAGGCTTTATATAAAATACATGTTACTCTTACAGATATCAGGGCAGACTGGCTGAAGTAGCCAGAGTCGCAGAAGGCGATTTATCTTGGTTCTCCTCTTTTTTGGAAAACCGAAATAGTGAAGTTAGGACCTTTCACTTCTGAGAAACGCACATTATCGTGCGGAGTCCCTCAAGGATCCGCCCTGTCGCCGGTGTTATTCAACATCTATCTTTGTCCTCTTTTTGAAATCATCAGCAGCCAAAAACTGCTTTATCACTCATATGCAGACGACACACAACTGTATTTCCGCATTTGCAATAAAAAGGATCACCACCTCAATCTAGTCTCTCTTTGATAGAGGACTGGATGACAAAGAGTTATCTTAAACTCAACGGTGCGAAAACAGAACTTCTCCTGTTTCACGCCAAGCGTATGAATCAACCCGCAAAAACATGGACACCCCTTTCTGGGCAAAATTATCACCCCTAGCGGTCGTGGTGGGAACAATTGTAAACTCAAGATTGGACTATGCAAATGCATAATAGAAATACAAAAGAAATACAAGTAATAGAGGGACACCAACAGTTAAGTGATTGGGAGTACATACAATTAAAGCACTTTGTGAACACACTTTTAACCTCAATAAGAAAGAATAAAGCACAGAATTCGATAGAAAATTTATGTTCCACTGTAACACCATTACAACACGGCATTACGAAGCTGTATAGGATATTAACAGATATAGGGTCTAAGGGTACTTTGAAAAACATTGAGAAATGGGGACAAGATATTGGGGAAAGGATTGAGGAAACTTCTATGATAGGAGCGGTGTTCAATTACGCACAAGATATAAAAACCATCGAAGCCAATTATAAATGCATGATGTGATGGCATTTGACCCCTGTCAAAATGAATAAAATACACCCAACCAACTCAGCCCTCTGCTGGAGAAATTGCAACCAAGTCGGTACTACAAAACATATTTGGTGGGACTGTCCGAAGATCCAGGAATACTGGCAAGAGGTCCTAGAGAGCATAGAGGAAATAACAGGAATAGGGGTACCTCAAAATCCCCTGTCATGTTTATTCCATGGGTCGAGAAAACAAATAGAAAATTACGGGTTGACACTGGTCCCGATTTTGCTAAACGCAGCAAAGGGCGTAATACCTAAATTTTGGCTGCAGCCAAAAAAGCCAACGTTAAATGAATGGATACAACGGGTCAACCACGTTTCAGAGATGGAAAATCTAATGAGGGCAGACTTGGGTGATAAAGAGAGTGACAGCAGTAGACTGGTTTGGGACAAATGGAGATTATTTAAAACTACAGAAAAATTCGTTCAGATTTCGATTGAAATAGATAGAGGAGACCAAGGAAATAGTAGGTAGGGAAAAAAAAAAAAAAAAAAAGGGGTTGGAAAGAGAGGGACAGAACCGCTAAGTATAACAAACTCGGAAAAAGGGAGGGGGGGAGGGGGGGCATATCAGAAGGGAAAGGTATAATTAAGGGAGGAAGGGATGTAGGAGATGGGGACAAAGGGAAGATTTAGGGCAGAGGGGCGCTGAATAGGAAAGATACGCGCTTCTTCTTTCTTTTTCTTTTTTTTTTTTTCTCTTCTCCTTTCTATAGTTTGCCTATTCTTGTATATCCCTTAACATATAGATATCTTAAACAAAGAAAAAAAAAAAGGGATACATAAAAAAAATAAAATAAAATATATATAAAAAAAAAAAAAAAAACAGAGAAAAGGAACACACGGGAGAATAAAGGAAGAGAAAATAGCACAAATGATGCGAGACCGAGGAGGAAATGCGAAGGGCGGAAATATTGTGAGCATCCCCCACTTCCAACCTAACCGGGTATGACTGATGTGCAAAAAAAAAAAAAAGGACTATGCAAATGCCCTTTACCTCGGACTCCCCAAGTACCAAATCGCTCGTCTACAAGTTGTTCAAAATACGGCCGCCAGACTTGTGACTGGGAAAAAAATCTTGGGAATCAATCTCATCTTCACTGAGATCCCTTCATTGGTTACCAGTAAAAGACAGAATCACTTTTAAAGCACTCTGTCTAACGCATAGATGTATCCATGGGAATGCTCCCCATTATCTATGCGAAAAAATAAAAGCTCATAATCCCAATCGCGTTCTGCGATCCACCAATCAAAATCTACTCCAGATACCGAAAGCCAACTACAAGTCCAAAGGAGAAAAGAGATTCGCGGTCCAAGGCCCCAGACTATGGAACGCTTTACCAACCAGCATTCGGTTGGAGGAGAACCACCTAGCATTCAAGAGGAAGATCAAGACTCATCTCCTTTGATACCAAAAGAGACAGGAACAACAAGCGCCCAGAGGCGATTAAGTTTGCATGTGCCGCGCTATATAAGTTTTCATTAATTCATTCATTCACTGGCTCACATGAACGACGTCTGTACACAAGAACATTGTAGAAATCACTTACAAAGGTTTGCAGTCTGCTGGTCAGTGTAGCAAAATAATTTCTCCATATTGCTGGCTACCTCCCAAGGTTCTCTCCACACTATTAGGCACGGCCTGACTCCCCCCCATGCATTCCATCAGTGACGACTTTCTCAGAGCGATATCATTATTTCATGGAGAGGGATGGTTGTCCTGATCTAACCTTTCATACTGATCATTGCATTTTATTTGCCGTTCAGTGACAGTCCAGCTGCACTCGATAGACCCAAGCTACCTTGACTTGAGCGAAGATCAGCATGGCGACCCCGTACACATCACCTCAAACCTACATTGATGAGTTTGGCGCTTTAGATTATTGCAAAGTATACTATGACCCCAAAAAAGAAACATATGCCAGAGAATGGGTTGGTTTTGCTTTGCAGAATTTTCATGAAGCTTTCACTTCAGGTAAACAAATGGCTTATTCATGAGCTTTACTGCCGCAGGGAATACGATACAAAAAAGCCGTAATCAAAGCTCAGAAGCATGATTCGTGTATACATGTTGTTTTTGTTTTTTAATTTTTTTTTATTTTATTTAATAAATGATTTGTATTTTTGGGATATAATTATCCCTGCAAGCAATAATATGTGTATAATATCTGTATAGTATTCCAATCTTTACATTTGTTTCCCACTTATGGGGGGGGGGGGTATAAAACATAGCCCCCTCCAATAGGATTTTGCACTCCATTCACAGAACTAGATCACATGTGGTATTTAGGTGCTTTCCCAACTGTCGCATTTTCATGCAATCCTAAAAATGTCAATTCACTATTGTATTATGCGGTATTTAGCGCATAAAGCAAAAAAAAAACTCTCTAAATACTGCATAGAACAGGAGTGAAAGTCCATTCACAAGAAAAATAAATAAAAAATGTGCTGAATAACATAGTAGCCCAGGCATGCGACATTTAACCTCTTGCTTACTGGGCACTTAAACCCCCCTCCTGCCCAGACCAATTTTCAGCTTTCAGTGCTCTGACTCTTTGAATGACAATTGCACAATCATATAACACTGTACCCAAATGACATTTTTAGCATTTCACCCGCAAATAGAGCTCTGCGTTTTTTTTAGGGCTGCGGAAATTAACGATTAATTGTTCGATTAATCGTTAATTTCTTTGATCGACTAAAAAAATTTTGATCGACGATCCGCGGAGTGAGCTCCGCGGTCTCGCCGATAGGAAAGACCGCGGCTTCGGCCTAGCTCCGGAGCCGCGGCCATCTTGGTCCACCCGGCGGCAAGCAAGTAGCGGCGCGCTGACGTCATCATCACCCGCAGCATCCGGCATCCTCCTTCTCCCCCCTCAGCGCCAAGTTCCCCTACATGTAGCTCCGCGCTACTTCCGGGTTTCCTCGTCGGGTCGGTATGGTGGACTGGTGGAGCAGGAGGCGGCAGGGGGGATTGTGCTGGTGGTGGTGCTGCGGGACCTGGCTGGGACACCCAAGATGTGAACAGGAGGCTGAGCCGTGAACAGGTGGAGGGAGAGATGTGCGAGGCAGTGCTGCAGCTGCTGGGGAGAAGGTAATGCTGGTGCACAGAGAGCTGTGTATGTGATGTCGGATGAGCTGTATTATATGTCACACTTCTCCCCGTCACACTGCTCCTTCACCTGACACACTGCTCCCCGACCTGACACACTGCCCCCCCCCCAGAACTGCTCCCCACCTGTCACACTGCCCCCCCCTTTGACAAACTGCTCCCCCCACCTGTCACACTGCTCCCCTGGCTGTGTCTACCCCCCCTACCGCCCCTGGCTGTGTCTAACCCCCTCCCTACCGCCCCTGGCTGTGTCTAACCCCCCCTACCGCCCCTGGCTGTGTCTAACCCCCCCCCCCTACCGCCCCTGGCTGTGTCTAACCCCCCCTACCGCCCCTGGCTGTGTCTAACCCCCCCTACCGCCCCTGGCTGTGTCTAACCCCCCCTACCGCCCCTGGCTGTGTCTAACCCCCCCTACCGCCCCTGGCTGTGTCTAACCCCCCCTACCGCCCCTGGCTGTGTCTACCAGCACCCCTGGCTGTGTCTAACCCCCCTACCACCACCCCTGGCTGTGTCTAACCCCCCTACCACCACCCCTGGCTGTGTCTAACCCCCCCTACCACCCCTGGCTGTGTCTAACCCCCCTACCACCCCTGGCTGTGTCTAACCCTCCCTACCACCCCTGCCTGTGTTTAACCCCCCCACCACCCCTGCCTGTGTCTAACCCCCTCCCTACCACCCCTGGCTATGTCTAACATGCCTACCACCCCTGTCTCCTGTGTAACACCCCTACAAACCCTGTGTCTTACCCCCTCTTTAGCACCCCTCTGAGAAGCACGCGGCGGCGGCGGAATGGCAGAGCCTGCTGCATCCAGGCAACACAACGTTCACAGGGGAGTCGGGGATAGAGAGTGTGACAGACAGCCCAGCCGACAGTGACAGGTGATGGTGGCAGAGGGGGATACGATGGAGGTAGGGGGTGATGGTGGCACCGCAGGAGGAGATTGGAGGCAGGGGAGATTGTGGCACCGCAGAGGGGTGTGAAGGCAGCTGGTGTTGGTGGCAGAGGGGATAGAGGCAGGAGGTGATGTGACTAAATCATTTGCCCTTATTATATTGAAATTATGTTTTTTTACCTTAATGTCTATTACATTTTATTTAGTAACTTTTGCGAAATGCCAGTAAAAACGTGGCTGTGCCAGTAAATTTCGGATGTCGTGAAAGTAAATTTCAATCTGGTAGGTTGGCAACATTGGGGGGGCCCTTCATGGTTTCATGCATCGGGGCCCTGAAGGTTCTAGTTACGCCACTGCGCCCGCCTGCTTGCATCGTGCACGTGTCAGTGTCAGCTACTCTGCGGACGGGTCCTCCTGCCTTAAGAAGGTAAGAGAGGACAACCATCATGTATAGCATGCGGGCAGATGTGTATATTACAGCATGGGGGCAGATGTGTATATTACAGCATGGGGGCAGATGCTGTAATATACACATCTGCTCCCATACTGCAAGAATATACACATCTGCCCCCATGCTGCCCCCACCACATTTACCACTGACTAATGCAGAGTTGCAATGCAAGGAGATCAGCTAAAAGTAGTTGTATCTGTATGTGCGTTAATTAATCGAAATTAGTCGATTAATCGATTAAAAAAAAAACGATTAATCGAACACAAAAATTTTAATCAGTCACAGCCCTAGTTTTTTTTGTTTTGTTTTTTGTTAAAAAAAAAAAAAAAATGTTTTAAAAAATATATATATATTTTTATATTTTGTTATAAAATTTTCCAAACAGGTAATTTTTCTCCTTCATTCATGTACGTTGATGAGGCTGCCCTGATGGGCACCGAAGGGCTGCACTGATGGGCACCGATAAGGTGGCACTGGTGGACACTGATAGGTGGCACTGGTCGGCACTCATAGGCGGCACTGGTCGGCACTGATAGGCGACATTGGTGGGCACTGAGAGGTGGCACTGATGGGTGGCACTGAAGGGCATTGATAGGTGGCACTGGTGGGCACTGAGAAGTGGCACTAAGGCTGCATTCACATCTGAGCGTTTTGTCGCCTGAAGCGCAACGCTCAAAGACGCTAGAGGGGAAAAATAACATTATTCTCTATGGAGATGGTTCACATCTCCAACGCAAAACGTCGAACGCCGAAAGAACGCCGAACGCCTGAATTTCAAACAAGTCCCGGACCATTTTTTGACGCGCGAATCGGGTGGCTTGGGCGTTTTACATTGATGCCAATGACCTGTACAAAAATCTGGGGAAAACGCCGCAATTTGTCGCAGCAAATCGCTGTAAAAAACGACGCAAAATGCCTAAGCTTAGGTGTGAATGCAGCCTAAAAGGTGTCTTTGATAGGTGGCATTGATAGCTGGCAGTGATGGGCACTGATGGGTGGCAGTAATGGGCACTGATGGGTGGCATTAATGGGCACTGATAGGCAGCACTGCTAGGTGGCACTAAGGAGACATTGATAGGTGGCACTGGTGGGCATTGATAAGTGGCACTTGTGGGCATTGATAGGTGGCACTGGTGGGCACTTGCAGGTGCCACTAGAAGGGGGTACTGGCAGAGGTTATTGCTGGCACACGAGGCAGATGTGCGTCCTTCCTCTTGGGACCGATGTACCTTTTACACAAGCCGGTGATTGGCTTTTTTTCTCCTTATGCTGTCAGCGTGTTGAGAAAAAAAAAGATTACCGACTTTTGCTTACATCACGTGATCAGCTGTCATTGGCTGACAGCTGATCATGTGGTAAGGGGCCGGGACCAGGACTTAGTGACTCGGTGATCACAGCGCGCGCTGTTATTGACGTCCTCCCGGCATTTGGGGTCCGCGCTGTACCCGTCATTCGACTATTGCGAAATAAACTGGTTGTTAACCAGTAAATAACCTGGTTGTTAACCACTTCAGCCCCGGAAGGATTTGCCCCCTTAATGACCAGGCGATTTTTTGTGATGCGGCACTGCGTCGCTTTAACTAACAATTGCGTGGCCATGTGACATTATACCCAAACAAAATTGATGTGCTTTTTTTCCCCACAAATAGAGCTTTCCTTTGGTGGTATTTGATCACCTCTGCAGTTTTTATTTTTTGCGCTATAAACAAAAAAATTCAGACAATTGTGAGAAAATAAAAATAAAATTGTTACTTTTTGCTATAATAAATATATGGAAAAAAAAATTCTTCATCAGTTTGAGCCAATATGTATTCTTCTACATATTTTTGTAAAAAAAAAATCACATTAAGCATATATTGATGGGTTTGCGCAAAAGTTATATAGCCAGATTCAGAAAGACTTACGACGGCGTATCAGTAGCCCATCGCAGTAAGCTACGCCGTTTCCGTAAGGCTTTTTCAGGCATAAAGATAAACATCGGAACGGCCGCCGTATTTCACGTCGTTTGCGGCGTTTGCGTAAGTCGTAAGAAAATGAGGCTGGGCGTAGGTTACATTCACGTCGAAAGCATTGACTATTTGTGATGTGATTTTGAGCATGCGCACTGGGATACGTCCACGGACGGCGCATGTGCGGTTCGTTAGGCGCGTCATTTACACGAGGTCACAAATCATTACCATACAACACACTCACTACCAACCTACTTTGAATTACGCGGGCTTACGCCGGCCCATTTACACTACGCCGCCGTAACTTAGGACTAGGGATGAGCTTCGCGTTCGATGCAAACACATGTTTGCATCGAACATTGCACGTTCAATTGTTCGTCGAAAACGAACAAATCGGGTCGTTCGCGCCAAATTCGAATCACCCATAATTCACTGCGGCGTTGCGCGCTGATGATTGGCCAAGCATGCACCATGACCCCGCATGCTTGGCCAATCACAGCGCCCAAAAAACAAAGAGACCTAATTGGCCAAAGCCTGGGTGCTTTGGCCAATTAGGGCTCAGGGCTTTAGCACACGCCCCACACTATAAAAGGCCGCCTCCTGGGCGGGCTTGTGTAGTGTGTTCTGGCTTGCTTAGAGAAGTCAGTCAGACAGAGAGAGAGAGAGATAGATAGAGACACAGGGGTAGATTCATGTAACACTTATGCCGGCGATTTTAGAGATGCGCGGCGTAAGTGTTACTTCGCGCCGTCGGATCCATGCGCCATACCTACTATACCAGATCCGCCTTAAAATAGGCTTTTTCCTACCGGCGTAACTTTTCCACGCCGGCATGGCTTTGGTGCATCTTTACGCGGGACAGATCAACCATTCCCATTTATTATGTATTCGAATATGCAAATGAGGGATATCCGCCTATTCAGAAACGTACGTTTGTCCGGCGCAGGCATTACCCGGTGCGCGTAACTGCAAATTTCTGTGGAAAGTTACCCCTCATAAAGCAGGGGTAACTTTGCACCGGAGTTGAACAGATCAGCTGGAGAGCAGCTAAAGCAACACTGTTACAGACGAATTGAGCAACAACACTTGCTGGACAACACATCTGTTTGCCAACATGCCAGGGGCAGCCGTGCTTATAGCACTACTGCGTCGACGGGCACGTAGGAGGGCACGGGAGAGGATATTCCGCACGCGCATTGACGTCTTTGGCATGAGTGATTTGGAGGTGTTTCGTCTATTCAGATTCAGCCCTGAAGCCATCCTGGAATTAGCCACAACCCTGCAGGAGGACATCACCAGCCTAACACACCGCTCACATGCAGTGCAGCCACTGGTCAAGGTCCTGGCAACACTCCATTTCCTTGCCAGTGGATCTTTTCAAAGAACAAGTGGAGTGGTGGCTGGGAGGACCTGTGGCAGAAGGCAATGACAGATTTCTACAGAATTGCCAGATTCCCACGCACCGTGGGGGCCATTGATTGCACACATGTGGCACTGCGGCCCCCCCGGGACACAGAGCACATATACTGCAATCGGGAGCACTGGCATTCCATCAACGTACAGGTGATAGTTGATGCCCAAGGCCTAATATGGCACGTCAGTGCCAAGGACCCCAGGTCCAGCCACGACAGCTACATATACCGTCAAAGCAGCATCTCCACAGAATTTTAACAGAACATATATGGGGACAGCTGGCTGGTTGGTGAGTGACATGGGTGGCAGGCATGACTGTCCCCCCCATGATGCACGAATCACAAGGGGCACATGCCTGACTAACATCCTCCTGTCTTTTCCTTACCAGGTGACGCGGCATATGCACTTGGACCCCATCTCATGACTCCTATCCGGAATCCCCAAACCAGAGGAGAGAGAAGATACAATGAAGCACACATCAAAACCTGTGCAGTTGTGGAGCGCACCTTTGGCCTCCTGAAGTCCCGTTTCCGATGCCTGGATAAGTCTGGGGGTACCGTGTTGTATTCCCCAAACTTTGTGTGCCAGATCATTGGGGCATGTTGCATTCTGCACAACTTTGCCGTGAGAAAAGGCCTGCAGATTGACCTACGTGATGACCTCACCCCCGAACCACACAGTCCCCCCCTGCCCGAGTGTCCCCCGTCTGCTGAGGAAAGAGCAGTCAGGAGGGTCCTCGTGGTAGGCTACTTTTCACGTTAAACACACACATTAATCATGGCACAATGAGAATGCACGCATGCACACCACTGTGATCCCTAGCACACACACACCACATCCACATTAAATTGGATTAGACCAAAGTACACCACATGGGACTTGGGAGCAGCAACGCCACGCCACGGCTCCAATTATGTTGCTGTACATTCATACACCATTCACACGTGTCGTTAGGATAATTTCTCCCCAACGACTGAGGGTGACACTCCTTAATGGCAGGAGTGTCACCCCCACACATTCACACAACATTCACACTGTAGCCTGCACTCCTCACCGTGTGCAGGGATATAAAAATAAATACAACTCATAACCTGAGTATCCAAAAAAAATTATCAAAAATTAACGGCCCTGTGGTGGGCTCCGTCTTGTCCTGGGGTGCAGTTGCCTGGGGCGAGCCTCAGGTGGGGGGGCTGGTGGTTAAACCTCCACCAGTCTCTCCCTGGCTGCCTGGCTGCCCTCCTCACGGAATTGGTGGCAGCCTGCATCCGCAGCCGGCGGGTTGTATTGCTGCGCTTTTGGCGCCGTGTCTGCCTCCCCTCCTCACGGACAGCAGCTGCCAGGCTCCGCACCTCAGAGACCAGGCCAGATGTGGTGGTGTGCAGGTCCACCAGACAGGACAGAAGGGCTGCCCCGTTCTCAACAACGTCCTGCAGGCTTTCATTTATAGTTGTATTCTGCCCAGCCTACTGGGTGATGGTCTCCTGCACTGCCACAGTGCAGGCAGCTTGGCTCTCGGTCGAGGATGCCAGGCTATCTGCAACCCGATGCAGATCACCCGCAAGACACCCAATATGGTGGGTCTGCCTTGTCTGGTCCCTTGCTAGATGGTCCTCAAACTCCACAGGGACTCCACAGGATTTTTTGGTTGCCTTACTAGAGGCCTGAGAGGCTGGAGGACGGCTGTAGGGGAGGTCCCTTGAGGGGGTATCCCTGGAGGGGATGGTGTCCCTTGAGGGGGTATCCCTGGAGGGGATGGTGTCCCTTGATGGGGTATCCCTGGAGGGGATGGTGTCCCTTGATGGGGAATCTATAATGGGGAGGAGGTTTGGGAGGGCCCAGGTATGGGGGTCTCCTCCAGCAGATACAGAGCATCCTCTTCTACCCCGACGTGCTCCTCCTCAACTTCCTCAAGCAATGAGGTAGGCGCGATCATATCGCTTTTCAGGGGCATTTGTCAGCCAGTAAAGAGGCATATCTTGCCTCCTCACCACCTGTTTTAAGCCTGTAAATGCAATGCACACAGTTGCGGGGTAGTTGCAGTGCAGCCCCATTATCCCTGGGTATACCTCCAGCTGCAGCCACAGCATGTTTACACCCCCAGATGTTGCCTCTGCAGCTAAAGGGGCAAAAGTTAGGGGTGGTAAAAACAGTTCAACCATGTGGTTTTACTGCCCCTCCAGCCTGACATGTGAACAAGCTCTTGGTTCTGTGTGGATGCGTGCTGCGTGTAGGGCAGCTCATTAATTTCCCTACCCGCAGTAATGCCGAGAAAGAAGTCCCCGACACTTTTTTTTAAATTGTGCCATAACAAAAGCAACCCATTTTTGCCAATGGATGGGGCACCATTAACAATTAATGGCACCCCTAAAGAACAGAGCATTTGTCTGTGTGTCAAGAACGAGCGCGATTTTGCGTGTATTCCGCAACACACATCAACGTGAACCAAGTCTTGGACAGGGGTGCCTCAAGACTGAAAATACTTTTCAAGGGCGCCCCTACTGGAAAAAGGTTGAGAAACACTGTGTTATGACAATTTATTATTTATCTATTTACTGTAAAATTACTAGTTTGAAGTTAGAACTTCAAACTTCAGTAATTTGTCCGTTAAGCCACTTGCTTGAGTACAGTTTTTAAAAACATACTAAATTACCTTAAAAACAATATACAATAATTATTTGTATATTACTTACTTATGGTAAATATCCATTTGCCACCCAGGTCAATTCTGACACTTCTCTTTTACATGTAAAAATCATAATTTTTTTTGCTAGAAAATTACTCTGAACCCCCAAACATTACCGTATTTATCGGGGTATTGCGCGATCCGGCGTATAGCGTGCACCCCTAAAGTAGCCACGAAATTCCTGTAAAACATTTTTTATAACATTTTATTACTTACAGTTTTGGTGTCTTGCCCGGCGTCCATCGTCTGGTCTGGCGTCTGTCTGCGGCCTCGTGGTGTCCTCCCGGCTTCTCCAGCGCTGCCCGAGTCGAATCCCTGCTTCCCGCGCTCAGTTTGAAGCCTCCGCCGACAAATACTGAGCACAGTACACTCGGGCACGCTCGGCCACGCTCGGCTTCTCACGCATAAACGTCACAGAGCGTGACTACGAGCGAAGCCGAGCCGGGCCGAATGTACCCGAGTGTACTGCACTCGGTAGATGTCGGCGGCTCAGTTCAAATTGAGTGCGGGAAGCGGGTATCGGCGTATATCGCGCACCCACAATTTTCCCCTTATTTTAAGGGGAAAAAAGTGCACGGTATACGAAGATAAATACAGTATATATTTTTTTAGCAGACACCCTTGGAAATAAAATAGTGGTCGTTGCAACAAGTGCAGCAAGTTTTCAAATGCATTTGAAAAAAAAGCACTAAAGTTAGCCCGATATTTTTGTATAATGTGAAAAATATATTACAGAAAGCTGGCTTACAGCCGACTGTAACACCATTCTAGGAGAACTGGTGCCAGAAAATTATCGTATTCTAACGGAAAACAGAGTAGGGCAAAGAGGAGGAGGCCTGGCAGTGATCCACAAGCCTCACCTCTCGATCACTAAAGCAGACCGTCAGAACTCACTTCTTTTAATGGAAACCCTCACTCTGCAACTGCAAACAAATCCCCAGGACACCGTTTACGTTCTACTCTGTTATAGACCACCTGGTCCAAAAACGCAGCTCCTTAAATCATTGACAGAGTTCATCTCCACTTATACCCTAAACAGCAAACACCTTTTGCTGCTCTGGGATTTCAATCTCTGGGTCAACTCCTCACAGGACCCCGTCGCCGATGCCTGCATTGACCATTTGGAAGGATTAGGTCTGCAGCAACTAGTATGTGGGCTCACACATGCTTCAGGTCACACGCTCGATCTCATTTTCAGACAAGATCTTGAAATTAACATTCTAGAAAATGAGCCGTTACCATGGACAGATCACCATGCAATTAAATTCATAATTAGCAAAAACGCCCCCTTAAAAAGAACGATAAAACCGGTGACAACACACTGGACTAGATCTCAGAAGAAGCTCCACTCGGAGCTTTTCATAACTACACTAGGGAAAAAAATAAAAAAAATCCAACAACATCAAACGGCCACAGAAACATTGGATGCCATCAACAAGGCCCTACTACAGTCAGCCGACTTAGTAGCGCCAAAACGCAAAACCTGCATTTGGAAGAACAACTCCAGCTGGTTTAACAACCAACTGTCGTTGCTAAAGCAAGAGCGCAGAAGAGCTGAAGCAGCTTGGAAAAGAAGCTCTTCAGAGGAAAACCACACCATCTACAAGGTAATAACAAAAAAATACCATAAAGAAATCTTTAAAGCCAAAAAAAAAAACATTTTGCCAATATCATCGCAAATGCCCTAAACCGCCTCCGTGAACTCTTCAGTCACCCATACCATGAATCCAGTCTGTCTTAAAGCCCCTAATTCTGATTCTCAAGAATTCTGCAACAAATTATCGGATTATTTCATTAACAAAATTTAAAAAATCTGTGAAAGTATTCAGCAAAATAAAACCACCTTCAACCTCCCCCTCAATCGTACGCCCAATACCCACATAAATTTGCCGCAATCAACAAATTTTACTCTAAAACCCATCTCCATCGATGCCACTAAAAATATTATCGGTACCCTGCAAAATAGCACAGTGCCTAATGATATCATCCCCACCAAACTGCTGAAAGAATGTGCCGATATCCTGGCACCGGCTATCACGCAGCTTATAAACCAATCATTCAAGGAAGGCATTGTGCCTACCCTGTTGAAACAAGGCATAATCAAACCCATTCTAAAGAAAACCACGCTCGACCCCAAAGACCCAAACCACCGTCGACCCATAACAGGCCTAAATGTCTTCTCCAAGGTAATGGAGAAAGAAGTGGTACAACAGCTGCAACATCATTTAGATACCCATAAATTGCTTGATCCATTCCAATCGGGTTTCCGTCCCGGTCACGGGACAGAAACAGCACTGCTCAAAATATGGGATGACGCTCTCAAGGCCGCAGACGAAGGAGAATCCTGTCTTCTAGTACTGTTGGACCTAAGTGCTGCTTTTGACACGGTAGACCACAAACTATTATTGACTCGGCTAGCCGAAGTAGCCAGAATCGTGGAATGTAATCTATCTTGGTTCTCCTCCTTCCTGGAAAACCGATCACAAATAGTGAAATTGGGACCTTTCACTTCTGAAAAACTGAAAATGGTGTAGGGTGAGAACTAATGCGCTACTGGGAGTAGGTGAAATGATAAGGTGAATAAAGTGGATGAGAATTAATGGTGTGGAAGCTGCTATATCTATTAGGCCACGTACAGGCGATCGGTCCAACCCGATGAGAATGGTCCGACGGACCGTTTTCATCGGGTCACCGCTGAAGTTGCCTGATGGTCTGATGTGTGTACACACCATCAGTTCAAAAACTAATCGTGTCAGAGCATGGTGACGTAAAACACAACGACGTGCTGAAAAAACGAAGTTCAATGCTTCCAAGCATGCGTCGACTTGATTCTGAGCATGCGCAGGTTTTTGAACCAATGCTTTTGCATACTAACCATCGGTTTGGACCAATGGTCAGGCGTCCATCAGTCCGATTTTAAAGCAAGTTTTAAAACTTTGGTCCGAAGGACATCAGACCGATGGGCCATACACATGGTCGGTTTGGACCGATGAAACTGGACTTCAGCCCTTTTTTATTGGTTTGGACCGATCGTGTGTACGCGGCCTTAGTGGTCACTGAAGACAAATAACATATGTAAAAAAGAAAAAGGTGAGATAAGCGCTACACACTGTGGCAAAACGATTGACACCACAACTACCTAACAGTCTAAAACCGTCAGCAGATAAGTAATGTCATAAAGCCAATCACATAACAAAACAAATGACTGAAAAAACAGTGAACAATCAATAATCAGTGCAACAATGAAGTGCAAAGTGATGAATGAATATTGATGAACCAATAACTAAAAGGAGTGTGCAAAGTCCTAAATAGGGGAAATGT
Organism: Rana kukunoris; assembly: GCA_029574335.1. Lineage (NCBI taxonomy): Eukaryota > Metazoa > Chordata > Amphibia > Anura > Ranidae > Rana > Rana kukunoris. Next base: position 122,447,210 of record CM056058.1, read on the forward strand.
CCTTCAATTGGGGAACCCAATAATGGGCATCAATGGGTGCTGACAAATGATGGCTGAAAAGGATCACAGTGAAATCGAAGAGATATCCAACACTAGTCTCCCAAAACTCTCACTTTAATGTGATGAAGTGCAGGCTTGTAACATGGGTGTGAGCATGTCCAGAGATGGATATCAGGATACTTCCCAATGGTGGCCTCTATGATGTCCTCCTGACGCTGTGGCTAATAGTGATCCGAGAATGTATGGCAGATCTAAAGGCTCAATGCTCAGTGAGCATAAGGGAGAAAGAGAAAGGATGCTGCAATGGTGAAGTATTGCTGGATGTTGCAATGTTTATTAAAAAAATTTAAAAGTGGACTCGTACATAAAGAAAATTTGACAATAGCAAACTGAATCAATGGACACGGCGTGTCAGCGCCGTCTTACTGTTGTTACAGGTGGCTTCCGGCTAGCGGTGGTGTCACGTGATCCCGAATCCCTACGGCATTACGTCACGTGTCTCGTGACTTCATCAGGGGAACCTGATATACTGTATTTAAAACTGTAAAACATATGTGACTAATACAGTAAAAAAAAAAAAAAAACGTGATGAATAATTTCATTGGTGCAAATGATGCAAGGTGAAGTAAATGTGCTAGAAGACCCACCACAGACTGAGAGGAGGCTTCCCGGAAATCACAGACTTAAAGGGGCTTATATCGCTTAAGTCATGAAAGCTTGTTGGTGATGGTGATAACACCCATATGTAATATAGGCTCCATGGGGCAGTTGCCAGCCTCAGGTGTCCGCTAATGACGTGAACAGCCACCGCCACACCGGAAACCCCAGGTGCTCCCACTCTTACTCCTGGGGTCTGTGAGGGATGGAGGAAGCCTCACCAGCCAATGCCCTTCTCCTTCCATCTGCGGTGCACGCTTTGAGATGCCAGGACACAGGGGAAAGTTGCCGCCTGTGTCTTCTGTCACTGGGGGACCCGGCCACTCCTGGAACCTGTCCGACATCTGCCGCTCTGCCACTCTCATGACTGGCCACACTAGACACAGGCAGGGAGTCTGTATAGCCAGCTGCACCATCCACACTGCAGGGTGAGAAGGCAGGGCAGTGGGTGCCAGATGAAAAAACTTCTGCCCTGGATTCACTGCAGACGAGGATTCCTCCCAACACACACACCAGGGGAAGCATGCGCTTGGCTGGTGGGGTCGAAGGGTCCCTTGAGAGGTTCCTAGGTTGGCACCGAACCCGAGATGTCACCTCAGGACTGAAGTGCTCAGAAGGCCTAGACCTCCTAGCATGTGGGTGACTAAAAGAGGGCCCAGGAGAGACCTGCCTGGACTCTAGTGATGAGCGGAATACGCCATATTCGATTTCGCGATATTTCACGAATATATAGAAGAATATTCGCGAAATATTCGTTAATATCAAATATTCGTGATATTTTATCAAAAAAAAAAATTAGCGAAATTTCGCTAATGCGAATGCGAAATTGATTGCGAAATTCTCGTCAACACGCGAAAACGGAGATCATTTCCTGGATTACTAAACTAATATGCACTAAACACTAACTCTACTTACACAAACTTATATGACTAAACTAAAGCTAATTTTTTTTTTTTTTATACACGAAACACAGAAGGGCAGAGAAAGTATTCGCGAATATTCGTAATACGAATATTCGCATTGCGAATATTCGGCAACATAAAAGGATCGCCTCAGCTACTCGGCCCAGGGTCTCTAATCATACCAGCAATGCTTTTAGACGTCGATGGAGATCACTAGGATGTGATCTGTTTTAAAAATAAATTTGAAAAAATACGAATATTCGCAATAGCGAATATTCACCACGATATTCGATTTATTCACGAATACTCGAATATGCAATAATCGTAATGAATATTCGCAATGCGAATATTCGTGAGCAACACTACTGGACTCCTGCAATAAGTCTGATAGGTATTAACCACTTGAGGCCCGCGCTACCGTCGGATGATGGCAACAGCGCGGGCCTCAATATCCAACATGCCGTCATTTGACGGCATGTCTTTCTGGCGTTCCCAGCGCGCGCTGTACAGCGCGCTGCGGGGAAGCCCTGTGTTGTCCGTGTCCCTTGGACACGGCCAATCACAGATCGCGGCAAACGGCCAATCAGAGCGGCCGTTTGCAATGCGATCTGTGGGCGAATGAGAGATGATCTCTCATAGATCATCTCTCATTGCCGGCTCACACAGAGACAATGTCCTGTCTCTGGAAGGGAGGAGCCCGATCTGTGTTCCTTCCTACATAGGGACACAGATCGGTCACCCCCCCAGTCACCCCCCCCTCCCCCTACAGTTAGAACACACCTAGCATACACATTTAACCCCTTCCTCACCCCCTAGTGTTAACCCCTTCAATGCCAGTCACATTTATACTGTAATTAGTGCATATTTATAGCACTGATCGCAGTATAAATGTGAATGGCGCCAAAAATGTGTCAAAAGTGTCCGATGTGTCCGCCATAACGTCGTAGTAACAATAAAAATCGCAGATCGCCGCCATTTCTAGTAAAAAAAAAATAATAAAAAATAATAATTCTCTCCCCTATTTTGTAAGCGCTATAACTTTTGCGCAAACCAGTCGCTTATTGCGATTTTTTTTTTTTTTTTACCAAAAATATGTAGAAGAATACGTATCGCCCTAAACTGAGAAAAAAAAATGTTTTTTTTTTTTTAATTGGGATATTTATTATAGCAACAAGTAAAAAATATTGTATTTTTCTTCAAAATTGTCGCTCTTTTTTGTTTATAGCGCAAAAAATAAAAATCGTACAGGCGATCAAATACCACCAAAAGAAAGCTCTACTTGTGGGGAAAAAAGGACGTAAATTTTGTTTGGGAGCCACGTCGCACGACCGCGCAATTGTCAGTTAAAGCGACGCAGTGCCGGAAGCTGAAATTTCACCTGGGCAGGAGGGGGGTGTAAGTGCACAGTAAGCAAGTGGTTAAGGCTTCCCGTAGGTTAGCCTGCATTTGTGGGAGGAGTCTGGTGAGTACTTAAGGCTCCTCCCCACAGCAGGTTCAGGTTGGCGCCATTTCTGGTTTGAAGGGGGGAGGTGCAGAGCAGTGGCATCTGCCTCATGTCGGTGCCTCTCCCGGGATTCATTGGCGTAGGGAACCCCTGCCCGCCCGCCCAGCCATCCATCTATCTCCCGGGGGCATGCTGGCTTCAGTGGTGGAAGGGGGCGCCCGCTCATCCGGCTATCCACCTCGTGCAGGCAGCGTGAGGGGCCGTCCACGTGTTTCCTCCCATTTTAATCCTCGGGGGGGGGGGGGGGCTGCGCTTTCTGCTTGTCCCGGTGCGAACACCAGGCTTCATGGAGCGGGAGCCCGCCATCCACCCACCCACTCCTCCGGGCGCAGCCTGTCTCTGCATGTCATCTGGCCTCCCGGGATCGGAGGACACATTTGCTACTCGGGGTGCACGAGGGGGAGGGGGTGCCGCCCATCCATCCTCCCACCATCACTCCGCCGCACGCTGGTAATCCGGTAAGGGGGGGCTGCGCCGCCAGCTTCTTCCCGTGTGTACATCGGGCCGCCTTCCTCCCCTGTCCCCCTTTCTCACACGGAGCAGAGGAGCATTTCTCCGGGTGCACGCTGCTGCACGGGGGGAGAGGGGGGGCCGTTCGTCAACCCGTGCACTATCCCACTCCTCCAGGCAAGCCGCTCGTCTACTTCCAGGCTCACAGAGGGGGGGCGGCACGCTGCGGCGGGGGGGGGGGGCGTCCATCCATCCACATCTCCGCACGCTGGCATCTTGCAGGGATGCCAGCTCCTCCTCCCTGTCTGTGTTGCGGGTGCGCGCCGGGGGGGGGAGGGGGCGGGCGCGTCCATCCACCCCCCCCCCTTACTCCGGGCGCACGCTGACAACTGGCATGGCAGCCCGCTCGTCCACGCCGCTGTCATGGGGGGGGGGTGGTGATGTACACCCACTCTTGCAAGGTCACGCTGGTGGCATAGGAGGGTTGTTCCACCTGGTCTCTTGGGGATCAAGCTGGCAGCATGGGGGGGGGGGGCGTTACGCTGCTAGTCTTCCTTGCATTTCTGCAATGTCATAGCGTTTCTGCCCAGAGCTTGTCGTGCCATAGTTCTGTCATGCGTTTCTGCCCAGCGTTTGTCATGCGTTTCTGCCCAGCGTTTGTCATGCGTTTCTGTCATGCGTTTCTGTCATGCTTTTCTGCCCAGCGTTTGTCATGCGTTTCTGCCCAGCGTTTGTCATGCGTTTCTGCCCAGCGTTTGTCATGCGTTTCTGTCATGCGTTTCTGTCATGCTTTTCTGCCCAGCGTTTGTCATGCGTTTCTGCCCAGCGTTTGTCATGCGTTTCTGTCATGCGTTTCTGTCATGCGTTTCTGTAATACGTTTCTGTCATGCGTTTGTCATGCGTTTGTCATGCGTTTCTGCCATGCGTTTCTGCCATGCGTTTCTGCCATGCGTTTCTGCCCAGCGTTTCTGCCATGCGTTTCTGCCATGCGGTTCTGTCATGCGGTTCTGTCCAGCGTTCCGGTCATGTGGTTCTGTCCAGCATTCCGGTCATGTGTTTCTGCCCAGCGTTCCTGTCATGCGTTCCTGCCCAGCGTTCCGGTCATGCGGTTCTGTCCAGCGTTCCGGTCATGCGTTTCTGCCCAGCGTTCCTGTCATGCGTTCCTGTCATGCGTTCCTGTCATGCGTTCCTGTCATGCGTTCCTACCCAGCGTTTCTGCCCAGCGTTCCTGTCGTGCGTTTCTGCCCAGTGTTTCTGCCCAGCGTTTCTGCCCAGCGTTTCTGTCATGCGTTTCTGCCCAGCGTTTCTGTCATGCGTTTCTGCCCAGCGTTTCTGTCATGCGTTTCTGCCCAGCGTTTCTGTCATGCGTTTCTGTCATGCGTTTCTGCCCAGCGTTTCTGTCATGCGTTTCTGTCATGCGTTTCTGCCCAGCGTTTCTGCCCAGCGTTTCTGTCATGCGTTTCTGCCCAGCGTTTCTGCCCAGCGTTTCTGTCATGCGTTTCTGCCCAGCGTTTCTGTCATGCGTTTCTGCCCAGCGTTTCTGTAATGCGTTTCTGCCCAGCGTTTCTGCCCAGCGTTTCTGCCCAGCGTTTCTGCCCAGCGTTTCTGCCCAGCGTTTCTGTCATGCGTTTCTGCCCAGCGTTTCTGCCCAGCGTTTCTGTCATGCGTTTCTGCCCAGCGTTTCTGTCATGCGTTTCTGCCCAGCGTTTCTGTAATGCGTTTCTGCCCAGCGTTTCTGCCCAGCGTTTCTGCCCAGCGTTCTGTCATGCGTTTCCGTCACAGCGTCCTGCCCCGGGGGGTTTCCGTCACAGCGTCCTGCCCCGGGGGGTTTCCGTCACAGCTCCAGTTAGGTGCGGGGGGGGTGTTCCAGTCCTTAGGTCTGGCGGGGGGGGTGTCCGGTTTTCCTAGCTCAGTATTCTGGCATAGCGTTGCTGCCCCAGGTTTTCTGTCGGTGCTTTTCTCCCTCAATGGTCCAGTCGCAGTGTTGACTGCCCCAGGATTCTGTCATTGCGTTGCAGTCTCAGCTTTTCTGTCATTACATTTTCCGTCTTTGCATTTCCGTCTGCCCAGGATTCTGTCTTTGCATTTCTGCCTCAGCGTTCAGGCACAACGTTTCCCCCTCAGCGTTTCTGCCCCAGGGTTCTGTTATCGTATTTCCGCTTCAGCATTATAGGCTCCGCGTTCCAGACTCACCATTTCTCTCATACCTTGTTCTGCCCCAGGTTTCCTGTCGTGGCATTCCAGCCTCAACGTGTCAGGCTCAGCATTGCTCTCATACCGTTTCTGGCCCACGATTTCTGTCACAGCGTTTCTGGCCCACGATTTCTGTCACTGTGTTTCTGGCCCACGATTTCTGTCACTGCGTTTCTGGCCCACGATTTCTGTCACTGTGTTTCTGGCCCACGATTTCTGTCACTGTGTTTCTGGCCCATGATTTCTGTCACTGTGTTTCTGGCCCACGATTTCTGTCACTGTGTTTCTGGCCCACGATTTCTGTCACTGTGTTTCTGGCCCACGATTTCTGTCACTGTGTTTCTGGCCCACGATTTCTGTCACTGCGTTTCTGGCCCACGATTTCTGTCACTGCGTTTCTGGCCCACGATTTCTGTCACTGCGTTTCTGGCCCACGATTTCTGTCACTGCGTTTCTGGCCCACGATTTCTGTCACTGTGTTTCTGGCCCACGATTTCTGTCACTGTGTTTCTGGCCCACGATTTCTGTCACTGTGTTTCTGGCCCACGATTTCTGTCACTGTGTTTCTGGCCCACGATTTCTGTCACTGCGTTTCTGGCCCACGATTTCTGTCACTGCGTTTCTGGCCCACGATTTCTGTCGTAGCGTTTCTGGCCCACGATTTCTGTCGGTCTGTCCTGGCTCACGAGTACTGTCCTGGCCCACGAGTGCTGTCGTAGCAATCCTGGCCCACGAGTACTGTCCTGGCCCACGAGTACTGTCCTGGCCCACGAGTACTGTCCTGGCCCACGAGTACTGTCCTGGCCCAAGAGTACTGTCCTGGCCCAAGAGTTCTGTCGTAGCGTTTCTGGCCCTCGAGTACTGTCCTGGCCCACAAGTACAGTCCTGGCCCACGAGTGCTGTCATAGCGTTCCTGGCCCACGAGTACTGTCCTGGCCCACGAGTACTGTCCTGGCCCACGAGTTCTGTCATAGCGTTTCTGGCCCACGAGTACTGTCCTGGCCCACGAGTGCTGTCATAGCGTTCCTGGCCCACGAGTACTGTCCTGGCCCACGAGTACTGTCCTGGCCACGAGTTCTGTCGTAGCGTTTCTGGCCCTCGAGTACTGTTGTAGCGTTTCTGACCCACGAGTACTGTCCTGGCCCACGAGTGCTGTCATAGCGTTCCTGGCCCACGAGTACTGTCCTGGCCCACGAGTACTGTCCTGGCCCACGAGTACTGTCCTGGCCCACGAGTTCTGTCATAGCGTTTCTGGCCCACGAGTACTGTCCTGGCCCACGAGTACTGTCCTGGCCCACGAGTACTGTCCTGGCCCACGAGTACTGTCCTGGCCCACGAGTGCTGTCCTGGCGTTCCTGGCCCACGAGTACTGTCCTGGCCCACGAGTACTGTCCTGGCCCACGAGTACTGTCCTGGCCCACGAGTACTGTCCTGGCCCACGAGTACTGTCCTGGCCCACGAGTTCTGTCGTAGCGTTTCTGGCCCTCGAGTGCTGTCGTAGCGTTTCTGGCCCACGAGTACTGTCCTGGCCCACGAGTGCTGTCGTAGCGTTTCTGGCCCACGAGTACTGTCCTGGCCCACGAGTACTGTCCTGGCCCACGAATACTGTCATAGCGTTTCTGGCCCACGAGTACTGTCCTGGCCCACGAGTACTGTCCTGGCCCACGAGTGCTGTCGTAGCGTTCCTGGCCCACGAGTACTGTCCTGGTCCACGAGTTCTGTCGTAGCGTTTCTGGCCCTCGAGTACTGCCCTGGCCCTCGAGTGCGGTCGTAGCGTTTCTGGCCCACGAGTACTGTCCTGGCCCACGAGTACTGTCCTGGCCCACGAGTGCTGTTGTAGCGTTCCTGGCCCACGAGTACTGTCCTGGCCCTCGAGTACTGTCCTGGCCCCACGATTTCGGTCATAGCGTTTCTGGCCCCATGATTTCGGGCTGAGGTTCCGTTTCAATGATTGACGCCCACAATCTTCTCGCCCGTGTACCATACGTCATACGACGCACGTTCACTCTTACACCTATACGACTAGCCCTGAGGGTTCAGTTACCGCCTGTGTCTGGCAGGTTACTCGGGCGCATTTAACAATCACATAGGGGTGGGGGGGCCATCTTCAGTGCATTCCTGCGCAGTGGTCTCGATGTTCCTGCTCATATTCTCGTTCTTAGGTAGGTGCCGAGGGGGTCGTGATTGTTGCATGTCTAGTGGTCTGTTGTCTTGTTTGCTAGTTTATGTTCCCGAATCCGAGTCTGGCGTGGTTCCCATGTGCCACGATGCTATTGCCAGTGCATCGGCCTTATCCGCCTTTCAGGTAGCTGACACCCAGTCTCCTATCTGTTGTCCTTTTTGCAACTTACCCTCTCACTTCCCTACATCAGCACGGGTATTGCCCGGTTGAAGTATTTCAATCCGCTTGGCCCTTGCTCCATTTCCCCCGTGCATCCTCTTGTCACAAGTAGTTCATTCCATATGGTGGGGTTGTCTTGGGCATCAGGCTCGTTCCAGCTTTCATGGGTCAATAAGTTCTGAGCGGTTTCGCAGGTTCCATAGAGTTCCTTGTGTCTCAAGTCATGGGTCGGTGGGTTCTCCTGTCGTTGCGGTTTCTTGTATGCTTGCCTTCCAGGCGCACGCGACTCCACTGGACGGTGTGTTTCTCTACCCTTCTTCACCTACACATGTGTCTTTTGCCCTCTTCTAGGCATACCGACCAGCTAGGCCAAGGCACACCTCAGGCCTTGGTTGCTAGGGTGATCACATTCCATACTCGAAGACTCTGACCACAAGTATTAAGGCTTGCCGTAGGTTAGCCTGCATTTGTGGGAGGAGTCTGGTGAGTACTTAAGGCTCCTCCCCACAGCAGGTTCAGGTTGGCGCCATTTCTGGTCTCCCACCCACCCGTTCCCCCAGTTTCACACACACCATTTCTCGTTGTACTTTTTCTCATTCTCATATTCAGGGTATGCCCTCTTCTAGGCATACCGACCAGCTAGGCCAAGGCACACCTCAGGCCTTGGTTGCTAGGGTGATCACATTCCATACTCGAAGACTCTGACCACAATTTATATTTTAGCCACCCAGGGCCTCTGGCCACAGCTGGAACAACATGTTGTCCAAGTCACCCATCATTTGTTCTTCCTACAGGTGAAGTCCAGGAATGCAAAAGAAAACTGTCTAATGCTGTGATGAGCTCTGACTGAGCCCTGACATTATTCCTCCTCTCTACCCACTACAGGATACACTCTCTGCCTTGAAATCTTCAATCTGCTAAGCAGAATGCATTATTCTAAATTATCCCACTAATACTCTGCCTCTTCTGTAGGCCCCAGTCATGCTGGCCCTCCTTCTAGTTTCACTAAGCTCATGGTATGTAAACTTGTGGTAAATTTGCAGCAGTACCTACCTGTATGCAAACGATGCACATACCCTCTGAATGTTATTTATTCTTCCAAATGGTGCAGACACCAAATATACAGTATATCAAGTTGATTTGTGTTTATCCTGTGATTCTTTTCAATATTATGAAATAATTCAGCACACTTATGAATATAAATGACTTCTACAAGGCAGGGACCACGGAGACCTAATTTTTCTGAATACAATGTTGCACAACAGTTTATATGCTTTCATAACAAAGGTATTTTGGCTCACCTGCATAGGCTTGCGGCAGCCCCGCCCCTTTCCACACTGGTTTTTAGTTTTAATCAGAGTTTTCAGAAAAAGAGACACTGTCTCTGAAAATTTGAAGAGATTTATCAGCGAAGAAACATTTATGGAAGGTTCTGGAATCTCAGGAAACCCTATAAATAGGAAAGAGCCCCCAGGTTTTTGAGCAGTTGGTCAAGCATTGACAAAAAAGCTACCCTTCCTCCCACCCTTGTTGCTGGTGCTTTATGTGGTTTGTCACCCTGGATGACTAGGGGGGACATTTATTGTAATTTTAGTTAAATTGGGCTTGAGTTCTAAAAACTGAGCTTATATATGTTGTGCTTATTAAAGGGGTTGTAAAGGTTTGTCTTTGATTTTCTAAATTGGTTCCTTTAAGCTAGTGCATTGTTGGTTCACTTACATTTTCCTTCGATTTCCCTTCTAAATGTTTTTTTTTTCTTTGTCTGAATTTCTCACTTCCGGTTCCTCCTCAGTTTACTTTCCACCATCATCCGAGCGGTGGATAGTCAGCCAGAACAGCTTACTTAACACCTTACTGAGGAGGAACAGGAAGTGAACCAACAATGCACTAGCTTAAAGTAACCTATTTAAAAAATAAAAAACAAACCTTTACAACACCTTTAACCCCCTGGTGGTATTCCTGAGTCTGACTTGGGGTTAAATTTTTGTGCTGCGATCGGTAACCCCGAGTCAGACTCGGGCTCGCTTTGCAGCATCCACAGGCATGGTTTTCTTATCTTGTCCCTGGATCCAGCGATGCATCCGCGCTGTGTGAGCGAACGGGTCCTCACTCGATTCACACAGTGCCTCCGTGTGCCGTCGATCTCCGTTCCCTGCGACATTACGACGCACAGGAGCGGAGAACGGCGCGAAATTCAAAAACGTAAACAAACACAATACATACAGTATACTGTAATCTTATAGATTACAGTACTGTATGTAAAAAATACACCCCCCCTTGTCCCTAGTGGTCTGCCCAGTGCCCTACATGTACTTTTGTATAATAAAAACTGTTCTTTCTGCCTGCAAACTGTAGATTGTCCATAGCAAACAAAAGTGTCCCTTTATGTCAAAAATGGTTTTAGATCAGCTAGAAAACAGCGATAATAAATTATAGTCACTTGCAGAATTGAGCGATAGCGATTTGTGGGGGAATTCGTCATAAAAAAATAAAAGTAATGACAGCGACAATTCTGCAACTGAGCACATTTCAGTGATTTTGAGTTGATTACATTATTGAATATGTTTTATTATAATTATATTATATGTGTTATATTTTTTTTTAATTAATTTATATATTATAATTTTGTTTTTAAAAACATTTCATACCTGGGATGCTTACTAGACTCTTGTTTGGACAGATTTAAGTGAGTTATTCCTAAGAATTACAAGCCTACAGTATAAAACGCAAAATTTCCTTGCAAATAATGGTACCTAAAATCAGAAAGAATCATACCGCCAGGGAGGTTAAGGAAAGTTTTCCTGCACAGTATTTACTATTAAGTAATTTTTAACGATGGTACGTTTAAAATACAAAATCAATCTTTATGACAACAGTCTATAACAATGAAATATATTTACCAGACATGTAATCATAGAAAATAGTTATATATCTTGAAAAAGATTATGGATTTAACATGTATCCTCACAGGCATGGTTATCTTGGTTGACACAAACAAACGTTTACATAATGAAATTAAAAAAAAATATTGTGTTACATAAAATCTTGAATATCAGTTGAAACACCCGCTAAATGGGAGTGTAGTACCTTTGATGTAATACCACAATAATAAACTTCCCTGTAGAATCATTAACCTTGTAACATGACAATTAAACATAATGGGCCAGATTCTCAGCGGCGATACGGCGGAGTATCTCAGATACCCCGTCGTATCGCCGTTTTTTTTTGCCTCGTATCTATGCGCGTGATGCTTAGCATCACTTTTGCATAGATACGCTTCAACATCCGACAAGTGTAAAACCATTACACTTGCGGATCGTAGTTGTAATGACAACTCCGGCCACTAGGTGGCCTTTACGTTGTTTTCTCATTTGCATATGCAAATGAGGCTAGTACGCCGATTCCCGATCGCTTTTACGCCACCCCGTCGTCCCGTACGTCGTTTTCATCCGCGTAAGGTTACCCCAGCTTCTATGTGGAGTAACCTTACGAAGTACCGTCGGGTGCCGTCGGATGCCATGTTAAGTATGGCGTCGGGTCACCGTCGGCTTTTTCCGTCGCTTACGTCGTTTTACTAACTCGTTCGCGAATAGGGAGTTGCGTAAATGACGCTCACGTCGTTTTGACGTCGGTTTCAACTACGCTTTCCGACGTTAGCTGGAGCATGCGCACTAGGCTTTTTCCCCGGCCGGTGCAAGCGCAGTTTGTTCGACGCGGGGGCGCGCTTAATTTAAATACAAGCCGCCCCATTTGAATTGCGCAGGTTTACGCTGGGCGATTTACGCGACGCCGGCGAAAACTACGGAGCAAGTGCTTTGAGATTAAAGCACTTGCTCTAGTACGATGTGGCGGCGTAGTGTATTCTATGAGAATTCTATGAGAATCTGGCCCAGAGTTTATTTCACACACCCAACCATTACTGTACTGCAGGTAAGTAAATGGTTAGCAATGTGAAATAAATTTGAAAAAAAATGGAAACTATGCAAAATGAAAAATGGTTGTCATGCTGCTACTGATGTCAGAAGAAAGGAGAGAAGCAGAGAAGATGCATATGACAAGAACGCTGAAATCATCTGGAAATGCCTCTGAGCTTACCGCACTCTGTCCCAATCAAAGTCCCCCTTTACAGCAGGTACCAGCTTTACATCAGGTGTCCCAAACAGAGTCCCCCTTTACAACAGGTGTCCCCATCAACCTCCCCCTATAAATCAAGTGTCCTCATCAGAGTCCCCCTTTACATCAGACGTCTACATCAGAGTCCTACTTTACATCAGATGTCCCCATCAGAGTCCCCCTTTACATTAGATGTCACCATCAGAGTCCCCTTTTACATTAGATGTCACCATCAGAGTGCCAATTTACATTAGCTTTCCCCATCAGAGTCCTCCTTTAAATCAGATGTCACCATCAGAGCCCCCTTTACATTAGATGTCACCATCAGAGCCCCCTTTACATTAGATGTCACCATCAGAGCCCCCCTTTACATCAGATGTCACAATCAGAGCCCCCCTTTACATTAGATGTCACCATCAGAGCCCCCTTTACATTAGATGTCCTCATCAGAGCCCTCCTTCAAATCAGATGTCCCCATCAGATTCCACCTTTACATTTGCTGTTCCTATCAGAGTCCTCCTTTACATCAGATGTCCCCATCAGAGTCCTCCTTTACATTAGCTGTCCCCCTCTCCCCCCTCGTACTCACAGCAAGTCGCCTGTCATCCACCTTCGGACCAGCCAGGATGAGTCAGAGAAACCGGAAGTGAAGGCACAGGATCCGCCAATCACACACCACAGCAGGGAAAAATGATAGAGAAGTGTTCAGGGCGCAAAGCTCAGCGTCCTGAGGACTTTCTAAAAGGAAGCTGTAACGGGAGGGCCCGTAGAATCCAGAAGCGCTTAGAAAGTATGAGATACTCCTGTTTCAGATTCACCGATGCCTCTTATATGTGTAGATCACACTGTGTCTCTAATAGGGGCACAGGGGGAATAAGAACCCCACTATGGTCTGTGCTAGTCACATTTAATGTGGTATAGATATTGTATATATTGTATATATATATTGTGTGTTGGCTGATGTGTACTATAAAGCTTTCTGTGTTAATTAAGTCTGCTATTGTGATGTAAATAAATCTTAGTATGGCTCCTAAGAACCTTTCATTGTGTTATGCTAATTGACACTGTATTGTGTGAAAGTTCTATTGATGATAGATGTGTGTTGTGAGTTAGCACAGTCACAGGTCAGATGTCTGACTTGTCAGCTGTAGTTAATTAGCTCATGTAAATTATGTCTACTAAAGGAATGTGTAATGTATAACAGATGTCTATCTTGAAAGGTCATATCTCGGAGTCACCTTGTCTGGGTAAATGATTAGTTAATTAGCTCACGTAGATTATGTCAGAGTTGGAGTCAGAGGGCCAGATTCAGATAGGACTTATGCCGGAGTATCTCGAGATGTGCCGCCTAAGTCTAAATTTGCGCCGGAATATCTATGCACCGTACCCACAGAACTAGATACGCACCAAAATAGGCTATTCCCGACCGGCCTAACTTGCCTACACCTGCACATCCTAGGTGCATATTTATGCCGGACGCATCTGGCAAACCCATTGATTTCCTATGCAAATATGCAAATGAGGGAGATACGCCGATTCCCGAACATAGGCCCAATCGGCACAGGCTACGCGCGGTGTGCCTAAAGCAGGGGTAACTTTGCACCAGACTTGCTCAAGTCAGCTGGAGAGCAGCTTCAGCAGCACCGTTACAGACGAGCTGAGCAACCACACTTGCAGGACAACACACATGGCAGCCGTGGTCCTAGCACTACTAATGGGTCCCCCATCAGGGGGGTACAGGCAGTACACCTGTAAGGGGCCCGGGGGTCCCCAGGGGCCTGGATGGGAACCCCCTTTAAAAAAAAAAGAAACATTTTTTTATTTTTATTTTTTTTGGGGTCCGGAGGCCACCAGGGCCCCAGATGGCAACCTCCCTTTTTTATATAAAAATGAATTACCAAATAAAGGGGGCTTTCCATCCGGGACCTCTGGGCCCTTTAATAATAATAATGATAATAATATTTATATATATATTTTTGTCCGAAAGGCACTGGCCGTGAACTTGTTCTGCATACAGACGGCAGAACTTTTTCAGCCAACATTCACGAAACTACGTAGTTTTTCTGCTCTTTTGTCCGATGGAGCGTACAGACGGTTTGATTATACGACAAAACACGTCCATCGGAATATTCGATCGTGTGTGCGATCCTTTAGCCTGTAGGGTTCAATATTGGATTGGCTCACCCTTTGCAGCTATAAAAGCTTAAACTCTTCTGGGAAGGCCATCTACAAGGTTTAGGAGTGTGTCCATGGGAATGTTTGACCATTCTTCCAGAAGTGTATTTGTGAGGTCTGGAACTGATGTTGGACAAGAAGGCCCGGCTCACAGTCTCCGCTCCAATTCATTCCAATGGTGTTCTATCGGGTTGAGGTCAGGACTCTGTGCAGGCCAGTCCAGTTCCTCCACCCCAAACTCACTCATTTATGTCTTTATGGTCCTTGCTTTGTGGACTGATCCAAATCATTTGATAAATATAAATAAAAATATATATATATTTTTTTTTTTAATAACAATTAAATAAAAAAAGGGGGGTTCCCATCCGGGCCCCTGGGGACCCCCGGGCCCCTTACAGGTGTACTGCCTGTACCCCCCTGATGGCGGCCCTGGTCATAAGTCTCCATTGCTGTTATGAGGGCTGACATCTCCTGGGAGTTTTTTTTCCTCCTCTGCCTGTGGGGAACGGGAGCAGCCATCTCACAGCAAAAGTACCTTCCCTGGGGGGGGGAATAAAACTGGATGTACTTTTGCATCGGCTCGGGGCATAAGTTGGACCGGCGTATCTCTGTAAGTTGGGCCGGCATAGGGCCAGATTCTCATATATTTTCGGCGGCGTAGCGTAAGCCATTTACACTACGCCGCCGCTGCGTACTAGAGCAAGTGCTTTATTCTCAAAGCACTTGCTCCGTAGTTTTCGCCGGCGTCTCGTAAATCGCCAAGCGTAAACCCGCACAATTCAAATGGGGCGGCTTGTATTTAAATTAAGCGCGCCCCCGCGCCGAATGAACTGCGCATGCACCGGCCGGGGAAAAAGCCCAGTGCGCATGCTCCAGCTCACGTCGGGAAGCGTCGTTGAAACCAACGTCAAAACGACGTGAGCGTCATTTACGCAAGTCCCTATTCGCAAACGAGTTAGTAAAACGACGTAAGCGACGGAAAAAGCCGACGGCGTCCGACGGCACCCGACGGAACTTCGTAAGGTTACTCCACATAGAAGCTGGGGTAACCTTACGAGTCCGTAAACGACGTACGCGACGACGGGGCGGCGTAAAAGCGTTCGGGAATCGCCGTACTAGCCTCATTTGCATATGCAAATGAAAAAACAACGTGAAGGCCACCTCGTGGCCGGAGTTGTCATTACACCTACGATCCGAAAGTGTAATGCTTTTACACTTGTCGGATGTAGAAGCGTATCTATGCAAAAGTAATGCAAAGCATCACTCGCATAGATACGAGGACAAAAAAAAGGCGATACGACGGGGTATCTGAGATACTCCGTCGTAACGCCTCTGAGAATCTGGCCCATAGTTGTGAGCATGCTCACAAGGGAACGAACGTACTGAGCATGCTCCGTCCAAGATACGCCAGGCGTAAATCACTAGACCATCATTTGCATAACGTCACACCCACTTGCAGTTGCACCGGCTTACGCTGAAGGAATTAAGTTACGCCGGTGCAAAGTTAGGTGCAAGTGCTTTATGAATACTGTAGTTGCCTCTCTGAGTTACATCGGCGTAGTGTATCTGAGATACGCTACGCCCGCCTAAAGATAGGCAATTCTATCTGAATCTGGCCCAGAATGTCTGACTAAAAGATGTGTATTGAGGGGGGCTCGTTAGGAGCCATTGTATAATGTTGTGGGTGGCGTTCAGTCATTGTTCATATTTGGTTGCTGACTGTATATAAGAGCCTGAGTTTCCCATTAAAGAGTCTATTTGTTTTGAACCAGATAACAGAGCTGTGTGTCTTGTTTCTGGGGGAATCCGTATGGGTCGTGTTTGCAGGATTGTGGAGTGTGGATAAGCTGTCTTGGGTTCGGGATGGAATATCTTAAACGGCATTAACCCCTGTCCCATTTGGGGTTCCGTTACAGAAGCCAATAGAGCTTCTTGTTTGCATTCATGATTGCAAACATGTCATGCTTCCCATAGCATTAGCAGCTGTGTGCCCGGCACCCTGCACACACCTAAAGGGCCATTATTTTTCATTATTTTTCCCAATGGTTGCAGAACGTCATGCTTCCAATACAGCTGTGTTTCTGGCTTTCAGCACACACTTAAAGGGACAATATTTTTGTATTTTATTTTTTTATTTAATGATGAGTAGCTATTGGGGGGGGGGGTGCGGCGCCCCTGCGCCCCCTATGGGTGGGCCGCTACTGGTTTCAACACTTTGTGTTACAGGGTTGTGTAAAGAAATTAGAGAGCTTAAATTGTTAACACTGATGTGATCAGAAATCCCAGGAATGGGACGAAAATTTGGCCCTGGACTTTACCCAGACCGGCCCACTTAAAATTTGTAAACACCCACAACTCACCTTTTTTATTATTTCACTTTGTCTCCTCTGTATTTTTCTAAAGGATTTCTCCAGAGCCTCTCTCATCCTCTGGAACTCACTATCTCAACCTGTCCGGCTATCCCCTTCTCTTGCTACCTTCAGGCGATCCCTGAAAACGTACCTATTCAGGGAAGCCTATCACGTCTCCAACTAACCTTTTATGACTTTTATCAGCTCATTCGCCACAGTCACGGCCGCAGCGTGGTTCTAAATCTCTGAGCAGCCGTCTTTTTACGGCCTTCGCTCCTCTAGGTGGGTGCGCGAGCGCCGCCGGCGGAGCGCGCGTGCCCGCCGCATCACTGAGATGCCGATGCGAATGCCTGGCAGCCGCGATGTCCGCTAGCCACTTGCGATCGGCGGTTACAGAGACGAGGATGTGGATCTGTGTATGTAAACACACAGATCTATGTCCTGTCAGGGAGAGAGGAGACCGATCTGTGTCCCTTGTACATAAAGACACAGATCGGTCACCTCCCCCAGTCACCCCCTCCCCCCACAGTTAGAACACTAGGCAGGGTACACATTTAACCCCTCCCTCACCCCCTAGTGTTGCCAGTCAATGCCAGTCACGTTTATACAGAAATTAGTGCATATTTATAGCACTGATCGCAGTATAAATGTGAATGGTGCCAAAAATGTGTTAAAAGTGTCCGATGTGTCCGCCATAATGTCGCAGTCCCAATAAAAATAGCAGATCGCCGCCATTACTAGTAAAAAAATAATAATAAAAAATAATAATTCTGTCCCCTATTTTGTAGGCGCTATAACTTTCACTTAATGCGATTTTATTTCTATATTTTTTTATCAAAAATATGTAGAATACGTATGGGCCTAGACTGAGAAAACATTTTTGTTTCCAAAAAATTGGGCTATTTATTATAGCAACAAGTAAATAATATATATTTTTTCAAAATTGTCGCTTTTTTTTGTTTATAGAGCAAAAAATAAAAAAACTGCAGAGGTGATCAAATACCACCAAAAGAAAGCTCTATTTGTGGAGAAAAAAGGACTTTAATTTTGTTTGGGAGCCACGTCGCACGGCTGCGCAATTGTCAGTTAAAGCGACGTAGTGCCGGAAGCTGAAATTTCACCTGGGCAGGAGAGGGGTATATGTGCCCAGTAAGCAAGTGGTTAATTCATTCAGGTTTTCGGACTAATTCAATTTCTAAAACTAAATAAATAAAGACTAATTTCGGGAGTAACAAAATAAATTAATTTTTCGGACGAAAACTAAATTCTGAAACAAAATATATCAGTGTGCACATGTCTACTGATTACTAATCACTGTGTGGTCAATGGTCCCAAAAAAGTGTCAAAAGTGTCCGATCTGTCCGTCGCAATACTGCTAAAATTTCGCAATTCACTGTCATTACTAGTAAAAAATAAGTAAATAATAAAAATGCAATAAATATTTCCTATTGTTTGTAGATGCTATTACTTTTGCGCAAACTATTGTTTGTAGATGATATTACTTTTGCGCAAACCAATCAATATATGCTTATTGCGCTTAAACTGATGAAGAGATTTTTTTTTTTTTTATAAAAAATGTGGGATATTTATTATAGCAAAAAGTAAAAAATATTGTTTTATTTTCAAAATTGTTGCTCTTTTTTTTTTTGTTTATAATTTGCAAAGGGAATTAATTACCACCAAAAGAAAGCTCTATTTGTGGGAAAAAAAGGACGCAAATTTTGTATGGGTACAGCATTGCATGACTGCGCAATTATCAGTTAATGCTATGCAGTGTCAAATTGTAAAAAGTGCTCTGGTCAGGAAGGGGGTAAAATCTTCCGGGGCTGAAGAAGTTAAATGCTGGGAATGGGAGACGGTAACATGCTCCTACATTATGGCTTTCTCTCTCTGCTTACCGGTGACTTGTCTGTATTGTTCCCCTAACAAGCTGGTTCCTTTAAGGACTGCGCAGGTGCAATCCTTGCCGACGGAAATCTCCAAACCTCGGCCGGCATCCAGGCTCATTCTTTAACATCACCATGGATTGGAGGATCTTAAAAAAAGAGCCAGGAGGCCGAGCGAGCGGAGCAAGCGGAGCGAGTGGCCGACTGGCCACTTTCCTCAAATTCCACTTCGCCCTGGATGCCGACCGAGGTTTCGGAGATTTCCGTCGGCAAGGATTGCACCTGCGCAGAACCAGCTCGTTAGCCGGAACCAGATCGTCAGATCAGATTGCGCCTGCGCAGTCCTTAATGGAACCAGCTTGTTAGCCGGAACCAGATCGTCAGATCAAATTTCGCCTGCACGGTCCTTAATGGAACCAGCTCGTTAGCCGGAACCAGATTGTCAGATCAGATTGCGCCTGCGCAGTCCTTAATGGAACCAGCTCGTTAGCCGGAACCAGATCGTCAGATCAAATTGCGCCTGCGCAGTCCTTAATGGAACCAGCTCGTTAGCCGGAACCAGATCGGCAGATCACCGGCTCTCTCTCCCGATGCCATTTGTTCAGAGAGCACAAGGATGTTAGTACAAAGATTTTGTAATATCTGCTGCTATTTCTGTCAGATCGACTTAAGTTAGGGGATAACCTGGCATCGAAGTGTCTCTTACGAGCGCCTCTGATGCAGGGAGGGACTCCTCATCAAGCCAACGCCCCCAGTGCTTTCTACTTAAATTTCACATATATTGCGAAAGATTTTATTTTCCATCCAGTAACAGTCCGGCTGCACTTTGCAGAATTGAGCTACCTTGACTTTCCTGGAGAGGAGATCAGCATGGAGACTCCATTCTCATTACCTCAAACCTACATTGATGAGTTTAACCCTTTAGATTATTACAAAACATACTACGACCCTGAAGAAGGATCATTCACTGGAGAATGGCTTCATTTTACAGCGCAGAATTTTCATGAAACATTCACTTTAGGTAAACAAATTCATTTTTTAAAGCTTTTTTTAGAATTTTTGTATTTTTGAATTTTTGTATTTTTGAGTTGTAATTATCGCTGCAAGCATTTATCTATAGTGCCTGTATTTTGTTCCGATTTGTATATTATTATCATTATAATCCAGGGTTTATATAGCATCAGCAGTTTGCACAGAGTTTTACTATATAAAGGTAGACAGTACGGTTACAGTATAGTTCAATATAGAAGAATTAGAAGGGCCTTGCTCATCGGAGCTTACAATCTAAAGGGAGGGGGAGGTGGTATAAAAAATAATAGCTGTGGGGAATTATCTGATGGAGAAAGCCGAAGTACAGCTTTTAGCTGGAGGTGGGGGTAGGCTTTCCTCCTGATTAAAGGGGTTGTAAAGGATTTTTTTTTCTCCCTAAATAGTTTCCTTTATCTTAGTGCCTTCCTCCTTTACCTACCTCATCCTTCCATTTTGCTTTTAAATGTCCTTTTATCTTCTGAGAAATCCTCACTTCCTGTTCTTCAGTCTGTAACTCCACACAGTAATGCTAGGCTTTCTCCCTGGTGTGGAGAAAGCCTTTTGAGGGGGCGAGCAGAAGTGTCAGGACGCCCACTAACATACAGCTCATTTCTCTATCTGCAAAGTAGTGAGTGTCCTGACTTGTCTGCTCGCCCCCTCCCCCCTCAAGAGGCTTTCTCCACACCAGGAAGAAAGCCTAGCATTACGGTGTGTGGTTACAGACATAAGAACAGGAAGTGAGGATTTCTCAGAAGAAATAAGGACATCCCCGAGATGCCAATGCGCGTGCCTGTTGGCCGCGATGGCCGCAGGGTACCCGCGATCGGCAGTTTTAGAGCAGGGACGTGGAGCTCTGTGTGTATAAACATAGAGCTCCACGTCCTGTCAAGGAGAGGTGACAGATGCTGTGTCCCTTGTACATAGGTACACAGCATCGGTCACCTCCCCCAGTCAGTCCCCCTCCACACACAGTTAGAACACACCCAGGATACACATTTAACCCCTTCCATGCCCCCCTAGTGTAAACCCCTTCCCTGCCAGTCACATTTATACAGTAATCAATGCATTTTTTATAGCACTGATTGCTGTTTTAATGTGAATGGTCCCAAAAATGTGTCAAAAGTGTCCGATGTGTCCGCCGCAATATTGCAGTCCTGACAAAATTCGCAGATCGCCATATTACTAGTAAAAAAATAATAATAAAAAAAATGTCAGAATTCTATCCCCTATTTTGTAGTCACTATAACATTTGCGCAAACCAATCACTATACGCTTTTTTTTTTTACCAAAAATATGTAGAATACACATCGGCCTAACTGAATTTTTTTTTTTTTTTTTTTTTTTATGGGATATTTATTCTAGCAAAAAGTAAAAAATATTGTGTTTTTTTTTCAAAATTGTCACACTTTTTTGTTTATAGTGCAAAAAATAAAAACCGTGGAGGTGATCAAATACCACCAAAAGAAAGCTCTATTTGTGGGGAAAAAAGGACATCAATTTTGTTTGGGAGGCACGTCGCACGACCGCGCAATTTTAATTTAAAGCGTTGCAGTGTTGAAAGCTGAAATTTCGCCTGGTCAGGAAGGGGGTATATGTGCCCAGTAAGCAAGTGGTTAAGAGTGGGTAAACTACAGAGATAAGGAGTATGTATATACACCCTAGTTCACCGTAGGTATCACCTATGAGGCATTTCATGAATACAGTATATACACACATATATACATAGAGCCATCAAAAAGTGTTTGGTAAATACACATCATAACATGTTTTAATGTGTTATTGTAAATTGTTATTTACTTATGCTTAATAAAATTCTACTGAGAAATAAATAATATGTATATATACAAACATATATACATATACACACACATACAGCCACCCATTTTTGTTCCTGCCTGACCCAAGTGTCTTCTCTGACATTATCGTACTGCATGGGTTAAATGCTAATAAATCAGCAAGCTGCTGATTAAACAAGGTTTTCCAGCAGTCCTTTTCTACAGAAACTGATCTAATGATTGGCTTCTAACAATGGCAGCTACACTTAGGCCGCGTACACACGACCGAGAAACTCGACGGGCGAAACACATCGTTTTCCCCGTCGAGTTCCTTGTTCGGCTGTCAAAAAATTTGTCGAGCCAAATTTTCCCATTGCCCAACGAGGAAATAGAGAACATGCTCTCTTTTTGGCTCAACAAGTTTCTCGGCGGGTTTCTCGGCGAAAAGTGTACACACGACCGGTTTTCTCAGCAGAATACGTCTCCCATCGAGTTTCTTGCTGAATTCTGTCGAGAAAACCGGTCGTGTGTACGGGGCCTTAGATTTTACTGGCAAAAATATGTGCATATATTATTTTTTAATGAAAGGTGAACCTATCATATTTATGCCTTAATCCTTTGCCCCTAGACTAAATTAGCATTTAACCCATGCAGTACAGTGTGGATTTTTTTTCCAGGGTTGCTAAACTAAACAAATCTCAGTCTTTGTGTAGCCAGTTTTACCTTATTCTTTGCTCCAGCAGGCTTCATCCACTGCTGTGCCTTGTCCCCTTCACCTTTCAAGTTATTGGCTGTGGTCACACTCCTGCCTCCCCATCATACACTACAGCAGGGGTGTCAAAACAAGGCCCGCGGGCCGAATGCCGCCCTCCAGGCAATTTCATGTGGCCCTTGCACCTCTCCTGCAGCTGTAGGAGAGCTCCAGCCCTCCTCTGGTCCTCCTACTTTCTGCTTTCAAGATTCTTCCCAGCAGAAGCATAAGGAAAGGGGGGTGCGCTGTGATGTAAGGGAGGGTAGGGGACTCAACTTCTGATGGTGGGGGGGCTCTTGACATCTAATGTAAGGGGAGGGGATGCGCTGGATATCTAATCTTACAAATACAACTGGCCCTTTTGAGTAGTGTTGAGCAGAATATGCCATATTCGATTTCGCGATATATCTCAAATATATAGTCGAATATTCGAGATATATTCGCTAAATACGAATATTCGTGATATTTTTTGGAAATGAAATTATTGCGAATTTTCGCTATTGCGAATGCGAATGCGAATGCGAATGCGAATTGCGAATGCGAATGCGAAATTTCGAGAAATGCGGAATGGAGCACTCTGATTGGCTCAGAATATTCGTGATATTTTACAATACAAAATAATTGCGAATATTCGAGAAATGCGGAAGGAGCACTCTGATTGGCTCAGAATATTCGTGATATATTACAATACACAATAATTGCGAATATTCGGCAAATGCGGAAGGAGCACTCTGATTGGCTCAGAATATTCGTGATATATTACGATACACAATAATTGCGAATATTCGAGAAATGCGGAAGGAGCACTCTGATTGGCTCAGAATATTCGTGATATATTACAATATAAAATAATTGCGAATATTCGAGAAATGCGGAATGGAGCACTCTGATTGGCTCAGAATATTCGTGATATATTACAATATAAAATAATTGCGAATATTCGAGAAATGCGGAATGGAGCACTCTGATTGGCTCAGAATATTCGTGATATATTACAATATAAAATAATTGCGAATATTCGAGAAATGCGGAATGGAGCACTCTGATTGGCTCAGAATATTCGTGATATATTACAATACAAAATAATTGCGAAATTTCGAGAAATGCGTAATGGAGCACTCTGATTGGCTCAGAATATTCGTGATATATTACAATATAAAATAATCGCGCGATATCGCTATTGCCGAATAATCGCATTGCGATTTTTCGGCAATATAAAATGAGCGCTGCAGCTACTCGGCCCAAGGTCTCTAATCATACCAGCAATGCTTTTAGACGTCGATGGGGATCTCTAGGATGTGATCTGTTCTAAAAAAAAAATTGAAAAAATTCGAATATTCGAAATAGCGAATATTCGCCGCGATATTCGTGTTATTCGCGAATACTCGAATATGCAATATTCGTAGCGAATATTCGCAATGCGAATATTCGTGAGCAACACTACTTTTGAGGGCAATCGTAATGCTGATGTGGCCCACGATGAAATGGAGTTTAACACCCCTGCCATACAGGGTTAATGTCCCTCTATGCTATATGATGCCATGACTTTGTGTGGAGGAAGAGAGCACTGGAACTGGCTGGCACATGGAATAAAGTAGGTGAAAGAGGTTAATCCCCCCCCCCCCCCCCCAAATACATACACTGCAAGCATGGACTTTTTTTTATACTTTCTGGAGTTTGCCCTATTATGCAATCACATTCATTGCTGTTTATACTTAGATATTTTAAAAGGTTAGGAGGAATATACTGGGACTTCTGAGGTGATACATAGATGTGTTCCACATACATTATATCAAATGTGTATGTGGAATACATCTATGTATCACCTCAGAACTCCCACATTCCGCCCAGGGCACCCGTCCCTCCCGCCCAGCCCTTGTACCTGCCCTTTTAGTAAGATTAAACTGATGTGCTAGTAGTAGCTAGTGTTAGCATTTTGACAAATGTTTATGATTCATACCAAAACTATAATACTATTTTGGATTTGTATAGTCAGGTTTCTAGTAGTTAGCAGGTCTTGACTCTCGCCACAATGGCTTCGGTACATTCTACAACAATATGTCCTCCCAACAATAACAGCCAGCAACAGGGCCGCCATCAAGAGGGGTACAGGCATTACACCTGCAAGGGGTCCAATGGTCCACAGGGCCCCTTACAGGCCCAGCAGGCCTCCCTCCCATTTAAAAAAAAATGTATTTACTTATTTTTTGCATTACACCTGTAAGGGGCCCAATGGTCCCCAGGGCCCCTTACAGGCCCGGCTGGCCCCCCATTTTTATTTTTTGTATTTATTAAATTTTTTGCATTACATTTGTAAGGGGCCCGCTTATTATCTCGCAACAGGAGAGAAGAGATTACACGTGTTTTTTTCCGTCAGCACCCCCCCCAGTTCTCTGCTCCAGAGGGGCCCTGCCTAAAGCTGTGTACAGGGCCACAAAATTTGTGATGGCTGCCCTGGCTGTTGATGTGGTATCAGCTGCGATGTCCGCTGATAGCGTTGTAGTAACAACGACATCTCTCCCGGATACACTTGTTGCAGCAGACGCAGGCTGAACCGCAGGGTCAAAGGCAACATTTACCAATACGGTACCTGTGTTCCAGTCTACCGATAGGCGCGAGGAGGCGCGTGGGTTGTTCCACCTCAAACAAATATTCCCCGCAGGATAGACCGGGCAAATAGACGCAACTGCACGGCCAGTCCTTCGCATCCAGGGCACAGCATGCCCAGAGCCTCCACATCTTGGCTCGTGTACAGGGCGAAGCGTCCGCGTGGCCTCAATCAGATCTCTGTATCCGTTAGTAGGGCTCAGGATGGAGCGGCACCCATAGTGGTGGACATAGAGAGCATTCTAGGTCCCGTCATGGATGGTGCCCACGAAAGTAGTGACATACTGCTCACCGGTCTCCTTACTTGATCCAGCAGCTCCTGGTCTTTGGCGCCAAACACACTTACGCATCTCACGCAGTGGGCGGGGAATCTCCTCCCCTTTATGTTCTTTTTGGCACGTAGCTTTCAAGTTTTTCCTTCCACCCACAGCCTACTTAGCCAGCAGAGTGATCTGTATCCTTAACCCCCTATTTTCCTTTAGAACACAGTCTTAATGGCAGACTTCCAATAAAGCAAAGAACTTGCAATCCAGTTGCGAGAGGTAACAGCAGAGATTCCGGACGAGCCCCCCACGTGTCACACTACCCCTATAAGAGCTGCTGATTAGATTTCAGGCCTGCACATTACCTCAAAATGTGTCGTGTAGGAAGAAGGTCTGAAAGAACTCCAATGTCCACACAAGATGTAAAACCTCTAACTGTCAGGTTTTATTCTTTTGCTCAAAACTTGTGAAGAAGGTAGAAGGATGAAGGGGGAAGGGAAGGTTTCATGCACACGATACAGATCACTGGAGGAAAACCCCTGAACTCCAAAGTCATTCACCACTCCACTTGAGTGGGTATTGCTCACCCGGATATGCCCCTCTCATCTGGCCTAGCAGCCGGGATGATGCATGAACCAGTTCAATAACAGTCTCTGCCACAGACCGATTGGGAACAAAATGAACAGTCCGGAATCCTCTGCCACAGGATGGAACCTGAACTTCCGGCCTTACAGTTATAGAGCCTTTAAGCTGACCAAGTGAAATGTAAGACAACTTGAGTTGTGGATGCCTCCTTAATAACCTGAGACATAAGCCTTCTACTTGGTCTCCTCCAGGGCAGGTCCTTCCCCGGTTTCCTTCATTAAATGTAGCTTCCTTCACTTAGATCAGTGTATCTCAATTCCAGTCCTCACGCCCCCCCAACAGGTCATGTTTTCAGGATTTCCCTCAGATGAAAAGGCTGTGGGAATTACTAAGGCAGTGAAACTGATCAAATCACTTGTGCAAAATAATGGAAATCCTGAAAACCTGACCTGTTGGGGGGGCGTGAGGACTGGAATTGAGAAACACTGACTTAGATGGACAGCTTGGGATCCCTCTTGATTCGTAGGCCCCAGTCAGCATAACTGGGCCTACTGCTAGAGATGCAGCCTTGGGCTGGAAATCACATAACACATACCTCGTGCCAGGAGGGCCACGAGGCGAAGGGCCCCAAAATATGGCATCTGCCCCTTAAGTATCCCTCCCCAGCATGCACAGCGGAGCACCACTCCCACTGGGCTGTTCCTGAGGAGAGATATTCAATAGTCTATGTCTTGCCCATGTTCCAGCACTGACCTGTGGGGGTATCGTCACCCACAGGCAACAGTGGGACAATGCTATCAGGCACAGACACTGCCAGGACAGAGGCTAATTTAGAATAAACTATACAGTCTGAGCCACATGATCGGTTCAGACACCCTCTAAATTTGACATAGCGCCCAGTCATTTGGGAGCAGAGCGCTACACGTGTTAACCCTTTCAGTTCTGCTTGCATGACTCAGCCTGCATACAGGGGTTTTTAGTTGTATATTTTTGCACTGATTGCACCTTTCTGTTTTTTATATGGATATTCACCACTAGATGGTGCTGTCCTAACTGTTTCCTTTATGTAGGAAATAATAGGCATGTTTGTATTGGCAATTCTAACCATATGGATATTCACCACTAGATGGTGTTGTCATAATTATTTTCTTCAAGCCGTAATATATCCATCTGATCTTAGTTAGTTTTAAATTGTATCCATGCACCAAAATAGTTTATCTATCACCGCTTATGTGATTGTGGACTATAAATCTTTTTATGTATAGGCTAATTTATTGATCCCTTTGTAAGGTTGGCTATTTATGTGCAGTGTGGGCAACGTGTGTATCAGAGCTCCCAAAGGCAGATTCTGTAATACATTTTTGTCTTCTCCTCCATCTTGGAGGAGCCTCACCAATAGCAGCCTTTCTACTTACATACAAGCAAGCAGTAAGTGGCGTGACATCACTTCCTGAAGAGCCAATCACGGCAAAACATATGTTGGAGCAGAAGATCCATAATTTCCAGGTCAATAATTTATACCCCACATCAGGCTTTGCCCTTCGGAGCATGACATGGAACGCACGCCACCCCCAGGGATCAGCTGACTCACACACACTGTTTACACCTAGTGCCAGGCCCAGGCACTATAACATGTGAGTGTAACTGCCATTATTGCTGCTGTTTTTACTTTATTAAAAAATTACTACACTATGAGACTTTTATCTGTGTCTCCTGCGGAGTCATTTTTTACATTCTAGCCCCTTCCTGAGTGGCCAATGGAGTGAATTTATTCCATTAGCGGATCAAATCTGGTGTTTTAAAAGGGGGCAGCTGTTGGTTTATATGTTCTTCTCCCCACAAGGCGCCATTTTTTTGGTATATATTTTCGCATATTCTACTTGCTACACGTATCACGCTAGCAAAGGAATGGCTCTCTAAGACATCCCCAAACATTGAGGAAGTAATCTCCAGAATTAACACACAATACACTATGGAAAAGATGTTTGCATACAAGAACGGGAGAGACATGGGTTTTCATAAACACTGGGATATATGGAGAAATTCCCCAAATGCCTCTTCACCTTTATGATGTACAACCAAGTCAACCATGATGGATGTCTCATGATACAAACAAGTAAAGGGTTCGCCCTCCAGTGGTGATATTGATATTTACCCCAGCCTAACAAGGCGACTGTAGAATTACATATGCCAGGAACTGCTAGAAATTGTGCATAGAGTGACTCCACATGCATGAGTTTTTGAGTTTGTTTATCAACTAACACTAAAAAACAAGTAGCTTTCTTGTATGGGACGTTTTCTTACGAATGTACCTTTCATTTTTGTTAACGGTCTATAGATGTATTCTGTATTCTGTTTGATTGGGATGTCAGAGCCACATGTTGTCAATGAGGTGTTTCCTTGTATAAGTTATATATAATCTTAATAAAAATGTTATTGATAGAAAAAAAAAAAAAAGTAGCTTTTAAATAAATGAGCTCGGGGCAGGTCTCTGACTAATGTATATTTTGATACCCGATCACAGTGTGAACCCAAAAGGGGTAAGAGGTTGTAGCTCATGCCGACACCATCTTATGTTGCATTATGAAGTGCCTGCAAGTGATTAGACATGTTTATACCTAGATAGTTATCATTTCTTGTGTTGACACTAGGTATAACTACTGTTTTGTTTTGAACAAACTGCAACCTGTACTGTAAAAAAAGAAATGTGTTTCCCAGTACTAAACCCTTCATCCAATTTCTAGATTGCTGCATTTGTAAATACCAAAAGCCAATATAAAGCAATAGTAGTGGTAAAAAGCACGACAGATCACTCTTCAGAGTGAAACACCCCAACAACTTTAGTTTTTTGCCAACATGGCTCAGATGATCACTTTCTGTAACTGCCGGCAGCATCCAGTCCAACCCAATCCTGGCAATACACCTTTCTGGGGTGTTCCCCATTAACAACACTTTAAATGGGTGTGCAAGGTGGCTGTCAGCGTAGCGTCCTTGACATCACACAAGCCATATTGATAATCCACAAGGTAATGGTATAACTTTGATGAGACTTCAACAATAACATTTGGCATCTTGCAGTGTTACATCTTCTCCCTTGGCATTTACAGTAACAACATAATATTTATCATCTTTCCTTTCTGGCCTGCGGAGGATCATGCTGTCCACATTAATTTTACGGCCGTAGCCCCAGGTATTTAACACTGAGAGGCAGGGCAGGACTTAGGGTGGTGGGGGCCCCTGGGCTTGAGTGTTGAAGGGGCCCCCTGGAGCGAGGGGGGGGATCATAGTTGTTGAGCGGGGGGGGTGCGCATTAAAGTTGTTGAGCGGGGGGGGGGCGAATTGAAGTTGTTGAGCGGGGGGGGCGAATTGAAGTTGTTGAGCGGGGGGGGGGGGGGGCAATTGAAATTCTTGAGCGGGGGGGTGCGCATTAAAGTTGTTGAGCGGGGGGGAGCATTAAAGTTGTTGAACGGGGGGACATTAAAGTTATTGAGCGGGGGGGTTCGCATTGAAGTTATTGAGCGGGGGGGTGTTCGCATTGAAGTTCTTGAGCGGGGGGGTGAATTGAAGATGTTGAGCAGGGGGGGCGAATTGAAGATGTTGAGCGGGGGGGGCGAATTGAAGATGTTGAGCGGGGGGGCATTAAAGTTGTTGAGCGGGGGGGGGCATTAAAGTTGTTGAGCGGGGGGGCATTAAAGTTGTTCAGCGGGGGGCATTAAAGTTGTTCAGCGGGGGGGGGGGGATGACTCTCATCTGTGCACGGAATGTGTCGGCTCTCTTCCCTTCAGCAGACATCCCCACACCACTCCGGTTCCTCCTGGGGGAGGTTTTGCAGTTTTTCAGTGGAGGGGGGAGTGCCTCTCACCTGTCATTAGCCCGGCTGTCGGCTTTCTTCCCTTCAGCAGCCACAGTCCTCCACACACCGCTCCGGTTCCTCCTGCTTCCATGCTGCCTCCTATTGCAGTGCGGGAAAATTAACCCTTTCGCGGGACTACGGGAAGAAGCGGAAAGTCTCGCAGAATCCGTGCGTGTTGGGAGGTATGCGCAGGGCCATCAGGAATTTTGGGGCCCCTTGCACAGCTTAAGGCATGGGCCCCCTGGAGCAGAGAACCGGGGGAGGGGTGCTGCCGTCTGAAATTGAGAAGCGGGGGGGCTGCTGCAAATTGAGAAGCAGGGGGGGGGGCCTTTACAAAGAAAAGAAGAAATATATATATATATATATATATATATAAAAAAGGGGGTAGCCATCAGGGGCCCTGGGGATCTCTGGACCCTTTAATAAAAAGAAAAAAGAAACCTCTGGGCCCTTTAATAAAAAAAATAAACATTTATAAAAAATATAAAGAAAATGTACATTTTTTAATAAAAAAAAGGGGGGTTGCCATCCGGGGGCCCTGGAGACCTCTGGGCCCTTTAATAATAATAATGATAATTAATTATATATATATATATATAATATAAAAAAGTGGAGGTTGCTGTCCGGGGCCCTGGGGGCCTCCAGACCCCTAAAAAAAATAATAAAAAAATAAACATTTATAAAAAATACATAAAAAAGGGAGGTTGCCATCCAGGGGCCCTGGGGACCTCTGGGCCTTTTAATAAAAAAATATAAACAAAAATAAAAAAATGAACATTTATAAAAAATAATAAAAAAAGGGG
Organism: Rana kukunoris; assembly: GCA_029574335.1. Taxonomy (NCBI): domain Eukaryota; kingdom Metazoa; phylum Chordata; class Amphibia; order Anura; family Ranidae; genus Rana; species Rana kukunoris. Next base: position 122,477,448 of record CM056058.1, read on the forward strand.
GGGTTGCCACATGGGGCCCTGGGGCCCTTTGAGCCCTTTTAATAATAAAAAAAAAATATATATATATATATATATATATATATATATATAAATGTAAATTATAATAATAATAATAATAATATAAAAAAAATTATAAAAAATAAATAAAAAAAGTAGGGGTTGCTGTCCAGGGCCCTGGGGGCCTCCGGGCCCCTGGGGACCTCCGGACCCTAAAAAAAAAAAAAAAAAAAAAAAAAAAAAAAAAATTTATTTTTTATTTTTTTAGAGGGGCCCCCTATTGGACGGGGCCCATGGGCTTTAGCCCAGTCAAGCCCAATGGTAAGTCCGGCCCTGCTGAGAGGTATTTCCCTTTTTTTTTTTTTTTTCCCGCATTCTCTGAAAGGGGGAAACCAATACATACTTTATATACTTTCACTAATTTCAATCTCCCCTATAAATATTATATCCTTTATACCCTGTTTCTCTTCCCCCCCGTACCTCCAGTTACCTATTCTGCCTCTTCTTATTGTCTCTCTGTTTACTTTATTATATCATATATTATAACTTGAGGTCTTATATTATGGATTGAGGTCTTATGCTCCCACCAGCTCCGCAAATTTCATTGATTGTTTGAATTCTATCCACTTAGACCAGATCTCCTCATATTCATCCACTCTGTCTGCATCACTTAATCTTAAGAATTCTAAGTTTTGCCTGTAATTTATTTTAATATACCACTCTCTGATAGGAGGACTTTATGTATCTTGACAGTGGCTGGCTATCAGGCTTTTGGCTACGGTTAGCATATGGGGAACTAGGCTTTTCTGATAAAGTTTAGATGATATTCTTATCCTCTGATGTAGACATCCCCAAGGGTCGTCTGGGATTTCTATGCCCGTTATTTTAGTTATTAAATCTCTAATCCTTCTCCAATACTCTTTTATTTTTGGGCATGTCCACCATATATGTACCATATCTCCAGTCTGTCTGCATCCGCGTCAGCACATTTCTGAGACTTCTGTCTTATTTTTGTGTGCCTTGTCTGGAGTAATATACCACCTCGTTAAACATTTGTAATTTAGTTCTGTTACTTTACTATTTACAGACGAGGTATACACTATTTTCCATATTTGTTTTAAATCTAAGTCACTCAGAGGGGACCCCAATTCTTCCTCCCATTTTCTTATATATGGTGGAGTACCGGGCTGTTCTAGATCTATTAAGTTTTTATATATTTTAGACATAACTCCTTTTCCTCATTTCTCTACACAAATTTTCTCCAGGGGGCGGAGGTTTTCCATCGATCTATTCGGCTGGGGGAGAGCTTAAAAAAAATGTTTTAACTGACCATATCTCCATTTATTTATTTCCAATACTTCCCCTCTTTCTTTTAATTCCTCATAAGTACTTAACTTCTCTCTCGTCATAATATCTTTCAACTGGGCATTTTTTTTTTATCCAATTCCCGGATACTTTCTCTATCCCTGGTGTAAAAAAATTTGATTCTTTTAGTGGCATTAATGGTGAATTGAAACCCCATTTTTCTCTCTTATGTACTTTATCCCATATTTTAATTGCGTGCCGTGTAATATCATGTGACTGTCTGTTTAACTCCCTGTATTTATCTGGAATCCAGATGATATTTCCTAATGCTGCCTTACTTATCTGGAATTCCATGCCTACCCACCTTTTTTGCTTAGTGTCTCTAACCCAGTCTATTACTCTAGTGAGAATTACTGCCTGATAATAGCTTTTTATGTCTGGTGCTCCCCAACCCCCTTGTGTTTTTTTTTTTTTTAAAGTTGCCCAGCTGATACAAGCTTTTTTCCCCTGCCAAATAAATTTTAGGAATAGTGTATGTATGGACTTAAAAAACTTCTGGGGAAGGGCTATTGGTAACATCTGTATCTTATAAGTAATTTTCGGCAGTATTACCATTTTTAATATGTTCATTCCCCCCCCCCCCCCCTCCCCAGGATATATGTCCTGTCTTAATTCTGCCCAGTTCTAATCTAATATCTTCCACTAATGGAAGGAAGTTTATCTTGTACATTCTCTCCTTTGATATTGCTATTTTTACCCCTAGATATTTTATTTCCTTTTTCCCCCCACACGAAAGGGAACTCTTTTGGTACTTGGCTTGATCTTCCTTGGTTATATTGATACTCAGTATTTCAGATTTGGTAGAATTCATTTTAAAGTTGGACACCTCTCCGTATTGTTTCATTGCTTTTACTATACTTGGTAGGGTTGTTCTCGGTTGAGTTAAATAGAACAAGATGTCGTCTGCGTAGGCCGCAAGTTATGTTCCTCCTGACCCACTTCTATTCCCTTTATATCCAAGTTTTTTCTTATACCCCTTAGGAATGGCTCTAGTCCTAACACAAATAGTAATGGGGACAGGGGGCAACCCTGTCTTGTACCATTATGAAGCTCAAATGCTTCAGTAAGGGTCCCATTAATTTTTACTCTTGCACTGGGTTTATTATACAGAGCCCTGATCCAGTTTAACATTTTTGGTCCTACCCCTATTACTTCCAATGTCTTAAATAAGAAGCCCCAGTCTACTCTGTCAAATGCTTTCTCTGCATCTACTGACAAGAGTAGACCTGAGGCTCCACTATCCCTAATTTTCTGAATGGCTAATAGCGTTCTGATACCATTGTCTCTCCCCTCCTGTCCAGCCACAAACCCAACTTGATCCATGTGGATCAGATCCATCATAATTTGTTTCAATCTCTCTGCTAATATTTTGGAGAAAATCTTAGTGTTACAGTTCAGAAGGGATATTGGTCTGTAGCTCGAGCACAATGTCCTATCCTTTCCATCTTTCAAAATCAGGGTTATGGAGGCTTCTATTGCTTATTTATGCATTTTCCATTTATCACTAGTGTTGATCAAGAATATTCGCATTGCGAAAATTCGTTACGAAGATTGTATATTCGAGTATTCGCGAATAACTCGAATATCGCGGTGAATATTCGCTATTGCGAATATTCATATTTTTTCAAATTTATTTTTAAAACAGATCACATCCTAGTGATCTCCATCGACGTCTAAAAGCATTGCTGGTATGATTCGAGACCCTGGGCCGAGTAGCTGAGGCGATCCTTTTATGTTGCCGAATATTCGCAATACGAATATTCGTATTACGAATATTCGCAAATACTTTCTCTGCCCTTCTTTTGCATCAGAGCCAATCAGAGTTCTCCTACCACAGTTGTCAGAGGTTAGCAACCTCCATAGCAACCAATAGGAACCTGCCTGCACAACCATTATATAAGATCACTCCCAGCAGTATTTCAGTGCAGATTCACAAGGTGGCTAGAGAGAGTGGAGTGTTTCTGTGCGTTTTTCCTGTGTATTGCGATCTTAGAGCTTAGCATTGTGCTTCCTATAGTGCTTTCAGTTCTGAGTTTCCTGCTTCTAAAACCAAATGCTTTTTTCAAAGCAAAAGACCCAACAGCTTTTCTAAAAGCTCAGATTTGTGTTATTTTGTCCAGGTTAGTGTAGCTTAGTGTTAGATAGATTTCTGTGTAGTTAGTGTAAGTGTACATTTCTTTAACCACTTGCCTACTGTGCACCTACACCCCCTTCCTGCCCAGACAAAATATAAGCTTCCGGCACTGCGTCGCTTTAACTGACAATTGCGCGGTCGTGCGATGTGGCTCCCAAACAAAATTGGCGTCCTTTTTTTCCCACAAATAGAGCTTTCTTTTGGTGGTATTTGATCACCTCTGCGGTTTTTATTTTTTGCGCTATAAACAAAAATAGAGCGTCAATTTTTAAAAAAATGCAATATTTTTTCCTTTTTGCTATAATAAATAACCCCAAAAATATATAAAAAAAAAAATTTTTCCCTCAGTTTAGGCCGATACGTATTCTTCTACATATTTTTGGTAAAAAAAAAATGCAATAAGCGTTTATCGATTGGTTTGCGCAAAATTTATAGCGTTTACAAAATAGGGGATAGTTTATGGCATTTTTTTTTTTTTTTTTTTACTATTAACCACTTTCCCACCGCGCCATAGGCATTTTACTGCTACGGCGCGGCGGGGTTACCTCGGGACGACGTCCCTGGGACGTCGTCCTTCACTTTCGTGATTGCGCGTCCCCTGGGACGCGCTCACGAAAGTGTCCGTGCTCACCGGGTCTAGAAGACCCGGCGCATCACGGAGCACGGTAAATTGCCGCTGATCGCGGCCGTTTACCACGTGATCGCGCCGTCAAATGACGGCGCGATCACTTGTAAACAAACCGGCGTCATTTGATGACGCCGGTTCCTCCCTCTCCTCCCTCTCCGCTCTGTACAGTGTGCGAGGAGAGGGGGGGGGGAGCGGGGTGTCAGCAGCTGAGCTGTGGCTGGATCTGTGACAAATGCAGTCACAGATCCAGCCATCCCTCAAAACATCCCAGCTCTGCCATCCCCCCAGTACCCTGCAATCCCCAGTACCCTGCAATCCCCAGTACCCTGCAATCCCCAGTACCCTGCAATCCCCAGTACCCTGCAATCCCCAGTACCCTGCAATCCCCAGTACCCAACAATACTCAGCAATCCCCCAGTACCCAACAATCCCCCAGTACCCAACAATACCCCAGTACCCAACAATACCCCAGTACCCAACAATACCCCAGTACTCAACAATACCCCAGTACTCAACAATACCCCAGTACTCAACAATACCCCAGTACTCAACAATACCCCAATACTCAACAATACCCCAATACTCAACAATACCCCAATACTCGGCAATACCCCAATACTCGGCAATACCCCAGTACTCGGCAATACCCCAGTACTCGGCAATACCCCAGTACTCAGCAATACCCCAATACTCCAGTACTCAACGATACCCCAGTACTCAATGATACCCCAGTACTCAACGATACCCCAGTACTCAACAATACCCCAGTACTCAACAATACCCCAGTACTCAACAATACCCCAGTACTCAACAATACCCCAATACTCGGCAATACCCCAATACTCGGCAATACCCCAATACTCGGCAATACCCCAATACTCCAGTACTCAACGATACCCCAGTACTCGGCAATACCCCAGTACTCCAGTACTCAACGATACCCCAGTACTCGGCAATACCCCAGTACTCCAGTACTCAACGATACCCCAATACTCGGCGATACCCCAATACTCGGCAATACCCCAATACTCGGCAATACCCCAATACTCGGCAATACCCCAATACTCGGCAATACCCCAGTACTCCAGTACTCAACGATACCCCAATACTCGGCGATACCCCAATACTCGGCAATACCCCAATACTCGGCAATACCCCAATACTCGGCAATACCCCAATACCCTGCATGATACTTTGCAATACCCCAATACTCTGCAATACCGCCTATGGGGATTTTTAGGTAGCAAAGTTTGGCGCCATTCCATGAGCGTGCGCAATTTTGAAGGGTGACATGTTGGGTATCTATTTACTCGGCGTAACTTCATCTTTCACATTATGAAAAAAAATTGGGCTAACTTTACTGTTTTGTTTTAAGCACAAAACAGTTTTTTAAAAAACACGCGTTCAATACATTTCTGCGAAAATACCGTGCGAGATAAAAAGTTGTAACGGCCGCCATTGTATTCTCTAGGGTCTTTGCTAAAAAAGCATATATAATGTTTTGGGGTTCTATGTAATTTTCTAGCAAATAAATGATGATTTTTCCATGTAGGAGAGAAATGTCAGAATTGGTCTGGGTGTTCCAGAACGCCTGATGGCGCTCCCTGCATGTTGGGCCTCTGTATGTGGCCACGCTGTGTAAAAGTCCCACACATGGGGTATCGCCATACTCGGGAGGAATAGCAGAATGTGTTTTGGGGTGTAATTTGTGGTATGCATATGCTGTGTGTGAGAAATAACCCGCTAATATGACAGAAACAAGATTTTTTTATTTTTTTTTACAGAATTTTCAGTCGTTTTTCTTTTATAGCGCAAAAAATAAAAAACCCAGAGGTGATCAAATACCACCAAAAGAAAGCTCTATTTGTGTGAAAAAAAGGACAAAAATTTCAAATGGGTAGAATGTTGTATGACTGAGTAATTGTCATTCAAACTGTGAGAGCACCGAAAGCTGAAAATTGGTCTGGTTAGGAAGGGGGTTTAAGTGCCCAGTGGTCAAGTGGTTAATGGCGGCGATCTGCGATTTTTTTATTGGGACTGCGACGTTATGGCGGACATTTCGGACACTTTTCTGACATTTTTGGGACCATTTACATTTATACAGTGAACAATGCTATAAATATGCATTGATTGCTGTATAAATGTGACTGGCAGTGAAGGGGTTAACCACTAGGGGGCGGGGAAGGGGTTAAATGTGTGTCCTATGAGTGTTCTAACTGTGGGGGGAGGGGGGGTGACTGGGGGAGGTGACCGATTGTGTCCCTATGTACAAGGGACACAATCGATCTCCTCTCTCCCTGACAGGGACGTGCAGCTCTGTGTTTACATACAGAGCTGCACGTCCCAGCTCACTTACTGAGCAATCGCGTGTGCCCGGCGGCGATCGTTGCCGCCGGGCACTCGCACGGGGATCCCCGCGAAGCGGCGGGTGCGCGTGCGCGCCGCCGGCGACGCGCGCGCGCCTGCCCGCGGCTTTAAAGGGACATCACGTCATATGACGTGATGTCAGGATAATGGAGTCGTCTGCCCGCCGTCATTTGACGGTGGGCAGATGACAAGTGGTTAAGGTAGCTTAGTTTAGTGTGTGTTTAGTCTCTGTGTTTTGTGTATAAAAAAAATAAAAAAATTAGCTTTAGTTTAGTCATATAAGTTTGTGTAAGTAGAGTTAGTGTGTTTAGTGCATATTAGTTTATTATTTGTAGTCCTCGTCTTTGTCCTTGTCAGTCAGTGTAAAAAAAAAAAAAAACTCCCCACCATCTTCGCTTCGCAGGGCAGCACAAAAGAGCCATCCGAAAATAGACTGGCAAAGATCCAGGAAATGATCATCGTTTTCGCGTGTTGTTCGCGCGCATGCGCATGGGCGGACGAGAATTTCGCAATCAATTTCGCATTAGCAAAATTTTGCAAAATTTTTTTTTTAATAAAATATCACGAATATTCGATATTACCGAATATTTCACGAATATTCTTCTATATATTCGTGAAATATCGCGAAATCGAATATGGCGTATTCCGCTCAACACTATTTATCACCTAAACCATTTCAGTATGAACTCATTTTTGGTGCCAAAACATCAATGAATTTTTTGTAATACAGGACCGTTAGTCCATCCGGCCCTGGGCTCTTACCATTTGGGGCATTTTTTATCGTTTATCTAATTTCTTCTTCTGAGATTGGTATTTCCCTTTAAATAAGAACTTTATACAGATAATTGGAATAACTTCAGTAGAACTTCCTTTTGAACAATAAGTCTTTCAAAGTCCGGGATTCCATAAGCAGGGTATAAAGGCCTCCACACCGGATTTACATCCATGCATATGGGGAATGCAGTACTAATCACCCCTCCACAATAGTGGGTGACTTTAGGAATTCAGCATTCCTGTTCTTCCTCCATCCCCCACATTAGTTCCTCATCACTGTCACTCCACTCCTCACTATCGAACGAGGCACAAAAACCTGGCTCAGGTAGTCCGTCCAGCAGAACATCTAGAAGAACTCTTTAGTTGGTATATAGTTAAGCATGAATGGTGCGTTCGCAGGTACCCCTTGGGCATCCTCTTTAGCGACTGCTGGCATCGCCTCCCCATCAGACACACCAATCTCACTATTTTCCTCTCAGGTAGCTCAGACATCAAAGCGAGCAGCTGGGCACGATCCCGTCCTCTAGGGGTGACTGTTGTGCTGAGTCCTGATGTGGTCACCAATCCAGTGTCAGCAGCTTCTTTTTGGATTCGGGTAAGGGCTGATGAGCTCTGGACATCACTCCTATCTGGGACAGCGACGTCTCTGACCTAGTCTATTTGCAAAATACTTGGAGGCTGGGTCGTAGAGACATCCTCGAACAGATGCTTTCCACAGCATCCGAATGTGATCCAAGGCCTCAACTGATTCCTGATCGCTTTTACGCCGCCCCGTCGTCGCGTACGTCGTTTTCGTCCGCGTAAGGTTACCCCAGCTTCTATGTGGAGTAACCTTACGAAGTACCGTCGGATGCCGTCGGGTGCCGTCGGATGCCATGTTAAGTATGGCGTCGGGTCAGTGTCGGCTTTTTCCATCGCTTACGTCGTTTTACTAACTCGTTCGCGAATAGGGGCATTGTGTAGTGACGCTCACGTCGTTTTGACGTCGGTTTCAACGACGCTTTCCGACGTGAGCTGGAGCATGCGCACTGGGCTTTTTCCCCGGACGGCGCATGCGCAGTTAGTTTGACGCGGGGGCGCGCTTAATTTAAATACAAGCCGCCTCATTTGAATTACGCGGGCTTACGCTGGGCCATTTTCGCTACGCCAACGCAAACGACGGAGCAAATGGTTAGGGAATACGGCACCTGCTCTAGTACGATGCGGCGGCGTAGTGCAAATGGCTTACGATACGCAAGCGAAATTCTATGAGAATCTGGCCCCAAGTGTTTTAAAGAAACTGCAAGCAAGGCAAAATATTTAGAAAGGAGGGTAATCAAAGTTAAACCTGCAGTGGCTGAAGTGTGTTCAAACCCCTGTAGAGGGTAGCTGAAGATTTGAATGAGTGGTGTGCAGCCCTCAGGAACAATTTTAATGATGTCTCCTAACAAATGTCTGTCAGCTTTGTATTATATTTCTAATATTGTAAAAGTTTTGAATGTAAAAAAAATTCTGTTTAGTAAAAGCACATTGATATACCACACAGGTCTAAGTTTCCTTGGTTTTACTGCAAGAACCTTTAATAGACAAACATTACCCTTGCTTATGAAACATAAAGATATACAAAAAACGAATAAGGGGGCAATGACCTTCTTATGGCGCACTGGAAAACCGAGAATAGCCTTGAGTAAGTTATATTTCCCAAAGAGCGATGGGGAGGGGTTCCCTGATAGAGTGTACAATCTATCCTGCCTGTTGAGAACTGGTCTGGACTGGATTCTCCAAGCGTCCAAATATACCAACTACGATCTGGAATCTGCCTTGGTTCACCTACACAACCTATCCACTCTCCTGCACAGCCATCTGAAATTGATCCCCGATCATATAAAGCACAATCTTCTATTTCAAGACACAATTGTACCATGGAGGGAATCAAGAAAAAAGCTGGGACTCTCTCCCTTTGTCTCTAAATTCCTACCCATACAAGGAAATTCAATGTCCCCTGTAGGCCTTCAAAACAAACCGTTCTCTAAATGGAAAGATAAGGGTTTTGTCAATGCAGTCTCCTTTTCCCTTTAGCATTTGGAGCACTCAGGTCTTTCCTCTTCATAGATGAGGACTTTCACCTACCAAAACATAATTTTCTCCCATCTTCACAATTCTCAGACTTCAAAAGCAGAACGTGCCCCTAGAGAAACAAATCAGATTTCGGTCAATATTCCTGGACAAGTTGCTTAAGAATAATACTACTCAATTACAGACATTTACCAACCTTTGAACTCAACCTTTACAAAACCTGTACATCAAACTCTGATGAAACCTTGGCTAGCAGATGTACCTGGTGAAGTCAGCACAGATAACATCCTTCGAAGGTTATAATGCAACCAGTTTGCTAATATAAAATGAAAACCTGGAGGGAATGGGAAACACAATTTAAAATTATTCATAAGGCCTACTTCCCATTCTAAATAAAACCCCCCTTAACTAAGAAAGCCTCATGTCCTTGGTGCTCAATCCAGAAACCGACCCTGATCCATTGTCTATTATCTTGCCCACCTATCACAGACTATTGGTCACAAATCCTGTCTTTTATCCATGGAGTGATTAATTGCCACATAAATAAGGATCCCATGATCCTTCTATTCGGATGCCTTGAACAAACAGCAACTGGTACTGCAAGTTCTCCTCCAAGAGACCTCCAAAAAAACAATGTGTTACTTATCGCTCACAGAAATATCTTCAGACAGTGGACCCTTCTTCGCCACCCACTCTCTCAGAAACAATAAAACCGAGACCTTAGAACTCTGTTATGCCAAGAAAAACTAGACACCTTGCTGCAAAATGATTGGGACAACAAAATATTGGAAAACAGGTAGAATTCCTTCATCGAAAAATGTCTAATGGCTTCTGAACAATCCTCCCTACAAGCCCCCTCCTCCTTCATCAGTAGTGGCTATATGTCATGCCTAATGGGCACTCCTGGATAGACCCTATGACCTCCCTCCCTTCTACAAGGTCTCTGGACCAAACGTTGTCTTGTACTCTGTTACTACAGGTTGTTAAATGATGCAATAACATATCCAAGAATTTTTTATTTTATTTTTTAAATACCCCTGCGGTAAAACAGGAGGGGTGAGACTCTAGACATCCCTCCCTGGTTTACTTCAACCTCTCCTTGCTTTCTTTGTGAATCTTTTCTTTCTTTTCCTTCTCTTTACTATCTAAAAAAAGGTTCTAATAGTTGACCACCATTATGCAACTAAACTGCTTGTTTATCAATTGTGTAACCTGTTAAAACCTAATAAACTATATTGAAACAAATAAATAAATTGTCCCTCCCTCCTAGATTGTAAGCAATAATGAGCAGGGCCCACCAATTCCTCTTGTACCAAATTTTAATGTAACTGTAATGTCTGCCTTCATTTTGTTAAGCAGTGCAGAAACTGTTGGTGCTTTATAAATCCTGTGTAATAATAATAGTTCTTTGGGAACTGTGGCATCTGTCTTCTTCTTCCCGCGGTGCGCCAAAACTGTAATGGAGTCCATTTGGAGCCTGTGTTAACCCTTACAACACTGAAAGTGTCAAAAGACCAGGCAGAGCAATGAGACATGGTGGTTCCTCCCCACATTGATAGTACACACGACAACACAGTCTATAAGAAGGGTCAATGTTACTTGCCACCATCCCACAGGGCCAGATGAAATCCAATGGAGCTGAAGCCGGTTGCCATGGGCAACTGCTGCAGGGAAAACGCCTTAGCCCCATGCTGGGTGCCAAATGTAGAAAGGTCTCTAATGAGAACTTTCTAGGGCAACAGATATCTGACATCCTTCTATAAATGGTGGGTTGTGAGGCATAGTGGGTGCAAGGTGGACAAACTTATTGGGCGTTAGACACTTCCCTGGAGAGTTAGGGCCAGGATACACTTAAAGTGGTTGTAAACCCACTTTGACAACTTGCACCTACAGGTAAGCCTAGATTAAGGCTTACCTGTAGGTGCAAGAAATATCTCCTAAACCTACACGATTAAGGAGATATAGGCAGAAAACACTGCACCGATGTCTACAGCGCATGCGAGCTGTAGACAACAGCGCAGGCACAATGTGCGTCCCGGCATTCTGAATGGGATAATGCCAGGATTATGCCGGTCCCACGCACATGCGTGGGATCGTGCCGGTCCCACGCGCATATACGGGAGTGACGTCATCGACACTCCGGCCAATCACAGTGCCAGAGCCGCAATACCAGAAAGAAGCTCCGAGGGGACATGGCGGCGGTGGCTGAGGGGAATGAGGAGCACTTCGGGGGTTTCGATTTCTGGTAAGTGCCACATAATAGGCTAGTATGCTATGCATACTAGCTCATTATGACTTTCTCTTGCAGATGTTTTTTTTTTTTTCAGGATTATTTTAGAGGGTTTATTTCCTCTTTAAGTAGCTCTATTTTCAATTGGCAGACTCAAAGACGTCAATAGGAGGACAGCCGTGCAGGGAAAGGCCTCAGCAAGGTGCCACATCTGCGCATGCAGGAATGCTTTCTCCTATGGCAACAGTCTTTAACAGTTCCCAACTAAAACATAACAGTCCCTTCAGCTTCACTGCAACTGCCTCTTGCAGTTCTTCAACACTGAGCTCCTGATCTCTCACTAAACCCTCTGATTCACAGACTCTGAATCCCTTGAGCGTCTCCAATCTTTGTGGTGGTATCTCCCTCAAGCGTCACCCACGTTTCCCTGCTGGGTCCCTAGCTTGGCACTCCAGATACTTCTCAAGCATCACCCCTGCTGACTCGCTAAGTCCCTAGCTTGACACACAAGGCTGCTCTGTAAGGCCTTGTACACACGAGGGAATAAATCCGCTGAAACTGGTCCGACGGACCATTTCAGCCGAAAAATCCGCTCATCTGTATGAGCAAACGGACCATTTTGGCCGGATTTCTCCTGCGGACAAATTCCAAAGCATGCTTTGAAATATTTCCGTCGGATATGTCCGCTCGTGAGTACACAAAAGCATCGGACAAAAAACCCCCGCATGCTCAGTCAAAACGATGGGACGGGACCACTCGTTCAGGTAAAACTCGTGTTTGTTTGGGACCTGGCACATTCGTCACTTAAACTCTCTATATAGTGTCCGTTTCGAGCGTATTTTTGTTCTTTGTTCTCTTGCTAGAAGCAAGCCGTTCTCTTGCTGATGCAATTTTGTCCCGATGTCACATACTGAAAGTTTGCATTTTCGTTAGTGTTTATTCTATTTCTCACTGTTTGCTAGCCAGATTTCCCCACATTTGTTTCGGTTCTCCACATTTTTATTATGTCTATTTTGACTTAATGTTGAGGGTATCATATTTATTTTTGTGTTGAGTTATTTTTTTGAGTTGTATTTTACGGTTTAGGAATCTTTCCAAATTATGTTATTTTTGTTGTTTCCTCATGTTTTTTTTTTTTTCTGTTTAAATTCCCTTTTTTTCCCCAACTTATGTCATTTTGATGTTTCATCCTTAATTTTTTTCCTTTTTTTTGGGGGGGGGGGGGTTGAAAATGTTTTAGGCTTCTTTTGGGTTTACCAAGTTCGACCACAAAAGGTCCCCCCCCCAAGAAGTTTGTGTCCTTTGCAAATGCCACATTTTATTTTACAAATGTCTGATGCTTACTCACCACAGTATAAAACACAATAGACAAGGTTTGAAAGTAACTACAAAAGCCATTTATTTCCGGCCAAAAAAGAAATTATAAATCACCAGAACGGCAGCACTTGATGAGATTGCAACATACATGCATACTTGGGAATTACAACATGATGAAGGATAAATTTAGTAACCTCAGGAGTCAATATCAAAAATCAGAATCAGCAGCACATGAACAAAGGAACCCAAGCTGTGCTACTCCAACGAGCTCAGTTTTTTGGACAATCAACTGGATGGCAGGGAATCATCTTCTCGACTTCTTTCCAGACTTCCTTCCAGCGAAACTTCCACGGGTCTGTCCACGGACCCTTGCAGGTGGGGGTGATGTGGCAGCAGGAGGAGGATGATGATGATGGGGAGCAGGCCAGGCAAGGTCACACAGCACAGTGTCCCTGCTCAGCTCGTCCCTTTTCATCTTGGCCAGGACCTGATTAATCAGGTCCTTGGCCAGGCTTTTTTGCTCCTCCCCCCCTTGGTTGAGCTCATTGGCCACAAATGCGCTATAGCATTCTGTTGGGTTGAGGGGGGACCTGGGCTCCTGGGATCCGGGGAAGTTCCGCTGGGAGGAAGGCTGGAAGGTAGTGTTGAATCTAAAGGCCTGCCATCCAGTTCATCGTTCAAAAAACTGAGCTCTTTGTAGTACCAGAGCTTGGGTTCCTTTTTCTTAGCTGCTGCTGATCCTGATTTCGGATATTTTCGTTTTTTATACACATTTCTGTAGCTTCTCCTGAGGTTACTAAATTTATCCTTCACCATGTCGCCTGTGCAACTTGCCACCCAAGTGTGCAGGTATGTAGCAATCTCATCAAGTGCTGCCGCTCTCTTCTGGGTATCTAAATATTCTGGGTGCTTGGTGTCCCAAAGAAGGGGCATATCCCGATAGCGGGTTATTAGCTGCATTGTTGCCTCCTTCCCTTTCAGCAAATCCATCTTGACCAGCTTTCACCTCCTAAAAATTAGTTCAATAGTAATATCTATAATCGAAAAAGACAAACAAACACAAAGCACAATTTAAAAAAGGCTCAGCTTTGAGATTCTCAAAATATGTGCACATTCATTCATTTTAGAGCAACTACAGTATACAAAAACAGTGTCTTCTGCTGCTACATAGCTGGCCAGCTCTGGCGCATTGTTGTAGCCCCCAAAAAAGGTGTCATGCAGAGCCATTTGTTGAAGTTGTAGCATGTAGCATGTAGATAAGAACACATCCACCATGAATATTAATGCTAGTACTCATCAAGGCACTAGTTCATGTTTAGCCAGGGCCGCCATCATGAATTTTGGGGCCCCTTACACAGCTTCAGGCATGGGCCCCCTGGAGCAGTGAACTGGGGGGGGGGTGCTGCCACATGATGAAATAGAGAAGCGGGGGGGGGTCTTTACAAAAATAAGCAATAAAGGAAAATATATGTAAAAAAGGGGGGTAGCAATCCGGGCCCCTGGGGACCTCCGGACCTCTAAAAAAATTACTAAAACATACAATATTTTGTAATAAAAATTTTTTTTGGGTGGTTCCCATCCGGGCCCCTGGGGACCCCGGGCCCCTTATACAGGTGTAATGCCTGTACCCCCCTGATGGCGGCCCTGTGGGTAGCTATCATGCCCCTCAGCATTGATGGCAGAAAACACTAACTACTTATCTCTGTACAACCAACACACAACAATACTTGCATGATCTGACTGCATACTCTAAAATCCAAATAAAGAGGATAGAGCATTCTCTACATATATCTTGATGAAGTGATGTGTACAAGCACTTGGCTCTCTAAATGTTATGGTGTGCCCCAAAATGCCTAAATACCAGTAGTACTAAAAGGGTGCAAACAACATTGAAAAGCCCCATCCCCCCATGGCTGTTCAAATTCTAGGCCTCTGATCCGATGTTTTCATTTACCTTTGTCTCTCTCTCTCCTCGTTTCCGCTCGAGTAATCTCCGCGTAACCTACGTAATCACGTTGTTTCCATTATATCCCCACGCAATCAAGAAGCGCCGCACTCGTCTCCGCCCATGACGTACCAATTCCTGTTTTCCACGCCCCTATGCAATGTAGATTGGAAAATATGGCGATGTCACACGAGCGCACATTAGCTTCTGATCGGGATCTGGAAGGGACAGAGGCCGGAACGTCCAGATCCAGACCAAAACGATACAAGGCCACAAACATGTCTCTACAAGAGATGGTGGAGATGGTGTCCATACTGCGACGGAAGGACTATGATGGTGAGCATGGGCCATACAGCACCCCTAACCGGAGGAAGTCCAAAATTATGGATAAGGCGGCGACAAAACTTTTTGAGATTTTTGGGGTCACCAGGTCAAAAGAGCAGCTCCGGAAACGCTGGTCCGACTTAAAACTGCGCGAGGCAAAGCAGTATCGCAAAATCCTGAAAATCATAGAAAAAAGTAAGTACTTTAAAATGTCTTTGGAGTGCCTATTGTTTTTTCAAATGTTTTGCCATGTCTATTTCGCCATGTGCCTCGTTGGCCTGCTTGTATTTTTGAACCCCTGCATTGTAAACTTAGTAATGTTTGGCTAATAAATCCGATGACTTGCCACGATCGTAGGCAACATCGTTCCATCACCTAGTTTCTCCAAAATCCGCGGGTCCGGGAACATCACACCTGGACGTGGCTATTTGGCGAAAAACATCGTTTAGAGAAACAATGTAGAAAATATGATGTGTTTGTGCAAACTAAGTTGATTTTAAAAGGCAAACAGGATTCATTCATTCACACATTGATGAGATAACCTAATAAGCAGCTGTTTTCACATCTGTCATTTTGAGAACCTGTGTCTCCCCCCATAAAATACTAATTTGTACTTTTGGTGAAGGGACTCCAAAAACTACTTATTCTGGAGGCCAGCCATGTGTGTCACTTCACCAAAAAGGCTCATTATATCACAGCTTGGGACAAGTCATCTACCACCAAAAAAATATGCTTTTTGCTGGAATAAGCCCAAAACTACAATTGTAACGCCACTTCTAAGCAATGTTTGCAAATTAGGCCCTCCAAAAATATCTGGTTGCTGATGAGTTTCCTTTTTTTTGTTGGTTTTTAGGGGAAAGAAGAGGACATCACTATGAGGAGTCAGGGAGGCCCACACTGTCTCCAAAACGGCCAAAAAAAAATGTGGAGGAGGAGGATGATGAAGAAGGAGAGGAGGAAGAAGGAGAGGAGGAAGGGAGAGAGGAGGAAGGTGGATTGGTGGAGGAAGGCGGATTGGTGGAGGAAGGTGGATTGGTGGAGGAAGGCGGATTGGTGGAGGAAGGCGGATTGGTGGAATTAGGCGGATTGGTGGAATTAGGCGGATTGGTGGAGGAAGGAGAAGTTGAAGAAGAAGGAGAAGTTGTAGAAGATGTTGAACTTCTCAGTACAACAGGTCAGTGACACCCCAGCTTTGCAGGGAAAAAGAGATGTAGATAGGCCTGCACCTTACTTACTTACAATGTTTTTTTTTCTTTTTGAAATTTTTAGGGGATGAAGATGGGATTAGCACATCTGTTGCTCCTATTTTTTCTCGTGCAAGTGCACAAATCCTAATACAGCAGATAATGGAGTGCAGCACGGATCTGGCCAATATGAGGGAAAGGATGGTGGTGATGGACCAAAACTTCAAAAACATGCTAGATATTTTGGGACGTATATAGAAGACTATCCCCCCCATCTGCCCCCCCTGGCCCACCCCCCTGCCCTCACCACCAACCACCCCACTCTCAAAGATGTTGTATATTTTTACATTAAAATACGCCAAAATTGGAGGATGCACACACACACACTTGGGTTTATTTATTAAAGCTATAACGTGCAAAAGCAGCCTCACTTGGCATATAAACCAATCAGCTTCCATGTTTAGATGCAAAAGCTGAATTGAATAAGCTCAATTTAGAAGCTGATTGGCTTATATGCAGAAATAAGCCTGAGTTTGCACTGTTTAGTAAATAAACCCCAGTGTGTGTTCACATGTGATATCTGCCATCACAGTACATCGATTGTCTGTGCTTTGTGGGTGCAACCCCTTCCTCGCTTATCAAGTAGGTGAGAGAAAGGGGTTGCACCGACAAACCACATACATTGATCACCCATGATGGCAGATAGCACATGTGAACATTTGGCATGGGATCTCAGGCGAGAATACACCATTTGGCACATCACACACACAGCATGTGTGCATCCTCAAATTTTGGCGGATTCCTGGGTGACATTAGACCATGTCGTCTGGGTTTGGTATGCTAAATAAAAGGTTGAACTTTGTAAGTTCCATTGTTACATATGTTTGTCAAAACCCAAAAAATTTTGTTGAAGGCAAAAATCCTTTCTAAACACATTTTTTTACGAAAAGCCTAAAGATTTTTGGAAAAACACCAAATAAAAAAATAATTTTTGCAACAAAAAAAACACAAAAAGCAGTGGCTTCTTATTTGTAGGCTCAATACCCAGTTTGTAGAAGAGTGACTAGAATGTGCAATTGTGTGTATTTACTAAAACCTGCTAAGTAAATTGTGCACAAGAAGTGCACTAGTTTCAGAACCTGGAAGACAGATCAAAAGAGAAAAAGCAATAATGACAAACAACTGAATAAAGTCCAATGGTCAAATTATTTATTAGTTCTTTGTAATATTTCTTTCTTTTGGGGGCCGAATTAGAAAGAAATATTAATCTGGCAAAGCTATGGCCCCCTGACCCATGAAGTACTCAACATATTTGTCGCGTACCTCACGAGCAGATTCGGTGACCGAGCCAGCACGACCAGTGTCCAGCCCAGGAAGGGTATCTGAGGGTAGTCCTGCCTCAGCACCGATGTTGGGTAGGTACGTCTGGGAATGCCTGCGTAAAAAATTATGCAATATGCAGCAGGCCAAAATAACAGAGTTACATTTATATTCCGCCAGATGTATCGCTGTCTGGAACAGGCGGAACCGGCTGGCGAGTATCCCAAAGGCATTCTCGACTACCCTCCGGGCCCTGGCCAGCCGGAAATTGAAGACCCTCCTCTCCGGGGTGAGGGTCCTCTGGGGAAAAGGCCGCATGAGGTGAGGTCCAAGCCCGAATGCCTCGTCCGCTAAAAAAACAAACGGAAGTCCTTCCACATTGTCTTCATCCGGTGGCAGTTCAAGACCACCAGTTTGTAGACGCCTGAAAAATTCGGTCCGCGCGAACACTCCCCCATCAGACAGCCAGCCATTCTTCCCCACGTCCACATACAAAAATTCGTAGTCTGCCGACACCACCGCCATCAACACGATACTATGAAAACCTTTGTAGTTATAATAGTACGACCCCGAAAGAGGTGGCGGCACTATGCGGACGTGCTTCCCATCAATTGCCCCTCCGCAGTTAGGAAAATCACACCGCTGGGTAAAGTGGGCAGCCACAGTCTGCCATTCCTGTGGCATGGAGGGAAACTGTGGGGACAAAACAAAAATTCAAAATTAGTACTTTGGCACATAAAAAACATTGCAAACACTAGTAAAAAACATCATTCTGCAACATCACAGTATTAACATTTCTAAATATTAGTGTGTAGTGAGTATTTAGGGCAACAAATCCAGAGCCAATTATTATCAGACTACACATCCCGCTGATGGGGCAATAAACTGTTTTAGGGGAGGGGGGAGTTGAACTACAATGGAGCAGGACCAAAAAAAAAAGACATGAAAAATAAAAAGGTGTGTTTGTCACTAGGAGATGATGCTGGATAGGTTAGTAGTGATGAAGGTAAAAATATGCAGGTAGGCCAAACAAAATTAACCTGGAAAGCTTAACAACATGCATTGGGGGAAAAGGGAACATTCTGCACACAGCATATTACAATCATGGCAATTAGGAAAACCAACAAAAAAAGTTTCTAAAATTGGCATACATTATTAAAGACACAGATTGTGATGTTAAAGGAGGAAACTTACCGTAATAAACTCCTCCTGCATCACTTGTATGATGGCAGAACACCTTTCCGGTATGATGACCCTAAGCGCCTGGGGAGAGATGACTGTTGAGAACTTGAGGTCCTGCAGGCTCCTCCCAGTCGCCAGGTACCGCAACGTGGCAATAAGCCTCTGCTCAGCCGGAATGGCTTGGCGCATCACAGTGTCCTGCCTCGTGATATAGGGGGACAGGAGATCCAGCAGACGGTGGAAAACGGGGTCCGTCATACGGAGAAACTTCCTGAAGTCATCAGGATTATTTTCCTGGATCTCCCTAAGCAGAGACATATGAGAGAATCGGTTACGCTGCCGCAACCAATTCTTGGCCCAGGAACTCCTCCTCCTACTGTTCCTGTCCAAATCACTGGAATGCACACAGACTCCAGAACAAAACCCATAAACAGCACAAACTCGTGAAAAGTTGTGCTGCTGCTCCATCATGGCTTCAAACCGGCCGGCTGGTCAGTCAAGAACACACTCAAACAGAAAGCACCCCCCAATCCAGCAATACCTGCAAAGATCGCACGTCAAACAGATACGACCGTACAGGACGGCACTGCAAAGCAGAAACGCCGCGCACGGCGACACTGAAGAACAAATATGAGCCCACAAGCACACACTGAACCGGAAAATACGACCTGTTAAGCGCGGAGACTGAAAAGCACAAATCAGCTCTAACCAAACCTTCACTAACACGGAACTAGCAAAAGTGGAACAGAGGGCGGCGCCGTAGGCTTTGGCATTCCCCTTTATAGTGACGTCGTACGTGGTTTACGTGCCCGCGTTCTGGTCCGCTGGGATTTCTGTCCGATGGTGTGTACGCTCATCAGACCAACGGACAAATTTGCCTTGTCCGCTGGGAAATATCCGTCGGATGTTTCCGACCGGATAAATTACATCGCGTGTACAAGGCCTAAGCGTCACCTCCACTGGTTGGGTCCCTGAAATAACTGCTACAAATAAATATTATCCAAGTATGGTATTCCCTCTATTTATTGCATATATGTATTAACTTGTCTATCCTTATAGTTAGCTAGTCTATTACAATTCTGTTGATAAGCACAATGATATAAGGTTAGCTATGAAAACAAGCACACTGCTTAATATAACAATGTCATATTTATTTCTCAAGAAAATAAGAATATATGCTAACACTAACGGAAAATATACAGAACATATAACAAAAGAACATTAAAGATACTTATCACACTGCTGTCCTCTAGACATAGTATCATCAGCTGGGCTCAAGATGGTAACAGAAAGAGCCATGAGGCTCAGAGAAACAAGTCAAGAGCCAAAAGGGACGACTTCCCTTGTGTGCAATTTTTATACCTCATTTACACCCACTAGTAACCACCCCACTTGCCTCCAGTCCAATGAGATATTGCCAAGAGGTAGTCCTTTTAACATATTATATTTCTGTACATCCTGCTGTATTGGCCTCTAGGGGCAGCATTGTCCATGTATCATGTATCGTGCCCTGGGCCGTCTTCAGTGCCTGTTGATCCTTTGATCATTGTAACCCACCTTCATCAATCATCCTGGCAGCCATGGCTCTCTTTGAAGAGTGCTTGCAAAGTGCTAATAAGGATAACACCAGGTGGCCAGGATCCAAGCTTTTATTCTACAAAGCTTTAATGTGCAACTTGTTACATTACAACTTGGGGCCATCTGTCTGTATCAACCAGAAAGTGAAATTCCAGAAATATGATATTAAAGGGTTTGTAAGGCTTTTTTCTTAAGTAACAAACATGTCATACTTACATCCACTGTGCAGTTTGTTTTGCACAGAGTGCCCCCGATCCATGTCTTCTGGGGTCCCTCAGCGGCTGTCTCGGTCCTCCCCACAATTAGTCACCACAGTCATGCGAGAGCTCGCATGGTGGTCACTAATTGCGGGCTCTCTCCCGTGATACAGCGAACGGCCTTAGCCAGCAGGTAGGTTAATATTAAGGTTTGGTTTATTACACAGTCTCCAACTGACTAGAACACAAATAGTAACATTTATGTTATCTATTATACACAGTGTTGACAGACTTTGTCTTGTCTTGTCTACACTTCTAAAGCAAAGGTCCATTGTTTGTTTCCCCCCCTAAGGTGGTGTTAAAGGCGACCTACTAATTGACCTTGGAGCTGGACCTGCAATTTATCAGCTTCTCTCCGCTTGCAAAGCTTTTAACAATATCATCACTTCCGACTTTCTTGAGCAAAACCGAACACAGCTACAGAAGTGGCTGAGGAATGATCCCGATGCATTAGACTGGACTCCAATTGTCAAGTATGTGTGTGAACTGGAAGGTAATGGGTAAGTTGCAAGTGTGTGATAATTGTGACTAAGGCTGGCCATATATTATTAGACATGTGCATTCGTTTTCGTTAGAATGCATTTTCAGGTTTTCAGGTATTTGGTTATTGTTTCAACAAAGGATAAGGAAAGTGCAAGAAATGAAAACCGAAAGATCCGACATAAAAACATTTTTATTTTCGCTTTCGTTGCGGTAAAAATTCGATATAGAGAGATTCGACATTATAGGGAAAAGATTCGACATCATAGGGAAAAGATTCGACACTATAGAAATAATAGATTCGACATTACAGAGAACAGATTTCGATTTATGAGAAAATAGATTCGACATTATTACTAGTCATACAACATTAGAATTCTTGTAGGCGGGATATTCGAACGGAAATGTAAGAATTTGACGTAAAGATTCGACGTTCCGTCGAATATTCTTTGACATTCAACAACAACCAAAAAGATTCGACGTTCCGTCGAATATTCTTTTGACCATTCGACAGAAACCAAGTATTATTGGATTTTCGGACGAAAGCTATTCCCCAATGAACAACAAAATAAATCAAAACGATTTTCGGGAGTAACTAAATAAATGTATTTTCTAAACGAAAACGAAAAAACTAAACAAAATATTCCAGTCTGCACATGTCTATATATTATGCACATTTCTTTCCTTCAACCATGGGTTGATGGCGGAATATCTCCTGCTGCACCACTGTATTCTGACAGCGGGAGGTTTTCCCTCCAGAATACAATGATCACTATATCACTATAGCCAGCGGTAGTGACCACTGTGCCCATCAATTGCCGCCAGTTTGCCCCTTAAAATGCCGCCAGATTGCCCCTTAAAATGTTGCCAGTTTGTCCCTTAAAATGCTACCAGTTTGCCCCTTTAAAAGCGCCGACAGATTGCCCCTTAAAATGCTGCCAGTTTGCCCCTTAAAATGCCGCCAGATTGCCCCCCCCCCCCCTGCCCGACATTTATCCTTCTCGGCTCAGCCATCCTCGGATCGATCCCTCGAAGTAGTCCCGCCCTCGATGTCGCTTCAGCCAATCAGGTTACCGGTACCCAGAACCGGTGAACCTGATTGGCTGAGACGCCTGTCAGTGTTAACCAGGGAACGCACAACCCGTGGGTTGCCTGGTTAACTATTTGGAAGCCAACTACAGCCCTCAGGCACTTGATAGGCACTTCCAAAGCCAAGCAGCTGCCGTTATTCAGATGGCCGGCTTTTACCAATGTGCCGGCCATCTGAATAGTGGGCAGCAGCGACAATACATAGATTCATGCAATGCATGAATCTATGTATTGTATTTCAGTGGCGGTGCAGGAGCGAAAGTGGGGAGCGCTCCTGCGCCCTCTATGGACGCACCGCCACTGTGCCTCAGTGATGACGTCCATTAGAATGAAACATACATTGGGCAGTCAGAAATAGCTGTGACGTGTTGTGCAATGGCACAAAATACTACACCTTTTCCCTCAAAACAGAAATAAACATTTTAGGAGGATTTAAGAACCATGTACATCCCAGCAAAAACACAGATAGTATTTTTGTATTTGGAAAATATATTTTCCCTCTATGGGATACAAATCCATGTGTATGTCTTAAAGCGGAGTTCCACCCATTTGGCATGTAATTTTTTTTGGGGGGGGGAGTGGGGACTTCAGGAGGAGTGGGACTCCCTGTCCCACTTCCTCCTTCCGCCGAGGAGCTGGTTAGGCGATTAAGCTTAATCGCCTAACCAGCCCCTCCCTGTAGGCGATCGCCTAGGACACTGACAGGTCCTAGACGATCGCCTGTCCAATCAGCGGCGGGCCGCGCCGTGCGCGCATGCGCAGTGTGGCTCGCGCATGCGCAGTGGGTGCCCGGCCGTGAAGCCAAAGGCTGTCACGGCTGGGTGCCCACAGTCGGAATGAAGACGCCGGCCGGGGAGGGGGGAGAGGAGCGGAGCCCCGGTCGGCGCGTCGCTGGAACGTGGAGAAGGTAAGTGAATGTTTATTAAAAGCCAGCAGCTACACTTTTTGTAGCTGCTGACTTTTAATAAACATTACATTTGGCTGGAATACCCCTTTAAACTCTACCATGTAACACAGGCCTCCTGTTATGTAGTATAAAATGCACTTTTTTTTGGGTTTTATACAGTTATGTAAGATTTAATATAGATCTGTTGGGGTGCCCTGTAGTAGTCCCACAAGGAGGATTTGGTATGTTGGCTTTAAATGTTTGCAATCATAACACTGAGAAAAATATAATCTATGTTGTCTTCTTTAGTGACAGTAAGAGCTGTAAGAAGAAGGAAGAAAAATTAAGGAGAACAGTGACAAAAGTTCTGAAATGTGATGCTCTGAAGAAGAACCCATTTGACCCGGTGGAGATGCCACAAGCCGACTGCCTGATTAGTTGCCTCTGTTTAGAAGCACCCTGCAAAGATGTAGAATCCTTCACCGATGCTTTGAGGAATCTTAAGGGCCTGATTAAACCAGGGGGTTACATATTAATTCAGAGTGTGCTTAATGCTTCATACTATTATGTTGGCCCAAAAAAGTTTTTCTCTCTGGCCATTTCTAAAGAAGAACTGGAGATGGCATTTAAAGAGGCTGGCTATGAAATTTTGAAAATAAAGGTTACTCCAGTAGAAAAGTCAAGGTTGGACATCAGTAATCAGGAAGGCTATTACTTTGTCCATGCCCGTAAGCCATGTTCACAGGGCAAATGACCTTATAAAGTACATATACCCAGGTCCTAATCGGTTATTTCTCAAGATTCTTTCCAAATGTATGTAAGTTTAAATGTATTATGCAATATTTTTTCTAATTCAATGAATATTGGTAAAAAAAATAATAAAAAGCATTACTACCTTTCCAGGATGGCCCACAACTGCCCACGACTACGTTCAGCTCACTACTGAGGTGTATATATATATATATATATATATATATATATATATATTGTGGCAGAGCGTGGCTCTGTCACTATAAAAATGATGTTGAAGTGGACACAGAGGGCCAGATTCCCGTAGAATTGACGCTGGCGTAGCGTAAGCCATTTACACTACGCCACCGCAATTTAACAGAGCAAGTGCCGTATTCCCAAAGCACTTGCTCCGTAAGTTGCGTCGGCGTAGTGTAAATGGCTTTGCGTATCCCCGCGTAATTCAAAGGGGGCGGCTTGTATTTAAATTAAGCGTGCCCCCGCGTCGATCGAACTGCGCATGCACCGGCCTCAAAAATAGCTCAGTGCGCATGCTCCAGCTCACGTCGGAAAAAGTGAATGAAACCGACGTGAGCGTCGTTTACATAAATCCCTATTCGCGAACGACTTAGTAAAACAACGCAACCGACGGAAAAAGACGACGCTGACCCGACGCCATACTTAACATGGCAACGTCGGAACTTCGTAAGGTTACCCCTCATATAGCAGGGGTAACCTTACGCGTAGCGGAAACGACGTAAACGACGACGGGGCGGCGTAAAAACGTTCGGGAATCGTCGGATTAGGCTCATTTGCATAGGCAAATGAGAAATCATCGTAAAGGCCACCTAGCGGCCAGCGATGTCATTACATCTACGATCCGACAGTGTAATTGTCTTACACATGTCGGATCTTCACTGTATCTATGCGTAAGTGATTCTAGGAATCACACGCATAGATACCCAGTAAAAAAAAACAGAGATACGACTGTGTTTTCTACGAAACGCCGGCGTATCTCTTTTGAGAATCTGGCCCAGAGCCTGCATATTGGCTGAATGCAGAGCTGCAGAGAATAAATTTAAAAAAATAGAGAAAACTGCTTTGGCAGTTTTCTTGTATTTTTCTATATTCACATGGGTCTCTGTGGCTTGGAGATCCTTCAGAGATATGGGTGGGACGGGATCTCCAACCTGTGTCCAGGTTTTAAAGACAGCCTGCAAGCTGCCTTCCCAGGTGCAGACAGCTCATATAATGAAGGGCTGGGGAGAGCAGAACGGGGGTATGCGCAAACACTAAGGCAGGCCATACACGATTCGAATTTCGAAAGAATTTTCTTTCGAAAATCGTATCAAAGAATTTTCGTTCGTATTTCGCACCGTTAGTGGGCTGCAGCAACAGCCGATTTTCGTGTGGCAAACAAATTTCAAAAATCCGACATGTTGGAAATTTTCCGAAAATCGGCCGATTTTCTGATCAATGATGGGAGAATTGTGCGAGAAATGTAATAGAAAAATAAAATGTGCATGTGCAAGAAAAGAAAATCCCCGGAGAGAAACGAATATTTACGGAGAGAAAAGAATATTCCCGGCAACATGAAAGTTTTGGTCGGCCGAATTTCGAAAATCAATGGTGGCATAATCGGATCACAAAAAAAACAAACTTTCTGATTTTGAAAAGAAAATTTGTTCGAAATTCGACCGTGTATGGCCTGCTTAACACTACAAAATGAGATAAGTGAATAAGTAAAAAATGAGTAGCAAACAATCAATAGTGAATAACCAAATAAACAGTAGATGGGTGATTCAAAGTAAAAAAATAAATAAAGATAAAAATGTAAACAAAAAATGAATGTCCACTCAAAGCATGGGGATGATGGATGTGAACAATCAGGTGTGGTATCCGTCAAGGGCCTCCCAGAACTCTCACCTCAATACAGAATGAAAAACGCCTGCAAAGGAATCCTGTCCTGTCATCCACCTCCTCGATAGCCACCGAGTCTTTACACCTGCCTCATTTCAATGGAGTATCTTCTGCCTCTCCAACCTAATGGTTTAGCAACCACTCAAGACCCGTTACCTATAAAGCCAACCGTCTCGGAGGGGGGGGGAGATAAACAGAGAAGCCTCCAATGGTGTAGTATTCAAAGCACAGGGAAGGTTTATTAAAGGAAAGAAAAACCTGCGCTCACATTTAAAACAAAGATATGCAACAGTGGATAAACAAACAGCGGCGTCTCAGCGCCTGCCTACGTCACTCCAGTACGCCGTTCACTCCCTACGCGTTACAACACCGTCACGTGTCTTCAACTGGGGAATTCTATTGGTGGTGCCGTTTGTGTTTATATATCGGACAAAACCAGAAGTTGCGGGGCGGCCATTTTCTTGTAGTCCGTCGCACGTATATAACGGGCGGCTAGGATACCAGAAAGACGGCCTGTTTAATAAGGCGTATCGTGCCTGAAGACTAAAGTATCGTCAAACAGAGCCAAGCCGGCAGAAATTAGCGTCTATAGAAATGTTAACAGACACTACAGGAAGTTGAGCGGTGGCCATATTGTTGTAGCCCGCCACCACATTACTTCAGCCATGCTATTGGTTGGAAATAATTCCAGCGCTGCAAATAGATAACACCCACAACCTATCATAGGGTAAAACCAGGCGGACCTAAGTACCATCGGTAGTATAGATCCCGGAGAGTACATCCAGACGACCATACAATTCCAATTGCGTAAATACATATATAAAATACAAATATAAAAATACATAAATAAAACCGCAAAGCCGTGGCCTCAATTACCGGCCAGCTGCGATCGCGCGGCGGGGGAGGTGGGGGGAGCACAGAGACACAGGATACTGCGTCTCCTGAGCCCCCACCGCCGCACGTTAGTGGCGCGCCCTTCTGCAGGCCTAAGCTTCCTTATGTGATCTGGCGTCATCTTGTGGTGGCCGTTGGCATTACAAGTAAAACAGCAATCCAGCAGTGTTTTTCACTGTGTTTTCACTGCCATCTCTTTCCCTCTAATTAGAGTCCCCAAACATTATATACATTTTTTATTCTAACACCCTAGAGAATAAAATGGCGGTCGTTGCAATACTTTCTGTCACACCATATTTGCGCAGCGGTCTTACAAGCGCACTTTTTTTGGGAAAAAAATACACTTTTTTAATAAAAAAATAAGACAACAGTAAAGTCAGCCCAATTTTTTTTATATTGTGGAAGATAATTTTACACCGAGTAAATTGATTCCCAACATGTCACGCTTCAAAATTGCGTCCGCTCGTGGAATGGCGACAAACTTTTACCCTTTAAAATCTCCATAGGCGATGTTTAAAAAATTCTACAGGTTGCATGTTTTAAGTTACAGAGGAGGTCTACAGGCTAGAATTATTGCTCTAGCTCTACTAATCGTGGCAATACCTCACATGTGTGGTTTAAATACAGTTTAGATATGCAGGCGGTACTAACGAATGCGTTTGCTCCTGCGCGCGAGCTTGGCGAGACGGGTGCGTTTTCTGGCTCCTAACTTTTTTAGCTGGCTCCTAGATTTCAAGCAAATTTGTCAAACCCTGTATATATATATTAACCAAACAACGTATGTTAGCATGAGCCAGAATTAGATGCAAACGTATTTGTTTTAAAATAGAATACATACAGGGCAGCAGCATCTCATGTCATGCTAAACAGCTCTTAATAATGCTAACTCACAGAGTTGGTACATCAGTTCAACATCTAATAGTATACGAATCTCAAAATAACTACACAAATGTACCCTAATATTAGCAGCGGCCCGTCCATAAGGGGCACAGGGGCGCCGCCTCCATCCATTAGTTCGGCCCCGTAATCTACATGTGGGGCACCAGACGCATGGATTCCAATGGGTCTTTCTTTTTTTAAAGTATGTGATTACAGCCAGAGGCTCTAATAGACTTCAAAAAAGGGTGGGCTCCCCGAGCACACCCACGTTTTTGACAATAGGGAATAAATATTCACTATTGTAACACTGATTCTCCTCCCAGCCAATCAGGAAGCAGGTCCTGAGACCTGTTCCCGATTGGCTGGAAGGATAGGTTATCCTATTGAACATCTAGAAGAGAGAAGGAGGGAGACTGATGAATGAAGCCGCCGTGATACAGAGGAGGAGGAGATGCAATAGAAACAGCTGCCCGTAGGAGCGCTGCCCACCTGCCACCTAGATTGGGTAAGTGCGGAGCTGGATGACCAATTGACCGCGTGGGGGGTGCGGGAGACCCCGACCGACAGCGTGGGGTAAGGGGTGTCAGCTGTCCGGGGTGGTGGCTGTTTCACACTCCCTCCAAAAAAAATAAAACACCAGCCATCACTGCCTAATATACTGGGATTTTAAGGGATACCGCAATAAAGCCTGATACACATGAATAGAAATTCAATCTGTGTGTGGCCCTTACTGTTCGACAGTCTTGTTTGGAATTCTGCATTCAATCACCCACTGCATCCAGCGCTGATCTGTGTATTCTGACAGCAGAGACCCAACTGTTATGCCATACACACGATCGGATTTTCCGTCTGAAAAACCTTGGATGTTTTTTTCCGACGGAATTCCGCTCAAGCTTGGCTTGCATACACACGGTCACACAAAAGTTCTCTGAACTTTCGATCGTCAAGAACGGGGTGACGTACAACACTACAACGAGTT
Organism: Rana kukunoris; assembly: GCA_029574335.1. Classification (NCBI taxonomy): domain Eukaryota; kingdom Metazoa; phylum Chordata; class Amphibia; order Anura; family Ranidae; genus Rana; species Rana kukunoris. The sequence continues at coordinate 122,505,961 of CM056058.1, forward strand.
GAGAAAATTAAGTTCAATTTTTCTGAGCATGCCTCAAATTGTTTCCAAACACGTGTCAGAATTTTGTGCGTCGGAATTGCTACAGACGGATAGGAATTTTTTCCATCGTAAAATTTGAGAACCAGTTCTCAATCTTTTGCTGGCAGAAATTCTGACAGCAAAAGTCTGATAGAGCATACACACAGTCGGAATTTCCGTTCAAAAGCTCACATCTGACTTTTGCTGTCGGAATTTACATCGTGTGTACGGGGCATAAGAATACAGTAGCATGGCGGGCGAGATTTCTGCATTCACTTCGCTTTTGTGGATGCACAAATCTGTCATTTGTTTTTCGTTCATCCACTGGTTGAATGAAAAAAAAAAATAACAGTGTGTACCCAGCTTTACTTATCTACTATTTCTAAAACATTTTTTAAATACTTGCATTGAATATAAAAGTTAAAACTGTATTTCATAATAATAAACATCAACAAATTTCACTGGTTATGTAAATCTTTTATGCTGTACTTTTCTTCCAGTATTGTCATCACTGCATGTATATTCACAAAAATATGATTAAAATATTATCACCATCTGTATCCCATAATTTTAAATTGAATTATTTGTTAAGTGTGGGGTTGATGGAGAGCAATAAATAGGAATGCATCTATTTTTCTGCTTTCTGTGTATTGTAGTGCTACTCCTGTAGGAGCCACTGGTACTTTGTCCAGGTCTTCCCCACTTTTGCCTCGCAACCAGACACAAGGTAATTTCACACAGCCAGGTGCAGACACAATTCCGCTGGTTGTCTTCAATGATCAGTCTAAGGGTTGGGGAATTAAGTGGGATACTCCAAGAATAAAACTACAAGGAGGACTCTATCTCTTGGTCAAGCTCTGGAGAAGTCCTTGCTGACAGTAGATAAAAGACTTCTTCATAGTAGTAGCTTTAAAGTAGTTTCAGGATTGAGTCCTTTAGTAGCAGTAGTAACTGGACAAAACTCTTGAGAACACTAGCCAGTGGACCCTTGTCTGGACCCTTTGCTGAATATATAGCACACCAGAAGGGGTTAGGAGCACCAGTCTATAGATCCTTTAGATTCTCTGTACTCACAAAATCTTCAGGGATAGCTGGTTGACTCCTTCAAACTTCCAAGCTACACTATACGAGTGATACCATTCCAGTTCTTTAATAGACAGCCCCCTCAGAAAGCTCTTTGTAGAACCAGGGTCACTCTCTTTCTCTAACTTCAAGCCCTCTGGTTGGCCACATGGCAGCCAGGTGCCTGGTGGAGGCAACATACCCCCTCCCAGACTGGAACACTCCTTTCCAGGAAATACCCCATCAGGGGCGGACTGACCATTCGGTCCGTCGGGCACGGACCGAGGGCCCCATGGCCACTAGGGGGCCCCATCAGGGTTGCCAGCCTTGGTAAAAGTAGGGACAGTTTGTTGAAATCAGTGTATTTTTACATCTATTAGTGAAATGGCCACTACCGACATTATTTTGATGTGCAAATCTCGAGATTGTAGCTGCCCCGCCTCTCCACTGCCTTCTCAGCCAATGGGAGCACAGTGTACACGCCCCCTTCTCCAGCGCGGCTTTTTTTACATAAGAGCAGGAGATGCCGACTGCAGGAGAGGAGAGGGAGGAGGGGACAGCCTGCAGTGTGGGGTGGATTGCTGCCTGATAAAAGGTAAGCTGGCCAAGCTGGAAGAATTGTATTATCGGTGCTTACCTATCCTGGTGAGGAGGGGGAGGCTGTGTAGCAGCCAGGCTCCTCTTGCTGTTAGATCGTTTTTCTGTGTGTAAGAGAAATGCCATGCTTCTGGGAGAAGGATGTGCTAAACTTCTCCAATCTCTGCTACATGTCCCTACTCATCACCTGACCACCAGTACACAGGCACAGCCTCCTCCTCCTGTATTACCACATGCTATGTCTGTAAGCTGCTGGGGCACTACAAGTACCAGCATGGCAGAAGGGGCAGGGCAGCAGCAGTGTGTTCTATCAGGATGATTTATCTATATATACACACACCAGCACTTTTTTCCCCAAAAATCATCCTGATAGAACACACTGCTGCCCCTTCTGCAATGCTGCCATGCTGGTACTTGTAGTGCCCAGCAGCTCACAGACATAGCATGTGGTAATACAGGAGGAGGCTGTGCCTGTGTACTGGTGGGCAGGTGATGAGTAGGGAGATGTAGCAGAGATTGGAGAAGTTTAGCACATCCTTCTCCCAAAAGCATGGGATTTCTCACTATATATATATATATATATACACACTGTGTATGTATACTGTGCATGTGTGTGTGTGTGTATACCAGGGAGCTGTCCATCCATTAAGGGTACCACCCCCTCTATGTAGAATGTATAGATTCATGCTCGCCGCTGTATTTGATGGGGCACAGTTGGCTGCATTTGATGGGGCACAGTTGGCTGCATTTTATGGGGCACAGTTGGCTGCATTTGATGGGGCACAGTTGGCTGCATTTGATGGGGCACAGTTGGCTGCATTTGATGGGGCACAGTGGGCTGCATTTGATGGGGCACAGTGGGCTGCATTTGATGGGGCACAGTGGGCTGCATTTGATGGGGCACAGTGGGCTGCATTTGATGGGGCACAGTGGGCTGCATTTGATGTCGCACAGTGGGCTGCATTTGATGGGGCACAGTGGGCTGCATTTGATGGGGCACAGTGGGCTGCATTTGATGGGGCACAGTTGGCTGTATTTGATGGCATAGTGGCTGCATTAGATGGGGCACCGTTGGCTGCATTAGATGGGGCAAAGTTGGCTGCATTAGATGGGGCAAAGTTGGCTGCATTAGATGGGGCACAGTGGGCTGCATTTGATGGGGCACAGTTGGCTGCATTTGATGGGGCACAGTTGGCTGCATTTGATGGGGCACAGTTGGCTGCATTTGATGGGGCACAGTGGCTGCATTTGATGGGGCACAGTGGCTGCATTAGATGGGGCACAGTGGGCTGCATTAGATGGGGCACAGTGGGCTGCATTTGATGGGACACAGTTGGCTGCATTTGATGGGGCACAGTGGGCTGCATTTGATGGGGCACAGTGGGCTGCATTTGATGGGGCAAAGTGGGCTGCATTTGATGGGGCACAGTGGGCTGCATTTGATGGGGCACAGTGGGCTGCATTTGATGGGGCACAGTGGGCTGCATTTGATGGGGCACAGTGGGCTGCATTTGATGGGGCACAGTGGGCTGCATTTGATGGGGCACAGTGGGCTGCATTTGATGGGGCACAGTTGGCTGTATTTGATGGCATAGTGGCTGCATTAGATGGGGCACCGTTGGCTGCATTAGATGGGGCACCGTTGGCTGCATTAGATGGGGCAAAGTTGGCTGCATTAGATGGGGCAAAGTTGGCTGCATTAGATGGGGCAAAGTTGGCTGCATTTGATGGGGCACAGTTGGCTGCATTTGATGGGGCACAGTTGGCTGCATTTGATGGGGCACAGTTGGCTGCATTTGATGGGGCACAGTTGGCTGCATTTGATGGGGCACAGTGGCTGCATTTGATGGGGCACAGTGGCTGCATTTGATGGGGCACAGTGGCTGCATTAGATGGGGCACAGTGGGCTGCATTTCATGGGGAACAGTGGGCTGCATTTGATGGGACACAGTTGGCTGCATTTGATGGGACACAGTTGGCTGCATTTCATGGGGCACAGTGAGGCTGCAATTGTTTGCCCATGAGAGGCTTCTGGTGAATTTAGCGGGTCACCAGCTCTAAGCCACACAGCATGTCACGGAGCTTGGTGCCTCTCCGCATGGGTTTGCCCACATTCATGTTGCATCAAAAAAAGATGGCGGCCATCTCTAAGCCTGGGGGCCCCATAATCTCCTATTGCCCGGGGGCCCCATGAGTTGTCAGTCTGCCCCTGTACCCCATGCTTAGTGTGTCCAAAGAATAAATACCCTCTTACAGAATCCTACAGGGCCAACCTCCTTGGGATGGGCTGGAGTGGCATTAATATTCATGCTGTGTTCTGCATAGCATCCACCTATTCACCCAGAACCTTCTCTGGTTACCTGGATACAGAGGCGGCCAAAAGCAGAATCAAACAGCCGCTGAGCACACTGAGCAGACAACTCTAATCAATTGCAGCTTCTCTGTTAAGCAGAGAGCTAAGTAAATTTCTCTAGCAGTTATCCTGTTAAGCAGGGGAACAAAATTATATTACACTAATTCTACCAAGCCTAGCACCTACCTAGGGAGTACAACAGCATATTATGCCTTGCTGGTTTCTATACAGTACTATGCAGGGATGTGTATGAAACCAGTAAAAAAAAAAAAAAAACCAGTAAAAAATAAAAAATAAAATTGAGCTTCATGAGGGGTAGGTAGCTGAAGTCCTACCCGACCACTGGTCAAAATTGGGGCACTTATCACTTATGGTTTTGAAAATACAGGGCTCTTTGCACAGCCTGTCAAATGCTGCATACAATACAGTGTGGCCAGTTTAAATACAAGCTGGCACACACTGTTTGCAGCAGACTGAGGCCTCGTACACACGACCGAGGAACTCGTCGTAAATGAAACATAGTTTTTCTTGATGAGTTCGTTGTTAGGCTTGTCGAGAATCTTGACAAGATTTCTTTGCGTACACACTGTCAAGACAAAATCTCATCGTTCTCAAACGCGGTGACGTAAAACATGTACGACGGCACTATAAAGGGGAATTTTGATTCCACTGGCACCACCCTTCTGAGCATGTGCGGGTTTCTAAGCATACACACAAACGCGTTTCTCGTCGAAAACCAGCCCGATGAGGAACGCGACGAGGAAATTGAGAATCCCGACGAGGAAAAAGAGAACTTGTTCTCTTTTTTTCTCATCGAGTTCCACGACAGTTTTCTCGATGAAAAGCATACACACGACCGTTTTCCTTGGCAAAAAAGCTCTACCACCAAGTTTCTTGATGGATTCTGTCGAGGAAAATGGTCGTGTGTACGAGGCCTGAGAGGATGTGTGTTACAGAGCAAAAAAACTTAATTTGTGTCAAATCTATATTATGTAAACGTTTGCTGCAGTTAAATGTTTCCCATCAAGATTGTGTGATGGTCGATTACAGGAGAATGGGTGATAATAGAGCTAACTGTATTACTGTGTATGATAATACTTTCAGCAGTGAATATTAATAAAGTGCCACAATGTGCTTGAAAAATATACAATTAAATCAAATATTGCACACAAACCTGTGCTATCAATAATAAAATATAAAACAAAGCAATTATATGATGTCAAAACCAAATAAAAAAACAAGAAAAATCGAACAATCATAAAAATATTTATCAAATATAAATGCAAGAGGATAGAAATACAGTCCCAGTGTTATTTCTTCAATGCTGGTCAACTATTTCCCATGTGCTCAATCCGTTCCGCGACTGAACAAAGCTATTTATTCACCAACTCGTGAAGACACTAACACCTTTTGAAATGGTCACTCACCAGAAACAAGCTACATATGCGCCTTTGGTTCATATAAGGCAGGGGTGGCAAACACAAGGCCCCCGGGCTGGATCTGGCCCGCCAGACCTTGCCATGTGGCCCGCGCAACAGGCCGTCCGTTGCCACCTTGTCTGTGTTCGGATCGGCACAGAACGCGATCCACGGAGCGCACCGCTGCCTCGGCCTTAGGAAAGGCTGCCTAGGTGCGTGCTGACGTCATCACCCCTCCCTCATCTGCTCGTGGATCTTCTAGCCGGCTATTCTGCATCTGCAAAAGCACGTCAATTACAGTAAGTTTTGGTAATGTTGGACTGGCTATTATAGTAATGAGGTGGGGGCAATGTTGGACTGGCTATTACAGTAATGAGGTGGGGGCAATGTTGGACTGGCTATTACAGTAATGAGGTGGGGGCAATGTTGGACTGGCTATTACAGTAATGAGGTGGGGGCAATGTTGGACTGGCTATTACAGTGATGAGGTGGGGGCAATGTTGGACTGGCTATTACTGTGATGAGGTGGGGGCACTGTTGGACTGGCTATTACAGTGATGAGGTGGGGGCAATGTTGGACTGGCTATTACAGTGATGAGGTGGGGGCAATGGTGGATGACTGGATGTTACAGTGAGGTGTGGGCAGTGGTGGATGTTACAGTGTGTTGGGGGCAATGGTGGATGTTACAGTAAGGTGGGGGCAATGGTGGATGTTACAGTGAGATGGGGGCAGTGGTGGATGTTACAGTGAGGTGGGGGCAATGGTGGATGTTACAGTGAGGTGGTGGCAATGGTGGATGTTACAGTGAGGTGGGGGAAATGGTGGATGTTACAGTGAGGTGGGGGCAATGGTGGTTGAGAGGATGTTACAGTGAGGTGGGGGCAATGGTGGATGTTACAGTGAGGTGGGGGCAGTGGTGAATATTACAGTGAAGTGGGGGCAATGGTGGATGTTACAGTGAGGTGGGGGCAATGGTGGATGTTACAGTGAGGTAGGGGCAATGGTGGATGTTACAGTGAGGTGGGGGCAATGGTGGTTGACTGGATGTTACAGTGAGGTGGGGGCAATGGTGGATGTTACAGTGAGGTGGGGGCAATGGTGGATGTTACAGTGAGGTGGGCGCAAATTTTTTTTTTTTGCTGATCCGAAAAATGATCCGATCCGTGACTCTGATCCAAGGATCGATCCGATCCGTGAGTTTTTTGATACGTTGCACCGCTAGTGTCGAGAGTGTGTGGCTAGGGGGACACATATGCCTTGTTTCCACTGCACGGATCGGTTTGGGTTAGTAATTTTGGAGCGGTTCGGATGGGACCGGTCTATTCGCCTGAGCGTTTCCACTGCAAATCGGACCGTGAGGGACCATTCAGGGTTTAGAAAAAATTCCTAGCGCATCCACCAATCAGTGAGATGTATTTGTAGGTCCGCCCTAACCGAACCGTTCCACTCTCTCTGGTCCCTCATCTGAAGCAGGACCCTTGCTGGTGCGGTACGGTTCGGTTTTACGGCACGCTTTCATGATGGAAACACCCAAAATAGTGTACCGAACCGTACCGAACCGATCCGCTCAGTGGAAACGAGGCATTAGTCTTACAGATACAACCGGCCATTTGAGGGCAACCATACTGCTAATGCGGCCCCCGATGAATTTGAGTTTGCCACCCCTGATATAAGGGATAACCACTCCACTCATAGGGATCAATCTGAAACTCTTTCCGATCGGTATGCCAATAATTGCTTCTCAAACATCCATATTGGCTTATTTCAGGATCTCATATAAAAATAAATAGCCATCATTGTGCAATATATTTGCTGTTTTATTAATAAAATAAGGTATACAATATTGCACTCACAAATTCCAGTGCCAGGAGGCTGGCACAGAGCCTTTCCAACAGTGTATATGGGGCTGATATGTCAGCTTGCGCTTCCCTGTGGTTAGCGTGCGGTCCAAGCCTCGCTATCGTTCGGGTACAGGCAGGAAGTGATGTTGTTGTTACTCAGAAGAGCAGTTATCACCTTCTTTTAACCAAATAGGTCCAACTCCAAACAGTGTTATTATGCGCAATTTACTTTTGTGACGAGGGTCAACTATTAAGGTAAGTGGGCAACTTTTAGGGTTCGTGGAAGGTCCCTTTCTTTGGGACAATACTAGATTCCTTGCATGTATTAGAAGCATTGCGATTAAATAGATGAATTATCACAAACATTTTTCACTAATTGAGGTTTTGTTGTTCATTTGTGGTGATATATACATAGGGCCAGATTCAGGTAGATGAGAGTATCTTTCCTCTGGAGTAACGCTTCTCATTTACGTTACTCTGAAGACCCTTTCAGCGCAAGTCCTGTAATTCACATAGCAGTTGCGCGTAAACTTGCGCCAGAGTAACGATAATGCGCTGGCGTAACCCGACGCAAGTGGAAGTGGGTGTGATCATATGTAAATGATGGGCGGAGCCCAGCGCAGAGGCTTACGGAGCATGCGCAGTGAGTGCGGCTCCACTCGCCCCCTTGTGCGCATGCTCACAACTTCCGTCGGCACCACTTTCCGGGAAACGTCAGCGCAATGCGTTCCGCTGGGCGCTTAAAAGCGCTGGCGGAAACGCCATTCCGGCGCAAAAGTATTTCCATTTCCCCCCACCCCAGGGAAGATACTTTTGTTTGGTGATGGCTGCTCCCGCTACCCGCAGAGAGAGGAGGAACCTCAATTTCAATGCCCAGGAGGTCTCGCTCATCATTTCGGCAATGGAGACTGATAATGCTTTTCTCCATGGCAAAAAAAGCCGGAAGACCAGCTGGGAGAGGAAGCAGGGCATCCTGGAGTCCATTGCTGCCAGGGTCAATGTCTTGGGGTACTCCACCCGGACTGCTGGGGACATACAAAAAAAAATTAATGACCTGCGGCGCAAGGTGAGGGACAAGTGTGATGGAATTATTTTAAAATACTATATTTGATAAGTTGAAGCTAATTGATTTATTAAGAATCACAGAAATGTTTTCCTTTTCCCATATCCCATGTACTGTTTATTTGTTTTGTTTCCTTTTTATTGCTTGAGTTATTATGTATGTATGGGAATGATCAACACTTTTATTATCCTTACATGAAAACTCAGATATTGCCTTGTAAATCTATTTGAAATTAAGTGTATATGTTCCCCTGATAAGATTGTTTTAAAGCATTGAAAATATGAAATTACGTTCCAGAAGTTACCATTTAAGTATAAAGGACTGTATTTTAAAGTTACTCCATTTTCATCTCCTATGCCCCCCACCCCACTGTGAAGTCTATGCTGACTTGAATTTTGCAAGAGAAAAGCAAAGAAGAAAGCTTCCCTTCCCCCACTCACTCCTAAACTCCTCATTCCAAAAGGAAAGATATGAACTCAGTTGTAAGATGAGACCGCCCCTCCTCCTTACTTGGATACTTTGAAAGGAACTTTGAATTCTGTAACAAGAACATGGAACAGAAAAAGACCCTTATATGGACGGACCAATCAATTGTGTGCATGTACTTGTGATGTAGTGATGTTTATAAAGCTGTGGTAGCAATAAAGTCCAGTCTCTTTGTTGGTCGTAAGCTGAAGGGTGAGGATGTGAATCTCTTTGTCTGTCTCTGTGTTTGTCTCTGCATGCTTTGATGTAATTTGGAATCAGACGGGTAGAAATGGCAACCCTGAGAGATCATGTCATCAGATCAATTAATTAATAAGAGTCTTAGTAGTATCCCTCACACAAGGTGGCCTCCATCAGGAGGTATGAGAGGGGCACAGGTGGTGGTCCCCCATGTCCTGTCACCCTGACCGCAGAGGAGGAGGTGGTTGCACGCTGCCTGGAGAGGGAGCAGGTGGAGGGGGTCCCAGGCTATGACTCCGTGGAGGAAGGCTCAAGGACAGGTAAGTGTTTTATAATCCCCTATTTGTTGTTTTGCATTTGGGGGGGGTACATGTGCCAAGTGTGTGGGACCACCAACATGTGTCTGCTTTGTGTCATCCACAGATGACGGAGCTGGGCCATCATCTGTCAGCGTGCATTCCACCCCATCCCCCCCACGCCATCGTGTGCCCGAGCCACTGGGTGGTGAAGAGGTTGTGGAGGAGGAGAGTGGCCACACCACACCTGCCGAGGTGGTTGTAGAGGATCCTGCTGTGGCAGAGCAGGACTTTACCTTAGTTTTGGAGGTCTCCTCCCCTTCTCCTGGGCCGTCTGTCGTCCCCTCCCCCATCCTTGGAAGCCCCTCAAGGGCGACTCCTTCCCCCCGAGGACAACCATCTTCTGGCCCCAGGAAGGCGACCCAGAAGACCAGGGGGGTGTCTGATGGTGTCCAGGGCCAGTTGGCGAGGGATCACGCCAGGCAGACGGAACAGATGGGGGCCATAGCTGGGCACTTGGAGAAAGTGGCTGACAGCCTGGGCTCCGTTGCCAACCTCAGCAACGCAGTGCAGGATGTAAGCTGCAACTGCGCTGCAGTGGTCACCACTTTGGGGGAGGTGCAGGGGGATATTCGGCACCTTACTGCAGCCGTCCAGGCCAACACTGCTGCCATCCAGGGCAACAGTGCTGCCATCCGGGACCAGGGGAGGCTGAGTCGGCGGGCCCAGCATTATCAGGTCACCCGTCAGCTCCGGATGCAGGCCCAGACCAACTGCTACCTTGGCCGGATAGCCATGGCCTTGGAGGGCATGCAGGCCACACCTGCCAGGAGTGGCCCACCTGGGGATCAGCCACCTCCAGATGCCCCCCCACCCCCACCCACTCCATCCAGGCAGCTGAGGAGGCAGAGAGGGGCCCCCCGATGAGGCCTTTTTTTTTTTCTTGTTTTATATTTTTTGTTTGGACATACTCAGGTCATGAGTTTTTTTTTTCTTTTTCTCAGGATATGATATTTTTAATTTCTTTTTGTACTGCACACGGTCAGGAGTGCAGGGGACAGTGTGAATGGTGTGTGAATGTGAGGGGGTGGCACTCCTGAAAGTAAGGGGTGTCACCCTCGGCCGTGGTGGTGAAGTTAACCCCACGGCTGTATGAATGACGTGTGAAAGGTGTGTGAATGGACAGTGACATCATTGGGGCCTTGACGCGGCGTTACTGCTCCCAACTCCTACATGCTGGACTTGGGCTAATCCAATGCGATGTGCAAGTGGTGTGTGTGATCTAGGGACATCAGTGGTGTACACGCGTGCACTGTCTGTGTGATTAATGTTTTGGTTTAGTGTCCAAAGATGCCTACGGCGAGGACCCTCCTGACTGCTCTTCCATCAGCAGACTGGGTGTCCTCTGGCAGGTGGGGACTGTGTGGGTCGGGGGTCAGGTCATCACGTATGTCAATCTGCAGGCCTTTTTTCATAGCAAAGTTATGTAGTATGCAACATGCACCGATGATCTGACACACAAAGGTAGGGGAATACAATAGGGTCCCCCCAGACTTATCCAGGCATCGGAAACGGGACTTCAGGAGCCCAAATGTTTGCTCCACCACTGCACGGGTTTTGATGTGTGCTTCATTGTATTTTCTCTCTCCTCTGGTTTGGGGGTTCCGGAAAGGAGTCATTAGATGGGGTCCCAGTGCATATGCAGAGTCACCTGTAAGGTAAAAGACAGGAGAATGTTAGTCATGCATGTGCCACTTCTGTTGTGCATCACGGGAGGGGATAGTCATGCCTGACTCCCTTGTCACTCACCAACCAGCCAGCTGTCCCCATACATGTTCTGGTTAAATTCTGCTGGGATGGGACTCTGATTGTATATGTAGCTGTCATGGCTGGACCTGGGGTGTTTGGCACGGACGTGCCATATGAGGCGTTGGGCATCGGCTATCACCTGTACGTTGATGGAATGCCAATGCTTCCGATTGCGGTATATGTGCTCTGTGGCACTGGGGGGCTGTAGTGCCACATGTGTGCAATCAATGGCCCCCACAGTGCGAGGGAATCTGGCAATGTTGTAGAAATCTGTCATTGCCTTCTGCCGCAGCTCCTCAGTGGTTGGTCTGATGAACTGATTGGACATGCGTCTGAGGATTGCAGGGACAACCTGGTGCACACATCTGCTCACGGAGGATTGTGACATCCCAGCCACCACTCCACTTGTACGCTGGAATGATCCACTTGCAAGGAAATGAAGTGTTGCCAGGACCTTCACCAGTGGCTGCACTGCTTGTGAGCGGTGTGTCTTGCTGGTGATGTCATCCTGCAGGGTTGTGGTTAGTTCAAGTATTGCATCAGGGCTGAATCTGAAGAGGCGATACACCTCCTCATCCCCCATGCCAAAGAGGTTCATACGAGTGCGGTATATCCTCTCACGTGGCCGCCTTCTTGGTTCCAGGGGACCCATCAGTAGTTCTAGGACCACAATTGCCCCTGGCATGTTGGCACACAGAGGTGTTGTCCTTGCAAGTGTTGTTGTTCAGCAAGCTCCTATCGTCGGTAACGCTGCTGTAGCTGCTCTCCTGCTGACCTGTGACCGTCTGGAGTAAAGATAAAGCAGCCTTTTGTAGAAATAACTTTGCGCCGGACGGACGAGATACGCGCGGCGCATGTAGCCAGCGTATGGTGCTAATCCGTTCGCGAATTGGGAAATCTCCCTCATTTGCATATTTGCAGGGGAAATCAATGGGCGCGACTGATGCGCCCAGCGAAAATAAGCGCTGACGATACTCTGGCGTCGGAACGTTCCGCCGGTCGCAAATGACCCGTTATTGGGCGCATCTAGTTTGGTGGGTACGGGCACATAGAAACGACGGCGCATCATCACAGTTACGCGGCGCATATCGAAATACTCCAGCGCAAGTGTTCCTGAATCTGGCCCATATTATTTTGTGGTTACATATATCGTACATGCTATTTAACCACTTTAGCCCCGGACCATATTGCTGTCCAAAGACCAGAGCACTTTTTGTGATTCGGCACTGTGTCGCTTTAACTGACAATTGCGCGGTCGTGCGACGTGGCTCCCAAACAAAATTGGTGTCCTTTTTTTCCCACAAATAGAGCTTTCTTTTGGTGGTATTTGATCATCTCTGCGGTTTTTATTTTTTGCGCTATAAACAAAAATAGAGCGACTATTTTGAAAAAAAGCAATATTTTTTACATTTTGCTGTAATAAATATCCCCAAAAAAGATATAAAAAAACATTTTTTTCCTCAGTTTAGGCCGATACGTATTCTTCTACATATTTTCCGTTAAAAAAAATCGCAATTAGCGTTTATTGATTGGTTAGCCCAAAATTTATAGCGTTTACAAAAAGGGGGTAGCTTTATGGCATTTTTATTAATATTTTTTTTTTTACTAGTAATGGCGGCGATCAGCGTTTTTTTCGGTACTGGGATATTATGGCGGACACACTTTTGACACATTTTTGGGACCATTGGCATTTTTATAGCGATCAATGCTATAAAAATGCATTGTATTACTATAAAAATGCCATTGGCAGTGAAGGGTTTAACACTAGGGGGCAGGGAAGGGGTTAAGTGTGTTCCTATTTGTGTTCTAACTGTATGGGGGGGTGGACTCCCTAGGGGAAATCACTGATCTTCTGTTCATACATTGTATGAACAGAAAATCAGTGTTTCCCCCGCTGACAGGAAAGAGAGCTATGTGTTTACACATATAGCTTCCGTTCCCTGCTCTGTAACGAGCAATCGCGGGTGCCCGGCGGCGATCGTACCCGCCGGGCGTGCGCGGGACTCGTGGGCGTGCGGGGGGCCGAAAGAGAGAGGACGTAGAGCTACGTGCTCTCGCGAAACAGTGCCACCGTCCTGCAGTAATATGACAGCGGGTGGTCGGCAAGCAGTTAAAGTCATACACTTATTGTGGCTAATATAGACACAGTTGATTATTTCTTTACACACTTTGGCCCAGATTCACAAAGGATTTGTGTCGGTGTATCGAAAGATGTGCGCCGTCGCATCTCGCCGCCCGACGTAACTTGCCTACGCCGCCGTATCGTGGGCGCATAGTTACGCTGGACGCATTCGGCGTTCCCATTTTAAATATGCAAATGAGTAAGATACGCCGATTCACAAACGTAGATGCGCCTGGCCGCTTCATATACGCGATTTGCGTAAGGCTTACGTCCGGTGTAAAGCTACCCCTCATATAGCAGGCGCAGGTAATGCAAAGGTATGGGCCAGGGAACGAAGCCGTCGAATTTTACGTCGCGTACGCCGTTTACGTAGTACTACGTGAATAGGGCTGTGCGTAGGTTCCATTCACGTCGTAGGCAGTTTTCGACATATCTTAGGCAGCTATTTCGACGTAACTGTGAGCATGCGCACTGGGATGTGTCCAAGAGACTACGCATGCGCAGTTAGTTTTTTGAAGCTGTGGCCATCATTTGCATGGGGTCAAGCTTCATTTAAATATATTGCGCCCACTTCCTGCCCACTTCCACCTACTTTGACTTACGTCGGCTTACGCCGACAACTATACGCTATGCCGGCTCAACGTGGAGCGCATATTCTTCGTGAATAGCAAGCTTGCTTCTCTACGTTGTGCCGGCGTAGCGTAAAGACGATGCGCTACGCCGGCATAAATATAGGCCTCTCTACGTGAATCCGGGCCATATTTTATATATATATATGTGTGTAAATACTCTTATATTATAATATAAATGTAGCACAATTTATTATCAGAATTAGGTATGGGTGATTCTTCTCAATTGATTTGAGATAGATTTGTTGGAACCTATTTGAAATTCTTGAAACCCAAACTTTAACATCGAACCCCATAGAAGTCAATGAGGGAAGAAGGTCGTGGGGATCTGTGCAACGCTATGTGAGACATTTAACAAAGCAAAAAACATTTTTAAAGAGAGAATAATTTTAATACAATTTCAAGGATGACATTACAAAAACAATAATCCTTTAAATTACATTCTTGAGGGACTCTGTTAAAACAGCAAAACTGATGCATTTCAGCTCTCACCATTGGGCCTGAGGCCGCGTACACACGACCGGTTTCTTCGGCAGAATCCAGCAAGAAACTTGTTGGGAGACGTGTTTTGCCGAGGAAACCGGTCGTGTGTACATTTTTAGACGAGGAAACTGTTGAGAAACTCGACGAGCCAAAAAGAGAGCATGCTCTCTTTTTCCTCGACGGGAGTCGAATTTGGCTCGTCGAGTCTCTCGTCGGGCTGGTTTCCGACGAGAAACTCGAGCGTGTGTATGCTAAGAAACCCGCGCACCTTCTGTAAAAGTAGCGTTTGTAATGGAAATAGCACATTTGTCACGCTGTAACAGACTGAAAAGTGAAAATGTCTCTTACCAAACTTTTCAGTAACATGAGATTAGCAAAAGCAGCCCCAAGGGTTGTGCCAGTGGAATCGAACTTCCCCTGCTTTCAATTCGCAGCAGCCCCCCCCCCGCATCTCAATTTCAGGCGGCAGCACCCCCCCCCCCCCAGTTCTCTGCTCCAGGGGGCCCCATAATTCCTGATGGCGGCCCTGCCAACATGCCAGGGGCATCCTTGCTCATAGCTATACTACTGACTTTAGATGAGCACAGAAGGGAGGAGGGCATGGAGGAGGGCACGGGAGAGGATACCGCACACGCATAGACATCTTTGGCATGAGTTATTCTGAGGTGTATCGCATCTTCAGATTCACCCCTCATGCCATCCTGGAATTAAACACAACCCTGCAGGAGGACATCACCAGCCCAACACACCGCTCACATGCAGTGCAGCTACTGGGCAAGGTCCTGGCAACACTCCATTTCCTTGCCAGTGGCTCTTTTCAGCGTACAAGTGGAGTGGTGGCAGGAATGTCACCCCCACATTCAAAAATCATTCACAAACAGAAAAAAAAATGCTCAGCAAAAAAAAAAATGCCCAGCAAAATAAAAAAAAACAGCAAAATAAAAATAAAAAACAGCAAAAAAAAAAAAACAGCAAAATAAAAAAGAACACAGCAAAAAAATTAATAAATAATAACTCAGCAAAAAACACTCTCCAAATCACTCTCCAAAAATCTCAAAGACACGTCACAAACCAACAAACACTAACAAACAACAGAACAAAAGCACCTTGTTGTAGGAAGGGAAAAAAATTGGATGTACTTTTGCAATGGAAGGGCATTTCTCTCGGTCTATTTAAGCACTGTGCATAGCTCACTAAGTCTGACTGGCCTAGTTCCTATCTAACTGATTGCACCGTGCCGAGTTCTGAGCATGCTCAGAGAGGTGCTGACCATAGTCTGCTTCATGTGCACATGCCCAGTCTGGCCGGCCCTTCATTTGCATGGGGTCACAGCTCATTTCAATGGAACACCACCATGTCCTTCCCACTTTGAATTACACCACCTTACGCCTCGGAATTTACATTGCACCGGTGCAAATTTGGCCGAAAATACTACGAGGATACGGTACTTGCGCCTTAAAATTAAGCTGGTCTAACTTAAAGGAGTTGCACTACGCCGGTCCAAAAATGCACCGATGTACGTGAATCTGGCCCTTGGTCTTTAACGTGTGTATGCAAAACAAGCTTGTCGAGTTCCTCGACAAGCCAAACAAGGAACTCAACGAGTTCCTCGGTCGTGTGTACGAGGCCTTACTGTTTCACAGATTCTTTAATGTCCTGATGGATCACTAATAAAGTCTATATGATTTTACTCCAAGTTGGATCAGTGCCAAACATTTAGGGCCAGATTCACAAAGCACTTACTCCGGAGTATCACAAGTTAGGCACGCGTAAGTCTAAAAATGCACCCGCTTATCTATGCACCGTATCCCCAAAACGATATACGCCTGAAATCCACATTTTTTAGACCGACGTAATTTGGATAGACCGGCGCAGCGTGCGTGCAAAACTGCACTAGACACACCATTGATTTGCTATGCAAATATGCAAATGAGGAAGATACGCCGATCCACAAAAGTAAGTTTGTGCGGTGCAGTCTACACGATGTGCTTATCAGCTGCACGGCCGGTCTAAAATTAGACCATATAAAAGCTTGCTTAAAATTAGTCAATCCGTCTACATGTCAGCAAAAGCGACACCATTAGGGCCAAGCTGAGCAGCCACACTTGTAGGACATTAATCTGTATGCCAACATGCCAGGGGCATCCTTGCTCATAGCTATACTACTGACTTTAGATGAGCGCAGAAGGAGGAGGGCACAGAGGAGGGCATGGAGGAGGGCACGGGAGAGGATCTTTGTCAGGTATATCTGTGGGGTGAGCCCAATGGTAATAGGCCCCCCTTTTGGCTGGAATTAGGGTGCAATTGGAGAGATACCCTGTGTTAATAGGAGGGTAGATGTTGGTTCCTCAGCTTCCACTAATTTCAGTGAAATTGAGTAAAGGTAGATTAATTAGGTCAGGAGCCTGAGCAGGCCAGCAGGCCCAAAGATTGCTAAAGTAAAATGATCCTATGCTGCTATAAGGATGCCAGCTGTGACCGATGCACCCTAAACCATATAAAACAAAGAAAAAAATGTGTCTCTAGAGTCTAATAGGTAGGAATCCCTACTAGTGTGGTTGATTACACTAGTAACCACACTAGTACACACGAGCAGACAGATTTGTTCAAATCGGTCGGGCTGACCGATTTGAACAAATCTGTCTGCTGGGGACGTATTGGTTTGATCGTGTACACACGATCAAACCAAAATCCCCGCCGCCAGACGGCGCGCGGTGACGTGGCGGTGACGTTGACGCCGCCACGTCACCGCACCAGGAAGTAAAACACTTCCGCGCATGCGTCGAAACCATTCGGCGCATGTGCGAGAAGACATGTCTGCTGGTTAGCGTACTAATCAGCAGACATGTCGGGGCGGACGGGTTCCCAGCCGACAGATTTCAAAGCATGTTTGAAATCTGTCGGGTGGCCAAATCCGTCGGCTCGCCCGTACACACGGTCAAATCTGTCTGCTGGGACGGTCGGGCCGACCGTTTCCAGCAGATATATTTGATCGTGTGTACGCGGCCTTAGGCCTTGTACACACGAATGAATATATCCGCTGTAAACGGTCCCCGGACCGTTTACAGCGCATATTTACACCGGGCTCTTTGATCCGATGACTGTACACACGATCGGATCAAATTCCCCGGCGGCGGACAGCGCGGTGACGCGGCGGTGACGTTGACGCCGCCACGTGACCGCCACGTGACCGCCACGTCACCGCACCAGGAAGTAAACACTTCCGCGTGCATGCGTCGGATCCATTCACAGGATACGACGCATGTGCGGGCAGATATGTCCGCTGGTTTGCCGTACTAACCAGCGGACATATCTGACGGACAGCTCTCCGGCGGAAAAATTCCAAAGCATGCTTTGAAATTTTTCCGCCGGAGGAATCCGGCCAGAACGGTCCATTTGCCCCTACACACGAGCGGATTTTTCGGCTGAAATGGTCCGTCGGACCATGTTCAGCAGATTTATTCCCTCGTGTGTACAAGGCCTAAGACTCTAGAGAGGGGGGCCTATTACCATTGGGCTCACCCCACGGATATACCCGACAAAGGTATTAATTTAGCAGCGCCATTTCCCTTTCTATTATTCATATTTATATTAGCTCCCCAGGCAACAGCTACTTTATTCACCATAGCACGGACTCCCCTGTTCTTACACGGGAGAGGATCTGCCGACCGCCACTGGGCAAGGTACTGGCAACACTCCATTTCCTTGCCAGTGGCTCTTTTCACCCTAATGGGTAAATATATATTTTATATACATTTTTTTCTGTTTAGTATATATTTTATAATAATTAATATAATAAATATATATTTTTAATTTTTTTAACGAATATAAATGTACTAATTTTAATATTATTATAATTATCTTATTTAATATTATATATATATATATATATACACACCGACACGACACAAACCTCCAAACAGCAACAGACAACGGAATAAAAGCACCTTGCTTCAGGAAGGGAAACAAATTGGATGTACTTTTGCAATGGAAGGGCATTTCTCTCGGTCTATTTAACCACTTCCATACCAGGCACTTACGCACCTTCCCGCCCAAGCCAATTTTCAGCTTTCAGCACTGTCACATGACAATGTACCCAAACAAAATTGGCGTCCTTTTTTCCCCACAAATAGAGCTTTCTTTTGGTGGTATTTGATCACCTCTGCGGTTTTTATTTTTTGCGCAACAACTAATAAAAGACTGAAAATTTAGAAAAAAAAAAAAAAATTTCTGTTAACTTTTTTCTCTTTCAATTACGGGCACTTATATGGCGGCGCTGATGGGCACTGATGAGGTAGTACTTATGGGCACCGATGAGGTGGCACTGATGGGCACTGATAGGCGGCGCTGGTATGCGGCACTGATGGGCACTGATGGGCACTCATAGGTGGCATTGATGGGCACTCATAGGTGGCACTGATGGGCACTCATAGGCGGCACTGATGGGCACTCATAGGCGGCACTGATGGGCACTCATGGTCAGCACTGGGAACTCATAGGCGGCACAGAATGGCACTCATGGGTGGCACTCATGGATGGCACTGATGGGTACTTATGGGTGGCACAGATGGGCACTGATAGGTGGGCACTGGGAATGGATTGGCACGGAGGGGTGGCACTGAAGGACACTGTGGGGTGGCACTGATGGACTTTGAGGGGTGGCACTGATGTATACGTTGCCAGTCAGTGCCCATGTGTGGGCACTGACTGGCATCTTTCTTTTTTTTTACCTGTATTTATTTATTTTTTTAAATCCTGTTTTTTTTTTTTCTTTACGTTTTTTTTATTATTTTTTGCCCTGCCAGTGTGGGCATCCCTGGTGGTCTAGTGTGGGCATACGAGGGGGGCTGCGCTGATAAACAATCAGCGTGAACCCCCCCTGTCAGGAGAGCCGCCGATCGGCTCTCCTGTACTCGCGTCTGTCAGACGCGAGTGAGGAAGAGCCATCTACGGCTCTTCCTGTTTACATTGTGATCAGCCGTGATTGGACACGGCTGATCACGTGGTAGCGAGCCTCCGCCGGAGACTCGTTACTGAGATCGGTGATGCAGGGTGTCAGACTGACACCCCGCATCATCGATCGCAGCGCTGCCCGCCCCCACAGGCGCGTGCGGCATGAAATCGTGCAGGACGTTTGAGAACGTCCAGTCACGATTTCATAACCACTTCCCAGCCGTAAATCTGCTATTGGCCGGGCGGGAAGTGGTTAACTGTGCATAGCTCACTAAGTCTGACGGGCCTAGTTCCTATCTAACTGATTGCGCTGTAGTGTTGCTCACGAATATTCGTATTGCGAATATTCGGCTCGAATATGGCATATTCGAGTATTCGCGATATATTCCGAAATTCGCGGTGAATATTCGCTATTTCGAATATTAGAATTTTTCCAATTTTTTTTTTAGGACAGATCACATCCTAGACATCCCCGTCGACGTGTAAAAGCATTGCTGGTATGATTAGAGACCTTGGGCCGAGTAGCTGCAGCGATCCTTTTATATTACCGAATTTTCGCATTGCGAATGTGCGTCACTAGGCTTATCGCGCGATCATTGTTTATTGCCGAAAAATTCGCAATGCGATTACGAGAGAGTAGCGATATCGCGCGATTATCTTTTCTTCCGCCTCAGAACGATTATTTCAGTTTCATTATTAAAATAGATCACATCCTAGTGATCTCCTTCGACGTCTAAAAGCATTGCTGTTATTATTAGAGACCTTGGTCCGAGTAGCTGACGCGAATTTTTTATATTGCCCGAATATTCGCAATGCGAATATTCGGCAATAGGGATATTGCGCGATTATTTACTCCGCCCTTCTGCATCAGAGCCAATCAGAGTTCTCCTTCCACACTCGTCATAGGTTAGCAACCAATAGGAACCTGCCTGTATGGGCATTATATAAGGTCACTCCCAGCAGCATTTCATTGCAGATCCAGAACTTGGCTAGAGAGTGTGGAGACTGTGTCTGTGTTGCTGGTATTTTGCATCTTGCATCATCATCATCAGCATTGTCCTTTATGGTTGCTATTTGCTACAGTACTTACTGATTCCAGTGGATATTTTCCAGCTCATAATCCTAAACTGCTTTTTGCAAAGCAATACACCCAAGAGCTTTTTTAAAAGCTAATTTTTGTTTTGTGCTCTGTTGTTCAACTTCTGTTAGTGTAGTAAGTTGCAGGCTTAGCTATTGACTGCTTCCTATTGCTTTAATTGCAGATATTCCAGATTTCCTGATTTCTGAAAGGCCCTATAGATTTTTTAAAAGCCCCTTTATTTTTCTGCTGTGTTGTTCAAATTCTGTTAGTTCAGTAAGTTGCAGCTTAGCTATTGACTGCTTCTTATTCATTTAATTGCATATATTCCAGATTTCCTCTGCTGTGTTGTTCATTCTGTTAGTGTAGTAAGTTGCTTAAAGGCGCAGGAGCTTTTTTAAAAGCTCTTTTTTTTTCTGCTGTGTTGTTCAACTTCTGTTAGTTTAGTAAGGTGCAGCTTAGCTATTGACTGCTTCTTATTCATTTAATTGCATATATTGCAGATTTCCTCTTTCCTTAAAGGCGCAGGTGCTTTTTTAAAAGCTCTTTTTTTTTTCTGCTGTGTTGTTCAACTTTTGTTAGTGTAGTAAGTTGCAGCTTAGCTATTGACTGCTTCTTATTGATTTAATTGCAGATTTTCCTGCTTCCTGAAAGGGCCAAGAGCTTTTTTAAAGCTAGGTTTTGTGTTGTTCATTTTAGTTAGATTTCTGTATAGTAAGTGTACATACTGTTGGTGTACATTTATTGCAGCTAGCTTACTTTAGTGTGTGTTTAGTGTCTGTGTTTTCTTGGTTAAAAAAAAAAAAAAAAAAAAGTTATTAGTTAGTGTTTCTTTATTTTTTGGTAGTTGTAGTCCTTGTCAGTTAGTGTTTTAAAAAAAAAAAAAAAAAAAAGTAGCCTTAGTTTATAGTCATATACGTTTGTGTAAGCAGTTAGTGTTTGTTGAGTGCATTTATTTTTATTTTTTGTAGTTCTTGTCTTTGGTGTACTAGTTTTATTAAAGTTTAGTAGCTGTCTGTGTAGGTCTTTGTCTGCGTGCCTGTCTTTTAAAAAAACACCAAAAAACATTTTACACACATTTCCCTCCCCCAATAAAGTTTACCCCCCCCACACACACACATCAGCAATTATGAGCGGCATCCGTGGCCGTGGCAGCAGGGGTAGGGGAGTTACTCCCAGTGCTGGGTCGCTGCCAGCACGGGGTACCTCTCGTGCCTCTACTATTGCTAGAGGATCAGGTGGAAGGGGAGTCCGCCTCATGCGTGATTTTTTTGCATCTGGCAGCCGCCCCATATTGCCATCTCAGGCTCAAGGAGTGGTGGACTACATGGGGCACAGCAGTGCCACTGAGTCGTCGGTCCCGACTCACAGTAGTTCCACTATTACACCGTTGCCTGTAGTACCCCCCCCCCAGCCCCCAAGAGTCCAGCATCTTACTGTTCGACAGCGACAGTGAGAGGGATGTCTTGGTGGAGGCCATGCATCGGGCAGAGCTCCCGCTCTGTCCTGATGGTCAGGACCTTTTTGAAGGGATGGACGATGAGTATGGGATACCTGCCGTCAGTATCCCAGAGACATCCCTTCAAAGTGGTGGTGCTGTTTTGGTGCAGGAAACATCAGCACCTAGTCAGACCCAGGCGTGGGTGAGGGAACAGCGGAGCCAGGCTATCGGCTCCATGTCAGCTGGTTCCCTCATACCACAACATCACAGCCCTTGGTCTGACATCTCTGGGGGCGAGGAGGGTGACCCATCATGGTTGCCATCTGTCTCGTCGGCTCACTGCGACAGTGACGACGGGGAAGGTAGGCACCCTGTGGAAACGGTGCGCCAGGTCACCACCAGGGAGACCAGCGTCAGGGTCTCCACTGGAGATGGCAGCAGGAGGTGTCAGCAGCAGCAGCAGCAGCAGCAGCAGCAGCAGCAGCAGCAGCAGCTCCACCTGTGCGTACCGAGTCCCAGCAGATGCAAGTCAGCGTTACCCCATCTGACGGGAGGGTGACGCTGAAGTCACCTGTCTGGGCCTACTTCACCCTGGTGGCAGACAACCCTCTAGTGGCCATCTGCCGGATCTGTTCAGTCAGGGTGAAGAGAGGGAAGATTTTGGCTCGGGTGGGTACCACAGCCCTGAACCAGCACCTGAGGATAAATCACTGGCGGGTGCATGACCAAATGAAGCGTGGTGGTGGTAGCAGCGCCACCACCACAAGTGAGCAGGGTACAGCAGCCCCTGCCACAGCTTCATCTCTTCCCAGCAGGTCATGCCCCCCCGCTCCCCCCACTCTACTAGTGGTACTGGTACCGGCAACCAGACCTCTACTTTGACAGCACCCTCCGCGTCCGTGTCCCGCACTGCCGTCCGGCGCCAGCGACTATTTCAGACGCCTTTGAACGCCACACTCCCTTCTCCACCGGAGACCGACGTGTGCGTTCCCTCAATGGGCTCCTGGCAAGGGTTATTGCCCAACATCTTCTTCCCTTCAATATCGTTGACAGCAACCCCTTCAGACAGATGTTGGAGCAGGCCCAACCCCAATGGCGTGTCCCCAGCCGCCATTTCTTTGCCAGGACTGGTGTCCCTGCCCTACACCAGCACATTGTGAAGAATGTAACCCTGTCGCTGGATCACGCTGTCAGCGACAGGGTGCATCTGACAATGGATGGCTGGACCAGCAGGCATGGGCAGGGGCGCTACATAAGCTTTACTGCCCATTGGGTTTCCCTCCAAGGCGCCGGGGAGGGATCGGCGGCAACAGATTTTGTGGTGCCGCCCCGGGGTGTCCAGGGGAGAACTGCTGGTCTCCGTCAAGCCTCTGTCTCCGCAGCTGCTGAGCCTCCCAGCAAGCGCCCCCGTAGCTACTCAGGTGTGGTGCACGTGCGCTGTCAGGCCGTGCTCCAGCTTGTTAGCTTAGGGGACCGGAGACACACTGGACAAGAAGTGCTGACCGCACTTCAGGCTCAGGTCCAGAAGTGGCTGACACCACGAAGGCTCCAGGCAGGTATGGTTGTCTGTGATAACGGCAGCAACCTACTCTCCGCCCTTCAGGCTGGCAGTCTGACTCACGTGCCCTGTCTGGCACATGTCCTCAACCTAGTGGTGCAGAAGTTCATGCGCACCTATCCTGGGTTGAGTGACATTGTGCTAAGGGTGCGTAGGATTGCCAGCCACTTCAGGCGCTCCCCAACCGCTACCGCGTCCCTGTCCAAGTGGCAGCGGGTCAACAGGCTGCCCCCCTCACAGGCTGATTGTGGACAGTGTAACGCGGTGGAACTCCACCCTCCAAATGCTGGAGAGGTTTGTGGGAGCAGCGAAGGGCGGTGAGGCAGTACCTGCTGGAGCAAACCCACTGCCGGCCCAGCATCAACACTCCCGTACATCACCTGTGCGGAGTGGGGGCAGATACACCAGGTCTGCCAGGTGTTGGGCCCTTTTGAGCAGGCGACCAAGATGGTCAGCAGGGAGCATGTCGGCCTTAATGACGTGCTCCCTATAGTGTTCGTGCTGGAGAGGACACTAGATCGCCTGCTCGAAGCTGGGGAGAGTGCCTTGGTGGAGCAGGAGGAGGCAGCACTGCTCCACCGAGACCAGGGCCAGGACGAGGAGGAGGAGGAGGATGATGATGATGAGGACGAGGTTGCTGGTGTCGTCCTGGAGTCAGGGCCTGGCCAGGAGGGACAGCAGGTGTTGGGGGCACCGATAGTCCGGGGGTTGGGCAGCTCTGAGCGTGATCAGCAGCGCCTCAGGGAAGAAGAGTCTGACCTCATTGACCTGGGCAGCAGTGAGGAGTCCCAGCGGGCTGCGCTCTTCCCCCATGGCTGCCCACATGCTGAGATGCCTCAGGAGGGACCCCCGGGTTAAGACCATCAAGGGCAGGGATGATTATTGGATGGCCACCCTTTTGGATCCCAGGTGCAAGGGGAAAGTGGAGCAGTTCATCCCAGCCAGTCGGAGGCAGCGCCGGATGGAGGAACTGCAGGCAGGCATTGTCAGCCGTTTGGAGCAGGCAACTCCCCGTCCTCCAGTTGTCGCCCCTCATCTCACCCAGCAGGTGTCTGCACCCAGCAGCAGCCGAGCAGGGGACCTAATGGAAGAGATGAGGATGTTCTTCCAATCGGATCAACCCAGTACCAGCAGCAGCAGAAGAAGCAGTCACCACCAGCGTCTGGCCCACATGGTGGCAGATTACATGGCGTCCGCCGGTGCTTCGGAGAGTATGAATACTGACGACCCCCATGGAGTACTGGGTTGCCAGATTGGACACCTGCCGCGAGCTCGCTCAGTATGCGCTGGAGCTATTGTCTTGCCCCCCCTCCAGCGTACTATCTGAGCGGACATTCAGCGCGGCAGGTGGGGGTGGTCACGGACAAGAGGACCCGTCTGTCCACAGACTCCGTGGACAGACTCACATTCATAAAGATGAATGAGTCCTGGATCGGCGGTGAGTTTCTGGCACCCGCCGTCGGTTCAGGGCACTGAAGGGTCCCTTGTCATGCATTCCCTGATCTATTTACAGTGCTGAAAAAAATTATTTGAACACCTGAGTAAATCAATGTAAATATTTGGTAGAGTAGGCTGTGTTTGCAATTACAGCGGACAAACCTTTCTTGTAGTTTTTTCACCAGCTTTGCACACACTGTAGGAGGGATATTTGACCCACTCCTCCACACAGATCTTCTCTACATGAGTCAGTTTTCTGAGCTATCGCTGTGAAAACCCGAGTTTGAGCTCCCTCCAAAAATTCTCTATGGGTTTTAGGTCTGGAGATGGCTAGGCCACGCCAGAACCTTGATATGCTCCTTACAGAGCCACTCCTTGGTTATCCTGGCTGTGTGCTTTGGGTCATTGTCATGTGGGAAGACCAGCCTCGACCCATCTTCAAAGCTATAACTGAGGGAAAGAGGTTGTTGCCCAAAATCTCGCAATACATGGCCCCGAACATCCTGTCCTTATTATAATGCAGTAACCCTGTCCCATGTGCACAAAAACACCCCCAAAGCATGATGCTACCACACCCATGCTTCACAGTAGGGATGGCGTTCTTGGCATGTTACTCATCATTCTTCTTCCTCCAAACACGGTTAGTGGAATTATGACCAAAAAGTTATAATATGGTTCTCATCTGACCACATGACTTTCTCCCATCAGTCCTCTGCATCAGTGAAGACCACCTATGTCACAAGTTATTTGCCACTCTATACTACTATTACCACTGCTGCTGCTGCTGCTGTTCATGGCTGCTCTTTCCCGAGTCATTACACACTATATTGTCTACTGCTACTAATACTGCTGCTGCTTCACGACACCTATGTCACTAGTTATTTGACACTAGGACTACTATGGTCACTACTGACGCTGTAAAGTCCTGCCCACGTGTTTAGATGTACTATGTCTGCAGTCTCTGACCATCTCCTGTACTATGTCTGCAGTCTGACCATCTCATGTACTATGTCTGCAGTCTGACCATCTCATGTTACATGAGATGGTCAGACTGCAGCACTAGACAAGGAGATGGTCAGAGACTGCAGACATAGTACAGGAGATTGTCATAGACTGCAGACATATGTACAGGGAGATGGTCAGGACTGCAGACATAGTAAAGGAGATTGGTCAGAGATTGCAGACATAGTACAGGAGATTGTCATAGACTGCAGACATAGTACAGGAGATGGTGAGACTTGCAGACATAGTACAGGAGATTGTCCCCCCCCCCCCCCCCCCCCTGCCCAGATGGCCCCCCCCTGCCCACACCCCTCCCCCCAGAGGATGCAGACATAGTACATGAGATGGTCTAGACTGCAGACATAGTACATGAGATGGTCAGAGACTGCAGACATAGTACATGAATGGTCAGATGCAGACATAGTACATGAGATGGTCAGATTGCAGACATAGTACAGGAGATTGTCATAGACTGCAGACATAGTACAGGGATGGTCAGAGACTGCAGACATAGTACAGAGATTGCTCATAGACTGCAGACATAGTACAGGAGATTGTCATAGACTGTGACATAGTACAGGAGATGGTCAGAGACTGCAGACATTGTAACAGGAGATGGGTCATAGACTACAGACATAGTACATGAGATGGTTCAGACTGCAGACATAGTTACAGGAGATTGTCATAGACTGCAGACATAGTCATGAGATGGTCAGACTGCAGACATAGTACAGGAGATTGTCAAGACTGCAGACATAGTACAGGAGATTGTCCAGAGACCGCAGACATAGTACAGGAGATGGTCAGTCTGCAGACATAGTACATGAGATGGTCAGAGACTGCAGACATAGTACATGAGATGGTCAGACTGCAGACATAGTACAGGAGATTGTCAGAGACTGCAGACATAGTACATGAGATGTTCAGACTGCAGACAAAGTACATGAGATGGTCAGACTGAAAGACATAGTACATGAGATGGTCAGACTGCAGACATAGTACAGGAGATTGTCAGAGACTGCAGACATCGTACGGGAGATTGTCAGGAGGATCTGGCAGACATAG